>CM066032.1:1803373210-1804115559 GCA_033557465.1 Ichthyophis bannanicus
GCCCATCCAAGTGGGTTCTCGTATCACCCTGGAGATATGGTTGTGTGTCCGAATTTAGTTTGAAGCCTACCCCCTACCATCCAGGATTCCAGATAGCCCATCCAAGTGGGTTCTCTACTCACCCTGGATCATGGTTGTGTGTCCCCTAATGCAGTTTGAAGCATCACTCACCTAACCTCCAGGGGTCCAGATAGCCCATCCAAGTGGGCTCTGTGTCACCCTGGAGATATGTTTGGGTTGTGCCAGTGTTGCCTAATACACATCCACCAATCCCCAGTTGTCTGCCACAGCCCATCAGAGGGGGCCATAGTCACCGGTCTGGGTTTATATGGGGGTGCAGTGATGAGGATGGCGTTCAGGTCAATCGGTGCTAGGTTACAAGTGGCTTCTGCAGTCCTTCCTGATGCATGCAAAATTGTGTTCGAAAGTGGCGGGTAATCTGTGATCCTCTTGTCTCCGTCTTACTTCTCTCGGGGCTTTTGGTGCAGGCTGCTGTCTATCGTGCTGATGACCTACACCCTAAGGACACCCAAGCTCCTTGTGGCTGCAGAGCTGATTGTAACGGATGGTACTGTCAGTCAGATCTTTCACAATAGGGTATAGTTGTCTGTTCTTTGCCACCTCACCCTCAGGGGTCTATGGGCACATAGCCCAGCACACACAAGAGCTGTAGATGTATGGAGATGATGAGCGGTGGTAGTGCAGACAATGGATGTGCGTCGCAAAAACCCTCACACAGTAGACCCACACAAGCACATCGACGATGAAACGAAGATACAACACAAAAGCAATCTGCAAGAGGGACATGTCCACAGCTAGTGTAAGCAGATGCAGCATCGCACATACCCCACAGCCCCCAGGCACAATGCCCCTTTCTGTAGATTACAGCACAGAATGCCCTTGAGGGTTGCATACACCCATTCCCGCTAATGCACACCACAGCCGATAATGCACACATGTCCAGGGTGCGGAAAAAGCCACATACCCGTGTAATGTGTCCTTAGCCCGTCAGTGTGTTCGTCTCACATCTCCAATATAACCCTCAAGGACAGCAGGTCAGAGGCTACATAACAAACACCCGATAGGGCCAGGAATGTGGACAGCATGCACAGTCCCCACATGACCCGTTAATGCCTTGTCCAACAGTTTGCCAAGGTAGGTCTTACGTAGCTATTAGTGCTCATACAGCCTACAGGACACACAACTCATGAGATCTTGGTTCAAGTAATGACATCCATGGCCATTGTAAGAAATCCACGGGTCATGGACCTTGTCCCCTGCCAAGGTGCAACATAGGGCAAACCACTCAATTGTTCACATGGATGGTAAAACAAACATGTTACGCTGGGAATTCCGATTGTCCCAGTTACGTTTTCGATTGTACATGACATGTATAGATAATGTGACAACACATGTTATCCTCAAGTAATAACCTCCAAGTGTAAAGGCCCAGCATGGACATCCACAGTGCCCAACCAAATGTGGCATGGCAATGCCTGGTCTGTCCAGGGTGCCAAAGGGACAAACGGTCCCGTGCGTTCAGGGAGATACGCAACCATGGCCCTAGGTGTCACTCTGCACAACATAAGTCCTTGCCACATCAACCAGCCCACATTTAGGCATTTATGGTTGAGACGCTTGGGGGACAGCTAATCCCCTGGAAACAAGCATGAATGACTTGACCCATTTTGGTTCTGTGATGCCGTGTTTAAGTCAGCATTTGACTCGCTCCCCCAACCATTCCAGTAAAAAAGCATATGGGAGCTAAGTCCCCACAGGCTCCTGTGGTCTGCCTCTGATTGCAAACCCCAACTGCTGCTTCACCCAGGTCATCCATTTTACTGTACCACAACTGGGGCCAGCTCTGTAGTCCCTGTACGTTCAATACACCTCCTTGTGAGAGCCACCCCTGTGTGGGTGTCTGCCGAGTTCCCCACAAAATGGCGACTCTGGTGTATCGGAACCCCCCATCACTACGTAGCATGTGTGGACCATGATCCAAAACCAATACCAGGGGAACATTGAGAATGACGGTATTCAACGTCCCTCCACTATGTCATGCATAGGCCCAAAACACACCACCAGCACGGGACAACACACCATGTGCCAGAGGACACAGCCAAGAGTGACAAATTCCCTCCATTTTCACTGTCACCTTAGCCTAGTGTGCTGAATGCCAAGGGCCGCCATGTGCCCTGTCACCATGATTGGCCAGTGGGATTGGCAATCCAGGGGTGGTGTGCTGAACCGAGCAGGCCCATCCCATCGACCCCCCCCCCATGTGGCTGTGGTGGTAGCCATGTCCCCTGTGGAGCGCCATGTGTCCCTGTGGATCACAATCTATACCAACATAGCATACTGTGTATTTCCCAAAGGGCCACAAACCCCACACCATCGGGATTCCCCGGCAGTGGGCACTGCAATGCACTCTGTCCAAACAGCCCTGGTGTTTCCCACCAGGCCCAAAAAGCCGAGTCAGTAACCACAAAAACGGTGGGGAGTCGGGACAATGCTTCATAACCCCTCGTGCCGTGTCATTGTCAGTGGATGCTTCCCGGTACAACTACAAACTGATAGCAGGTGTCACTAGCACACAGAAATCCTGGGCCAAAGACGCAGGCCTGCAGCCCTCCTTGGCACACCAAGGCAGCCTGACACCACCCAAGGCCACACTCATCGTGTCATTGCCACACACCAATTCTTAGAGGCACAGCATGGGCATATGTAGCTGTCTATCATTCAAGATGGTTCGTGTGTGGGACCCATCGGTACCACGCAACCTCTGGTACTACCGCACCTGTGTTCCCATAACCGCACTCATGCCGCAACCCCCAGGTGACAAGATAACATCCACATCCACCAAAAAGAAGGGAAAGAAGCGGCGTAGGGAAGGGAATCCACCGAGGTTCCTAGTGAATGTGACAGCTCAGAGTATATCAATGTAAATTGCCAAGCGGGGTGGCCTGCATGTCCCAAAAGGTAAAATGGTCTCTGCTCCTAAGATCAGAGACCCACCAGGTTCTGCCCCCCCATGAACCCTGTGTCCATGCTCACACGTCAGATTGCAGTCACAACTGAGGTACAGCACAGTACACCTGAGGCCGACAATCATCATAATCCACAGACGCCAAGGGAGGGTTCTCCATCCCCTGCCACAGGACCATCAAAAATCATACAGAGATACCCCCCTGAACAGGATGGGGGATTGTACATACCTCCCCACAACACCCCACATGCCACAGATAGCGAGGCTAATAACTATGCAGCCGTTCGACGTTGCCCTGCGTTGTGCCCAGAAATGGGAAAGCCCCCCTGAGCAAACCCCATTTGTGGTGGTAGTCAGCTTATGCTCATCAACATCTAATGTCACAGCCTGACATGTCGTCAGATCACTGCTGTTAGGGGGCTATAGCTGATTATATGAACAGTGATTGCCTCGGTTTGCCGTGATTGTGGCCATGCATCCCTGCTGTCACCACAGGATACTGGGTCCCCAGAGGTACAATTTTCGTCAGTGGGATGGAGTGGATGGAGTTTGCAGAACATTTAAGAACACCTAGATGCCGCCCCTCCCATATGACAGGGGGAAGGTATAGGTAGCGCCTGTCAGGCCTTTGCTTGTTGCGAGGGCAAATTGATGCCAACAGGGCTTAATCATTGGACTGGTGGTGGGGAACATAGGCTGAGTCCCTGCGCCCGGGGCGCCATCTGTGTCTGATGTGAGGACACGTGTGTGTCCGATGACTGCCTAATAGGACAAGCCTGTCCACACGATATTGTTTGGATAACCCACCACTGTAATGGTTCTGTTCTAACTGTCAATCGGACAAAGGTTCCAGCAAGGATCCATAAGGTACAGCTGCTGGACAGGCCCGGTCCTTGGCCAGGGGGGGGGTCGCCGAACACTACTGCACACTAGCAACCTGGAAGCCCATCAATGACTACACCCCTGTGCAGCACAAACGGATGCCATCAGTCATATGCCCATCATGGATCCACCCCCCAGACTCAACCTGATAGCATCTGTAAATGTCCCACAAAACACCACATCTGGGAGACACTCCAGCCTGTAGCTGGTCCAGTCTAAGCAAACAGCACCTCCTGAAGGACCTACCACAGCACCTGGTGAGGATATCATACCCCCCCCCTGCACGCATGAAAACCACAGTGAGATCATATTTTGGAACATTTCATGAATACTCGCATATGTCCCCGCCATGCTTGTGTGGTGCGAACAGAGAACCATAGAGGCCTGGACACTGTCAAACCAATGAGGAGCGTGTGTGCCCAGGCGAGACCCCCCAAACACCCCCCACCCCTCACAACCAACGTAGGGTACACTTTCCCAGAAAATGACCCCAGCAGGCTCTCTGAGGAAGGCAAGTGCAACCTAGCCTGCGGCCACAAGGAGGTACATGCGAGTGGGGTGCTGCACCTGCCAACAGGTGGGTTGATGTGGTTACACAGCCCCGGGTATGCTGTGTGACGCTCTATATCTGAGGGACCACAGGCTACACCCCACACCACACACACAATTTCAGTAGTTCTTTCGTCGCGAATCTGAACGCACATGCGACATGGGCAGTGCGATCCCCCTGAGAGATGTGACAGTATGTCACACAACCTGCCTAATGGTATCGCACTAAGGTAAATACCCGCACAGGCCTCCCCTAACCCCACCTCCACAGTCAGGAAGGATGCCTTACAACCAATGTGCACAGCCACCAATCAGCACGTATGTCCCCAGTGTATCCGCTATCAGGGGGAGGCCATCTCCAATCCCACATCTTCTCACACCTGGCCCAGACACAGCACACACAGTATGCACAGGGTTGCATGGCTGTGGGCCGCTGGCCTATCTGGGTGGCAGGGGGAGACATGGTGATATAGACCACACCTGGACCGTGCAGCCCATCTGTACAGGCCCCTCGACAGAGGTCCTGTCTGCTCCCCCTCCCACACACCAGGTGCCTGCCAGAGGTTGTATGTTGTCCCAGAGATATCATGTGGAGATGGACACACACCCCCACCCAATTGCTCTTGGTCACACGAGCCAAGACAAGGTCGGCAGACTGGCAAACAACACATCAGCTGCAGCCTTGCCATCCTTGGCATTGTGCAAATGTGAACATGGGCACTGCAAGTCACTCACCTTCTCTCTGACCAATAAATGCCCCACTCAGCAAGGTGGGGGCACAGTGGATGCCTCCTGGGCCCCATGCTATTTTGTCTGCTGTGAATGGCATCTGAACGAGCAGACTACATGGTGGCCTATGACTGTGGAAACATCACGTGCCTAAGGAGTAACGCTCAGCTGGAGGCCCACATAGGGATGCTTATGTGGTGATGGACGATGATGTGAAAACACCAATTTACGCAGAACATAGCTTTCCCTGAGGCAACACCCATAGGGGGGGACTCAGATGCCTACTTTGTAGGTGAGCCTGCCGCAAACCCCAGGGGACACCCACGTTGGGTGTTCATACAGGGGGCAATGGTGCCGAGGTTGGGTCACACACCCTTGGTTACCATGTCCCCACCTGTTTCAGGGACATCAGACCCACACACCTGTTGGACATGCATTGCTGTCTCTCTTGCACTAAGCAGGGATCGCTGTCACTGCAATGAAACCTACCATGTCCCCTAGGGGATCTTGATCACCCCCGTATCATCATCTCTCTGTTCTCTGTGACGCTTATAACCCAACTTGTCCCCAAAGTCTGGGGGTCCACCGTCCCACCTCTAAGTCTCTCACTGACCCTGTGAGTCCATCACCATTCCATCCACGTTGTGTTGTGGTTGTGGTGGGTGCGATATGGGTGGGGGGTATAGGCAGCATTGCATTCACCTTGTGATGCTGTTGAGTGCTGTCATACTACATGACAATGCAGGTGGATAGAAAGCCAGGCCTTCAGTTGATACCACGTCTGTGACACCTATGTGCTAACCTATTCCCCACATTTGAGAGGGATTGACTGCTGGAGGTGTTGGTTACTATGATCTAATATGCCACAAACAGCTAGGATGTAGGAGCTGGGGAGGGCCCATCAAGCTAGCGGTGGCCGATAACACAAAGGCAATAGTCTGTGTCTCCATAGCCCCAGTGACAGCTGTGTTATGTGTTTGACACCAGACTCAACATGTGTGTATCCAATCAGGTGATTAGGAACTGAGGAAGAAACTGTGGCGCGAACATCCAACAGTGCGCGGGGGGGACCCCGAGTGTGTCGCTGTGCGTCGTGCCAGCAGAGGAGGGGGAGCCCCACCGCACATGGTGTGAGTACTATTTGGAAGGGCCAAGACCCAGGTTCTAGGATGGGCCATTGGACCACCTAGCCTGTGTATTGCCTGTATCTTCACGATTCTTGTATGGTGTCACACATGGGACGTGCCCTGATGTATGTACCATCCTTCCACAGACAGTGATGCCGAGCGACGATAGGCCCCACACACCCCAGATTGTCCTACAGTGATCTCCGCAGGCCCACCACCCTGGCGCTGCAACAGATGAGGGGGGATGGCCCCGGTTGGGGCGTGGCGCAGCCAGGCGGAGCAGCTAGGATCTAGACTCCAAGAGACGCGGTGGAGGTGGTGTGTGTTGTCCTCCATGATGTGGGGGAGGGAGGATGTAGATTTCACCTCTCCCTACCCCTAACCAGGGGCGCAGCAAGAAGAATGGCACTAATGGGCGGTTGGCCAGGGAGAGAGGGGCACCGGGTGTTGGTAGGGGTATGTGAGCTAGGGAGGGGGGAGTCATTATAGTATTGATTTTGATAAAGATTGGGTGGGCATTGGTGATTGCCTGGGCAGGGAGGGTGTGCAGGGGGTGTGGAAGGAACGGGGGGGAGGGGTGGGAGGTGGGGGAAGGGGGAATAACACAACAGACCGAGCCTCAAATATAAAGGGCCATAGGGGAGCACCAGTCAGACTACTGGTAAGGCATCGGGCACGGCACGGGCGTCAGCACGATCCTGCCGCCATCCAGGGCCACTGGCACCCCTCATTCAGATGCGCAGCACACAGACCACAGCCACTGTTGTGTCTGTAGTGCTGGCAGAGTGTATAGTGCCTCGATGTGGGGTTTGGGTGGCCCTAGTATGATGTACGACGGACATAATCCATTGTTCAGTGTACCACGCGAAAGCACCTAGCTTGCCCGTGGTGTGCTTCATTGATCTGGGGCATATTCTGGCTAGTGGTGGCCACTGATGCGGCGAGGGAGATAACATGACCAGAGTGTTGTGGTGCAAGTACATGGAAGAGTCCGTGAGGTTTGATATACCCTTGGCTTCCAGACATTGTAGCCAATGGATGTGTGTGCCTGAGGCAAAACAAAAGGTTTGCGGAACCTGTTCTTGACTGACAGAGATATGGTATAGTGGCAAGGCCTGACTGTTTCATCTACATCTATCCTAATACGTAAGCTGTGTGGGGTGAACCTGCTGCCTGCAGAGCTTATGACATAGGGAATACATTTAAAGCTGTGGCTCGCGTGGGGTAAGTTGTGGTTTACATCAGTAACGAGTAAGGAACATTATAGTCTCTGTCCCCATGGTTATACATATAATGTTAACATACATGTCACATGACGTAACTGTGAAATTACACTTTTAGGAGGAACATTTCCGTATACTGCATTTGTGGAGTGCACCAGGTTCCTCCTTTGCTCCCTACTCCTGGCTAATCTAGATATTCCTTTTAAACCTGTTCCATGCACATTCTCATGAGGTGGGAGAGCCTTAAGTGTCATCACCTTGTACATAGTATATAACTCCGGCTACTGCCTTATCATTCCACCTTCCACGGATACAACCCCAAACACTAAGGGCGGCAACGAAACCTTCGAGACCCTCAAGGTTAGAGGGGCTAGGTGTGGCACTGTGTGTATGTGTTTGGACCCCATAGGGTATGAATGGGGGTAGGTGCACACAAACCTCAGACACCAGCCCTAGGTACATTTTCTGGGCCTGTGGAGATAATTATGTGTGTGCATTGGCAAATGTCACCTGTATACACATTGGTCATATCAGGGAGGTAATGAGATGTGATGATATGCGTGACATACATACCTGCATGTGGATGTGCAGTATCCAGCATCGCAGGCAGCCCATAAGTGTACATGGGACCCAGGCGTTCGGCCAGCTGCTGCTCCAGGGGCGTCAGCATGGCTGGTAGGGGGCCCCCGCCACCTGTTGCCCATGGCATGGTGTTCCTCCGCACACATGTGCTGCCGTACACCTCTTTTGATATCGGAATATCTTTTTTTGAGGCTATCTATAATCCGCAGGGGGCCCCCCCGCCTTGGCAACCCCTCGCCGGACCTCCTCCCACACCGCCTGACATCCTGCTGTGCCTGTCCGTGTGCTGTGGCGGCCGAACAAAACCTCATAGTTTTCGAGGACCATTGAGAGGAGGTTGTGGTTCTCTGCATCTGTGAATCTGGCTGCCCTCCTCCTCAGGGCCTCAGGCACAGGGACCCGCTTCCTATTCCCGGTGTGCCTGCTGGGAGCAGGCTGTGCAGGTGCTGATGGCCCTGGGCGCTGCTTCCACCTCCACAGGCCCTCAGGTCCAGCAGGCCCTGCCACCTGTGGCACTGGAGGCACCACCTCACCCGCACGCACCCCAGACTCACCCTCCCGCACCCTCAGCCTCTCCTCTCTCTATCCCTATCTCTCTCTGTCCCTCCCCTCCTATCCCTATCCCTCTCTCTATCCCTCTGTGTCTCCCTCTCTTCCCCCTCTCCCTCTGGCTCCGACTCTGCCTCTCCATCGCCCTCCTCCCACCTCTCTGCTCCCCCACTCGCCTCCTCAACCGCACCTCACCCCCTCTGCCCCTCCCACAACAAGCACTGGACAGACACAACAACCAGGACCCCAGCACAAAGCACACGACACAGGAACGGAACAGTAAACAACACAATACACAGACAAAATTAACACACGAAACAACAGACTACAGATATGACTACTGATAAGACAACAGGAAACAAATGGCTACACAAATACACAAAACAACCTCTCACTACACCACCTCTCAAAATAACCACCTCTCTCTAAACTCGCTCTCCACTCCTCACACAACCGTCAACGTTTACCTGGCGTTTAGGTGTATTTGTAGTTGTTTGGACGGCGCATACGTTGCGCATGCACCACTGTGCGACGGCGCTGCTTGTGCGTGGCGCCTATGTCGAATTGCGCATGGGCGTGCATTTTGCTCTCAGGTTGTGTGCACGATGCGCATGTGCAACTCTTAGCGCATGTGCATCATGATGTTGACGCAACGCATACGCCCATGCTTAATGAGCTGCACATGGACTCCGCGCACAGACAAACGCACATGCGCCTCAATTGGCACATGCGCGTCGCACTCATACACACGCACACGTGCCAACAGTTGCACATGCGCGCCACGCACAGACAGACGCCCATGCGTAACGTCTTGCACATGCGCAAATTGATGCGCATGTGCACCGTGCACAAGCGGCGCTGTCGCACAACGTCGCATTTGCGCAGTATGGAAATACCATTAACCTGTATAAAATGATGCTGGTGATTGGGCAACATTGAGGGTGTTTTTGTAGGCGCGGCGTGGGTTTGTTTGGAGAAACTGAGAGCAGCTGTTGTGAATCATATTGTGGGAGTTGTTTGTTGTCTGTGTGGTTTGTTGTGGTTTGTAAGTTGTCCAGTGTTTAGGGAAGTGTGTGTGTGTGTGTGTGTGTGTGTGTGTGTGTGTGTGTGTGTGTGTGTGTGTGTGCTTGTGTAGCCACAGAGGAGTGTTCATGGAGGAGATAATTGTTGTTGCATGTGCCCGAAGACGTGGGCGGATGCTGCGGGTTGCTGGACAGGGGAGATGATGTCCATGGGGCTGCAGCACAGGGCATGGGTGTAGACCCGCAGCAACTCAGACCTGCTGCTGTGGAGGCTGCCCAGAGAGGTGGTGTGTGGGGACGGCGCAGACGGCGTGCTGAGGTGCAGGCTCAGCAGCCGCGCCTCTACAGGCCCAGGGCCCAGCTCCAGGGCATGCGTGAGGACCAGGTAATCTCCCTGTACCGACTGAGCACAAGGGCTATTAGGGGGCTCTATGAGGATCTGAGACCTGACCTCGAGCCCCTGACTGACTGGTCCCATGCCATACCAGGTGTAGTCCAAGCTCCTTGCTGCCTTATATTTCTTTGCCTCTGGCTGTTTCCAGTCATCTGTGGCCGCAGTGGGTGTCATGAGCCACCCCACCTTCTCACGCTGTCTCCACCAAGTACTGCGTGCTATGGTCAGCCAGGTGAGGAATTACATAGGCCTTCCCCACAGTAGACAACAATGGGGGACCCTGAACCAGGCCTTTGAGGCTTTAGCCGGGATACCACACGTGATGGGAGCTATTGATTGCACACATGTTGCCCTGGTCCCGCCCAGAGACAGGGAGGTGGTGTTCCGCAACCGCAAACACTACCATTCCCTGAATGTTCAAGTTGTATGTGATGCTAATCTGCATATTCTGAATGTGGTCCCAAGGTTTCCAGGGTCCACCCATGACTCCTATATCCTGCATCGCTCAGCACTATTTAGGGAATTTGAGGATGGACAGTACGGTGACTGTATATTGCTGGGTGAGTATCTCCAAATATTTCTGTGATTATGCATATATGTATGTGTTTCCGTAACATCTCCCATGTGGTGCAGCGTTTGCCCACTGGGCATTACGAAAATGAACTCACATTCAGCAGACTGACGAATGTTGTGAGTTTACATTATTACAGGACTGTAGACGTTGTTTAACAGGGACATGATTAGCCATGTCACATCCGTTTCAAAGCCATATTTGACGTAGAGATGCTGGTGGTGTTAGAGGACGTATGCACTTGTTCAGATGTGTGTCCTGGGTGTGTATTTCTACTTGTGTCTGTATTCCCATCTGGCCACAGGGATTGGGGGGGGGTAGCCATTCTCACCCACCTGTGCATGCTTGGGTTTGGATTGTACCTGTGTTAGGTCGTGTAAGATGTGTGTTATTGTCAATCCATGCACCTAGTGCTTTTCTTGTGCTTGTGAGGGCCACACTCTCACTCAGTCCTGGGGTTGTTAGCCGTTGTTTGGTGGCCAAGAGGGGGGGGGGTTGCCCACGTATGATGATGCATGTTCCTTGCCTTTGCAATTGGGTGTACATGTTTGCATAGTTGTGGTAATGCTTTCGGCCTATGCCATTACAGGGGTGGGAACAAGTCTAGGGTTAGCATTACCTTTGGCCACTGCACATGTGCAGTACCTAGGCGTCATTGTCCGTGATTATCCTGATGTGACTCATCATTTGGGAGAGGTGACAGCAATGGCATGGGGCCATGTTGTGGCCAGATAGAGAGGTATTGGTGGGACATACACAGGAACGTAGTCATATTCAGTAGTTGTGATGTTTTACAGATCATGTGGGCTACAGTGTTAAATTCAGTGGAGCGCAGCTTAACAAGGATGGAACGATGATGGTACAGTGGCCAGGGTGTCTACTGAGAGGGTTGGTGGACAGCAGGTCAACAGCATCTGACGTCAGACTGCTATATGTAGATATGTAGACCTTTGAGGACACGGGGTGTCGAGGTGATATTGTGTTGATCCTGGCTGACATCACAGTCATACATGTTCTTTGTGTGTGCCTACATTGGCTCAGCACACATTATTGTGGTGTGTACTTTGCAAACATATATTGTTCGTATGTTTCATGTGTATTGGTGGTGTAGTCTACCATTGGTGGTGATGGTGTCGGAGATGAGAACATGAACCCCATAACAAGGCACGTGTGCTACACATAGGGGATCTTTGGAGGACAAGGTGGGATTGTGTTCTTCTTTGGCATGTCTCTACAGAGTAGACAGGGCATTTGTTGTATTTCTATCACCATAGGTGTTGTTCGTTTGTTTGGATATTTGTGATGTCACTATGTCTGTCCTGATGTGTTGTGGGTTGCTTCTCACGTCTATACGTCTGTCAATTGATGGTGTCATGCGCTCATTCATTCACATGGAGCATTTTCTTCTGCAGGTGATGCAGGGTATGGGTGTCAGCCCTGGCTCCTGACACCTGTGCGTCAACCACGGACACGTGCAGAGCGGAGGTACAATGAGGCCCACGCCTCCAGCCGCTCTGTCATAGAACGCACCTTTGGCGTTTTGAAAAGTCGCTTCAGGTGTCTGGATAGATCAGGTGGGGCCTTACAATATACGCCAATGACTGTTGCAGAGATTATCGTAGAATGTTGCATCCTGCACAACATTGCTCTCAGGCATCATATTCCTGCAGAGATTAATGAGGATGTGGAGGAGGATCCACCGTGCCCCCCTGTAAGTCCTCTGATGTTTGCATTTGCATCCCTTTAGTCTGTATTTTGTGCATTGTGAATCGTGGCAATTTGTGCTGCTGTTGCAAGGTTTCTAACATTGGCCATACGTATTCTTTCTTTACACAGGGCAATGGACATGATGAACCCATTTCCTCCAGTGCATCTCGGCTCCCCATCCAACACCTGTTGTGTGACAGTCCACCATGTTATTGTTTCAGGGGAAATCTGCCATTTGATGTTTGACTTATGTGAATGGAACACAGGCCTGTGCTGGACATTATTGCTCTTGGAGTGCTGGTTTGCCCATGACAGACCTGTACAACACACATTTTGGGCCATGCTGTGGCTGAGAGTCCTGCTGATTGCAGGGACACATATGAACTTCCAGGGGACTGTGTCATATTGGAATGTGACACTTTACTATGCATGCCCATGTTTGCATGGGGTGTTTGTAAGTGATCTTTTGGATGTCAGGGACCCTTTGTTTTTGGGACAGTGTGCGCATCAGGGACTGACATATCTGTGTATTTTGGACATTCCTCACCAGTTGTTTAGTGTACAGCTTTGGGCCATGTGTGTGACATGGCACCCAGGATACGCTAATCTGTTTGTTTCAACTGTAGCATACAGCCGTGATTGTGGCAGGGGGGAACAGTTACAGCGTTCCAATTGTCTATGTCCACCTGCCACACACCTGGACATGATACATGTTTTGCCAATATCACACGTTCATGCCCACCACCATCCTTGATTGATGTGTGGAGGGGGCAATGGGGTTTACATTCATGTGTGGCATCACTGTAACCATGTTAGTGTCCGGCTGGTGCTTGTGCTTCTGACTGACTATGTTTGTGAGCCACAACATGTGGAACTATGGCCTCGGTGTGGTTCACTGTGAGATTATTTTCCATCCTTTGCATATTAACATGCTGGTTATTGTGTTTGTTTGATGTACAGACATGACACTCTGCATGTATGGCCACACCTTGCATTTGCACGTCTGCACAGTCCTGTGTTACCCCCTGCATTTACAACACTCGCATTAGGACATTATATTTGGGGTGTGTTAGTGTGGGTGTCCATTTTCGTACTACACATCTGCATTCCATGGACCATGGAAGGATACTCCTATGAAGAAAGGCTAAAAATGTTAGGGCTCTTTAACTTGGAAAAGAGACGGCTGAGGGAGATATGATAGAAGTCTATAAATTAATGAACGGAGTGGAACGGGTAAACGTAGATCGATTGTTTACCTTATCAGAATATAGAAAGACTAGGGGACATGCAATGAAGCTACAGGGTAAACTATTTAAGACTAATAAAAGAAAATATTTTTTCACTCAACGTGTAATCAAACTCTGGAATTTGTTACCGGAGGATGTAGTAAAGGCTGTTAGTGTAGCTGGGTTTAAAAAAGGTTTGGACAAGTTCCTGGAGGAAAGGTCCATAAACCATTATTAAGAAGTGACAGAAGATATCAATGCTTGACCCAGTACAAGCATTGTGGAACTTGTTTCTCTTGGGGAAACTGCTAGGTACATGTGACCTAGATTGGCCACTGTTGGAAGCAGAATACTGGGCTTGATGGACCTTGGTCTGACCCAGTATGGCATATCTTATGATCTTATGTTCTTATGTTCATGCTATATGTGGCCAAAGACTGTCTAACCAACAAAACAATGCAAGGGGACCTCCTGCATGGTGTTTATGTCTGCACATTTCAGCTGGTTGTGTGGTTTGTATTCACTCTGTGTTCATATGTCCCTGCTACCTGTTAGCATATAGTCAGTAAGCTTGAGATGATATTTGGGGTGTACAGTGACGCATTGCTGATGTGGTGATCAGCCATTATGGGGGAGTTGGGACATTACTTTACAGATGTGTTTTGTCACATTACAACATCTTGGCAGCATGTTTTTTTCATTTGGCGACCTCCTCTGTTGCATGAGGGCTATGTTTGGGGGGACATGTGATGTGTTTGGGTTTCTCATCCTGCAACACCTGTAGTCTACATGCACTCATATGTGGGTCACACATTGGGGGCATGCAGCAGCTGTTGTGGTGTGTGGCCCTGCTACCCAGTGCATATCATGCACCTGATGCACATTTTATCTCGTGCCATTCTGTTTTGCTCTGGGAGTGACCTTTACGTGGCATGTGCATTTTTACCTTGCTGACTGTGTTCCCATCATTCGCCAGGGGTGGGATGCACCTTGCAATTCTGGTTACACTGTGTATCGTATGTGTGAGCCGTGATCAAAATAAATATGTGTATTTTACAGACATTTGTCTCTTGTTCTGCTTGATCTTTGTGACATACATGCAGTACAATGTGTACCTTTCAATCACACATGACTCCTTGTGACCTTGAGAATCCAGGGTTTCCTTGCACATGTCCCTCCAGTGACTTGCCCAGGGGCACATGGTGTGCTGTTGTGATATGATGCGTGGTTGCCTTGTGTGCAAGACATTTTTTTGAACACTAGACTGCTCCTCCACTCGTGGACCACATTTACACCTGTGTCTACGGATTTGCTGGTAATGTCCATGGCCACCTGTGCTCACATTGGTGTACGATGACAGCTGTGTATGTGTCTGCAATTTGGCACATCACTGAGTAGTACACATCCCCATACAGACCCTCCCTTTGGAATATAATGTCTGGCTTTGCCTCAGTGTGTTGTTTGTGGGTATGGTTGGGGTCATGTTTGTTAAAACAGTGCTTAGCAGGTTGTCTCCCCACATGTTTTTATTCTTGTTTACAATGTATGCTAACTGGACCATTATTTAACAGCTGCTTCATCACCTCTACACACACCCTTGTCTCTCGTCAGTGTACAGCAAGGTGTTCACTCTGTGCTGCCTAGCCAGCACATATTAGCTGTTACATAGGTCTCTTTCTTAATGGTGTTTGCACAGCACTGCACCTGGGGGTGTGGTAGTCTTGAGGTTGAGCAGGTGTGTGCTGCGCCTTTTTTCATGTTGAATTTGCTCCTGTCCTGTCCGCGATTGCTGGGCAGCTCCAGCACGCATCCAGCGCTGCCCTTGTTGGTTGTTTGCTTTCCTCTTGTTATGTCTTTATTTATGTATTCATTTATGTAGGTGTATGTTGATGCAACTTTTCCGCGGGTCAGATCAGCATTACATTATAAGGGGGGGGGGGGTTGTTTTACGTGTAGGGCAGGGCCATCCCCAGGGAGGCTACATTGATGATTTCCACAGGGCACATAGGACATACTATGGACATTGACAAATTGTGGACAGTATCTGATTCGTATAGGGTTGGTTATTTATTTATTTATTTTATTTATTTATTTCATATTTCTATACCGCATCTTCCAAAGTTCAGTTGCGGTTTACAGTTAACAACAATTAACAAAGCAAGTTTGTTTTACATGGAACATTGAGATATCACAGAACTTATGTGTTATGTGTAAGGGTTGAGGTATTCCTGGTACTGGATGGTTTTCAGCTGTTTTCTAGAAGATAATTGGTCTGTCTTGTTTCAAGGGCAGCTTGGTAGGGTGTTCCATAAAGATGGGGCATACAGTTCAGATGCTCGATGTCACGTCCATTGCAAGCATTTGTTTCACTTCAGAGGTACAGTGAGGGGGTTGGAGGCGGCTTGTCTGGTAGTTCTTCCGTGTGCTTTTCATAACAGTAGGGTGTTGATTTGGTGGTTCTGTGCTTGATGTATGGCTGTGTGGGTGAGTAGGATGGCTTTGTATTTAGTCCTTGCTTCGAGTAGGAGTATGTGTGGGTCTTTCACGATTGGGGTGATGTGGTCTGTACCTTTTGCATGCTGTATCCACTGCATAACATATCATTGTGTGTGTGTGCATGTGTCCCTGGTACCAGATACAGACTGTGATGTGATCTGTACACAGCAGATCACCAGGTGCATTTGTTCATGCTTTCTCCTGTGGGTTTGCCTGTCCTTACAACCAGCATGCGTCTTGTGTGGGGGCCTGGACTATTTGTGAATGCAGCCTTTGCTATGACGTGGACGTTGTTGTTCTGTCCTACCGTTGGTTGCTTTTTAATTTGTGGTAGTGGTCATCAGTGTGATTCGTCTCTGTTCTCTTGGATGTGTATGCTTGTCCTGCAGATGTCGTTTCCATTTCTTTGACGGTCATATGTTGGCAGGTTTGTGCTGTGAGCACATTGTACCCTCATCTGAGTTGTGAGCCATGGTTCTGTCCATCTTCTGTCTGCCAGCTCTTGTGTCATCCTACCCTGATGTGCATGCTGCTACAACCCATCCTGCACTCCTACACCTTCCTGCACTTCATCTCTCCATGGTTGCCTCTCGTGTGTGTGCTCTGCATAGCACCGCTAGTCCACTATCATCATGAGATTTCAGCTGTCCTGCTATTTCAGTCTCATCTGCAGGACACATCTTCACATCCTCTGTCGCACACTATCATTATAGCATGGTACATTACTATCACTCTGTACATAGCTACAGCTAGCCCCAATTTGTGTGTGCATTTCTGTAGCTGCCACATGGCCTGGATGTCATTTTTGTACTACAGCACATGTGATCTCTGTGGTTCTTTTCGTTCTGCTTTCCGTTTCCTTTCAGCTCTGTGCAGTGTTTGGGTTACATGTGAACTCGCCTTGACTGACATGGTTGTTTATGATGTGCATTCTGTTGCACCCTAAAAGGGGAAATACTCTTGAGCACTGGGGTGGGCTTGTGTTTAGCTGGCAGCACAGATTTCTGTCCAATTGCATGCTGTACACAGATGTAGGTAAGCCAAGCTTAGTCACTGCTCATTTGGAAACATGACCCCTTCACGGTCAGTCAGTGCCCTGACCATTCTGCTACACTGCTGTTCCATCTTGCATGTCTGCTCACCTACTTAGGATTTCCATGCGTTACAATACACAATAGTGCCAGCACTGACTGTGTTTGGTCCATGCCCTGCCTCATACGGCAACCAATACGCACCCTATACACAACATTGTGGGTTTCGTTGGTGGACAGTGCACTTTAAAATTTGACCTCTGAGGTACCTTGATGGGCGCCTTATGCATTACCTGCTATTACAGTGCTTTCATAGTGCATTTGCTAGCAGTAGTAATAACAATAAAATATAACATGGCTCCTAGCTCACTATTCATCATGACAGGTGATGGCTCAGGCAGCCTTATTCATTGGACAGAGTGGGGGATTGAACCCATGATGCCAGCACCATTGGGGAGTGTGTTAACCATTCTGCTGTGGCTCTGTTCGTTTGCTTAGGTATCAGCGCAGCGCCTTATGCCTCTAAAATATTATGTAGGCAATAACTTAATGTGCCTCCTCTGGCAATATTACCTATGACAGATGATGCATCACCCAGCCTTTTCTATTTCTGCACAGCCGTGTATTCAACCCCTGATCGACGCACCATTGGTCAGTGTCATCATCATTGTGCTGTGGCTCTGTTCCTGTGCGTACCCATCAACGCGCCACTTCTGCCAGCTACTATTACAGTGCCTCCAAAAAGATATTTTGCACCGCCTCATGCCCATCAGCGCACCGCCTTATGCTGAACATTCGTTCTATGACCCCTAAAATAATGCCTCAGTGTGGATGAACACTGTGGGTGATTGGAGACCTGCTCCCTGCACTATTGGTCAGTGTCTTCACCATTGTGCTGTGGCTCTGTTCCTGTGTGTGGACATCAGTGCGCCGCCTTATGCAGCGCAAAATAACTGTGCGCTGCCCAAAATAACAGTGCGCCGCACTAAATTAATCTACCTCCTATTGCACATTTATCCATTAAGGTTCATGCCTCAACCAGCCTTTATCCTTGCGCACACTGGGGGATTGAAACCGCGGCACCTGCACCATTGGTTGGTGTCTTCACCATTGTGCTACGGCTCGGTTCCTGTGTATGGACATTTGCGCACCGCCTTATGCCATTCACAACTAACAGCGCGACGCCTACTGCTGCCAGACCCGCACAAGAGAAACAGCGCGCGGACTGATGCTGCCCACATTGCCAGCGCATCGCCTCATGCCCCCACATCTGCCAGCGAAACGCATAATGACGCAGAAAATTAGTTACTGCCGCCCAAACGTTACAGCGCGACGCCTAGAGCCGCGCAAAATTAGTGTCCCTCCAAAAATAAAATGTTCACCATTACTATTCATGCCTCAGCCAGCCTTTTTGGATTGTACACACTGGGGGATTGAACCCGTGGCCCCTGCACCATTGGTTAGTGTCTTCACCATTGTGCTATGGCTCAGTTCCTGTGTATGGATATTTGCGCACCGCCTTATGCCGTTCACAACTAACAGCGCAACGCCTACTGCTGCCAGACCCGCACAAGAGAAACAGCGCGCGGACTGATGCCGCCCACATTTCCAGCGCATCGCCTCATGCCCCCTACATCTGCCAGCAAAACGCATAATGACGCACAAAATTAGTTACTGCCCGCCCAAACGTTACAGCGCGACGCCTAGAGCCGCCCAAGATTAGTGTGCCTCCAAAACTTTATTGTTAACCATTACTATTCATGCCTCAGCCAGCCTTTTTGGATTGCACACACTGGGGGATTGCACCCGTGGCCCCTGCACCATTGGTTAGTGTCTTCACCATTGTGCTACGGCTCGGTTCCTGTGTATGGACATTTGTGCACCGCCTTATGCCGTCCACAACTAACAGAGCACCACCTAATGCCGCCCAAAACGCAAAAGATGTACAGCACACAGCCTAATGCCGCACGAAACGCAGACGACGTACAGCGCACCGCCTAATGCCGCACAGATTTTACAGCGCAAAGCCTAATGCCGCCAAATATTAATTACTGGTGCACAAACGTGACAGCGCAACACCTACAGCCGCCCAAATGTGGTATGCCTCCTAAAAAGATTTTTTAACCATTACTATTCATGCCTCAACCTGCCTTTTTTGGTTGTGCACACTGGGGGATTGAACCCATGGCCCCTGCACCATTGGTTATTGTCTTCACCGTTGTGCTATGGCTGTGTTCTTCTATGTGCCCAGCAGCGCCCCACTTAGCCTTCCCATGCGCTAATGTGGGCCTCGCACATTTGCGCGACGCGCACAAGTACGGTCCGTTTTTTTTCTTTTTTCTGCCTGATCCGCCCACTCCTTATATGGCACCAGCACACTAACGGGAACCCGCACAGCAACGGTGTTTAGTAAACATGCCCCTAAATTTATGTTCAGAATTTCACGAAACTTCTAAATTTAGGAGCATTTATTTATTTAAAAGCATTTATATATTGCAATATGCACAATACATTCAAGGCGGTGCACAAAGCATTAAAAGCAGGCCCCACAACCCTAAACAACATTCCTACTACAAAAAGGAAACTCTTCACCTCATCCCTCTCCATCCCTACCAGCCAGCCCTGCCCCACTGCTCATTGAAGGGAACTAAAAGGAGGGGGGCATAAAGAAAGTTAGGAGCTTAGCAATGATTTTCAGCACTAGACTCATAGATCTAAGCCCTAAGTGTGCAAGCAGACGGGCTGATTTCAAAGCCCTTAGCTGGCTGGCCAATGGAAGGTTGGCAGGCTAAAGGGGCAGACTGCGATCTTCAGCGGTAAGGTTACCAGATTTTTTTGAAGAGGAATCATTACCTCGCCCCCTTCCATCCATCCCATGACAGCAACAACATCACTTCCAAGCAGACACATCAGCAGAGATGCATTTACCCCCATACTGTGCAAAATATAAAGATAATGGAGCCGATATTCAGCGTGATCACAGCGACTAGGTCCCAGTGCTGAACATTAAACGTGTATATTCAATGCCGCGGGCATATCCAATCCTGGCATTCAATATCCAGGGTTGCTGCAAAGCCCGATCGCTAACTGGGCAGCGGCGATGTTGAGCAATGAAAGTTCGGCCATGGTTTCCTGTGCCTGACTCTCACCGCAGGTCGCAAACCAGGCAGCGGCTCAATATCGCAGCGCTCCAGAACGCCACTGGCTAAGCAGTTAGCATCGGGTGGTATAGCAGCGTTACTCGGGGATATTTACTGCTGCTGAATATTATGCTTAGGGGCATTTACACGGTTTACAGGTCTGTAAACCGTGTAAATGCCTTGGAATATTGGGCCCAATGGATGTAAATTCTGAAAACTGACATATTCAGATAACTAAATCGAAAATAAAAAGATTTTCTTACCCCTGTGTCCCTATTGCTAGAATCAGGGAGAATCAGGAACACAGCTCTAAAACTGGGAACATCTGGTAACTTTAGTCAGCAGCACTATCCAGATAGTGCTACTGGATATCTCCATAGAGCACTCAGTGCAGGTGCGGTCGGTGGGCTTAGCTATGGTGGTCCCAGCATACCAGCACTAACCAGGGACAGTAAGTGCAGAAATTCAGATTTTTTAAATATTGTGCCTTGTATGTTAACATTGTAACCTCTGTGCAAATTACCACCGCCTTATTGGAAACCC
Source organism: Ichthyophis bannanicus (assembly GCA_033557465.1). Taxonomy (NCBI): domain Eukaryota; kingdom Metazoa; phylum Chordata; class Amphibia; order Gymnophiona; family Ichthyophiidae; genus Ichthyophis; species Ichthyophis bannanicus. The sequence continues at coordinate 1,803,393,968 of CM066032.1, forward strand.
GCGGCAGCTGTGGTACTGATGTTCGGGTTCGAACCATGCAGTTTCTCCAGCAGGTAACCTCGGATCATAGGTATGAGTTCTGTGGGTGCCGTAGGGGGCTGAGTTCTTTCTACAATCTCCCAGACCTACAACAAGAATGACTGAAAGGGTGGCATGGGAGAAAGAGCTGATATTGATGAAGCTTGATCAGGAGTAGGGAACTTCTGCCTCTGTTCAATGTAAAACCGCCCTTGATCTTTGGAAGGGGCAGTATAGAAAAGCCAATAAATAAATTAAAAAAATAAGAGTTACCTTTGGTGTTTCAAAGAAGCAGAGTTTCTGTTTTGCATCAGAGGAAGAATTGCTGAAAGGTAGGGAATCCAACCCAGGGAGTCGGCGTCAAGCAACACAGGCGTTGGGAGCAGATTTCCAATGGCTACTTTATAGACTACTGGGCTTTTTCTGTATGGATAGTACCACACTTAAATGTACTGTCTGTCAGATTAATCTGCAGTAAACTGTTGAATTCTGGAAAACCCCAACTGGATTCATTGTGTGCTGTTTGCATGGTTTTTATGAGAAGTGCAGTGAATTGTCAGTTGTCTAAGGACCTTGACAGGTTCTCTCTCTCGCCTGTCAGGGTGGGATCCAGGAGGTGACTTCTGAACATGGAATAGGCCAAGGGCTTTAACGAGCATGATACTTGGTTTATTAAGGATAGCAGGGGAGAGGGTAATCTGTGCAGATGGAAGGCCCATGGACACTGTCCCACATACTACTGTCACTATACCTGGCAGCTCATTTTCAAAGGGAAAGGCTACACAGAGAGACGATGTGGTGGAAATGTACCTGGGCTGGTTCCAACTGTTACCTTGGAGGGTTGGCAGTGCACTTGAAAACCAATTCTATGAACAAATGCTGCACTTCCCACCACCACTATTCTCCACAATGGCCAATGTTTTATGTGCCTAAATTTAGCGACTCTGAGCCTGTAGGGGGAGGGGGATGCTCAAAGCCATTTAGGTGGTTTGCAGAACTGCAAACCACCTAAATCATGCTTATTGCCACCACTAAATGACCTGATGTTAGCGGGCTATCGACCATTGGTGATATTCAGCCCCTAGCCAGTTATCCCAAAGTGGCAAACATTAGGCACCTGAAAGGCTCGTCTAACGTTTTCACTTTAGCTAACCGGGCAGCAGCTGGATATCACCGTCGCCCATTTAGCTGCGGCACTATCTAGATGACCCAGATATTTAATGTCAGTGACCAGATAAGGCCCTGGCATTGAATATCTGGGGTCATATTTCAGCAGAGCACTAGCCACCGCTGCTGACTATCCCCCTCTGTGACTTTTACCACAGGCAGAGAACCAGGGAGCCCCGCTTCTACCACTAACACTCCTTGTGACCTTGGGCAGGTGCTCACTTAGATGGGAAGCTCTTTGGGACAGGGACAAACCTGGAAATGTATCGCCACTGCACAGCACTACATACGTATGTCAAATAGCACAATAAAAATGATAAGCAGTATTATTATGGGTACCCAGCTGGACCCCCTTGTCTACCTTCTGTACTAAGAAAATCAGGATCTCCATCGAAAACATGACAAAAGATTTATTGGCACTCGAGAAGAACATTTTAGGAATCTTCTTCATATGCTACCAATGTTAACTGGTCTTCACTGTACATATACCTGCAACCCAAGCCATCCCATCTATGCACACCTGTACATGTTTGCCGCATGCTGCAGTCATCATATTCACATTCTTCAGACCTATTATCATACAGTTTTCCATATTCACAAAAGTGGAGAAATACTTCTCCTATTCTAAGAAAAACAAATGGCAATATCCTGGTTGTTCTAAAGACATTCAAGGTCATTCCTGCGACATAGATGTTCCAGTACAGTGGATTCTCATTCCCAAGACTAAATCCGAGCTCCAGCTTTCTGGCTTCCACCCCGGCTCCTCCTATGGTATTCAGTCTGTAATGAGATAATGAATACTTCCTTAGCAATATGCTTAACAATGAAGAAGAGAAAGGACATTTCTCAAAGGTGTTTATGTGCAAAACATGTTCATCTGAGTAAAAGGAGCTTCTAAAAATCCCACCTTGGGCCAATGTAGTCAGTTATGCTATCCTTTAGAGCTGCACTTTACCCCTGATTTCCCCTCACTAATCATACTTCCAGTGCTGTAAGGTCCAGAAAACCAGCAGTAAGGCCTGTTACACATGCAGCATGCTAACATTTAACACAGTGTTTTTATCCGCTTATAGCGCTGAATCTCAGAGCTGCGTAAAGATGCAGTGTGGGAATCAAAGGTGAATTTCTCAAGAGCTCTGATAGCCCAAGAGAGCCCCTAGACCCCCAACACCTCAACCCCACAACAAATATCCCTGGTGGCCCTGGACTTCCCACCCTCAAAGTTCTCCCTAGTGGTTCTCTTGCATCTTCCATCCCTTCCCCCCAACCCCACAAAAGGAACCCCCTGATCCCTCTCAACCTCCAACGCACTTCTACAGTCAGGAAGCAGGAAGAATGATCACTTACAACTACTTCTGGCACCATCATCTTTGAAAATGGCTGCACCTGACCAATAGTGGAACCACTAGGGGTCCGTCTGCCAAATAATCCAATGCTTCCCAAATAACGATAATCCAAAAAAACCCTCAAAAATAGCAGCAACTTAACTAATACAAAAAAATAAAAAAACTGCTATAAAAAACATGTATGTTTATTTCTGTCTAGATACCAAATCAACAAAAAAATCAAAATCAAATTAAAAAAATAATCAACAAATGAAGACAACAGAGGTGTGAAGATTGGTGGAAGACTCATCAACAACCTTCGCTATGCTGATGATACCACATTACTGGCTGAAAGTGAAAATGATCTGAAACATTTGCTTCTCACAATCAAAGAACATAGTCTCAAAATGGGCCTGCACCTTAATGTGAAGAAGACAAAGATCATGACAACTGGCATAATCAACAGGTTCATCGCTGAAGGAGAAGAAATTGAAATCGTGAACAACCTTAACCTACTTGGATCAACTATCAATAAAGAAGCAACAAGCAGTCAAGAAATCAGATGACACATTGCTCTTGGTAGAATGGCTATGAAAGACCTAGATAAGATTCTCAAGAGCAGAGATGTCTCTCTCCATACAAAGATTCGACTTGTTCAAGCAATGGTATTTTCAATATCATATGGATGTGAAAGCTGGACAGTGAAAAAGATAGACAGGAAGAAAATTGATGCCTTTGAATTATGGTGCTGGCGGCGAATACTGTGTATACCATGGACTGCCTGAAGAACAAACCAGTCAGTACTAGAGGAGATCAAACCTAAGCTTTCTTTAGAAGCTCAGATGACCAGACTTCGACTTTCATACTTTGGACACATCATGCGAAGAGAGAGATCATTAGAGAAAGACATCATGCTTGGCAAGATAGAAGGTCAACGCAAAAGAGGAAGGCCAGCAATGAGATGGATCAATACAATAACAGCAGCTACGGGTACCAGTCTGTCAACAATGAGCCGCCTGACTGAAGACCAAACCCAATTTAGGATAGCTATCCAGAGGGTTGCCATGAGTCGACTCCGACTCGACGGCACTTAACAACAACAATCAAATCATTCATATAAAAATTACAAAAAACAACAGTTGACCTCAGTATTACTGATTACTGGGTTTTAGAGATGGCTAAAGTTAAAACATTAACCAGTTCATTGCTCCCAGACATTAATATCATAAGTCTAACCATTGACAAATACCACAGCAGTGCAAATGTTGGTACGTTGGTCTGCGTTTGTTTTTCCTATACTGCCATTCTCTGTTAGCGCCTTCTGATGCAGTGACCAGCATCAAGGCTGAGGTAATAGTTCATAACATGCTGATTCTTGACACTCAAGAAAATAAGTTTGTTTTCGATATATATTAATTTTCTATACATTTCTACTACTGTGGTATTTGTCAATGACTTTTGATGTTAATGTCTGGGGCATTATTTTTACTTTAGCCATCTCTATAGTGAGGCTGAGGAGCATTCAAGACAGTGAGAAGTACATTGATGAGATGCTTTTTGCAGCAACCAAGCTCTCCAGCAGAGGAGAAGATGGGTGCCTACAGAATGATGAAGGTTGGATACAAGTCACCAGGGCCTGCAGAATCACCAATCCAACTTCTCCAGCCCTTGAATTGAAGAACCATTATACAGCCCTGGAAGTGGAGGAGGTGAAAGCATCCCTGGAAAGGAAAGAGCCAGAACTCAAGTACCCCAAAGTTGCAGAATCAGTGACCACAAGAAGCGAAGGGTAGTGGGGGTTGGTGACTCTCTTCTGAGGGGTACTGAGGCGTCCATCTGCCGACCAGACTTAATGTCCAGAGAGGCATGCTGTCTGCCAGATGCCAAAATCCAAGGTGTTACAGAGAGTTTGCCAAGACTCATCAAGCCCACTGACTATACCCAATGTTGCTAATCCGTGTTGGCACAAATGATACTGCCAGGTATCCCTCCGAGCGTATCAAAAGTTGACTTCATAGCTCTGGGACAGAGGGTGAAGCAGATAGGTGCACAGGTGGTGTTCTCTTCAATCCTCCCTGTTGAGGGTAAAGGCCAAGGCAGAGAGGCTTGCATCCTGGAAATGAATGCATGGTTGCGTGGATGGTACCATGGGATGCTGTTCCAAGGGTTGCAGAACAGAGATGGCGTCCATCGGTCCAAGAAAGGTCGACGCATCTTCAGTAGCAGACTGGCTAATCTACTGAAGAGGGCTTTAACCCTGGGAGTACCGATGGGGTCAAAAGTGACCCCACTGCAAGTTTCACAACGCGTATCTCGGAAACAAGTTGTTCAAGAATGCAATCTTTTTATGACTTTTCACATGTCAATATTCTCTTTATATTGCGCCATGAGAGGAATAATTTTCATCCGCTAGGTGACGCTAGTGATGAATTGCAGCACAGAGTACCAGTGGGGTCATTTTTGACCCCAGTTTCTTACGTCCGGTTTGGATCGTGATACAATTTGCAGTTTTGTGAATTTTTTGATCTGACAAAGGTATTTATCATTAATTATGTATCATTTATTTTTTTGTACTCTTATGAAAATTACACATTTTCTGTAATTGATATCATAAGTTCTCTCATTATTTCCGATGAAATCTAAAGGCTTTCAGCTCATTCATCACGATTATTGTACACCTATAGTAAAACTGCTTTGCGTTTTATTCAACTTTATCTTTGTTTATTTATTTTAGGTTATTGTTTAAGATGTTAAAACAAAAGTATTCAGCTGCCCAAGTAAGAGAAATATTGCAACGAGATGCTGACAGTGACGGCTCTGAGTCGTCTGATGATGCAGCATATTCAGCAAGCGAAGAAGCATATCAGCCAAGTTTGGGCGATAAATCTGATGATGACAGTCATGATTCAGATGGTGACAGCAGTTGGTCGCCAAGTGAATGTGAAACTGATGCTGAGCCGGTAACATCGCCTGCAGCAAAGAGTCAAGTTGCAGGTCGAGGCAAAGGTCGAGGCTGTGCTGGACGTGGAAGAAGGCAGGAGTCCTCGGTGTCAGTATCATCTGTGAGGAATCTTAGTTGTGGTCGTAGAGGAGCTAAGAGGTCATCAACTATAAGCACAAATATTGCCATTGAAGCCTATGTATCTAAGGATGCAACATCATGGAACAGGAAACCTATAAAGCAAGTTGCTGGAAGATACGCCAGAGCTAATGTCATGCCCGTACAACAAGGTCCTACAAGGTATGCTGTACGAAATGTTGATGGCCCTCTCGCAGCATTCCACTTGTTCATGAGGAAGAACTTATTGAATGAAATCATGATGTGGATGAGCAAATAAGGAAGACACATTTATGACAACACCTGCAAAGATTTGACAGACGGAGAATTTCAACGTTTTCTTGGACATCTGATCCTCTCAGGCGTGTACAAGTCACAAAATGAATCCATAGTTCAGTTGTGGAACCTTGAAGATGGTCATTCTGTTTTCGGTAAAAATATGGCCCGTAACTGTTTTCAGCAAATTTCTTGTGCTCTCTGATTTGATGATGCAACCGACAGACATGAACAATGAGGCGTGGATAAGCTTGCTCCAATCAGACACGTTTTTTGATACCTAGGAAGCAACTCTAAGTGACGCCTTTGTTCCTGGTGAAAATGTTACTGTGGATGAGCAACTGCTTACATTTCGTGGCCCTGTTCCGTTCAAACAATATATTCCCAGCAAACCTGGGAAATATGGCATAAAGCTATGGATGTTGTGTGACAGTGCAAAGTCATATGTTCTGCGTCTTCAAGTATATACAGGAAGGGAACTCGGACAAAACAGGGAACAGAATCAGGGTGAAAGGGTTATGCTGCAACTCACTGAAGGATTGACACAATTTGGCAGAAATGTTACTGTTGACAAATTCTTCTGCAGTTTATCCCTGTCACGGAAATTGCTAGAAAAACAAATGACACTTTTGGGGACAATTCGAAAGAACAGAAAAGAATTACCTGTTTGCCTTTCGCGATGACGCCACTCTGGTTTCCTATTGCCCGAAGAAAGGAAAAGTGGTTGTTCATCTGAGCAGTTTGCATGATCAAGAAGAAGTAGATAACACACGTCCAGACAAAAAACCATGCATGATCTTGGACTATAATTCTAGTAAAGGTGGAGTAGATACGGCAGATCAAATGTTGCACACGTATACCACAAAACGAATGACAAGATGCTGGCCAGTGACAATCTTCTACAACATGTTGGACATCAGTGCTTTGAACGCCTTCATTGTTTGGATGTCACTAAATCCAGAATGGCAGTCCAAGTCAAAGCACTGACGTCGTCTATTCCTCTTGGAATTAGGAAAGCAGCTGCTTCAGAGTAATTGCAGCGAGACTTCTTCCAGCATTGAAGAAGCCACTGATGCTGCTTGCAATGTCGGGATCCCAAAGAAAAGGGCAAGGTGTCACTGCTATTCCAGAGAAAAAGACAAGAAAAGCAACATAGTTTGTACCTCCTGCAAGCGCAATGTTTGCAAAGAACATTCAGAAATTGTCTGTGTCTGATGCAAATGACTGTAGTACTTTCCTGTGTTCATCAAGTGCATGCAAAAACTGCTTTCATGGCAACTCTTCTTCATGTAATTTTATGATAAAACATTAAATTTCAAAACATTTAACCTTCATATAATAATTAATTTGGAATAATATTTTGTCTGTTTAGTTTAAAATTTTCATGGTTAACAATTAAAATTCGTCGTGGGGTCATTTATGACCCCAACGGTATTCAGTGTGTGCAAAAAATCTCGGTAGTTCCAGGGTTAAACTAGATTCATTGGGGATGGGTGAAAAAAGCCCCCAGGTAAGTGAAACATTAAATACTGTTATGGAAATGCGTAAAAGGAGTAACATATGGAAAACAGTGTCTATAAATGCCCGTAGCATGGGAAATAAAATCTATGATGTTGAAGCTTTGGTGGGAGTGGCTGACCTGGATTTAGTGGCAGTTACAGAAACATGGTTCACATAAAACCATGAATGGGATGTAACTACACCAGGCTATACTTTATTCAGAAAGGACAGGGTAGGAAGAAGGGGAGTAGGTGTGGCACTATATGTAAAAAATAATAAGGCTTTGGAATTACAGAGCTTAAAAGAGAGAGGGGAGGCACTGTGAGGGAAAGAGGAATCTATTTGCATTGGCGTGATTTACAGACCTCCCTCACAAGAGGAAGAGGTGGACAGAGAGTTAACTGAAGACAAACACAGCATTGCTAGGAATGGAGAAGTGCTACTGATAGGGGATTTCTATATGCCAGATGTTGATTGGCACATTCCTGGTATCATCTAGAAGTAAGGAGATCCTGTATTCTCTACAGGGAGAACTATTCAGGCAATTGGTAACAGACACCACACGTGAAGGGGCCATACTGGACTTGGTGCTTACCAATGGTGAAAGTGTTTCTGATGTTATAGTGGGAGATCATTTTGCATACAATGATCACCAGATGGTGTGGTTCCGTATTAGGACTATGGCTGTTAGAATCCATTCAAAAGCAAGGATCTTAGACTTTAGGAAAACAAACTTTGCCAAGATGGGCCAATACCTCAGGGAGTCGTTAACGGGGTGGGAACAGCTGGGGGATGTAGAAAAACAGTGAGCAAAACTGAAAGGGGATATTTTAAGGGCAACCAACCTTTTTGTTAAAATTGTAAATAAAGGTAAAAGGAAAAGGAGACCACTATGGCTTTTGAAAGAAGTAGCTGAAAAGGTGAAGAAAAAGAGGGAGACCTTCATGAAATACAAGAGATCACAGAGAGAGGAAGACAGGGATCTATATTTGGAAAAACTTAGAGAAGCTAGGAAAGTAGTCAGGAAAGCAAAGATTCAAAAAGAGGAGGAAATAGCCAATGCAGTAAAATGGGAGGATAAGACATTCTTCAGATATGTTAGTGAGATGAGGAAGGGCAAAAGTGGTATTGTCAGGCTCAAGGGTGCAGGGGAGGAATATGTAGAAGCTAATGAGGATAAAGCGGAATTGCTTAACAAATATTTCTGCTCTGTGTTCACAGATGAAGAACCAGGAGCAGGACCTCAGAAAACACCCACAACACCCACAGAAAACAGAAGTGAGCTGCTAAGAAATAGTAAGTTAGACCCCCAAAGGGTAGACTCCTACAGACCAATCGCAAGTATTCCTTTTCTTGCAAAGTTAATTGAAAAAGAGGTTCAAAGTCAGTTACAAGACCATATAGATGCTGCTGCTCCACTGGATCCTTGCCAGCATGGCTTCAGAGAGTCACACGGTGTAGAAACACTCCTTACCACCCTCCTTAACAATGTAATCTCTGGTATTGACAACATACGGCAGGGTTTTGCACTAATTTTCCTGGACATAGCCGCCGCTTTCGACTCCGTAAGTCATGAGATCCTCCTAATACGGCTAAAAGAGAAGGGTGTCAGTGGAACTACACTGGAATGGTGCAGATCATACTTGTCCGGAAGATGGCAACATGTTCGATCTGGTGGAGCAATTTCAGAACCATTTCACCAAGGTCAGGGGGTTCCACAGGGATCCTCCCTCTCCGCTTTGTTGTTCTATATATATATGCAACCGATCTGTAAGATCATCCGGTCCTTCAATGTAAGTTGCATGATTTATGCGGATGACGTACTCCTTTATACGCCTTTCGACCTAAACGAATTAGACCTATCCCCCCTGACCAATTGCTTTAATGCCATATCGGAATGGCTCACGTCACAAAACCTCAGGATCCAACATAAGAAGACAGAAGTGCTCTTCATATCGAAGAATCCTAACTTTATCCCCCCACAATACTTGAAGGTGAGAGAAGCTGAACTACAAACAAAGCCCACAATAAGGTACCTAGGTGTTACACTAGATCAAAACCTCGACATGAAGGAACATATAGCCAATACTGTAAGATCAATATACTACAAGATCAATTCACTCAGACATCTTCGTCCCATACTTGAACCAGAAGATTTCCGTACCATCTTCCAGGCTCTGATCATGCCTCACTTGGATTATGCAAATGTCATTTTACTAGGCCTTCCTCAAGCCACCTTGAACCCCTTACAGCTCGCAATGCATAGCGCAGCGAGGGTTCTACATGGGGCATCTATGAGTGACCATGTGACACCCCTTTTGATGCAGTTACACTGGCTTCCTATTCACGCTAGGATCATCTTCAAGACATTGTTAATGACCTTCAAGGCTGTAAACAATCTCTCCTCCACATCTTTAACCAACCTCATCAAACCCATAATCCCGAACAGATCAAGAAGATCAATAGCTGTAAATATGCTCACGATGCCTCAAGAACTCACAAGATGTACCACAACGGCAGCAAACAGGGCTTTCAGGCTCCGTGCTCCAAAACTCTGGAACGCCTTGCCAACAAACATTAGAGCAATTACTAGCCTAATGCAATTTAGAAAGGCCATCAAACACTACGTATTCCTCAAATACTTCCCAACGATCTCAGAAACATGCCCCCTCTCCAAGACCGATAGTGACACCAAATCACCTAGTGAGCCATGATACCACACGTAGCAAGGTGCCTTATGTCCACTAATTATACATTTTATCTTCTGTAACCTGATGATGTAAATAGTTATATTCGCATGCCAAGTTTGCTATCCTGTTAAGTGTAATTCCCTGTTTTATCCAAGTTTGTAATCCTGTTTTATTGTAAAATCAGATACATGTTTATGTTCTGAATTTTTTGTTCGATGTAAACCGTGCTGATGTCAAATAGTGCGGTATATAAGAAATGTAAAATAAATAAATAAATAATCTTGAACAATTTTCAGAAGACTGTGTTAGTGAGAAACTAGCTAAACTTAAAGTAGACAAAGTGATGGGACCGGATGGGATAAACTCTAGAATACTGAGGGAACTTGGGGACGTTCTAGCAGCTCCATTGACTGACCTTTTCAATGTCTCATTGGAGTTGGGAGTGGTGCCAAAGGACTGGAGAAAGGCTCATGTGGTGCCTTTACACAACAGCGGAAGTAAGGATGTGGTTGAGAACTATAGGCCAGTTAGTTTAACTTCGGTGGTGAGTAAATTATTGGAAACGCTGCTGAAATAGAAAATTGTGAGGTTTCTGGAGTCCAGTGGATTACAGGATTCGAGGCAGCATGGATTCAACAGAGGCAGGTCTTCTCAGACAAATTTGAATGATTTCTTTGACTGGGTGACCAGGGAGTTGGACCGAGGGAGAGCCCTAGATGTGGTGTATTTAGATTTCAGTAAAGCCTTTGACACCGTTCCTCACAGGCGAATTCTAAACAAACTGAGCACCCTAGGGATGGACCCTAAAGTTACTGCTTGGGTCAGAAATTGGTTGAGTGGGTGGCGACAAAGGGTACAAGTAAATGGAGCTTACTCTGAGGAGAAGGAAGTTACCAGTGGTGTGCCACAGGGATCTGTCTTTGATCCGATTCTTTTTAACATCTTTGTTAGTGGTATTGCGGAAGGGCTGTCGGGTAAGGTTTGCCTCTTTGCGGATGATACTAAAACCTGCAATAGAGTAGACACCCACGAAGGTGTAAATAACATGAGGAGGGATTTAGCTAAGCTTGGTCTAGAATTTGGCAGATGGGATTTAATGTTAAAAAATGCAAGGTCATGCATTTGGGCTGCAGCAATCCAAGGGAGCAATATAGTATAGGGGGTGAAATATTTTTGTCCACTAAAGAAGAGCAGGACCTAGGCGTAGTTGTGTCTGATAATCTTAAAGTAGCTAAACAGGTAGAAAAGGTGACAGCAAAAGCTAGAAGGATGCTTGGGTGCATACAGAGAGGAATGGCTAGCAGAAAAAAGGAGGTGATAGTGCCTCTGTATAAGTCTCTGGTGCAACCTCATTTGGAGTATTGTGTGCAATTCTGGACACTGCACCTTCAAAAGGTTATAAACAGGATGGAGTCACTACAGAGGGTGGATTCTAAAATGGTTAGTGGTCTTCATTATAAAGCATATGAGGACAGACTTAAGGATCTTAACATGTACACCTTAGACTTGAGGAAAGGCGGGATAGAGGTGATATGATTGAGATGTTTAAATACCTCCGTGGCATAAATGTTCGGGGAGAGAGCCTCTTTTTTATTTTTTTATTTATTTAGCAAGCATTTGTATGCCGCTTCTTCCAGCGATCAGAAGCGGGTAAGATTACATAGAAAAAGCTGCCGAATCAAGACAGATAATTTGTTGTTTACATACAGATTCGTAAGGTAAGCACGTCACACAGAAGACTATCTACTTCATAGCTATGGGGAAAATAATTTACATATGTACATTTTCACATAACAGGTTCTCTGGGTTACTGGGGAGGTAGTTGCCCCACATGCGAATTTAGTACAGGTTGAAATGACTTTGAAATAGGTGCGTTTTGAGTTTTTTTCTAAAGTCTGAAAGATCATTGATGGCTCGTAGTTCGGGTGGGAGTTGGTTCCATAGTGTCGGTGCTATGTATGAGAAAGCCCTGTTACTAGTGTTGACTTTGACAGATCTTATATCTGTTTTTGATTGAAAGCAAGTTCTGCTACAAGAGGACATGGGATGAGGGTGAAGGGAGATAGATTCAGGAGTGATATTCGGAAATATTTCTTTACGGAAAGAGTGGTGGATCTGTGGAATAGTCTCCCAGTGGAGGTGGTAGAGAAGAGCACAGTATCTGAATTCAAAAAAGCATGGGACAAACACAGGGGATCTCTAAAGGAAAAAGGGGGACTGTTGTAGTTGTTGATATGGAAGGACAGACTACTGTAGATAGGCCATGTGGTCTTTTTCTGTCGTCATTTTTCTATGTTTCTGTGTTTCTTTGAAAGCCAGTAATCAGTAATACTGAGGTCAACCATTGTTTTTCCTAATTTTGGAATGTATGCTTTGATATCAAGACAGAAATAAACATAGCAGTTTTTCATTTTTTGTATTTCCCAAATAATAGTAGCAATGCCTTATTTGGCAGACTAACCCCCAGCGTGTTGGAGCTCACTGCTAGGGGTCAGGACTTCCATTTTCCAAGATCCAGCTGCGGTGGAGGATCTCTCATTCAGGGAATCCCTATTCAAGGATATCTTATAAGGACATAAGATATGCCATACTGGATCAGACCAAGGTCCATCAAGCCCAGTATCCTGTTTCCAACAGTGGCCAATCTAGGTCATACGTACCTAGCAGTTTCCACAAAAGTCACAGGTTCCACAATGCTTGTACTGGGTCAAGCATTGATATCCTGTGTACCTTCTTAATAATGGTTTATGGACCTTTCCTCCAGGAACTTGTCCAAACCTTTTTTAAACCCAGCTACACTAACAGCCTTTACTACATCCTCCGGTAACAAATTCCAGAGTTTGATTACACGTTAAGTGAAAAAATATTTTCTTTTATTAGTCTTAAATAGTTTATCCTGTAGCTTCATTGCATGTCCCCTAGTCTTTCTATATTCTGATAACATAAACAATCGATATACATTTACCCGTTCCACTCCGTTCATCCGTTCATCCTGACTTGAGGTTCCCTCGACCAGATAGCTCTGGGAGTTCTGGGAAGGATTGGAGGCATGCTGGGGAGCCCAGGGAATATTGGTGGGTTGGGGTGGGCCTTTGGAGAATCATACCCAGCATTTTTTTAAATGTTCCCTTCTTGTCAGTTCATGATCCAATCTCTCCTCATGCATTGACAGGAAGGGAAACGTTTCACTTGAGATGTAGCAAACCACAGCGGTTTCCACATGTTTTTCTGTCAGTGCACTCTTTTTAATGCCGAGGAACTTTGTATGCCATTAGTTTATTGTATCAGGGGTAAAGGGGGTCCGGAGAATAGCGGTTGAAAAATAGAAAACCTACCTTTCTCCTCACCAACACGGCAGCAGCTTGGCTATCATAAAATAATGAAATAAAATAAAACAGCGGGGGCCAAGGTAGAGAATTTGGGGGGGGGGGGGGCGATATGCATCACCACGTGCTGCTGTGGAATGCTGCCAACATGCACGCCAGGCGGGCAGCTATTCATCCCATTGATCATCCAAAGGGAGGGCTAAAAATGCTGGCTGGAGAGTTTCAAAACGAAAGTAAAGGAAGGATAGGGCTCACATAAATAAAACAAATGAGTCTGCTGCAATGTTAATAGGGAAGATGCATCCTTATGCTGAATAGGTGGAACGGGGCTGCCACCTAATGGACAAAACAGGTATTGCATGACAATGTGTTTTCTGTTACTATAGGCCCCATAATGGAAAAACGGGGATTATGCTCAAGCATTTTAAGTGGATATGTGAACTGTGGGCTAGAAAAACGAAGGGAGAAGTGTATGATTGGCATAGATAATAGTTAGGACGGAATATCAGCCAGAATACTCAAATTAAGTTGTTATTGGAAATGAAGACTGATATATAGGAACTTTGTATATGTGGACACTATATATATGAGAACGTTATATAAGTGGACATATATAGGTAATCAATATGAAGCGAGGGTTGCACAGGACTGATACAGGACTGGGAGACAGAGTGTAATGCAGACTTTCCCTTACCCCCCCTCCCCCCATAGTAGATATCACCCTAGGCTAGAGATGCAGAGAAAGGAGACACAGAAGGCCAAGACACAACGAGCCCAGCAGACAGAGGGCAGGGCTACGCCAAAGGCAACTGCAAGGGCGCGGGCAGCTGCTGGCTCGGGCAGAAAAAGAGCACACGGGGACGGCCAGGACACAGCTAGCAGCGTAGCAGCAAGACAGCCGAGGCGCAGCAACCGGAAGAAGGCGCCACAGCAGCAGCAAATCGCAGCTCCTGCACAAAGGCAGGAGCTGGACGACCTGCTCCAGATGGTACGGGAGCAGGTTACCCAGCACGGCCTTTCCTCGGTCAAACAACGACTGGGGACAACAGGCTTTATGAGCGAGGGACAGCCGTCAGCGAGCACGAGCGCCTTAACACCTGGCACAACAGATGGTAAGTCTAGGGCGAACATAAGGGCCCCAGAATTAACAACTTCATCATCTGACGACTCTTGTTCTGACAGTGAGAGTGACACTACATTAGCAGATGTGATTAAATATGCATTGAGGAAAGTTAAAAGAAAGAAGACCCCAAAGCAGGCAAATCCCCTAAGGCAAGCATGGGTGGGGCAGACTCAGGATGGGGAGCACCACGGGAACACGCCATCAGGGACGGCTCAGAGAACTCTGCAGGATTGGCGCGACACCAGTCGCGATCCACGCTGTGGGGTGAGCTCCCTGGCCGTGTCAGTACCCAAAAAATTGAAGAAAAGAATTTGGAGGCGAGAATATATTGACCTATTCTCTCTCCTGCTTAGAGACCAGGACGATGAAGCCAGCAATGGGAAAGATAAAGATAAAAGAGGTGAGAGGGACAGAAAACCTAAAATCCCCAAATCCCTTAATAACTGGGTCTCAGCATTCCATATCTTTATGAGTGTAATTATGGAGAAAGAACCTGACTCGGGCCCATATTTGACCAGGTACCTGGATACAATCACCAGGGCATATAAACAATACGGGGGATGGGCCTGGCTGAACTATGATGTGAGGTTCAGGAGAAGCATGGCGGAGGATCCCACCCTAGCATGGCATCACAGAATTCTGGACATGTGGATAGAAGAAATGGCGCCCAATAGGCCATTCTGTCAGGACGGGATGTTGCAACCTCTCCCAGGCATGCAATGGCAACAGCCAACCCCAAACACACAAGGGAGGCGAACCAATCAGTGGACGGGGAGGCGGGCGTGCCGCCAGTACAACACGGGGAGTTGTACGTGGCAGCCCTGTAAATTCAGACATGCCTGCTCATTATGTGGAAACGGACACCCCGCTTTCACCTGCAGAGCATCAAGGGAGGCCAAGCCTTTCAGAGCGTTACAGCAGCGCTCAACGGAAGGAGTTGGCCCCAACGCCCATCAGGCTTGAGAACATGCGTCCCTGGCTGAGAGCCTACCCGAAGCAGGATATAGCTAACAGTATTGAGGTGGGTTTCTCGCAGGGTTTCCGCATCCCATCCCTAATAAACAGAAAGGAATCACTAACGCGGGCTATCAATAACCCACCATCTGTCCGGAAACAAAACACCATAGCACACAGTAAAATAGCCAAAGAAATAGGTCTAGGGAGAGTGGCAGGTCCTTTCCAGTCACCCCCTTTCAAGGACCTAGTAATCTCACCTTTGGGGGTCATACCAAAAAAGGAACCGGGGCAATACCGGTTAATTCATAACCTGTCACACCCAGAGGGGAGGTCAGTTAATGACCATATTGACCCGGCGTTATGCTCGGTCAAATATGCAACCATTGACCAGGCAATTATGCTGATTCGAAGTAAGGGACGACGGGTGCAGTTGGCAAAGGCCGACATAGAGTCCGCGTTCCCATTATTGGGTTTCGTGTTCAACGGGGAATTTTTCTACGATAAATGTTTACCCATGGGATGTGCGGTATCATGCGCATATTTCGAACAATTCAGTTCCTTCCTACACTGGGTGGTCGAGGACATCGCGGGCCCCAACACAGTGGTCCACTATCTGGACGATTTCCTTTTTATTGGAAAAGACCATGATGAATGCAAAAGGATCTTAGGTATCTTTGAGCAGACGGCACGGTTGTTCGGGATCCCGTTAGCAAAGGAAAAGACTGATGGCCCGACAGGGATCATCACTTTCCTAGGCATACAGTTGGATGTGCCGGCACAGAGGTCTCGCCTCCCAGCAGATAAAGTGGCGAAGTTGAGAAAAGACCTACAACTACTTCACAGTCAGCAAAAGGCGACCCTGCAACAATTTCAAACGATCCTCGGCCTGCTATGCTTTGCATGCCGGATAATGCCAATGGGGAGAGTTTTCTGCCGCCGCATGGCTTGGGCAACGAGAGGGATCACGAAAAGGCATCATCGCATCCGAGTTACCAAAGATATGCGGGAAGACCTTCGGGTCTGGATGCAATTCCTCAACACCTTCAATGGCCTTGCCTTCTGGCAGGCACCCCCGGTGTCTAATGCGGAACTCGACTTCTTCACCGATGCCTCGGGGGGGATCGGTTTCGGCATCTACTATAAAGGGGTGTGGTGCTCAGAGGCATGGCCCATGGAATGGCGAGCGGAAGGAACCACCAAGGATATCACGTTCTTGGAGCTTTTCCCGCTTATGGTAGCCTTAAGTATCTGGGCTCCAGGGCTCGCTAACAGGGCTATCACCTTCCATATCGATAATCTAGCTGTGGTGTGGGCAGTGAACAGGATGAGAGCTAAGACGCCAAGGGTGATAGCACTATTAAGAAGAATCGTGTTACTATGTCTAGTGCATAACATAACCCTTAGAGCGGAGCATATCGCAGGCAAAAAACAATAACATTGCCGACGCTCTTTCTCGTTCTAAGATCAGGCTTTTCCACCAACTGGCGCTCAAGGCGGACGCAGTCAAGACAGCAGTCCCCGAGCAAATCTGGGAGTATGGCCCGCCGAAGTATGGGAGCTCCTGTTGAGCTCCCTAGCAGAGCAGACCCGGCGAAAATACATAGCAGCATGGGAGGCGTACCAAACCTTCTGCAGTGAGGCCAGAATACAGCAAGAAGACAGATTTGAAGCGGCAACGCTTCTGAGATGGATTTTGCAGTGCAAAAGCAGTGGCCACACAAAAGGTTCAGTGCAAGCCCGCTTAGCCGCGGTATCATTTTTTGCAAAGGCCATGGGTAAGAAGAGCCCGAAGGCGGAGTTTGTCATTAAGAAGGTGATGAGAGGCTGGTCCTTAGGGCAGCCCCGAAGGGTAGACCAACGCCGCCCGATCACGCACCAGATGCTCCAACAACTGATGGGGACCACTAGCCAGGTGTGTTATGACGAGTATGAAGCCAGGCTTTTTAGGTGTGCCTTCTCCTGGGCCTTTTACGGAGCATTTCGGGTGGGGGAGCTAGTCGCTCCCTCATCGGCAAAGCACGGGGCGACCTATGGCGGAATGGAAGAACGTGACGTGAGCATACTAAAGGAGGCCATAGTGCTGCACTTGCGCAGATCCAAAACGGACACGGATGGAAAAGGGACTCAAATCGGCCTGTCGGCGCTGCGCAATGACCCTTCATGCCCGCTGAGAAATGCTCTGGCCTACTAACAACTATGGGCACACACAAACCAGCAATGGTTCGTCCACGCAAACAGCGACCCACTCTCACGTTTCCAATTCATCAGAGTACTCAAGCTGTCGATAGAGCGAACGGGAAGGGATGCAAGCTTATACGGCTCGCACTCCTTTCGCATTGGAGCCGCTTCAACGGCGGCCAGCATAGGGATGTCCAGAGCACAAATAATGAATATCGGACGATGGCGCTCGGACAGATTCAAACTGTATATACGTCCAGCAGAATGAGGAAGGGGGATATATTAAAAAAAAAAAAATACTAATCCACATAATGAGGGCGGAAACAATTTAAGGTCAAGGCTATATACGGTTTGTATGAAATCACTTTGATGTCTATTATCTCGATATTGCTGCTGTAACCATATCTTGCTAATTGTGCTCCAATCTAGGAACAAGTCCCTGCCTCTGGCCCCACGAAGTGTGGATATGCGGCCATTCATTTGTTCACTGGGCGCAAAAGCGGACTCAGGGCAGACCGCAGGGGTTGAATCTGGGACTCCCAAGCGCAGAGGTTTCAGTGGTGTGGCTCGGTCGACGGGGTATGGTGTTGGACCAGCTAGTGCCGCTCCTGCTGCAAAGGAAGTGGGTGACCAGGAACCCAGCGTTGATCGTAATCCATCTGGGGGGCAACGACCTTGCAGCCATATGCAGCGTCGAGCTCACCAAAAAGATGCAGAGCGACATACTGACGCTGGCAAACACATTTCCCGGGACACGCCTAGCATGGTCCCACATCATACCGCGGTGTGTGTGGAGGAGCGAGATTTCACACAAGGCAGTCGAAAAGACTAGACAGAAAGTGAACAGGTGGATGGCCCGCTTCATGGGGATAATAGGAGGCGACAGCATCCAGCATGACCTCATAGAAGAAAGAGGTCCAGGACTGTATCGTGCGGATGGGGTACACTTGTCAGACATAGGGATGGACATTTTTCTGTGCACCATACAAGATGCGGTCGAGCGGCTATGGAAGAAAAAGGTGTTGGCCACAGCTGTGTGTTGATAGGTGGGGGCCGCGTCAACAAGCGAGGAGTCGCGGTTGGCGGGGTTGGCAGAAGAAACGCACCCGGTGAGAGAGAACACAGCCTAGGCTTTAAGTAAAGGGGGAGAGTTGCAGGAGAGAAACCTGGACCTGCCCCCAGTGAGATGGATCAGGTCACAAGAACACAGCGCAGAGGGCCCCCGGCCTCGCATTGACGGCGGGCAAAAGGGGGGGTAAAGCAAGAAAAGTTGCCAAACTTGCTTGAACGGCAGGCGTAACAGCTTTGCGACTGAAAGAGATAGAGAAGATTAAGGACTGGGGAAAGCTTGAACGGCTATCTCCTACTGACAGTTAAAAGGACCCTGGGATAGTGGCTGTGTCTCTCGAGGGGCTGAAGGAAAGGAATTGTGTACAGTGTTTCGTGAGTGTTATGTGCATGCTGTGGCCAACAGTTTTTGGACTGTTAATAACCATTGTAAATAAATAAATAAATGGAAATAGTTGTTGAAAGAAAACCTGTGGAGAATTGTGGACTTATTGGAGGAGGGAGCGGGTGGGGGGGAGAGGGGGAAGGGGGAGGGTAAGAGGCGGGGCCAAAAACCCGAGGCTATAATGCCGGTTGCGCGGCTGAGACCCGACTGTGAATTATTGCGGTGGCGCACAGACGCGCACAGGCGAGCCGAGGGCTGGGGGAGGGAGGGGAGGGGCGGGGGGACGTCAAGGGGGGGCGGGCAGTGAGCCGCAAACAAAGGAGCGTGCTCGAGGCCGGCTCGGCCTCTTTCGCCATTCCCCCCCCCCCCGTCTGTCTGAGAGGAGCACGGACACCCTCCCGACCCACCCAATTGGCAAAAGGGGGGGGAATAGTCGCAGCATGCGAGAGACGGCAGAAGAAACGCACCCGGTGAGAGAGAACACAGCCTAGGCTTTAAGTAAAGGGGGAGAGTTGCAGGAGAGAAACCTGGACCTGCCCCCGGTGAGATGGATCAGGTCACAAGAACACAGCGCAGAGGGCCCCCGGCCTCGCTTTGATGGCAGGCAAAAGGGGGGGTAAAGCAAGAAAAGTTGCCAAACCTGCTTGAACGGCAGGCGTAACAGCTTTGCGACTGAAAGAGATAGAGAAGATTAAGGACTGGGGAAAGCTTGAACGGCTATCTCCTACTGACAGTTAAAAGGACCCTGGGATAGTGGCTGTGTCTCTCGAGGGCTGAAGGAAAGGAATTGTGTACAGTGTTTCGTGAGTGTTATGTGCATGCTGTGGCCAACAGTTTTTGGACTGTTAATAACCATTGTAAATAAATAAATAAATGGAAATAGTTGTTGAAAGAAAACCTGTGGAGAATTGTGGACTTATTGGAGGAGGGAGCGGGTGGGGGGGGGGAGGGGGAAGGGGGAGGGTAAGAGGCGGGGCCAAAAACCCGAGGCTATAATGCTGGTTGCGCGGCTGAGACCCGACTGTGAATTATTGCGGTGGCGCACAGACGCGCACAGGCGAGCCGAGGGCTGGGGGAGGGAGGGGAGGGGCGGGGGGACGTCAAGGGGGGGGCGGGCAGCGAGCCGCAAATAAAGGAGCGTGCTCGAGGCCGGCTCGGCCTCTTTCGCCATTCCCCCCCCCCCGTCTGTCTGAGAGGAGCACGGACACCCTCCCGACCCACCCAATTGGCAAAAGGGGGGGGAATAGTCGCAGCATGCGAGAGACGGCAGAAGAAACGCACCCGGTGAGAGAGAACACAGCCTAGGCTTTAAGTAAAGGGGGAGAGTTGCAGGAGAGAAACCTGGACCTGCCCCCGGTGAGATGGATCAGGTCACAAGAACACAGCGCAGAGGGCCCCCGGCCTCGCTTTGACGGCGGGCAAAAGGGGGGGTAAAGCAAGAAAAGTTGCCAAACCTGCTTGAACGGCAGGCGTAACAGCTTTGCGACTGAAAGAGATAGAGAAGATTAAGGACTGGGGAAAGCTTGAACGGCTATCTCCTACTGACAGTTAAAAGGACCCTGGGATAGTGGCTGTGTCTCTCGAGGGGCTGAAGGAAAGGAATTGTGTACAGTGTTTCGTGAGTGTTATGTGCATGCTGTGGCCAACAGTTTTTGGACTGTTAATAACCATTGTAAATAAATAAATAAATGGAAATAGTTGTTGAAAGAAATCCTGTGGAGAATTGTGGACTTATTGGAGGAGGGAGCGGGTGGGGGGGGGGAGGGGGAAGGGGGAGGGTAAGAGGCGGGGCCAAAAACCCGAGGCTATAATGCCGGTTGCGCGGCTGAGACCCGACTGTGAATTATTGCGGTGGCGCACAGACGCGCACAGATGCGCACAGGCGAGCCGAGGGCTGGGGGAGGGAGGGGAGGGGCGGGGGGACGTCAAGGGGGGGCGGGCAGCGAGCCGCAAACAAAGGAGCGTGCTCGAGGCCGGCTCGGCCTCTTTCGCCATTTCCCCCCCCCCCCATCTGTCTGAGAGGAGCACGGACACCCTCCCGACCCACCCAATTGGCAAAAGGGGGGGGAATAGTCGCAGCATGCGAGAGACGGCAGAAGAAACGCACCCGGTGAGAGAGAACACAGCCTAGGCTTTAAGTAAAGGGGGAGAGTTGCAGGAGAGAAACCTGGACCTGCCCCCGGTGAGATGGATCAGGTCACAAGAACACAGCGCAGAGGGCCCCCGGCCTCGCTTTGACGGCGAGCAAAAGGGGGGGTAAAGCAAGAAAAGTTGCCAAACCTGCTTGAACGGCAGGCGTAACAGCTTTGCGACTGAAAGAGATAGAGAAGATTAAGGACTGGGGAAAGCTTGAACGGCTATCTCCTACTGACAGTTAAAAGGACCCTGGGATAGTGGCTGTGTCTCTCGAGGGGCTGAAGGAAAGGAATTGTGTACAGTGTTTCGTGAGTGTTATGTGCATGCTGTGGCCAACAGTTTTTGGACTGTTAATAACCATTGTAAATAAATAAATAAATGGAAATAGTTGTTGAAAGAAAACCTGTGGAGAATTGTGGACTTATTGGAGGAGAGAGCGGGTGGGGGGGGGGAGGGGGAAGGGGGAGGGTAAGAGGCGGGGCCAAAAACCCGAGGCTATAATGCCGGTTGCGCGGCTGTGTATAGCATGTGTGCTAGAAGACTATATGTTAAAGCTTAGCACAGCGTTCTTACACATGGGCTGTTGCACTAAAGCCTCAGTGTGGTTAAGAGCATTGGCCATTTTGCTTAACCTCCACTGCTAGGCATAATAGGGTAAAATGGGGTGGGGGTGGGGCAAGCAAATTATGATGATGATTTCAAGTGCAACGTGTACGGATAGTTCTGTACACCTGGGGCCTGATATTCAAAGAATCTATGCTCCTAACTTTGAAAGTTAGTTTCCTAAATTAGCTTCTTTGAAAATTTACTAGGTTTGAGTTCTTAAATTTATATTCTAATTTTCAGTATCCTCCCAAAATCAGGAGTATAGAAAGTGGGTGACAACAAGGATGGATTTGGGGGGGTGGGAGTTAGGAGTTTAACCCTGATTTTCCTCATTAGGCTCATGGGGAGCATATTCGGCAGCAATGGCTAGTCCAAAGAAAGCAGCTAGCCACCTCCGCTGTAAGGAAGGTAAACAGTGGAGGGCCCTGAAAAGGGAACAACGATTGATATGCAGATGACACAAAATTACTCAAATGTGTTGTACCAAAAATGGCTCGAGAGAAGTTTCGGGAGGACCGTGGGAGACTGGGTGTCCAATGGCAGATGAAATTTAATGTGGACAAGTGCAAAGTTATGCACTTAGTGGGTCATTCTGAACTCTGTTTAGCGGGTCTGGACATCCGATCCAGGCGTCTAGACCCACTAAATGGCTGGGCAGCTTGCAGGGGACAGAGCTCCCTGTATGAATAGGTGATTTGTATAGGGACTTCTGTTCATGGGAGGGAGGGAGCAGGACAGAAGCAGAGTTGGGGCAGGTGGTGGGCGGAGAGTAACCCCAGATGTACAGGGCCGATTCTGAGGTTGGTCCTGTATGTCCAGGGTCGGCCACAGAGATGGGGTCCCATCTATAAAATCCTTCACAATCTCTCAGCTTGAGGATCAAATCTTGAGAGCATCCACAAGACCCAGAAGATCAGTAATTCAGAATCTTCTGACCATCCCTCCTTTCAAGACCAGAAACCCAACAGAGCCTTCTCGCTATATGCCCCAATGATTAGGAATGCCCTACCCGAAGCCATCAGATCTGTTCAGTCTACTAAAGATATGAAGAAACTAGTAAAGATATGAACACTTTGGGCCCAATGACAGAACCTAAATGTATATACCATAACCACCCGCCCACTGTTGACTCAGTTATAACCCCATATTTAATTCCAAGTTATTTAACCCTTGTTCTTTGTAAAACAAATCTCTTGAGATTGTGCTGTTGTTCAATGTAAACTGCCTTGGATCAAAGGCGGTATATAAAAAACTGCTAAAAAATAAAAATAAAATATTCCACCTTAGATGTGGAATAAGTCCCCCTGGACATTAAGAGACCGTGGCGCTGGGCAGAGACAAGAGATGAGGGGTGCAGGGGGATCCCCGCAGCACGACCCTAGCCATGGGAGGCAAGATCAAGGGTCAGGCTGAGGGGAAAGGACATTTTCGCTGGCAGCTGGGGATCATGGCTCCTTTCAGGAGCCGTGGGGCCATGGTGATGGTACATTACAATGCCTCTGTATCATTCCATGGTGCGACCACACCTTGAATATTGTGTGCCATTCTGGCTGCCATATCTTAAAAAGGATATAGCAGAATTAGAAAAGGTAGAGAAGAGCCACCAAAATGATAAAGGGGATGGAAGAATACCCCTATGAGGAAAGGGTTAAAAGGTTAGGCTCTTCAGTATGGAAAAAGACTACTGAGGGGAGATATGATAGAGATCTTTAAAATGAATGGAGTGTAACGGGTAAATGTAGATCAGTTGTTTATTCCTTCAAAAAGTAGAAAGACTAGGGGAAATGCAATGAAGCTACAATATAGCACTTTTAAGACAATTCAGAGAAAACATTCTTTCACTCAATTCGTGACCAGAGGATGTAGTAAAAGCTGTTAGCGTAGCTGCATTTAAAAGAGACTTGGACAAGTTTCTGGAGTAAAAGTCCATAAACCATTATTAAATTATTAAAGTGGACTGGGGAAATCTACTGCTTTACCCTGTCAATGTTGCAATTAGTGCAGGTGAAACTAACGTCACCTCAATAGGTACAGTGACATGCGCCCACAGTAATCATGAACATCACCTTCCAGGAGCATGTTGACCATTCCCCTGACAGTTATCGTGGAGTCTTTGCACTTAACGCACGTTAGTTTTAACACTAAACGCGTGTTAATAGCACTTTAGTAAAATGCCCCCTAGTTTGTAAGCCCTCCAGAGACAGGGAAATACCTATTGTACCACAATGTAATGTACTTGAAGTAATACTAAAAAGGCCTGAGCTAAATCCAAAACAGATCTATAAACTGGTATAAATGAAATACCAGGACCTTGCTGAGGATTGGAGGAGAAGTGACACTCTCATCAAGGACAGGGTGGAATAGCCTAGCATTTATTTATTTATTTATTTAACATTTTTTATATACCGTCTTTCTACAAATCAAGACGGTTTACATAGAACATTTCAAGGCAGTGTGTTTCAACTGTTTACAAGGAACAAAGTAACAAGGATACATAAGTGAACAATATGAACTAATTACAATGATCAATGATCAACTATTTACATGTGTATGTGGGTAGAGCTACAATTGGTTGTATTATGGGTTTGAGGGAGCATGGGCAGGGAGGTAGATGTAAGGGTTAGGTATTAGGGTGGTAGGGAAAAATGTTCAAGGAAGAGGTGGGTTTTTAACTTCTTTCGAAATTCAGAGTGATTTAGAGCAGTGGCTGAGAACCAGGGTGCAAATCGCACTGCTTCTCCTTTATGGCCTTGTGCACGTTACTTAACCCCCCATTGCCTGACGTACAAACAGACTCAGCCCTCTAGGGACAACGAAATCTAAAACAGATCTATAAACTGGTATAAATGAAATACCAGGACCTCGCTGAGGAATGGAGGAAAAGTGACTCTCTCATCAAGGACAGGGTGAGGTGATCTGGAATTGCCTAGCATTTCGAGCAGTGGCTGAGAACCAGGGTGCAAATCGCACTGCTTCCCCTTGTGGCGTTGTGCACGTTACTTAACCCTCCATTGCCTGACGTACAAACAGACTCTAAGCCCTCTGGGAAAAACTAAATCTAAAACAGATCTATAAACTGGTATAAATGAAATACCAGGACCTCGCTGATGCTGATGTGATGAATGGAAGATGCAATGACAAGGCTGCTGTGTTACCTGTGACTGTGAAGGCTTTCAGGAGCTCTACGTAGGAATACATGTGATCATTGTTCTCGTCGAAGCGCTGCACTTCCTCCTTCCTGGGAGCATCAGCACCCAGCGCTCTCTGGATATCGCCGAACTTCAGAAAGCCATTGGCATCAATGTCAGCACCATAAAAAAACACCTGGAAATCTTTTCAGATTAAAGATAGCAAAATAAATATTCTGGTATGAAAACTAACATCAGATTTCCTGTAAGGTCAGGAAAAGCAGCTCCAGACACAACAGCGCTATTCAAAGAAACTCCACCACTAGGTGTGTATTCAAACATATCTTTGCACTCCTCTTTCATAATCACAAAACACATTCGGATCACTTACACAGGTAAACATTGTGTTTATCTGCACACTTCTTCCTTTTTAAAAAAGTCCCCTTTTGTTCAGTTAACTTTGCACAAACATTGCTGTGTGGCTATAGTTACCTAAGAACATAAGATATGCCATACTGGGTCAGACCAAGGTCCATCAAGCCCAGTATCCTGTTTCCAAAAGTGGCCAATCTAGGTCATATGTACCTAGCAGTTTCCCCAAAAGACACAGGTTCCGCAATGCTTGTACTGGGTCAAGCATTGATATCCTGGGTCCCTTCTTAATAATGGTTTATGGACCTTTCCTCCAGGAACTTGTCCAAACCTTTTTTAAACCAGCTACACTAACAGCCTTTATTACATCCTCCGGTAACAAATTCCAGAGTTTGATTACACGTTGAGTGAAAAAATATTTTTTTTTATTAGTCTTAAATAGTTTACCCTGTAGCTTCATTGCATGTCCGCTAGTCTTTCTATATTCTGATAACGTAAACAATAGATCTACGTTTACCCGTTCCACTCCGTTCATTAATTTATAGACTTCTATCATATCTCCCCTCAGCCGTCTCTTTTCCAGGTTAAAGAGCCCTAACCTTTTTAGCCTTTCTTCATAGGAGTATCCTTCCATCCCCTTTACC
The DNA here is from genome assembly GCA_033557465.1 of Ichthyophis bannanicus. Classification (NCBI taxonomy): domain Eukaryota; kingdom Metazoa; phylum Chordata; class Amphibia; order Gymnophiona; family Ichthyophiidae; genus Ichthyophis; species Ichthyophis bannanicus. The sequence goes on from CM066032.1 coordinate 1,803,419,925, forward strand.
ATTTTGGTGGCTCTTCTCTGAACCTTTTCTAATAACGCTATATCCTTTTTAAGATACGGCGACCAGAATTGCACCTAGACCTCCACCTAGACAGCCAGGAGACGTTGTTAGAGGCCTAGCAAGGGTGAGCGAGGTGACAGATTTAGCCACATCCTGCCAATGGTGGCTCTTGGTGAAAAATGGTGCCCTTATTTGGCAACAACCCCTAGACAGTGGAGGTCATGAATACCATTTTGAACCCAGTGCCACCATTAGCAAGAGTGACTGGGGATCACAATTTCTTCCACTAGACTACTGGGCAGGGCCGGCCCATCCATTGTGTGAGAATGTTGTTCGCACAGGGCGCCACGCTTCAGGGGGCCCCACGTGAACTCCATTCACGCAGAGATGGATGGCTGCAGAGGGAGCCGGGGAAGCCCACATGAGGCCCTGGCTCCCTCTGCACAGCTGCCAGTGTGAAAAGTGTTTTCCCTCACGCTGGCAGCTGTTTTAGTGAAGCGTGCAAGTGCCAGGAAATGACCTTTAACCTTTCCCGGCATTCAGCGCGATTCACAGAAACAGCCGCCAGCGTGAAGGAAAAGCGTAGTTACTCACCTGTAACAGGTGTTCTCCAGGGACAGCAGGAATCAGTCCTCACTTATGGGTGACGTCGGCACCGACGGAGCCCATGCGAAGCAATTCCTCAGCTTTCAAAGAAAGCCTTTGGGATTGCTGCCACGCATACGTGATCCTCTTCCCGTCCAAGGGTGCCATCTTGCTCGGTCAGGTCCCTTAGCTCGAGCCCTACCAAGCAGATGGCAAGGGAAGGATAAAAATCCAGCAACTCATCAGGGGAGGTGGGAGGATAGTGAGGACTGATTCCTGCTTTCCCTGGAGAACACCTGTTACAGGTCAGTAACTACACTTTCTCCAGGAACAAGCAGGAAGTCAGTCCTCACTTATGGGAGTCCGCAGCTACAGGCTACTGAACCTGTAGCCAAAAAAACCTCTGCGAGATCGTAAGCAGAAGCCGATGCCCGAAGGAGCCCGAGTCCTCGGGTCCCTGGGATGAAACCCTCGGTAGCTGTCGAGAAGGGTCGGAGGGCAGGAGTTGCTTTAAGCCCTGAACAGATTACAGAGTACAGCCTGGCTGAAGGCGCAGTCCCGGCAGGACTCCCTCTCCAGGCACTAGTGCGAGGCGAAAGTGTTTGCGGAAGCCCAGGTCGCAGCCCGGCAGATGTCTGATAGCGGCACTGAGCGCACCGAAGCTGCCTTGGCTCGGATGCTGTGTGCAGTGACCCGCCGATCCAATGGGGTGCCTGCCTTCGCGTGAGTGAAAGCGCTGCAGTCTGCCACCCAAAAGGAGACGGTGTGCTTTGTGACTGCTTGCCCCAGGTGACTGGGATCGTAGGTCACGAAAAGCCGACCAGATTTGCGATGAGGCTGGGTGCGCTGCAGATAGAAGGCAAGAGCCTTCTTGCAGTCGAGTGTATGTAAAACCGCCGAAGCCTGGTCGGCATGGGGTCTCAGTAAGACTATCTCCTGATTGAGATGAAAATCCGAGACAACCTTCAGCAGGAACTTGGGGTGGGTACGGAGGACTAACCTGTTCCTATAGAACCTGGTGTAAGGGGCTTCAGGCTTGAAAGCCTGGAGATCACTGACTCAGTGGACCGAGGTCAAAGCCACCAAGAAGACCACCTTTCAGGACAGGTGCTGAAGCAAGCATGTCGCCATCGGCTCGAAGGGTGAATACATCAGCTGCATGAGCACTACATTCAGATCCAATTCCGCCGGAGGAGGATGGATGGGAGGTTTGGACAGTAAGAAGTGGGAGACCAAGGGCTGCTCCGAGAGGGATTTGCCCTCTATGGGGAAGTGATGCGCCGAGATGGCTTTCAGGTGTACCCTGAGAAAGTTTGACTTAGCTCCCCCCTTCGAGAGATGGAGAAGGTACTGGTGGACCCACCAAATGGGACACAAGAAAGGGTAGATCCGGAGCTCGGAGCACCAGACTGAGAAGCGTCGCCACTTGAAGTATCCCCATCCAACTCCCAGCCCAAAAATTCAAAAGAGGAGTCCAATTCTGGCTGGTCGCCTTGCTCGGAGGCCAAGACCCTTTTGGAGCCAAAGGCCCTGGAGGATCTCGCCCCCGAGGAACAGGAAGGTGAGCAAGACCAACGCCGAGAACCCTCATGAGGCCCATGGCTCTCGGGGGTTTCCAGGGTGAATTTTGCTGTCCCTCTTGAGGGAACCTCGGTGTCTAGGCGCAAACCAGCAAAGCTGTACACGAGCACCTGCTGGGAAGCTATGAATGCAGAAATGCTATGTTCTGGTGCCAGCATATGGGACTCACACATGGTTGTGGGGCCCTGCGATGCACTGGGTTCACCGAGGAGGAGAGGGGGCCCTCGCTGGGACGACCCTTGGCAGACCTGGCGCCATCGCCCAGGGCCTCTGAGTCTGTTTGAGGTACCTTACAAGGCCACTCCTTGTCCGATTCTCGGAAACGCTGAGGGGGGCTAAGCGACCGAGCGCAGGAGCGCTCGCGCTTGTTGGGAGCCCCTGACAGTGACTTTAAGGTCTTCTCCTTGTTATGCTGTTCCACTTCAGAGGACCCCTGGTCGGAGTGCCATCTTGAGCACGGAGCCGAGGTGGGGGACCCAACCGGCGGAGATATGACTGAGGGTGCCACCAGGGATTCCGAGGCGGCCTTTCGGAAAATGTCCTCGGACTTCTGCTTACGACTGAGCAGGGGTTTGGAGGACATTTTCTTACAAAGTGAACAGAGCCCTGGATCATGGTCAGCTCCGAGACACCATAGACAACAGTCATGGGTGTCCGTAAGCGACATGTTCTTGGAGCATTTTTTGAAACCGGTGACCATCGGGGCAAAAAGGGCCCCACTAGGACGAAGACCCACGAGGCCAGTGGTTAGGAAAAAAAGCCTGCCAACAACAAAAATTGGGAAAAAAATGTCCCCTTTGCTCAAAAGAGATAGGAGCAAGGGGGAGGATGGGTAGAGGACCGGTGCAACTGGAAAACAGTATGCCAGAGACCGGAAATTGAAACACTTTTTTCGAGGGACGAGGATGTGCATCCAAAGGGCTCTGCAGAAAAAGGGAGTCTGAGCAAGATGGCACCCTTGGGCGGGAAGAGGACCACACCTGCGTGGCAGCAATCCCAAAGGCTTTCTTTAAAAGCTGGGGAATTGCTCCACATGGACTCCGTCGGTGCCGATGTCACCCATAAGTGAGGACTGACTTCCTGCTTGTTCCTGAAGAAACACTCTTCATGCCTTTTGGCTGTGCAGAGGGAGCCAGGGCCTCGCGTGGGCTTTCCCGGGTCCCTCTGAAGTCCATTAGACGGCCACGGGGCTCTTCGGCAGGCTGGCAGGGGCGCTAGGACTGGAAATGGGCTGTGATGGAGGTGGGGGTGGAAGCTTGGACTGCATATGGGCTGTGATGGGGGGGGAAAGCTTGGACTGGAAATGGGCTGTAATGGGGGGGGGGGTATGGTGGGACTGGAAAAGGACTGTGATGGGGGCTAGGACTGGAAATGGGCTTATGGTGAGCTGGAATAGGACTGGAAATGGGCTGATGGGGGGCTAGGACTGGAAATAAGCTGATGGGGTGGGGGAAGCTTGGACTGGAAATGACTGATGGTGGAGCTAGGATTGGAAATGGGCTGATGGGGAGCTGGAATAGGACTGGAAATGAGCTGATGAGGGGGAGCTTGGCCTGGAAATGGGTTAATGGGGTTGGAATAGGACTGGAAATGAGCTGTGATGGGGGAGCTTGGACTGGAAATGGGCTGTGATGGCGGGGGGCTAGGACTGGAAATGGGCTGTGATGGAGGTGGGGGTGGAAGCTTGGACTGCATATGGGCTGTGATGGGGGGGAAGCTTAGACTGGAAATGGGCTGTAATGGGGGGGAAGCTTGGACTGGAAATGGACCGTAATGGGGGGGGGGGGGTAAGTTGGGACTGGAAATGGGCTGTGATGGGGGGCTAGGACTGGAAATGGGCTGATGGGGAGCTGGAATAGGACTGGAAATGGGCTGATGAGGAGGAGCTTGGACTGGAAATGGGTTAATGGGGGTTGGAATAGGACTGGAAATGAGCTATGATGGGGGGAGCTTGGACTGAAAATGGGCTGTGATGGCGGGGGGCTAGGACTGGAAATGGGCTGTGATGGGAGGGTAAACTGGGACTGGAAATGGGCTGATGGGGACTGGAATAGGACTGGAAATGGGCTGATGGGAAGGGCTAAGACTGGAAATGGACTGGAATAGGACTGGAAATGGCTGATGGGGGAATAGGACTGGAAATGGACTGATGGGGGCTAGAATAGGACTGGAACTGGGCTGATGGGGGCTAGGATTGGAAATTGGATGATGGGGGAACTTGGACTGGAAATGGGCTGATGGGGGCTGGAATAGGACTGGAAATGGGCTTATGGGAAGGGCTAAGAATTGAAATGAGCTGGAATAGGTCTGGAAATGGCTGATGGGGGAATAGGACTGGAAATGAGCTGATGGGGGGGCTAGGATTGGAAATTGGATGATGGGGGTCTTGGACTGGAAATGGGCTGATGGGGGCTAGAATAGGACTGGAAATAGGATGATGGGAAGGGCTAAGACTGGAAATGGGCTGATGGGGGCTGGAATAGGACTGGAACTGGGCTGATGGGAGCTGGAATGGGACTGGAAATGAGCATATGAGGGGCTAGGACTGGAAATGGGCTGATGTGGGGGCATGGGAGAATGGGACTAGAAGGGAGTGGATGCTGGGTGGATCTAGAACTAGAAGGGAGCTGATTTTGGGGGAGGACTAGAAGGGGATGGAGAATGAGGTTGGAGAGGGGAAAAAATATTTTGTGTGGGAGGGAAGAAAAATCTACAATTGGCCAGGTATTGGGAGAGTAAGTGGGGACTGAGAATGGAAGCAGGGCCGGCCCATCCATTGAGCAAGAATGTTGTTTGCACAGGGCCCCGCGTTTCAGGGGGCCCCGCGCAAACAACATTCTGCCCATCAGCCCAGGAAAACTTTAAAAGAAAAAACAAACTTGCTGCTGCTGCTGCCGCCGTGGCAGCGGCAGAATCAAGTGTCTCCCGTGGGGCCCCCACCCGCTCAACAGAGCCCTCCCTCCTGTCCAGCAGAGCCCTCCCTCGATCACTCTCCTCGGCACGGTTTTCAGAGCTGCGAAGGGGACTCTTTCCCTCTCGTGACTCTGTTAAGCCCGCTGAGGCTGATGGGAACAGGCATTTCCTGTTTCCCATCAGCCCCGGCCGGCTTAATAGAACCGCAAGAGGGAAAAAACATAGGGAAGAACATAGGGAAGATGCTGTTGGACACTTCTCCAGACCAGTAAATATTATTAGTCCCGGGAGGGGGGTCAAACTGCATTGGAGGCTCTCTGGTCAAGGGCCTCTCCGACCCTGGGTGCCCGTGCCAGGGGTTGCCTGGCCTGGGGTGTCTGTGCCACAGTGCCCATTCCAGAGTTGTCGGGGTCAGGGAAGGGGATCAGGAGTGTCGGGGTGTAGGGGATAGGGAGTGCTTGGGGGTTAGGACCCACTGGGCCTTTCAGGGTTAGGAGACATGAGGCAGTGTCCACTTATGATCTGACAGGAAGAGAGATATTTATCTGCATATTACTGCAGTAGTGTGCGCTGTTTTTTCTGATGGTGTATAGTTTTTAATGCTGCAGTAATCTGCATGCAATTGGTTTTCTGCATTGGAGTAAAAATGTGTTTAGCATGTATGTTAGAATTTAGCACAGCACTTACGGCATCAAAGCTATAGTGTGGTGACAGTTGTTAAAGTGGTAACTACTGCTGAGATAACAGAGTTTGGGTTTGTTGTCACATTGCCAGTATTCCTTCTTATTTATTTGACTTTGTCTTTCCGTCTTTTACACTATCCCAGAAAGACAAATAAAATTTGTTAAAATATAACTTTACTCGGGCTTTTGCCTACCTCTCCCCATCCCCAGAAGAAAATCTTTACAGTGCCGGCACCTCTCTCCTCCATTTCTTGGGAAATCTTCCATGGACATTCCTAATCACACCACGGAGGGGCGCCCTGTCTCATGGGAGAGTTGGCACCCAGTGCTTCTAGCTGAGAATTAGGGATGCAGGGAATCCTGGGCAAATGATTTGCCTGAACTGGCATGCGGATTACAATATGCCCTTAGGAGATAATTTTATAGTAAACAGGAAAGGTATATCTTAGAAAGGCAACATATGCACCATGTGCCTTTAGAAAATAGCTCTTGCGCAAAGCTTTATCTGCTTTGAGGTATATATGTACTGGTGGGAGTCCTTTATATAAAATGCACACAGCAATTCTGATCTGTTCTCTGTCCCTGGAAACGTATACACATGTTGCAGTAAAGCAGAAACTCTTGTCCTAAGCAGTTTCAGAAGTGCCTAACTGTGCATCTAAAGTGCAGTTTTATATGCTCAAGTCACTTTTAAAAGTCTCCTTAGCATTCTTCTGTCATTGCTTGTTGCCTCTGCTTTAGTGTCCTCCAGTCATTTCTTCAGAGCTGTAATTCCCAATTATGAGACTTTCATTACATGTCCCTGTCCCCTGCTTTACCCAATTGTACCCTATGCCATGCCCACTGCATTTTATTTTTGGCTGCTGCTTCAGGTTGGAATTAAAATAGCTCAGGGGAAGTGGGAGTGGGCAGGTTCAAACTCTGCTACTTGCACTTCCTGCTCTTGTTCTCATCAGATCAGCAGCAGGAACTGAAAGCTCCCATGTTTCATCCTGCTCGCTGCGCCACTGGAGAGTGGGCAACAGCAGCAGCAGGACATTGCAGTGAGCAGGAGAGTGGGAGATAGATGTCTGAACCTGGAAACTTGCCCTCTCCTCTAGCATCCTCCCGCCACTGCTCTCTCTCCCTTCCCTCTATGAATGACCTCTCATCTGCTCTCCCCCCTTTCTGTCTCTGCTGAGTCACTCCCCTCAGAGTTCTGTCCTCTTTCGGGGATGCCTCCCTACCTGTTGTCTTCACAGCAATTGGGCATTACCTTGACGACTCTTGATGGAGGGGATGTTAATTGGACTTCTTCTTCCTGTTGTCTTTGGCTGCTGTGGAGGTCCTGATTGGGTAGTGAGGGACTGGAAAGTTGCTGATCCTTAACAGAGAAGAATAAGATTAAATCTTTTTGGGCCAGCTGTCAAAGTATAAGGCTAATAGTGTGGGGGCTGTACTGGGCAGAGAGAAGGGGATATTCCATGGTAGCGGCTAGCGCTATTAAAGCAGCTAGCCATTGATGCTTTAAATTGAGTCCAGATATTCAATGCTGGGGCCATATCTGGCCCCTGGCATTGAATATCCAGGCTGTCTGGCTAGCAATTTAGCTAACCAGACACTGGTGATATTCAGCCACTGACTGGTTAGCTAAATCTGCTAAAGTTAGGACAGACATTCAAGTGCTTAACTTTAGCTGGTTTAGGATAACTGTCTAGCAGTTGAATATGAGAGTAGATTGCCTGTGTTCTGCCACAGAACCCCCAATACTAGCTGGCTGAAACTAGATATATTTAGGGGCATAAGAACATAAGATATGCCATACTGGGTCAGACCAAGGTCCATCAAGCCCAGTATCCTGTTTCCAACAGTGGCCAATCTAGGTCATACGTACCTAGCAGTTTCCCCAAAAGACACAGAATCCGCAATGCTTGTACTGGGTCAAGCATTGATATCCTGGGTCCCTTCTTAATAATGGTTTATGGACCTTTCCTCCAGGAACTTGTACAAACCTTTTTTAAACCCAGCTACACTAACAGCCTTTACTACATCCTCCGGTAACAAATTCCAGAGTTTGATTACACGTTGAGTGAAAAAATATTTTCTTTTATTAGTCTTAAATAGTTTACCCTGTAGCTTTATTGCATGTCCCCTAGTCTTTCTATATTCTGATAATGTAAACAATCGATCTACGTTTACCCGTTCCACTCCATTCATTAATTTATAGACTTCTATCATATCTCCCCTCAGCCGTCTCTTTTCCAGGTTAAAGAGCCCTAACCTTTTTAGTCTTTCTTCATAGGAGTATCCTTCCATCCCCTTTACCATTTTGGTGGCTCTTCTCTTTTTAACTGCATAAGTCCCGCTGACTATCCCAGTAGCATTTAGGCAGTTTGAGTTGGACCGAGGGAGAGCCCTAGATGTGATGTACTTAGATTTCTGTAAAGCTTTTGACATCATTCCTCACAGACAACTTATAAACAAAATTAGCACCCTAGGGATGGACCCTAAAGTTACTGATTGGGTTAGAAACTGGTTGAGTGGGAGGTGACAAAGGGTACAGGTAAATGGGGCTCACTCTGAGGAGAAGGAGTTTATAAGTGGTGTGCCGCAGGGATCTGTCTTTGGTCCAATTCTTTTCAACATCTTTGTTAGTGATATTGTGGAAGGGCTGTCGGGTAAGATTTGCCTCTTTGTGGATGCTACCAAAATCTGCAATAGAATAGACACCCAGGAAGGAGTAGATAACACAAAGAGGGATCTAACTAAGCTTGAAGAATGGTCTAGAATTTGGCAGCTGAAACTGAATACTCACTACCCCCTCCAGCAAACACATATGGAGTGAATTTTCAATACCTAACATAGAACAAGTTGCCCACACAATCACCTCACTAAACACTAGCACAGCACCCACTGACCCATGCCCTGTAGCAGGATAAAATCAACCAAGGACAAACTCAGTCAATTTATCCACAAAATAATACACACCTCCCTAACCCAAGGATACATGCCTCCCTCCCTCAAGCAAGCAACCATCCACTCCATACCTAAGAACACCATACTAGATAATTCAGATCCAACGTCATACCGCCCCATCTCAAGCCTCCTCTTTCTAACTAAGATAATTGAAAAGATAGTACAGCAGCAACTGCAGGACCATGTAGTTGCAGATGCCCCCCTCGAACTCCATCAACACAGTTTTAAACCTAAACACAGTGTTGAAACCCTGCTCATACTCCTATTCGACATATTAATCAGAGGGATAGACAACAAAAGAAATGACTTTCTACTCATCTTCACTGACATCTCCTCTGCATTTGACACAATGTCCAACAGGATCCTCCTTAACTGATTGCAAGACATTGGGCTCCATAACAACACGCTCAAATGGTTCAATCCTACCTTAGCAACTGTCGACAACAAGTAAGAGTAGGCAATAGTACCTCTGACATGTTTGACTCAATCCAAGGCGTACCAAAAGTGTCCATACTGTCTGCACTTCTCTTCAACCTCTACATTCAGTCAATATAATAATATTCCACAAGGCAAAAACAGTACAACGCCTCAGGCCTCTCATTGATCCACAGGACTTCAGGACAGTCATGCAAGCTATGATGCTCCCCCAGTTGGACTACTGCAATATAATCTATCACGGACTACCCGCCACCCACAACAACCCACTATGAACTGCCTTAAATACCATAGCAAGAATTATTCAGAAAGCAAAAAAACAAGACCACATCACCCCAGTCCTGAGAGAACTGCACATACTCCCTCTTGAAGCAAGAATCAAATACAAATCAGCCCTACCTATCTACAAAGCCCTCTATAAAACACAGACTTCCCAGCTCCGCACTCTACTGCCCCAACCCACCAACAACAGAACAACCAGACAAATCACCAGCAACACCCTCACCATCCCCCACGAACGAACCAAATACAATCAACGGACCTGCAACAGAGCCTTCGAACTATACGCACAATCCCTCTGGAACTCCCTACCAAGTCAAATCAGAAACAACAGAGATCCTTCAACATTCAGAAAACAACTAAAAAACATCCTATTCCAGGAATACATTGGACCAGAAACAAACATCCATCAATGACTACCCCTCCAGACCCCCTAACATACCCACAGATCTACCTACTAAGAGACTGATGTCCATTGTTTAAGTCCTTAATGTCTGTCCAGATCATTAATGTTGGCCTCCCCGGTGACAGCCCCTCCACCCTAGAATTGATTACTGTCTCTCCCCCCCTTTTTTTGATGTTGGGCCGCTTTGACCCGGTGAAAAGCGGGATATAAATACAGTTAAATAAATACAAATAAATAAATAAATACATTAAATAAATATGCAACATCTTCAAACAACATAACATTCAATATGCAATATATGCAGATGACATCATGGCCTACACTCCGCTCAATCTGGAAAACCCAGATTACACCACTCTGACAGATTGTCTACAGGAGATAACCGAATGACTTAGCAATACAATCTAAAAGTCAATTACAAAAAGACGGAAGCCCTCATAATCACATGAGACACATCATTTACCCTCCATTCTCACTCAAAATACACGACGTATCTCACTTCTTCTTTTACTGGTATGGCTATCTCAGAGTCACCTTAGATCGCAACCTGAACCTACACACACATATCAACAGAACTATCAGGAATGCATATCATAAGATGGCGATCATCAGAAAGCTCAAACCCCTCCTCAGCCAAGACCACTTTCGCACAGTCACCCAAGCTGTTACCCCCTTCCTGGACTACTGAAACTCGTTGTTTCATGGACTACCAAAACAAGTAACCTGGCCCCTGCAGTTGGCCCAAAACACCGCTGCTCGCATCATCACTGGAGCAGCAAAGCAAGACCATATAACACCCCTCTTCAACAAGCTTCACTGGCTTCCAATCTGCTCCTGCATCAAAAACAGCCCTCAACATATTTAAAAATAAACACAAGCTGTCTGCCAATGTACTTCAAATCCTGATCTACATGAATCTGAGCACCAGACTGATGCAATGCGGCAAGATTGACACCATCACAACACCGAGCATATTTGTGAAGACTAACCAATCTACCACAGGGAGAGCTTTATCCCTTGCAGCACCAGCACACTGGAACTCACTACCAGATGCACTAAGAGCCACCATGGACGCAAAAGACTTTCAAAAGAAACTAAAAGCCGCCTTCTACACAGAATACTTTGGGGATATCACATAGCAGCCCAATTACTGAACTAATCCCCTTGAAGACAGTGACACTAAGTGCACCCCCACCAATCCCATTTCTAGCAGATTCTGGTTTCGGTAGATAGGTTGTAAATAAGTTACTCTGTAAATACATTAAGTCAAGTTCAAGCAATTCATGCATGCCTACCCCCTCCTATATTGATATGTATTACGTTTGAGTTAACCTGAAAACCGCTTTGATTGAAGGAGAAGGCAGTATAGAAAACTTGTTAAATAAATAAATAAATAAAAAATAAAAAATGCAGGGCCATGCATTTGGGCTGCAAAAATTCAAAGGAGTGGTACAGTGTAGGGGGGTGAGGTACTTCTGTTCATGAAAGAAGAGCAGGACCTGTGCATAATTGTGTCTGATGATCTTAACTTCAAGAGACTCTACAAAGCTAAGCTTTCTTACTTTACTATTTGGCTGTTTTTTAAAATAAAATTTCCTTGCCAATTTTATCTATTTTATTCTCTTATAAGACTTCAAGCCATGGTATTTTCAATAACATCATATGGATGTGAAAGCTGGACAGTGAAAAAGATAGACAGGAAGAAAACTGATGCCTTTGAATTATGGTGCTGGCGGCGAATACTGTGTATACCATGGACTGCCCGAAGAACAAACCAGTCGGTACTAGAGGAGATCAAACCTAAGCTTTCTTTAGAAGCTCAGATGACAAGACTTCGACTTTCATACTTTGGACACATCATGCGAAGAGAGAGATCATTAGAGAAAGACATCATGCTTGGCAAGATAGAAGGTCAACGCAAAAGAGGAAGGCCAGCAATGAGATGGATTGCTACAATAACAGCAGCTACGGGTACCAGTCTGTCAACAATGAGCCGCCTGACTGAAGACCGAACACAATTTAGGATAGCTATCCAGAGGGTCGCCATGAGTCGACTCTGACTCGATGGCACTTAACAACAACATAAGACTACTTAGGTACTGTGGTGTGTTAGGGAGGAGGACAAACACAAAAGAACCAAAAAAAGTAAAAAGCCCTTGCTCTCCCTATCATTCTGTCTCTGTCTCTATCTGTTCATAGCCACCTTGATTTACGCGGCAAACAATCTAAAGTTTAGTTATAAGGTTAGGAACTTAGCTTGCTTACATTCCTTGCATTGCCTTTTTAAATGAGAAATCTCAGTGTGCCCTCAGTCATTTAAGGTCTACTGGCCAGGGACACTTAAATTCCCAACCATCCCAGCGTTACATTGCCTATATAGTTGTCATATAGATTGACATCTGTCCTCCAATTAAGTGTAACATCCACCTTTTCTCCTCATCCGAGAACTGCTTTATAACCATCTTAATCAGCATGTCATGTATTCAATGCAATAGCTGTGGTGCCTTCATTCTAAGAAGAATCCTTTGGAGCCTAAGAACTTGACCTAAATGTCCCAAGTTATCTGCCGTGCATAAAGAATTGATTTGATTAAGGGAAGAATTAGCTGCAATTAAACATACCACCTCTAGGGTACAAACTGAAAAATATCCACCACCACTTCCACAAAGAATCAAACAGCCCAAGAACAAATGGATCACAGTGGGCTCTGGGAGTTTGCAACCTGCAATACAGAGACACCCTCTCCATCAAGAGATATCCCTTCATAATGCCTTCTCTGCCTTGGAAAATGAAAGTGTCCAATTAGTGGAAACTGAAGTTCCCTTAAATGCACCAAATCAAAGAAAAAAACACAAAACAGAAAAATACTACTACTTAGAGATTCCATCATCAGAGGCACCAACTTGGGAACACAGTACAAAGGAAAGAAAATGGATAAATGCCTCCCAGGCTCTTCAATCAGCAGGAATATCAACCAAATTGTTAGCATAGTTATTGCAGAAAGTGAGCACTCCAAAACTGATATTATCATCCACTTGGGTACAAATGACCTGGCTAGAAACAGTGCCTCTACAGTTCAAAGGGACTTCCAGACTCTGGGAGAGAAACTCAAAACCATTGTTAACATTATAGCATTCTCAGAAGTTCTACCTGTTCATGGTAAGGGGGCAGAAAGGCTGCATCGCATAAACAACTTTAATACATAGTAGCATAGTATATGACGGCAGATAAAGACCAGTTTGGTCCATCTAGTCTGCCCAGCAAGGCGGCAAGAGTAGGTGCACTTACCACTCCGTGCAGGTCACCTCTCCCCATGCCTTTGTTTAGGGGTGTGCTCACCGCTCCATGTAGGTCACCCAAATTTGTTGAGATGTAAGAGTTATGCTTATTTTGATTTTATCCAATACATGACTCCAAACAGTGCAAACATGGATTTATATATATAAGGGACTGGAGAAATAGATGGAACAACAGGAGTCTATACTTAGTTGATGGACTATATCTCTCTGTCGCAGGAAAAAGGGTCCTATTTGAAAATTCAGGCAGTATGTGGACAGGCATATAAACTAGGGAAAGGGGTGACGGATGGAGGAGGACAAGTTCAGGACATCACTCCCAGCAAAAACATAATAACATTGGAAACAGCCACAGTATTAACCCACACATCAATGGCAAGTGGGAAGGGGCATGTAGAACATGCAAAAAAAAAAACAGGCAAGCCAGTCAACAAATGCTGGAAAGCAATGAGCACAAAAGTTCCTGACCTGGAAGCCCTAATGATGGAAATGGACATTGTGGCCATTACAGAAACATGGTTTAATTAGTTTCATGAATGGGATATTGCCATAGCTGGCTATAATTTATTTAGAAGAGACAGATAAGGCAGAAAAGGAGGAGGAGTAGCCCTATATGTCAAAAGCAATATTAAAGCTGCTGAAATGCAGGGGTCATGGGGAAAAGAAGAAGCGCTGTGGATTGTGATAGGAAAGAGGAGATGGCACTGTCATCCATACTGGTGTAGTCTACAGGCCTCCAATTCAAACCAAAGAAATGGATAGAGACGTGATTATTGATATTGCAAAGATAGCCATGAAGAGGGAAGTGATCATATTGGGTGGCTTTAATCTACCCAATGTGGATTGGAGTATTCCGTCCTCAAATCTGGAAAGAAGTAAAAATATTGTGGATGCCTTCCAAGATGCATTGCTTAGACTAATGGTGATGGAACCAACAGAGAAAGTGTGTCGAATGTCTGGGTGGGTGCCCATGTGAACAGCAGTGATCATCACACGGTGTGATTTGAGATAAAAGCCAAGGGAGGGATGAGAATGTTGGCGGATGGGAAGAGGATTGGGCAATCAGAGGGGGTGAGCGAAGGGGGGGGGGGAGGGGGAGAGCGGGTGGGGGGGGGTAGGGGAGGAGTGACTAGCACATGGATTCAGCATTTTGGGGTCAGTGGGCAGACCGGGAAGGCAAAATTGACACATACCTCATAGGAGAAGTCTGCATAATAGTGGTCCCGGGGCTGAGGCTGGGCGGCTTCGGGCAAGATGCATGAAGGAATTGAGATGGGTTCATGTAGATATACAATCCCGAAGTCATGGCTAATGATCTTTGTATGATTACATGGAATGTGGGCGGAGTAAGTACCCCCATTAAACGTACGAAGATCTTGCAGGCATTGAAACGGAAAGGGGCTCGGTGGCATTTTTACAGGCGACCCATCTTAGTGAGATGGAGCATAATAAGTTAAAGCGAGACTGGGTAGGGCAGGTGTACGGAGCCTCATCGGGAGTGCGGAAGAGGGGAGTAGCGATATTGATAAGGAAAGGGGTCCCATTGGATGTTGTTTCTGAGGAAATAGACCAACAAGGCCGATATATATTTTTGCGTGTAAAAATAGGGGGCGAAGAGATGCTGCTAGCCAATATATATGCACCAAATCTATATGACCATGAATTTTTTAAGGGTGTAATCAGAAGGCTCCTGCGGACACCTAAGATGCCTGTGGTGCTAGCAGGAGACTTTAATTGCCCACATGATCCCGAGTTGGACAGGACAAGTTCGAGGGGGAAGGGTGGCTGGAAACACAAAGGTGTGTGAAATGGGGGAATTAATAGATGCACGGAGGGTGTTACACGAGGGAGAAAAGGACTACATACATCTGTCTCAAGCGCATCAAACCTGGTCTAGAATAGATTATATTTTAGTCTCAAAAGGTGGTTTTGGAAGGGTCAAAGTATTGAAATAGAACCAATCATAGTGTCTGACCATGCAATGGTGAAAATGATTTGGAGGAGGAGGGGTCCCTTGGGACGTAAATGGTCATTTCCGAGGCATCTATGGAAGAGTGAGGAATTTCAGAAGTATCTGGTTCAGAACTGGGAAGAATATGTGACATTCAATGAATCCCAGGCGCACTCGACAGATGTATTTTGGGAGGCGGGGAAAGCAGTGATTAGGGGGTGCGTGATTGCGTATGTAGCGTAAGAAAGGAAGCGGGTAGATAGTAAGATCCTGCAGCTATCACAGGAGCTTCAGGAGTTTAAGAAGGGGACCTCGCCCCGACTAGGGGGGGCACGTTTAAAATTGTACCAACAAACTCAAGCCCAGCTTAATGCCCTGCTGCACGAGAGAGCAGTGCAGTCTATGCAATATTATCGGCACCAATTTTTCAGATATGGAGATAGATCAGGACGACTGTTGGCCAGGCTAGTAAAAGAGGGGGGGAGCACTAAAGTAGTAGCGGTTATTAAAGATGCAAAAGGAGTAAAGCATAGTGACCCGTGAGCAATTGCAGAGGTCTTTAGGAATTTTATGAGAAGCTCTATACAACAGACGTGGAGGATAGAGAGAAAGAGCAATGCTTTTTGGATGCGGTGTCATTCCCAACTTTGACTGAGGCAGAGTTACTTGAATTAAAAAGGCCCATTACAGGGGGAGAAATACAGAAGGTTATCAAGGCAGGTACCCCCCAACAAGGCTCCGGGGCCAGATGGCTTTGGGGTCGAATTCTATAAAATGCTTGAGCCACAAGTAACACCCACGCTGGCAGCCTTGTTTGCCGAGGTGGTAGAGGGTGGACAGTTTCCTAGGGATATGCGAACAGCCATTATCTCAGTCATTCCTAAGGCAGGTATAGCACTAGACGACCCCGCCTCGTACAGACCGATTATCATTAATCAATTATGACATGAAACTTCTGGCTTCGGTTTAGCCAGACATTTGTAGAGCATTCTTCCCAGATTAGTTGGATCACATCAGTCAGGTTTTGTAAAAGGAAGAGAGGCTTTTCTTAACATTAGTAAAATCTTGCTGGTTATGGAAACTTGTTTGATACGACAGTGCCCCCTGATGTTAGTAAGTTTGGATGCTGAAAAAGCGTTTGACCGAGTGTCATGGGCCTATATGTTTGAGGCTTTGAGAAGATTTGGCTTTGAGGGGCCTTTTTTAGATTGGATAAGGGTATTGTATGCGGACCCGAAGGCCTGTATCTTGGTGGGAGGCCAGTGCTCGCAGACGTTTTCGTTGAAGAGGGGGACGAGGCAAGAATGCCCTTTAGCCCCCCTCCTGTTTGTTTTACAGTTAGAGCCTCTGTTATTGACACTGCTTAACAAGGAGGAGATCCGGGGTATAAGTTGGAAGAAGGGGAGCATAAAATTAAGTGCCTTTGCAGATGACATGCTTCTTTGTCTTCGGAGTCCCGCACAGTCGCTGGAGGTAGCGTTGGGGCAAATTGAGTTGTTTGGTACGTTCTCGGGATTGAAAATTAATAAGGCAAAATGCAATGCATTGGATGTCGGGGGCTTGGTGAAACCGCAGTGGCAGGGGGACTTCCCATTGGTGTGGGCCACAGATCAAATTCGATATTTGGGTATCCAGATACCGAGTACGATGACACACCTCTACCAGATAAATATTAAGCCACAGTTAGAAAAGACGATTGTAAGATTGGCAAAATGGAGAGATCTCCCTATTTCTCTCAAGGGTCGGATAGCCCTTTTTAAAATGATGGAGCTCCCCAGATGGATCTACTTATTACGGCATGTAACATTGTGGGTTACGAGAAAGGATCTGGGAAGTTTACATAGCCATCTTGGAAAATTTCTGTGGCGGGGCCGGAGACTGCGTATTGCGCTCTCTGTATTGATGGGACCGAAGGAAGCGGGAGGGGCGGGTTTACCGTCGATCCGAGCTTATAATTTGGCTTGCTTGTCTCACCCTTTGAGAGATCTCTTATTGGGATCGGCGGAAACTCTTCCGGTGGAACTAGTGGATGATATGTCTGGGGGACTACACCGGGCCTTGCTATTACACTGACCCAATGGGAGGTTGCCGGCGCAGTGAAGGGCATTGATTTATTTGCACTCCCTTCGCCAGGCGTGGAACGTAATTTGTAAATACAGGAGGTTCGATTGGAGAGGGACAGACTGCTTACCTTTATCAGGTAACACAGATTTTGCCCGGGCATGAGGGAGAATGTCTCGAGGAGATGAGCCCTTTGTGGGTTGGCCGATGTGGGACACATAAAGATGGAAAAGGCCTCAGAGATAGACTCCTTCCAGGCATTGCAGAGAAGGTATCAGTTAGGATCACAGGACTTCTACTTCTACTTGCAGGCAAGACATTATGTGAGGAATTTACAGAAAAATTTCCCTACACTCCTCCATGCAGGAGGTTTAGTGGAACTTATGAATTCCCTGGAAGGGAAGATCACGAAACGGAGAGTGTGGGAGGAGTTAGTTCCCGCTCCCAGTTTGGGAGCCTTGGAGAGTTTAGCTTCAAAGTGGGAAGTAGATGGAATGCCAGGAATAACGCTAGCGGTATTGCAGAAGGCGTTTGCAGATGTGGCTAAGGTGTCTGAATCAATACGACTCCAGGAAGTACAATATAAGTTTCTGTGGCGGGCGTTTGTTCATGACGTCTGGGCCTGGAAGGTGGGTTTGTCTCAGACTGAGTGACAAGGGAGTTGACTGGGTGACCAGGGAGTTGGACCAAGGGAGAGCCCTAGAAGTGGTGTATTTAGATTTCAGTAAAGCCTTTGACACTGTTCCTCACAGGCGACTTATAAACAAACTGAGCACCCTAGGGATGGACCCTAAAGTTACTGCTTGGGTTAGAAATTGGTTGGGTGGGAGGCGACAAAGAGTAAAAGTAAATGGAGCTCACTCTGAGGAGAAGGATGTTACCAGTGGTGTGCCCCAGGGATCTGTCCTTGGTCCGATTCTTTTTAACATCTTTGTTAGTGATATATAGCGGAAGGGCTGTCGGGTAAGGTTTGCCTCTTTGCGGATGATACCAAAATCTGCAATAGAGTAGACACCCAGGAAGGTGTAGATAACATGAGGAGGGATCTAGCTAAGCTTGAAGAATGGTCTAGAATTTGGCAGCTGGGATTTAATGTTAAAAAATGTAAGGTCATGCATTTGGGCTGCAGCAATCCAAGGGAGCAATACAGTATAGGAGGTGAAGTACTTTTGTCCACTAAAGAAGAGCGGGACCTAGGCGTGGTTGTGTCTGATGATCTTAAAGTAGCTAAACAGGTAGAAAAGGCGACAGCGAAAGCTAGAAGGATGCTTGGGTGCATACGGAGAGGAATGGCTAGCAGAAAAAAGGAGGTGATAATGCCTCTGTATAAGTCTTTGGTGCGACCTCATTTGGAGTATGGTGTGCAATTCTGGAGACTGCACCTTCAAAAGGATGTGAACAGGATGGAGTCGGTGCAGAGGGTTGCTACTAAAATGATTAATGGGCTTCGTTATAAAGCATATGAGGACAGACTTAAGGATCTTAATATGTACACGTTAGAGGAAAGGCGGGATAGAGGTGATATGATTGAGATGTTTAAATACCTCCGTGGCATAAATGTTCAGGGAGAGAGCCTCTTTCAATTGAGGGCAAGTTCTGCTACGAGGGGACATGGGATGAGGGTGAAGGGAGATAGATTCAGGAGTGATATGCGGAAATATTTCTTTACGGAAAGAGTAGTGGATCCATGGAATAGTCTCCCAGTGGAGGTGGTAGAGATGAGGACAGTAACTGAATTCAAAAAAGCATGGGACAAACACACAGGATCTCTAAAGGTAAAAAGTGGACTGTTGTAGTTGTTGTTATGGAAGGACAGACTAGATAGGCCATGGTCTTTTTCTGCCATCATGTTTCTATGTTTCTATATCTAACTATCTGGTCACCCAATCAAGAAAATGAATCAGATTTATTTGGCATGATCCCCTTAGACCTCGCAAAACTGGGGAACTGGACATCTAGGAGCAAAGTAAACTCAGTGGGAACACTTTGGAAGAAAGGTCTGACAATCACACTGCCAAGAGAAGCCAGGAGGCAGCTGGGCCACCAGGAGTCGGCATTGACTCGAAGGCCCACAGTGCATTTGCTGTACATGTACTCTGCAGGCCTTCTGGAAACAAACCTTACACTTATTTCTGAAAGTGGATCACTCTGTGCTCAGCAAAGTGCCCTGCGTAATTAAAGCATTCTAAATATCAGGATCTGTCCAAACTGGTAGGATTTCAGTCCCCTCAGTGAAAGTAGTTAAGTTTGACACACTTTCATTTCTACAGCAGCACTGTTTGGCCTTGACGTTCAACAGGAGATTCATCTTTTGGGGTTCAGGTGATGTTATACACAAGCTTTTGACCATGGATAAGAAACAAAAAGGCTCAGTGCACTCATACACAGCCAGGGTCTTTTTCTCTCGTTCTGCTGAGGATCTATGCAAGCACATTTGTGAGTGGGGAGCTCTGTTCAAGGGTATTTGTGTTCTATTATCCTCCTGCCTTTTTAAGTAGAAAAGATAATCTGACACGGTTTAGTCTGCAGGTTGTGTAAGCGGAAAACTCAACCTACCAGAAGCAGGAGGTGCAGACTCAGATGCGGGGGTCATGTTTTCTGTTGCCTTTGGTCTGCTGGTCTCTGAGCTTTCACTGTTTCTGTGGTTCGAGGAATTTTTAATCTTGGAAATCTCATCTTGCACATGCGATATCTGAAAGAAGGCTGTGTCCAGATCCTATCAAACAAAGCATTGTAGGTGAAATATAAGAGCCTGGCCAGGTTGCAGTGAGAGCCTGGTAATGTCAGATCTGAACATATGCTTCTGCTCATGGAAACACAGAGACTTTATCACATTAACTCTATAGCTCCTGGACACAATTTAGAAAAATAAAACAGCAACCTTAGGCAGATACTGTTAGCAGGGCATCAGAACTCGAGCAGATAAATATCTGAAAGCACCGGGATTCTGACTGCATGAGAGCCAGGCATGTGTGTGCCTGAGAGAGAAAGGGACTACAACTAAGAGTGTGTGTGCAGGAATTAGCGCATATATCTAAGGGACGCACATCTGTGTGAGAGATTGTACAAGTGGGAGTGTGTATGCAGGAGTGACTGTGTATCTGGGGGAAGGGAGTGTATCTGTCTGTTTGTATGACTGTATAAATGAGAGTGTGTGTGCAGGACTGAGTGGTATCTGTTGGAGGGTATGTGTGTGTGACTGCAAGTGAGAGCGTGTGTACAAGAGTGAGTGTGTATCTGTGGGAGGGGTGTGTGTTTCTGTGTCTCTGTGTGCGTGACTGCAAATGTGTGTTTGTGAGTCTGTGCAAGTGAATGTATGTGTGCAGGAGTGGCTGTATCGATGGGAGGAGAGGGTGTGCATGTGTTTGTACGTCTGTACAAATGAGTGTATGTGTGAAGAAGTGAGTGTGTCTGTGGGAGGAGAGGGTCTATATGTGTGTGTGTGTGTGTGTGTATCTGTGGGAAGGGAGAGTGTGTGTATGTTTGTACGTCTGTGCAAATGAGTGTATGTGTGCAAAAGTGAGTGTGTCTCTGGGAGGGGAGGGTCTATATGTGTGTGTGTGTGTGTGTGTGTGTATCTGTGGGAATGGAGTGTGTCTATCTGTTTGTATGGCTGTATAAATGAGAGTGTGTATGCAGGGCGAGTGGCATCTGTTGGAGGGGAGGGTATCTGTGCGTGCGAGACTGCAAGTGAGAACGTGTGTACAAGAGTGAGTGTGTATCTGTGGGAGGGGTGTGTGTGTGTGTGTGAGTGTGACTGCAAATGAGTGTGTGTGCAGGAGTAAGTGTGTATCTGTTGGAGGGGAGGGTATGTGTGTGCGCGCGACTGAAAGTGAGAGTGTGTGTACAAGAGTGAGTGTGTATCGCTGGGAGGGGTGTGTGTGTGTGTGTGACTGCAAATGTGTGTGTGTGCAGGAGTAAGTGTGTATCTGTTGGAGGGGAGGGTGTCTGCGTGTTTCTGCATCTGTACAAATGAGTGTATGTGTGCAGAAGTGAGTGTGTCTTTGGGAGGGGAGGGTCTATGTGTGTGTGGGTATCTATGGGAAGGGAGAGTGTGTGTATGTTTGTATGTCGGTGCAAATGAGTGTATGTGTGTAGGAGTGAGTGTGTCTATGGGAGGGCCTATGTTTTGCCTGTGTGTGTGTGTGTGTTTGTGTGTGCATGTGTGTGTGTTTTGTGACTGTGCAAATGAACACGTGTGCAGGAGTGACTGTATCTGTAATACAGTTTGGAGGATGGCTACTGTAACAGCAATTTTTAAAAAGGGTTCCAGGGGTGATCCGGGAAACTACAGACCGGTGAGACTGACGTCAGTACCGGGAAAAATGGTAGAAACCATCATAAAGAATAAAATTACGCAGCATGTAGATAGTCACGACCTAATGGGAGACAGCCAACATGGCTTTAGACAAGGAAGATCTTGTCTTACTAATCTGTTATGTTTTTTTGAAAGTGTGAATAAACAGGTGGACAAAGGTAAATCGGTTGATATTGTGTATCTGGACTTTCAGAAAGCCTTTGACAAGGTCCCTCATCAGAGACTTTTGGCAAAACTAAAGAGTCATGGGATAGGAGGCAGTGTACTATTGTGGATCAGGAACTGGTTAAAAGATAGAAAGCAGAGGGTAGGGCTAAATGGCCAATTTTCCCAATGGAGAAAGGTGAATAGTATTTATTTATTTATTTATTGAATGGTTTTATATACCGCCTTTCAGAAAAATCAAAGCGGTTTACATAGAACAAAACTTGAACATTACATTGAAACTTATTCAAACAATTGAAATTACAATAAAAATGGTAATTTGAGGGTTACAATGCTGAGTAAATGCTGATTAGGTATATAGATAGTTTAAACATATATACAGATTTAAATATTTATAAATTTCAGAAATTTTATCATCTTATCTGAGCAAGGAAAAATGTATTGTAGTTCACTAGAATTATTAGTGTAAAGAGTAAATGTGATAATGTGGAGAATTGGGTATTGTAAGATAGAGTAAGAAAAAGGAAAAAGTAAGTTGTGAATTAATGAATATGAGTATACATGAGTTTAAGTGGGAAATATTTCATCTATTGGGAATGAGTCTCCAAAGTACTCTATAAAGAGGTGAGTTTTAAGATCTTTTGGAAATGCTGAAAGATCTGTGATATCTCTGAGTTTATCCGGCAGAGCGTTCCATATTAAAGGAGCATTGAAGCTGAATGCCCTATTTGTTGTAGTTTTATTGAGTTTTGAAAAGTTGTTTGGAACAAGTAGTGTGTTCAGGGTCCTTTGTCTCACTGTTCTGGTCCTTGAATGAATTGTCAGTAGATCAGTTAGATATGATGGGGCTATATCTCTTATCAGTTTGAACGTTGTTATGATAACTTTATATTTTATCCTACTTTGTATAGGTAACCAGTGAGGTTTGTACAGTATAGGGGTTATGTGTTCAGTTGGACCTGCATTTATAAGCATTCTTGCAGCAACATGTTGTGCTACTTTTAGTTGGTGTAAAGCATGTTTTGGAATACCTTGAAGAATTATGTTACAAAAATCTAAGTGAGGTAGGATCAGGGCTTGAAGGACTGATCTGAAGTCCAGATTTGATAATAATGGTTTTAGATTTCTAAGATATCTTAATTTATTATATATTGTGTTTGTTGTTAGACTTAACGTTCTGTTTATGATAACGCCAAGGTATCTTATTTCATCTTTTATGGGGATGCTTATGTTTTCAATTTTTATTTCTGTTGGGGGGGTAAATTTTTGATTTCTAGAAACAAATAATGCTTCTGTTTTCTTGAAGTTAATGTGTAACATAGTAACATAGTAAATGACGGCAGATAAAGACCAGCATGGTCCATCTAGTCTGCCCAGCAAGATGGCAAGAGTAGGTGCACCTCTCACTCTGTGCAGGCCACCCCTCCCCATGTCTTTGTTTAGGGGTAAACCCACCACTCCATGTAGGACACCCTTATTTGAGACGTTAGATGGTTCAGAAGTTAGGTGGTACCGTTTATTTTGTTTTTATCCTGTTGCTGTAAAGGGATCCACTGTGTTTGTCCCATGCTGTTTTGAATTCCGTCACCGTATTTGCCCCCATCACTTCCTTCGGGAGGGTATTCCAAGCATCCACCACCCTTTCAGTGAAAAAATATTTCCTGATATTGCCCTTCAATTTACCACCTTGCAACTTCATGTTATGCTCTCTAGTTTTACAGCTTCCCCGTCTTTGGAAGAGCTTTGTTTGTTCATCATTTCTCTTTAAGTATTTAAAGGTCTGAATCATATCTCCCCTGTCCCTCCTCTCCTCCAAAGTGTACATATTTAGGTCTTCAAGTCTCTTCTCATAAGGCTTCTGACGCAGGCTCCAAATCATTTTGGTCGCTTTCCTCTGAACATTTTCCAGTCTTTTTACATCTTTTGCAAGATATGGTCTCCAAAACTGAACACAGTATTCCAAGTGAGGCCTCACCAGTGACTTATACAGTGGCATAAGTACCTCCCTCAGGGGAGTCCACTCTGTTGCAAATTTTTGTGTCGTCTGCAAAAAGACAGACTTTTCCATTCAGTCCTTCAGCAATATCACTCACAAATACATTGAACAGTGCCGGACCCAGGACCGAACCCTGGGGCACCCCGCTAATTACCTTCCTCTCATCCGAGTGAACTCCATGTACAATCACCTTCTGTCGTCTGTCAGTCAACCAATTTCTAATCCAGTTTACCATCTTGGGACCCATCCCCAAGCTACTGAGTTTGTTGACAAGCCTCCTATGAGGAACAGTATCAAAGGCTTTGCTGAAATCCAGGTAGATGACATCCATCGCATGCCCCTGATCTAGTTCCTTGGTCACCCAGTCAAAGAACTCAATCATATTTGTTTGGCAAGACCGTCCTTCGGTAAAACCATGTTGCCTCGGATCTTGCATCCTGTTGGTTTTGAGAAAGTTCACTATTCGCTGTTTCAGGAGCGCCTCCATTACTTTTCCCGCCACCGAGGTAAGGCTCACGGGCCTGTAGTTTGACACTTCTTCCCTGTCACCACTTTTGTGTAGAGGTAAGACATCAGCCATTCTCCAGTCCTGAGGTACCTCTCCTGTTTCCCAAACAAACCTCTTCCAAAGACGGGGAAGCTGTAAAACTAGATTATGTTCATTTAGCCATTGCGTCATTTTAGTGAAGCATGATGTAGTAGTGTACCCCAGGGATCTGTGCTGGGACTGATGCTTTTTGACATATTCATAAATGACCTGGAAAGTGGAATAACGAGTGAGGTTATCAAATTTGCAGATGACGTAAAACTATTTAAAGTTGTTAAAACCCAAGAGGATTGTGGAAAATTGCAAGAGGATCTTGATAAATTGGAAGACTGGGCATCCAAAGGCATATGAAATTTAATGTGAACAAGTGCAAAGTTATGCACCTAGGAAAGAACAACCCAAACTATTGTTACACGATGCAAGGTTCCACATTAGGAACCACCACCCAGGAAAAAGATTTAGGCATCACTGTGGATAACATGTTAAAACTCTCCGCCGAGTGCGCAGTGGCGGCCAAGTGGAGCTGCTAGTAGAATCTAAATGTGCTTGGAGACTAAGGGTAGGTGAAGCCGATTAGGGTGAACAGATCTTAGGCAGTGGGAGGGAGTGTGGAACTGAAGGGACTCAGCCAAATATCAAGAGATATGATTGTGAAGAGCTTTATCAGTCAGGATGAGCAACTTGTATCAAATACAGGACTTGACTGGAAGCCAGTGTAACTGGAGAAGCAATGGAGTGATGTGGGCATAGTGCGATGCATGGTGAATTATCCTGGGAGAGGGGGGTGTTCTGTAAGAGCTGGAGGAGAGGGTCTATGTGTGTGTGAGACTATGCAAGTGAGAGTGTGTGTGCAGGAGTCAGTATGTATCTGTAGAAGCAGAGAGTATGGGTGTGTATTTGTGCTACTGTGTAAATCAGCATGTATATGTAGGAGCGAGTGTGTATCTAAGAACATAAGAACATAAGATATGCCATACTGGGTCAGACCAAGGTCCATCAAGCCCAGCATCCTGTTTCCAACGGTGGCCAATCTAGGTCATATGTACCTAGCAGTTTTCCTGTGGGAGGAGAGGTGTATGTTGTTTGTGCAACTGCAAGAGAATGTGTGTGTGTGCATAGTGAGTGTGCATCTGTTGGATGGGAGAGTGTGTGTGTGTATGTGTGTGGTTGTGTGACTCAATTGAGTGTGTGTGTACCAGGGAGGGTGTGTGTGTGTGCAGATGTGAGTGTACATCTGTGGGAGGGGCACGAGTGTGTGTGTTGTACAACTGTGCGAGTATGTGTGTGCAGGAATGAGCGTGCACCTGGGAAGGGAGGGTGTGTGTGTATGAATGCGCCTCTTCTGGCCCTTTTCAAAGCCATGCTGAAAACTCACCTCTTCGCTGCTGCTTTCGGATCTTGACTCACCTGATCTCCTTTGTGTTTCCTTACCATTCCCCCTAGATGTATCCCATGTCTACAGCTACTGTGTTGTCTGTCTTGACTAGATTGTGAGCTCTGATGAGCAGGGAACGTCTTTTACATGTTTCTGTGCAGCGCTGCGTACAAATGTTATGTGATTGTTCAAATCAGTGTGCAGGAGCGAGTGTGTATCTGTGGGAGGGGATGGTGTGTGTGTGTGTGTGTGTGTGTGACTGGATTTTTGGGAGAGGAGGAT
The DNA here is from genome assembly GCA_033557465.1 of Ichthyophis bannanicus. NCBI lineage: Eukaryota > Metazoa > Chordata > Amphibia > Gymnophiona > Ichthyophiidae > Ichthyophis > Ichthyophis bannanicus. Next base: position 1,803,445,753 of record CM066032.1, read on the forward strand.
GTTTGTGTTTGTACAACTGTTTAAGTGAGAGTGTGTGTTCAGGAATGATTGTGCATCTGGGAGTGGAGGGTGCATGTGTGTGTATATGTGACTGTGCAAGTGAGGGGGTGTGTTTGTGTGACTGCAATTGAGTATATGTGTGCATGAGTAAGTGTGTATCTGTAGGAGGCGTGTATGTGTTTGTGTGACTCAAGTGAGGGCATGTGTGCAGAATTAAGTGTGTGTATCAGTGGGAGGGGAGGGCGTGTTTGTGTGTGTGACTGTGCAGTGCATCTGTGCAATGAGTGACTGTGTGCATACTGAGTATGTATCTGTGGGAGGCAAGGTTGTGTGTGTGTGTGTATGTGTGTGTGACTGCAAGTGAGAGTGTGTGTGCAGGAGTGAGTGTGTGCACTGGTGGGGGGAGGGTGTTTGTGTGTTTGTGTATCTGCGCAGTGTATCTGTGCAAGCAAGCGAATGTGTGCATAGTGAGTTGTGTGTGTGTGTGTGTACAAGAGTGAGTGTGCATCTGTGGGAGGGGTGTGTGTGCGGGAGTGAGTGTGTACCTGGGAGGGGTGAGTGTGTGTGTATGTATGAATGTGTGCATAGTGAGTTGTGTGTGTGTGTGTGTGTATAAGAGTGAGTGTGCATCTGTGGGAGGGGTGTGTGTGTGTGTGTGTGTGTGTGTGTGTGTGTGTGTGCGGGAGTGTACCTGGGAGGGGTGAGTGTGTGTGTATGTATGAATGTGTGCATAGTGAGTTGTGTGTGTGGTGTGTGTGTGTGTATAAGAGTGAGTGTGCATCTGTGGGAGGGGTGTGTGTGTGTGTGTGTGTGTGTGTGTGTGTGTGCGGGAGTGTACCTGGGAGGGGTGAGTGTGTGTGTATGTATGAATGGAAACATGCAACGGGAGCAATATCCAGTACTTTGGCGACCAGGTAAAATTACTCAGATAAACTTATTCAGACAGCTTTAACCGGAAACTCAGCAAACTTAAATGAATAACGTCTTACCACCGAATATAACCAGTTAAAGTTATTTGGGGAAATTTAGCCAGATAACTCTATGGGGTATGTTTACTAAAGCGCGTTAACGTCACTGGCCACGGTAAGTCCCGCAGAGGGTGGAGAGAGGGCGGAGAGAAGGGATCAATGGGCGGGGAGTGGGCGGGGAGAGGCTCCTGTTACACTAATGTGGGGAAATGAAGGGCCGGACATTACCAGGAGTGAAAACCTGTCGTTAGATGCACATTTGCAGGAGAGTGAAACTATTTCAGCGTCGGCAATGTACAGCATAGGCAGGGAGCCCAAGAGAAGTGATGGTGCAAATGGGGCATAGGGGGCTGCAGACGGGACATGCAGTGGGGGCAGCTGGGGCACAGGGTGGACTAGGCTGTCGCCTAGGTGTCATATAGGAACATAGAAACTGGAAATCAGCAAGATAGCAGCTGACCAAGCCAAATATGCCCAGTAGTCTGTGTTCCACAGTGTCCCATCCAGGGGACATTACCCAGCAAGTACCCCAAAGGTTACACAGGTACCACTATGCCTGTAATAGGGCAATCAGTGCACATCTGGGGACCACTCTAACAAGGGTCCACAGACCTTACCCAGGATGTGTCTCAAACAGGTCGTAAACCCAGCTAACACTATGGACACATCACATAACTTCAGAGAATGAACAACAGCACATGATCCCGCCTAACCAATGTATGCATGGAATTTGTTTTTGCACCACTGTATATAGCCCACTCTGTAAATAGCTCATACCAATCTAACACACAACACGACACACACTCAATTTCCCCCCACTGCATGTATAACACACTCACCTGACCTGATTGTTTGCCGTGATACCACCTTGATTATTAAGATAAGGCGGTTTAGAAATACTGTTAAATAAAATAAATAAAATAAACTGAACACCCTTTACTACAGCCCCTAGTAAGGCATTACAGGGTGGGATCACATGTTGTCGGAAACATATATACACCCAGTATGCCAAACTGGGTACATTGTACCTGAGGTGCATGCCTTAGCCTGTTCACAGTCGGCTGTCACAACACAATCTACCTACATCTACCTGCTCCACCCTATCCAATAGTTGCTAGAGCACCAACCTGACATCCCCCCAGCCAGCTCTCCCTAAAGTGGAAGGGACATAACATTAGTAGGCGGTGATGGGGAGGATGTGTGGATGTCCATGTATGCATCCCCACCCCGGACCCTGCAACCTAGGCATCCACCTACCTGCACAGTGGATGGCCTGGTACTGTGCACTACCAGCACTGACAGCATATGGTCATGTCAGCATGGCAGGGGGGGGTGTGGATTGGTGCTGGAGGGGGCAGTGGCACCTGCCTGCAGTGGACCTAGGCCATGTCCTGTACCAGTATGTGGTGTGCAGTGCAACAGAAAGGGTCTGGCTGAGGAAAAGTAAAGATAGCTCCAGGGACTGCTGTGCTTCTGTGGCAACAGTGTGGTGCAGTACACACAGCCAGGGTGTCCTGGAGCAGGGGGTCAAAGGTTCAGGTCCCAGCTGTGGATCTTGCAGAGCATGTCCCTATGTTTTACCCTACAATACAGATACAACAGCAACTTGTTCAAAGCCCAAAGCAGCAGAGAACAGGGGTACAAACACCCCCTCACACAGGCTCCACTATCCAAAGCTTCATGGAGAGTCAGGCTATTGGCTCCAGCACGGAGCTGCAGTTATCACCAGAGCACTACTACTAGCTCCTGCACACATTAGCAATGCCGGCACTGTGAACAGGACCAGGGTGGCGGGCAGGGTTGCCAACCACCACTATCTTTGCACAATGCTGCAATAGGAGTGTGCGTGTGTGTGTGTGTGTGTGTGTGTGTATGTCTATCCCTTGTTTTGTGGCTGCCTACACCTCACTGGACCCACAATGTCCCACTGCTACCAGCGTTAGCCTGCAAATGTGCATAATGAGGAGCAAGGTATTGTGGGTATGGTCCGGACAAGGTGGATTGGCCAGGATGCATCTGCACAGGGTGTTACCCCACCTCCTCATGTCCAGCGGCTCCCTCCATGCTGCCTGCCTTCCCTGCCGTTGCCTGACACAGCTTTTCCTATTCCCTTGGCAGAGGTGGCAGTGGCCGCAGCAGACTTCAATTTTAAAAGAAAACCTGCGGGTCTTTCTAACTCCACAGAGTTGCAAAGACCAGTATTTATAACTCCACGGAGCTGCAAAGACCAGTGTTTCTAAATCCACAGAACTGCAAAGACCAGTGTTTCTAACTCCACGGAGCTGCAAAGACCAGTGTTTCTAATTCCGCAAAGCTGCAAAGACCAGTGTTTCTAACTCCACAGAGCTGCAAAGACCAGTGTTTCTAACTCCGCGGAGCTGCAAAGACCAGTGTTTCTAAATCCACAGAGCTGCAAAGACCAGTGTTTCTAACTCCGCATTGCTGCAAAGACCAGTGTTTCTAACTCCACGGAGCTGCAAAGACCAGGGTTTCTAACTCCGCGTGTTTGCAAAGACCAGTGTTTCTAACTCCGCAGTCCTGCAAAGACCAGTATTTTTAACTCCGTGGAGCTGCAAAGACCAGTGTTTCTAACTCCGCGGAGCTGCAAAGACCAGTATTTATAACTCCGCGGTGCTGCAAAGACCAGTATTTCTAACTCCGCGGTGCTGCAAAGACAGTGTTTCTAAATCCACGGAGCTGCAAAGACCAGTGTTTCTAACTCCGCGGTGCTGCAAAGATCAGTATTTATAAATCCATGGAGCTGCAAAGACCAGTGTTTCTAAATCCACGGAGCTGCAAAGACCAATGTTTCTAACTCCGCGGAGCTGCAAAGACCAGTGTTTCTAATTCCGCAGAGCTGCAAAGACCAGTGTTTCTAAATCCACAGAGCTGCAAAGACCAGTGTTTCTAACTCCGCGGAGCGGCAAAGACCAGTGTTTCTAAATCCACGGAGCTGCAAAGACCAGTGTTTCTAACTCTGCGGAGCTGCAAAGACCAGTGTTTCTAAATCCACGGAGCTGCAAAGACCAGTGTTTCTAACTCCGCGGAGCTGCAAAGACCAGTGTTTCTAAATCCACGGAGCTGCAAAGACCAGTGTTTCTAACTCCACTGAGCTGCAAAGCCCAGTGTTTCTAAATCCACAGAGCTGCAAAGACCAGTGTTTCTAACTCCGCATTGCTAGAAAGACCAGTGTTTCTAACTCCACGGAGCTGCAAAGACCAGTGTTTCTAACTCCTCGGTGCTGCAAAGACCAGTATTTCTAACTCCGCGGAGCTGCAAAGACCAGTATTTCTAACTCCGCGGTGCTGCAAAGACCAGTATTTCTAACTCCGCGGAGCTGCAAAGACCAGTATTTCTAACTCCGCGGTGCTGCAAAGACCAGTATTTCTAACTCCGCGGAGCTGCAAAGACCAGTGTTTCTAAATCCACGGAGCTGCAAAGACCAGTGTTTCTAACTCCGCGGAGCTGCAAAGACCAGTCTTTCTAATTCCGCAGAGCTGCAAAGACCAGTGTTTCTAAATCCACAGAGCTGCAAAGACCAATGTTTCTAACTCCGCGGAGCTGCAAAAACCAGTGTTTCTAAATCCACGGAGCTACAAAGACCAGTGTTTCTAACTCCGAGGAACTGCAAAGACCAGTGTTTCTAAATCCACAGAGCTGCAAAGACCAGTGATTCTAACTCCGCGGTGCTGCAAAGACCAGTGTTTCTAACTCCGCGGAGCTGCAAATACCAGTGTTTCTAAATCCATGTAGCTGCAAAGACCAGTGTTTCTAACTCCAATGAGCTGCAAAGACCAGTATTTCTAACTCCGCAGAGCTGCAAAGACCAGTGTTTCTAAATCCACAGAGCTGCAAAGACCAGTGTTTCTAACTCCACGGAGCTGCAAAGACCAGTGTTTCTAATTCCGCAGAGCTGCAAAGACCAGTGTTTCTAACTCCACGGAGCTGCAAAGACCAGTGTTTCTAACTCCGCATTGCTAGAAAGACCAGTGTTTCTAACTCCACGGAGCTGCAAAGACCAGTGTTTCTAACTCCGCGTGTTTGCAAAGACCAGTGTTTCTAACTCCGCGGTGCTGCAAACACCAGTATTTCTAACTCCGCGGAGCTGCAAAGACCAGTATTTCTAACTCCGCAGTGCTGCAAAGACCAGTATTTCTAACTCCGCGATGCTGCAAAGACCAGTGTTTCTAAATCCACGGAGCTGCAAAGATCAGTGTTTCTAACTCCGCGGAGCTGCAAAGACCAGTGTTTCTAATTCCACAGAGCTGCAAAGACCAGTGTTTCTAAATCCACAGAGCTGCAAAGACCAGTGTTTCTAACTCCGCGGAGCTGCAAAGACCAGTGTTTCTAAATCCATGGAGCTGCAAAGACCAGTGTTTCTAACTCTGCGGAGCTGCAAAGACCAGTGTTTCTAACTCCGCAGAGCTGCAAAGACCAGTGTTTCTAAATCCTCAGAGCTGCAAAGACCAGTGTTTCTAACTCCGAGGAGCTGCAAAGACCAGTGTTTCTAAATCCACAGAGCTGCAAAGACCAGTGTTTCTAACTCCGCAGTGCTGCAAAGACCAGTGTTTCTAACTCCGCGGAGCTGCAAATACCAGTGTTTCTAAATCCACGTAGCTGCAAAGACCAGTGTTTCTAACTCCAATGAGCTGCAAAGACCAGTGTTTCTAAATCCACGCAGCTGCAAAGACTAGTGTTTCTAACTCTGAATTGCTGCAAAGACAAGTGTTTATAACTCCACGGAGCTGCAAAGACCAGTGTTTCTAAATCCACTGAGCTGTAAAGATCAGTGTTTCTAACTCCGCGTGTTTGCGAAGACCAGTGTTTCTAACTCCACGGAGCTGCAAAGACCAGTGTTTCTAAATCTTTATCTTTATATTTATTATAAAACTTTTTATACCGCCTAAACCAAAAAGGCATACAGCGGTGTACAATAAAACAAAGGCTACTGAAGAAACAGAAAGGAATGCCAATTATTCATAAAAGAGACAGCAAAGAATAGAATAAGGAAATTAGAAAAAAGAGATCAATCAACTGTGGGCAGGAAGGGAGGGAATATCAAAAGCGGTACAGAAGAGGTGAGTTTTGAGGGAAGCTTTGAAAGTACTAAAGGATGACTCCAGACGTAAAGCCAAGGGGAGAGAGTTCCAAAGGCTGGGGCCGAGGAAGAACAAAGCAGAAGAGCGCATTGATTCAAGATGAGCCCTGGAAGGAGGTGGAAGAAAAAGACGGTTAGCTTGAATCGACCGAAGTGTTCAGGAGGGACAATGAAAGTGCACCAATTCAGAGAGATAAAGAGGAACACCAGTGTGCAAAGCCCTGTGAACAAAAATCAAAACCTTATATTGAATGTGGAAAGGGATAGGCAGCCAGTGTAAACGAATGAGAAGAGGAGTGATATGAGCTGAACGAGAGGAGTTGGTCAGAAGGCTGAGCTGTAAAGACCAGTGTTTCTAACTCAGCGTGTTTGCAAAGACCAGTGTTTCTAACTCCGCGGTGCTGCAAAGACCAGTATTTCTAATTCCGCGGAGCTGCAAAGACCAGTGTTTCTAAATCCATGGAGCTGCAAAGACCAGTGTTTCTAACTCCACGGAGCTGCAAAGACCAGTGTTTCTAATTCCGCAGAGCTGCAAAGACCAGTGTTACTAAATCCACAGTGCTGCAAAGACCAGTGTTTCTAACTCCGTGGAGCTGCAAAGACCAGTGTTTCTAAATCCACGGAGCTGCAAAGACCAGTGTTTCTAACTCCGCGTGTTTGCAAAGACACTTGTTTCTAACTCCACGTGTTTGCAAAGACCAGCATTTTTAACTCCACGGAGCTGCAAAGACCAGCGTTTCTAACTTCGCAGAGTTGCAAAGACCAGCGTTTCTAATTTTGCTTATTTGAAAAGACCAGCATTTCTAACTCCTTGTGTTTGCAAAGACCAGCATTTCTAACTCTGTAGAGTTGCAAAGACCAGCGTTTCTAACTCCGCAGAGTTGCAAAGACCAGTGTTTCTAACTCCTTGTGTTTGCAAAGACCAGCATTTTTAACTCTGCAGAGTTGCAAAGACCAGTGTTTCTAACTCCGCAGAGTTGCAAAGACCAGCATTTCTAACTCCGCAAAGTTGAAAATACCAGCATTTCTAACTCCACAGAGTTGCAAAGACCAGCATATTTAGCTCTGCGTGTTTGCAAAGATCAGCGTTTCTAACTCCTCGTGTTTGGAGAGACCAATGTTTCTAACTCTGCGGAGTTGCAAAGGCCAGCATTTCTAATCCATGGAGTTGCAAAGACCAGTGTTTCTAACTCCTCATGTTAGCAAAGACCAGCATTTCTAGCTCCACGGAGTTGCAAAGACCAGCATTTCTAACTCCGTAGAGTTGCAAAGACCAGCGTTTCTAATCCATGGAGTTGCAAAAACCAGCATTTCTAACTCCATAGAGTTGCAAAGACCAGCGTTTCTAATCCATGGAGTTGCAAAGACCAGCATTTCTAACTCCGTATAGTTGCAAAGATCAGCGTTTCTAATCCATGGAGTTGCAAAGACCAGCATTTCTAACTCCGTAGAGTTGCAAAGACCAGCGTTTCTAACTCAGCGGAGTTGCAAAGACCATCATTTCTAACTCCATAGAGTTGCAAAGACCAGCGTTTCTAATCCATGGAGTTGCAAAGACCAGTGTTTCTAACTCCTCGTTTTAGGAAAGACCAGTGTTTCTAGCTCCGCAGAGTTGCAAAGACCAGCATTTCTAACTCCATAGAGTTGCAAAGACCAGCGTTTCTTTTTTTTTTTTTTTTTTTTTAATTATCTTTTAAACAATTTATAAACAAGAGTTGATCACATCACACGTGTAATAACAATAACATATTGTAGAAACCAAACAAAGAAATAGGATACATATTACAGGTATTAAAAGAACACAACTTTCTAAAACTAAAGACTAAAGGGCATTCCAATCTTGACGCATGCTGAGCTATCTTTTAATGCTGTTGACACTTTTAGTCGTCTGCATAGGCACTGTAATAGAATGTCCAGCATTAACAGATGAGGATTAGGGGGCGTTTAACCTCAAATATTTATTGACAAGTTCCCATTTGTCATGCATCTTAGCTAGTCTAGGAATTTTAATCACATATAATTCCTCGTATACCTTGTGCTGGCACACTGAGTTCCACCAATAATCACTGTGCACTTTCTCGAAATTCTTCCAATTAATCAGGATAACTTTGATGGCTATGCTGATCAGCCGACTTTCTGATTTTCCAAGTGCAAGTCCCTCCGTCGTAGATTTGTAGACGATTATATGATAGGAGGTGGGAATTGTAAAACCAAGAATTGCGGATATTCGCTTCAGCACACTTTTCCAATAACCTTGCAGATACATACAATAATATAGCATATGGGATAACGTCCCCATCTCCGCCTTACAGGACCAGCATCTGTTCCCTGCTTGTGGTGCCCATTTCATTATCCTGACGGGAGTCAGATACGCCCGGTGTGAGAGGAAAAACAACGACTGCGTGAGAGACGCAGCTCTAGTCACTCGTGTAAGGGCCCAGAAGGCGTCCCAACACTCAGGTTTCATATGATTCCCTGCTTCTTTCGACCAGACAGATTGTACCCCTTCACATAGCTTGGTAGAACCCGCCCTGAATAGTTCCAGGAATTTCGAAATGACTCGGGGTTCCAACTGTATTTCACTGAATTTCTGGAGCAAGGGCCATCCTGGCTTGAGGAGTAGTGGGGAGATCCCCGCTTTGCTTAGACAATATCGGAGCTGACACCATTGAAAGTAGCAGGTGGTGGGTAGGCCAAATTCACTGACCAGCTTCTCAAAAGTTTTGAAGGATTGACCTTGTATCAGTTGTCCTAGGACATTAATACCACAGCTCATCCATTTCTTCCACAAAAACGGCTTACCTCCTATGACAATACCACGATTCAGCCAGAGTGGCGTCTCTAGAGCGAAGTCGACGCCTCCTTCAATATATGGTGCAACATATCGACATGCCTGTTGGGTTGCCATGATCACAGCGTTTTGTCGCAAGTTGGTAGTACCGAGCAACATACTCATTTCCGGGAGGTCGTTCAAAGCTTCTTCCACTAGCCTCCATCGAGGTGTTTCTTTAAGGTCTCCTTCCACTACCCATTGCACACTTTGCTTTAACAGGGCTGACAGATGCAGCCATTCAACGTCAGGGAATTGTACCCCACCTTTTTCTTTGGGCAGCTTGAGCTTCCACGTTGCTATCCTGGGGACTTTCGCATTCCAGAGAAAAGCTACTAGCATTCTATTTACTTTTTTGTAGAAACCGTGAGGGAAGATTATTGGGATCATGCCGAGTATGTAACTAAGTTTCGGGACCAGAACCATCTTTATCGTCTCCAATCTTCCCCACCAGGTTAAATTGAGAGGGGACCAGGCATTTGCACAAGAGCTGACCAGTTCCTTGCAGCATTTGGCTGCCTGATTTACAGTCTCTGACATAGTGTGCCCATATTCAACACCCAGGTATTTGAAGGAGGATTGTGCAAACTGAAAGGAGTAGTCGGTGAACATGTCAGCTCTTACCCTAGAATTTAGGGGAACAATTGTCGTCTTGGTCCGATTAATCTTATAGCCGGAAACTGCTGAGTAGGTGTCAATCAGGGCGAGAGCTGTGGACAAGGAGTCAGGTTGCAAGAACAGTATAAGATCGTCGGCGTAGGCAGATAACTTGCACGGACCATCCGCTAGGGTTATACCATTAATCCGACCGAGCTGTCGAACGGATATTAGCAGTGGTTCTAGGGCGAGGTTGAAGAGCAACGGGGATAGAGGGCACCCTGTCTGGTGCTTCTTTGTAACACAAAAGACTCCGAAGTATCTGAATTAGCTGCTATCCGAGCGGTGGGGTTGGCGTATAAGAGTGCGACCCTCTGGAGAAAAGTTTCTTCGATTCCAAACCATTTAAGAGCCTGAAACAGGAAGGACCATTCCAGTCTGTCAAAGGCCTTTTCGGCATCTAGTGATAATCCTATCAGTGGTTCAGGAGTCTTCTCTGCTTCGAGCATCATGTGGGCAAGGAGCCGTCCATTGTCAGAGGTGGACCGGCCAGCCATAAATCCGCATTGATCTATGTGTATTAACGAGCTGAGAACTTTGTTAAGTCGATTCGCTAGTATCTTTGCATATATTTTATAATCTGCATTGAGCAGAGAAATTGGCCTATAATTCTCAACTTTCTGCGGATCCCGTCCCGGTTTCGGGTGTATCACAATGGTCGCCTCAGCAAAGGCTCCAACTTTAGGAGATTCTGAAGCTAGCTCACAGTAGTATGTATACAACATGGGTGCTAAACACTGCTGGCATTTTTGATAGAACTCGAGCGGGATTCCATCTGGGCCTGAGGCCTTCCCTTTAGCCAGTTGACTAATAGCTTGCTGTATTTCGTGAATAGTGAAGTCTTCGTCTAGCGTGCGTGCCTGTGCCTCCGATAGTTTGAGACCCACAATGCCTGCAACAAATTCTTGAAATCTCGATGCATCACACACTACTTCAGAATTGTATAGTTTCCTATAAAATTCTATGCAGCGGCCTAGTATTTGGTCGTTTTGCAATAGGAGATTGCCGTCCTCACTGCGCAGTGCTGCGATATGAGTCATGTTTCTCCTCGCCTTCAGCAGTTTCGACAGGAGCGATCCAGCTCGATTATTCTCGTGATAATATGTACTTTGTTGCAATCCAACGCAGGTTTGAGCCTGCGCTGAAAGAATATTATTATATTTGCTTCGTAGCTTCTGAAGCCTGATCAATATCATAGAGTCTTTTCTTTTTGTCAACAGGCGTTCTCCCGCTTTTATCTGGTCCTCTAATTCTTGCTGCTCTTTCTTTTGGGCTCTACTCTTTTGGATGGAGTAGGTTGTTATGTGCGCCCTGATGGTTGCCTTTAAGCCCTCCCACCAGGCCCATATTGATGTCTCGGAAGGATTATTGGCCGTGTCATATGCTTCAATTTCTCTGTTCATATATGTCACAAAGTCAGCATCAGACAGTAAGGCTTTATTAAAGGTCCACCGACGGGATGTTTGATGTGTCTGTCCTGGGTCTAGGACTAGAGTGACAGCTGAATGATCTGAAACTGTTCCCGCTTTAATTTCAGAAGCTACTACTTGTTTAACCAGACCACTTGTTACAAGAAAGTAGTCAATTCTCGTCTGGGTAGCATGCGGTGAAGAGTAAAAAGTGTATGCTCTGTCAGTGGGATTTAAGAGACGCCAAGCATCTTTAAGTTGCAGTTCCTTTATCATACTCTGTACTACAGCATGGGATTTTACTTTATACAGCGGTCGGTATGGGTTCCTATCTATCAGGGGATCCAGGATCAAATTAAAATCCCCTCCTAACACAATTTCAGTATGCGATGCGTCCAGCAAAGCCTTAGCCATGATCCCAAAAAAGGAGGGCTCATCTTTAGTTGGGGCATATATATTCATTAGTGTATAGGTTTTCTGTGCAATTTCCAGGGTAGCTCTAACCCACCTGCCTTCCATATCAATTTTTGTTTCCTTGACTGTTGCAGCCAAGGACTTCCGTATTAATATCAAAACTCCTCCTCTCCTCTTGACTGCCGGTGCTGCGGCTACCACTTGATAGAACGCCGAGACCACCTTTAAGGACTCTTTTTCAGATAAGTGCGTCTCCTGTAAGTACACTATATCAGCGCGTTTTTGTTGGCAGTAAGTAAGGATTTTTTTGCGCTTTATTGGATTTGTTACTCCTTTCACATTCAGGGTAAGATATGTTATTCTACTCATTATATGAGATGTGAAGAGTAGTGCTGGATCTGATAGCTCTATAGTACTGCTCCCTAGGAGACCCTTGCAGCAAGTGCATCTCGGTAGATTGGATTGCCCGTACAAAACTGTTAAACTTAACCATTAAACATCTGCTGGTGGAAAACCATCCTGTCTTAGCAGAATATCCCATTCAATAGCATCCAACATTGCCCATTATAGCATGATAGTTGTTATTATGCGCTCCCCTTAATACATGACACAGTACAACAATCCTAACTAGCTCACCCCACGTGTACAGTATTTAGATGTATATAGGACTATAGCGCAAACATTCAAACAATGACTCGTGGTGAGTACTTGATCATGACTTCCCTGCACCCGTTATTGTGCAAAAGAGAAAAGTAAAAAAAAAAAAACATGTACAGTATACAACCTCCCAGTCTGGGCCCTTTCTATTCCCAAAGGTGGTTTCTGCACTTATACTTATCAGGCAGATTCCTCCTTAGGTATAATCAAGTCTCCATAGCACTGTTCTCCTGCAGGAAGGTTCGCAATGCTCCAGCATCCACAAAGTTCCTGGTGGAGTTGTTCAGCGTGACCCTCATTGTGCTGGGGTAATAGAGGCCGTATCTTGCTTGTAGTTTTTGCAACAATGGCCTGCATGCAAGCAATTCTTTTCTGCGATGCATCGTGGGTTTACTGAGGTCTGGGAAGAAGGAAATCCTCTGTCCATGTAGCTTCAGTGGTGCCGATTTCCTCGACGCTTGAAGTATTTGCAGTACTTGTGGATAGCGCAATACTCTCATAACAATTGGCCGCGGGTATTTGTTGGCGGCTGTTTTATGCGTTGGTACACGGTGCGCCCGTTCAAGCTCAAAGGCCCTAACAAAGGAGATCTGCAATATCTCAGGGATCAATTTTTCAAGATATTCTATTATATTTGTCCCTTCAGCTCCCTCAGGGACTCCTACCAGGCGGACATTGTTCCGACGCAACCGGTTATTTTGATCCTCTAGTTGAGCCTCAATGAGTTTGACATGCTTTGATAAAGATCCTACGCAGCCTAACATGGCGTCGTGTTTCTGCACTACGCCCTCCGTTATGGTCAGTCGATTGTTCAGGTCCTGCATTCGACCTTTTACTGCATTTAAGTCTTCCTGAATAGCTGCCAAGGAAGATGTATTGGCGACAATGAGATCCTTCACGCCTCTCAATACTGCCAGTATCTCTTTTATGCCTTCCCCCGCCGTCTCCTTGCTAGCCGCAGCCATTTTTTGTGGGGATCCGGCCTCGGGCTTCAGTCTCTTCGGCGCGGTGCTGGTGCCTTGCGAGAACTCTAATCGGGCAGGCTTTAGCGTTGACATCGTTGACTACTTAATGCTAGTTTAGTATGCACCCTTGGGGGCTATTTCTGATGGTAAATGCTCAGGATTCTTCTCCGGCAATGGGAGCTCTAAAATTACACAGCCATTCTGCTCCGCGGCTGGCTCCGCCCCCAAGACCAGCGTTTCTAATCCATGGAGTTGCAAAGACCAGTATTTTTAACTCCGTGGAGCTGCAAAGACCAGTGTTTCTAAATCCACGGAGCTGCAAAGACCAGTATTTCTAACTCCGCGGAGCTGCAAAGACCAGTATTTCTAACTCCGCAGAGCTGCAAAGACCAGTGTTTCTAAATCCACAGAGCTGCAAAGACCAGTGTTTCTAACTCCACGGAGCTGCAAAGACCAGTGTTTCTAATTCCGCAGAGCTGCAAAGACCAATGTTTCTAATTCCACGGAGCTGCAAAGACCAGTGTATCTAAATCCACAGAGCTGCAAAGACCAGTGTTTCTAACTCCGCGGAGCTGCAAAGACCAGTGTTTCTAAATCCACAGAGCTGCAAAGACCAGTGTTTCTAACTCCGCAGAGCTGCAAAGACCAGTGTGTCTAATTCCGCAGAGCTGCAAAGACCAGTGTTTCTAAATCCACAGAGCTGCAAAGACCAGTGTTTCCAACTCCGCGGAGCTGCAAAGACCAGTGTTTCTAAATCCACGGAGCTGCAAAGACCAGTGTTTCTAACTCCGCAGAGCTGCAAAGACCAGTGTTTCTAAATCCACGGAGCTGCAAAGACCAGTGTTTCTAACTCTGCGGAGCTGCAAAGACCAGTGTTTCTAACTCCGCGAAGCTGCAAAGACCAGTGTTTCTAAATCCACAGAACTGCAAAGACCAGTGTTTCTAACTCCGCGGAGCTGCAAAGACCAGTGTTTCTAATTCTGCAGAGCTGCAAAGACCACTATTTCTAAATCCACAGAGATGCAAAGACCAGTGTTTCTAACTCCGCGGAGCTGCAAAGACCAGTGTTTCTAAATCCACGGAGCTGCAAAGACCAGTGTTTCTAAATCCACAGAGCTGCAAAGATCAGTGTTTCTAACTTCGCGGAGCTGCAAAGACCAGTGTTTCTAAATCCACAGAACTGCAAAGACCAGTGTTTCTAACTCCGCGGAGCTGCAAAGACCAGTGTTTCTAATTCCGTAGAGCTACAAAGACCACTATTTCTAAATTCACAGAGCTGCAAAGACCAGTGTTTCTAACTCCGCGGAGCTGCAAAGACCAGTGTTTCTAAATCCACGGAGCTGCAAAGACCAGTGTTTCTAACTCTGCGGAGCTGCAAAGACCAGTGTTTCTAACTCCGCGGAGCTGCAAAGACCAGTGTTTCTAATTCTGCAGAGCTGCAAAGACCAGTGTTTCTAAATCCTCAGAGCTGCAAAGACCAGTGTTTCTAACTCCGCGGAGCTGCAAAGACCAGTGTTTCTAAATCCACAGAGCTGCAAAGACCAGTGTTTCTAACTCCGCGGTGCTGCAAAGACCAGTGTTTCTAACTCCGCGGAGCTGCAAATACCAGTATTTCTAAATCCACGTAGCTGCAAAGACCAGTGTTTCTGACTCCAATGAGCTGCAAAGACCAGTGTTTCTAAATCCACGGAGCTGCAAAGACCAGTGTTTCTAACTCTGCATTGCTGCAAAGACAAGTGTTTATGACTCCACGGAGCTGCAAAGACCAGTGTTTCTAAATCCACTGAGCTGTAAAGACCAGTGTTTCTAACTCCGCGTGTTTGCGAAGACCAGTGTTTCTAACTCCACGGAGCTGAAAAGACCAGTGTTTCTAAATCTTTATGTTTATGTTTATGTTTATCTTTATTATAAAACTTTTTATACCGCCTAAACCAAAAAGGCATACAGCGGTGTACAATAAAACAAAGGCTACTGAAGAAACAGAAAGGAACGCCAATTATTCATAAAAGAGACAGCAAAGAATAGAATAAGGAAATTAGAAAAAAGAGATCAATCAACTGTGGGCAGGAAGGGAGGGAATATCAAAAGCGGTACAGAAGAGGTGAGTTTTGAGGGAAGCTTTGAAAGTACTAAAGGATGACTCCAGACGTAAAGCCAAGGGGAGAGAGTTCCAAAGGCGGGGGCCGAGGAAGAAAAAAGCAGAAGAGCGCGTTGATTCAAGTTGAGCCCTGGAAGGAGGTGGAAGAAAAAGACGGTTAGCGTGAATCGACCGAAGTGTTCTGGAGGGACAATGAAAGTGCACCAATTCAGAGAGATAAAGAGGAACACCAGTGTGCAAAGCCCTGTGTACAAAAATCAAAACCTTATATTGAATGTGGAAAGGGATAGGCAGCCAGTGTAAACGAATAAGAAGAGGAGTGATATGAGCTGAACGAGAGGAGTTGGTCAGAAGGCTGAGCTGTAAAGACCAGTGTTTCTAACTCAGCGTGTTTGCAAAGACCAGTGTTTCTAACTCCGCGGTGCTGCAAGGACCAGTATTTCTAATTCCGCGGAGCTGCAAAGACCAGTGTTTCTAAATCCATGGAGCTGCAAAGACCAGTGTTTCTAACTCCATGGAGTTGCAAAGACCAGTGTTTCTAAATCCACGGAGCTGCAAAGACCACTGTTTCTAACTCTGCATTGCTGCAAAGACCAGTGTTTCTAACTCCACGGAACTGCAAAGACCAGTTTTTCTAAATCCACTGAGCTGCAAAGACCAGTGTTTCTAACTCCGCGTGTTTGCAAAGACCAGTGTTTCTAACTCCGCGTGTTTGCAAAGACCAGCATTTTTAACTCCACGGAGCTGCAAAGATCAGCGTTTCTAACTCCGCAGAGCTGCAAAGACCAGTGTTTCTAAATCCACAGAGCTGCAAAGACCAGTGTTTCTAACTCCACGGAGCTACAAAGACCAGTGTTTCTAACTCTACGGAGCTGCAAAGACCAGTGTTTCTAAATCCACATAGCTGCAAAGACCAGTGTTTCTAACTCCGCGGAGCTGCAAAGACCAGTGTTTCTAACTCCGCATTGCTGCAAAGACCAGTGTTTCTAACTCCACGGAGCTGCAAAGACTAGTGTTTCTAACTCCGTGTGTTTGCAAAGACCAGTGTTTCTAACTCCGCGGTGCTGCAAAGACCAGTATTTCTAACTCTGTGGAGCTGCAAAGACCAGTGTTTCTAACTCCGCAGAGCTGCAAAGACCAGTGTTTCTAAATCCACAGAGCTGCAAAGACCAGTGTTTCTAACTCCATGGAGCTGCAAAGACCAGTGTTTCTAATTCCGCAGAGCTGCAAAGACCAATGTTTCTAATTCCACGGAGCTGCAAAGACCAGTGTATCTAAATCCACAGAGCTGCAAAGACCAGTGTTTCTAACTCCGCGGATCTGCAAAGACCAGTGTTTCTAAATCCACAGAGCTGCAAAGACCAGTGTTTCTAACTCCGCGGAGCTGCAAAGACCAGTGTTTCTAATTCCGCAGAGCTGCAAAGACCAGTGTTTCTAAATCCACAGAGCTGCAAAGACCAGTGTTTCCAACTCCGCGGAGCTGCAAAGACCAGTGTTTCTAAATCCACGGAGCTGCAAAGACCAGTGTTTCTAACTCCGGAGAGCTGCAAAGACCAGTGTTTCTAAATCCACGGAGCTGCAAAGACCAGTGTTTCTAACTCTGCGGAGCTGCAAAGACCAGTGTTTCTAACTCCGCGGAGCTGCAAAGACCAGTGTTTCTAAATCCACAGAACTGCAAAGACCAGTGTTTCTAACTCCGCGGAGCTGCAAAGACCAGTGTTTCTAATTCTGCAGAGCTGCAAAGACCACTATTTCTAAATCCACAGAGATGCAAAGACCAGTGTTTCTAACTCCGCGGAGCTGCAAAGACCAGTGTTTCTAAATCCACGGAGCTGCAAAGACCAGTGTTTCTAAATCCACAGAGCTGCAAAGACCAGTGTTTCTAACTCCGCGGAGCTGCAAAGACCAGTGTTTCTAAATCCACAGAACTGCAAAGACCAGTGTTTCTAACTCCGCGGAGCTGCAAAGACCAGTGTTTCTAATTCCGTAGAGCTACAAAGACCACTATTTCTAAATTCACAGAGCTGCAAAGACCAGTGTTTCTAACTCCGCGGAGCTGCAAAGACCAGTGTTTCTAAATCCACGGAGCTGCAAAGACCAGTGTTTCTAACTCTGCGGAGCTGCAAAGACCAGTGTTTCTAACTCCGCGGAGCTGCAAAGACCAGTGTTTCTAATTCTGCAGAGCTGCAAAGACCAGTGTTTCTAAATCCTCAGAGCTGCAAAGACCAGTGTTTCTAACTCCGCGGAGCTGCAAAGACCAGTGTTTCTAAATCCACAGAGCTGCAAAGACCAGTGTTTCTAACTCCGCGGTGCTGCAAAGACCAGTGTTTCTAACTCCGCGGAGCTGCAAATACCAGTATTTCTAAATCCACGTAGCTGCAAAGACCAGTGTTTCTGACTCCAATGAGCTGCAAAGACCAGTGTTTCTAAATCCACGGAGCTGCAAAGACCAGTGTTTCTAACTCTGCATTGCTGCAAAGACAAGTGTTTATGACTCCACGGAGCTGCAAAGACCAGTGTTTCTAAATCCACTGAGCTGTAAAGACCAGTGTTTCTAACTCCGCGTGTTTGCGAAGACCAGTGTTTCTAACTCCACGGAGCTGAAAAGACCAGTGTTTCTAAATCTTTATGTTTATGTTTATGTTTATCTTTATTATAAAACTTTTTATACCGCCTAAACCAAAAAGGCATACAGCGGTGTACAATAAAACAAAGGCTACTGAAGAAACAGAAAGGAACGCCAATTATTCATAAAAGAGACAGCAAAGAATAGAATAAGGAAATTAGAAAAAAGAGATCAATCAACTGTGGGCAGGAAGGGAGGGAATATCAAAAGCGGTACAGAAGAGGTGAGTTTTGAGGGAAGCTTTGAAAGTACTAAAGGATGACTCCAGACGTAAAGCCAAGGGGAGAGAGTTCCAAAGGCGGGGGCCGAGGAAGAAAAAAGCAGAAGAGCGCGTTGATTCAAGTTGAGCCCTGGAAGGAGGTGGAAGAAAAAGACGGTTAGCGTGAATCGACCGAAGTGTTCTGGAGGGACAATGAAAGTGCACCAATTCAGAGAGATAAAGAGGAACACCAGTGTGCAAAGCCCTGTGTACAAAAATCAAAACCTTATATTGAATGTGGAAAGGGATAGGCAGCCAGTGTAAACGAATAAGAAGAGGAGTGATATGAGCTGAACGAGAGGAGTTGGTCAGAAGGCTGAGCTGTAAAGACCAGTGTTTCTAACTCAGCGTGTTTGCAAAGACCAGTGTTTCTAACTCCGCGGTGCTGCAAGGACCAGTATTTCTAATTCCGCGGAGCTGCAAAGACCAGTGTTTCTAAATCCATGGAGCTGCAAAGACCAGTGTTTCTAACTCCATGGAGTTGCAAAGACCAGTGTTTCTAAATCCACGGAGCTGCAAAGACCACTGTTTCTAACTCTGCATTGCTGCAAAGACCAGTGTTTCTAACTCCACGGAACTGCAAAGACCAGTTTTTCTAAATCCACTGAGCTGCAAAGACCAGTGTTTCTAACTCCGCGTGTTTGCAAAGACCAGTGTTTCTAACTCCGCGTGTTTGCAAAGACCAGCATTTTTAACTCCACGGAGCTGCAAAGATCAGCGTTTCTAACTCCGCAGAGCTGCAAAGACCAGTGTTTCTAAATCCACAGAGCTGCAAAGACCAGTGTTTCTAACTCCACGGAGCTACAAAGACCAGTGTTTCTAACTCTACGGAGCTGCAAAGACCAGTGTTTCTAAATCCACATAGCTGCAAAGACCAGTGTTTCTAACTCCGCGGAGCTGCAAAGACCAGTGTTTCTAACTCCGCATTGCTGCAAAGACCAGTGTTTCTAACTCCACGGAGCTGCAAAGACTAGTGTTTCTAACTCCGTGTGTTTGCAAAGACCAGTGTTTCTAACTCCGCGGTGCTGCAAAGACCAGTATTTCTAACTCTGTGGAGCTGCAAAGACCAGTGTTTCTAACTCCGCAGAGCTGCAAAGACCAGTGTTTCTAAATCCACAGAGCTGCAAAGACCAGTGTTTCTAACTCCATGGAGCTGCAAAGACCAGTGTTTCTAATTCCGCAGAGCTGCAAAGACCAATGTTTCTAATTCCACGGAGCTGCAAAGACCAGTGTATCTAAATCCACAGAGCTGCAAAGACCAGTGTTTCTAACTCCGCGGAGCTGCAAAGACCAGTGTTTCTAAATCCACAGAGCTGCAAAGACCAGTGTTTCTAACTCCGCGGAGCTGCAAAGACCAGTGTTTCTAATTCCGCAGAGCTGCAAAGACCAGTGTTTCTAAATCCACAGAGCTGCAAAGACCAGTGTTTCCAACTCCGCGGAGCTGCAAAGACCAGTGTTTCTAAATCCACGGAGCTGCAAAGACCAGTGTTTCTAACTCCGGAGAGCTGCAAAGACCAGTGTTTCTAAATCCACGGAGCTGCAAAGACCAGTGTTTCTAACTCTGCGGAGCTGCAAAGACCAGTGTTTCTAACTCCGCGGAGCTGCAAAGACCAGTGTTTCTAAATCCACAGAACTGCAAAGACCAGTGTTTCTAACTCCGCGGAGCTGCAAAGACCAGTGTTTCTAATTCTGCAGAGCTGCAAAGACCACTATTTCTAAATCCACAGAGATGCAAAGACCAGTGTTTCTAACTCCGCGGAGCTGCAAAGACCAGTGTTTCTAAATCCACGGAGCTGCAAAGACCAGTGTTTCTAAATCCACAGAGCTGCAAAGACCAGTGTTTCTAACTCCGCGGAGCTGCAAAGACCAGTGTTTCTAAATCCACAGAACTGCAAAGACCAGTGTTTCTA
Source organism: Ichthyophis bannanicus (assembly GCA_033557465.1). Taxonomy (NCBI): domain Eukaryota; kingdom Metazoa; phylum Chordata; class Amphibia; order Gymnophiona; family Ichthyophiidae; genus Ichthyophis; species Ichthyophis bannanicus. The sequence continues at coordinate 1,803,465,644 of CM066032.1, forward strand.
ACTCCGCGGAGCTGCAAAGACCAGTGTTTCTAATTCCGTAGAGCTACAAAGACCACTATTTCTAAATTCACAGAGCTGCAAAGACCAGTGTTTCTAACTCCGCGGAGCTGCAAAGACCAGTGTTTCTAAATCCACGGAGCTGCAAAGACCAGTGTTTCTAACTCTGCGGAGCTGCAAAGACCAGTGTTTCTAACTCCGCGGAGCTGCAAAGACCAGTGTTTCTAATTCTGCAGAGCTGCAAAGACCAGTGTTTCTAAATCCTCAGAGCTGCAAAGACCAGTGTTTCTAACTCCGCGGAGCTGCAAAGACCAGTGTTTCTAAATCCACAGAGCTGCAAAGACCAGTGTTTCTAACTCCGCGGTGCTGCAAAGACCAGTGTTTCTAACTCCGCGGAGCTGCAAATACCAGTATTTCTAAATCCACGTAGCTGCAAAGACCAGTGTTTCTGACTCCAATGAGCTGGAAAGACCAGTGTTTCTAAATCCACGGAGCTGCAAAGACCAGTGTTTCTAACTCTGCATTGCTGCAAAGACAAGTGTTTATGACTCCACGGAGCTGCAAAGACCAGTGTTTCTAAATCCACTGAGCTGTAAAGACCAGTGTTTCTAACTCCGCGTCTTTGCGAAGACCAGTGTTTCTAACTCCACGGAGCTGCAAAGACCAGTGTTTCTAAATCTTTATGTTTATGTTTATGTTTATCTTTATTATAAAACTTTTTATACCGCCTAAACCAAAAAGGCATACAGCGGTGTACAATAAAACAAAGGCTACTGAAGAAACAGAAAGGAACGCCAATTATTCATAAAAGAGACAGCAAAGAATAGAATAAGGAAATTAGAAAAAAGAGATCAATCAACTGTGGGCAGGAAGGGAGGGAATATCAAAAGCGGTACAGAAGAGGTGAGTTTTGAGGGAAGCTTTGAAAGTACTAAAGGATGACTCCAGACGTAAAGCCAAGGGGAGAGAGTTCCAAAGGCGGGGGCTGAGGAAGAAAAAAGCAGAAGAGCGCGTTGATTCAAGATGAGCCCTGGAAGGAGGTGGAAGAAAAAGATGGTTAGTGTGAATTGACCGAAGTGTTCTGGAGGGACAATGAAAGTGCACCAATTCAGAGAGATAAAGAGGAACACCAGTGTGCAAAGCCCTGTGAACAAAAATCAAAACCTTATATTGAATGTGGAAAGGGATAGGCAGCCAGTGTAAACGAATAAGAAGAGGAGTGATATGAGCTGAACGAGAGGAGTTGGTCAGAAGGCTGAGCTGTAAAGACCAGTGTTTCTAACTCAGCGTGTTTGCAAAGACCAGTGTTTCTAACTCCGCGTGTTTGCAAAGACCAGCATTTTTAACTCCACGGAGCTGCAAAGATCAGCGTTTCTAACTCCGCAGAGCTGCAAAGATCAGTGTTTCTAAATCCACAGAGCTGCAAAGACCAGTGTTTCTAAGTCCACGGAGCTACAAAGACCAGTGTTTCTAACTCTACGGAGCTGCAAAGACCAGTGTTTCTAAATCCACATAGCTGCAAAGACCAGTGTTTCTAACTCCGCGGAGCTGCAAAGACCTGTGTTTCTAACTCCGCATTGCTGCAAAGACCAGTGTTTCTAACTCCACGGAGCTGCAAAGACTAGTGTTTCTAACTCCGTGTGTTTGCAAAGACCAGTGTTTCTAACTCCGCGGTGCTGCAAAGACCAGTATTTCTAACTCTGTGGAGCTGCAAAGACCTGTGTTTCTAACTCCGCAGAGCTGCAAAGACCAGTGTTTCTAAATCCACAGAGCTGCAAAGACCAGTGTTTCTAACTCCACGGAGCTGCAAAGACCAGTGTTTCTAATTCCGCAGAGCTGCAAAGACCAATGTTTCTAATTCCAAAGAGCTGCAAAGACCAGTGTATCTAAATCCACAGAGCTGCAAAGACCAGTGTTTCTAACTCCGCGGAGCTGCAAAGACCAGTGTTTCTAAATCCACAGAGCTGCAAAGACCAGTGTTTCTAACTCCGCGGAGCTGCAAAGACCAGTGTTTCTAATTCCGCAGAGCTGCAAAGACCAGTGTTTCTAAATCCACAGAGCTGCAAAGACCAGTGTTTCCAACTCCGCGGAGCTGCAAAGACCAGTGTTTCTAAATCCACGGAGCTGCAAAGACCAGTGTTTCTAACTCCGCAGAGCTGCAAAGACCAGTGTTTCTAAATCCACGGAGCTGCAAAGACCAGTGTTTCTAACTCTGCGGAGCTGCAAAGACCAGTGTTTCTAACTCCGCGGAGCTGCAAAGACCAGTGTTTCTAAATCCACAGAACTGCAAAGACCAGTGTTTCTAACTCCGCGGAGCTGCAAAGACCAGTGTTTCTAATGCTGCACGGAGCTGCAAAGACCAGTGTTTCTAAATCCACAGAGCTGCAAAGACCAGTGTTTCTAACTCCGCGGTGCTGCAAAGACCAGTATTTCTAACTCTGTGGAGCTGCAAAGACCAGTGTTTCTAACTCCGCGGAGCTGCAAAGAACAGTATTTCTAACTCCGCGGTGCTGGAAAGACCAGTATTTCTAACTCCGCGGTGCTGCAAAGACAGTGTTTCTAAATCCACGGAGCTGCAAAGACCAGAGTTTCTAATTCCGCAGAGCTGCAAAGACCAGTGTTTCTAAATCCACAGAGTTGCAAAGACCAGTGTTTCTAACTCCGCGGAGCTGCAAAGACCAGTGTTTCTAAATCCACGGAGCTGCAAAGACCAGTGTTTCTAACTCTGTGGAGCTGCAAAGACCAGTGTTTCTAAATCCACGGAGCTGCAAAGACCAGTGTTTCTAACTCCGCGGAGCTGCAAATACCAGTGTTTCTAAATCCACGTAGCTGCAAAGACCAGTGTTTCTAACTCCAATGAGCTGCAAAGACGAGTGTTTCTAACTCTGCATTGCTGCAAAGACAAGTGTTTATGACTCCACGGAGCTGCAAAGACCAGTGTTTCTAAATCCACTGAGCTGTAAAGACCAGTGTTTCTAACTCCGCGTGTTTGCGAAGACCAGTGTTTCTAACTCCACAGAGCTGCAAAGACCAGTGTTTCTAAATCTTTATGTTTATCTTTATGTTTATCTTTATTATAAAACTTTTTATACCGCCTAAACCAAAAAGGCATACAGCGGTGTACAATAAAACAAAGGCTACTGAAGAAACAGAAAGGAACGCCAATTATTCATAAAAGAGACAGCAAAGAATAGAATAAGGAAATTAGAAAAAAGAGATCAATCAACTGTGGAAAGGAAGGGAGGGAATATCAAAAGCGGTACAGAAGAGGTGAGTTTTGAGGGAAGCTTTGAAAGTACTAAAGGATGACTCCAGACGTAAAGCCAAAGGGAGAGAGTTCCAAAGGCGGGGGCCGAGGAAGAAAAAAGCAGAAGAGCGCGTTGATTCAAGTTGAGCCCTGGAAGGAGGTGGAAGAAAAAGACGGTTAGCGTGAATCGACCGAAGTGTTCTGGAGGGACAATGAAAGTGCACCAATTCAGAGAGATAAAGAGGAACACCAGTGTGCAAAGCCCTGTGAACAAAAATCAAAACCTTATATTGAATGTGGAAAGGGATAGGCAGCCAGTGTAAACGAATAAGAAGAGGAGTGATATGAGCTGAACGAGAGGTGTTGGTCAGGAGGCTGAGCTGTAAAGACCAGTGTTTCTAACTCAGCGTGTTTGCAAAGACCAGTGTTTCTAACTCCGCGGTGCTGCAAGGACCAGTATTTCTAATTCCGCGGAGCTGCAAAGACCAGTGTTTCTAACTCCACGGAGCTGCAAAGACCAGTGTTTCTAAATACACGGAGCTGCAAAGACCACTGTTTCTAACTCTGCATTGCTGCAAAGACCAGTGTTTCTAACTCCACGGAACTGCAAAGACCAGTTTTTCTAAATCCACTGAGCTGCAAAGACCAGTCTTTCTAACTCCGCGTGTTTGCAAAGACCAGTGTTTCTAACTCCGCGTGTTTGCTAAGACCAGCATTTTTAAATCCACGGAGCTGCAAAGACCAGCGTTTCTAACTCCGCAGAACTGCAAAGACCAGTGTTTCTAAATCCACAGAGCTGCAAAGACCAGTGTTTCTAACTCCACGGAGCTGCAAAGACCAGTGTTTCTAACTCTACGGAGCTGCAAAGACCAGTGTTTCTAAATCCACAGAGCTGCAAAGACCAGTGTTTCTAACTCCGCGGAGCTGCAAAGACCAGTGTTTCTAAATCCACAGAGCTGCAAAGACCAGTGTTTCTAACTCCGCATTGCTGCAAAGACCAGTGTTTCTAACTCCACGGAGCTGCAAAGACTAGTGTTTCTAACTCCGCGTGTTTGCAAAGACCAGTGTTTCTAACTCCGCGGTGCTGCAAAGACCAGTATTTCTAACTCCGTGGAGCTGCAAAGACCAGTGTTTCTAACTCCGCGGAGCTGCAAAGACCAGTATTTATAACTCCGCGGTGCTGCAAAGACCAGTATTTCTAACTCCGCGGTGCTGCAAAGACAGTGTTTCTAAATAAACGGAGCTGCAAAGACCTGTGTTTCTAACTCCGCGGTGCTGCAAAGACCAGTATTTATAAATCCGTGGAGCTGCAAAGACCAGTGTTTCTAAATCCACGGAGCTGCAAAGACCAGTGTTTCTAACTCCGTGGAGCTGCAAAGACCAGTGTTTCTAAATCCACAGAGTTGCAAAGACCAGTGTTTCTAACTCCGCGGAGCTGCAAAGACCAGTGTTTCTAAATCCACGGAGCTGCAAAGACCAGTGTTTCTAACTCCGTGGAGCTGCAAAGACCAGTGTTTCTAAATCCACGGAGCTGCAAAGACCAGTGTTTCTAACTCCGCGGAGCTGCAAAGACCAGTGTTTCTAAATCCACGGAGCTGCAAAGACCAGTGTTTCTAACTGCACTGAGCTGCAAAGACCAGTGTTTCTAAATCCACAGAGCTGCAAAGACCAGTGTTTCCAACTCCGCATTGCTAGAAAGACTAGTGTTTCTAACTCCACGGAGCTGCAAAGACCAGTGTTTCTAACTCCGCGTGTTTGCAAAGACCAGTGTTTCTAACTCCGCGGTGCTGCAAAAACCAGTATTTCTAACTCCGCGGAGCTGCAAAGACCAGTAATTCTAACTCCGCGGTGCTGCAAAGACCAGTATTTCTAACTCCGCGGAGCTGCAAAAACCAGTGTTTCTAACTCCGCGGTGCTGCAAAAACAAGTATTTCTAACTCCGCGGAGCTGCAAAGACCAGTGTTTCTAAATCCACGGAGCTGCACAGACCAGTGTTTCTAACTCCGCGGAGCTGCAAAGACCAGTGTTTCTAATTCCACAGAGCTGCAAAGACCAGTGTTTCTAACTCCGTGGAGCTGCAAAGACTAGTGTTTCTAACTCCGCGGTGCTGCAAAAACCAGTATTTCTAACTCCGCGGAGCTGCAAAGACCAGTATTTCTAACTCCGCGGTGCTGCAAAGACCAGTATTTCTAACTCCGCGGAGCTGCAAAAACCAGTATTTCTAACTCCGCGGTGCTGCAAAAACCAGTATTTCTAACTCCGCGGAGCTGCAAAGACCAGTGTTTCTAAATCCACGGAGCTGCAAAGACCAGTGTTTCTAACTCCGCGGAGCTGCAAAGACCAGTGTTTCTAATTCCACAGAGCTGCAAAGACCAGTGTTTCTAACTCCGTGGAGCTGCAAAGACCAGTGTTTCTAAATCCACGGAGCTGCAAAAACTAGTGTTTCTAAATCCACGGAGCTGCAAAGACCAGTGTTTCTAACTCTGCGGAGCTGCAAAGACCAATGTTTCTAACTCCGCGGAGCTGCAAAGACCAGTGTTTCTAATTCCGCAGAGCTGCAAAGACCAGTGTTTCTAACTCCAATGAGCTGCTTAGACCAGTGTTTCTAACTCCGCGGAGCTGCAAAGACCAGTGTTTCTAAATCCACAGAGCTGCAAAGACCAGTGTTTCTAACTCCGCGGTTCTGCAAAGACCAGTGTTTCTAACTCCGCGGAGCTGCAAATACCAGTGTTTCTAAATCCACGTAGCTGCAAAGACCAGTGTTTCTAACTCCAATGAGCTGCAAAGACCAGTGTTTCTAAATCCACGGAGCTGCAAAGACCAGTGTTTCTAACTCTGCATTGCCTCAAAGACAAGTGTTTATAACTCCACGGAGCTGCAAAAACCAGTGTTTCTAAATCCACTGAGCTGTAAAGACCAGTGTTTCTAACTCCGCGTGTTTGCAAAGACCAGTGTTTCTAACTCCACGGAGCTGCAAAGACCAGTGTTTCTAAATCTTTATCTTTATCTTTATTATAAAACTTTTTATACCGCCTATACCAAAAAGGCATACAGCGGTGTACAATAAAAAAAGGCTACTGAAGAAACAGAAAAGAACGCCAATTATTCATAAAAGAGACAGCAAAGAATAGAATAAGGAAATTAGAAAAAAGAGATCAATCAACTGTGGGCAGGAAGGGAGGGAATATCAAAAGCGGTACAGAAGAGGTGAGTTTTGAGGGAAGCTTTGAAAGTACTAAAGGATGACTCCAGACGTAAAGCCAAGGGGAGAGAGTTCCAAAGGCGGGGGCTGAGGAAGAAAAAAGCAGAAGAGCGCATTGATTCAAGATGAGCCCTGGAAGGAGGTGGAAGAAAAAGACGGTTAGTGTGAATTGACCGAAGTGTTCTGGAGGGACAATGAAAGTGCACCAATTCAGAGAGATAAAGAGGAACACCAGTTTGCAAAGCCCTGTGAACAAAAATCAAAACCTTATATTGAATGCGGAAAGGGATAGGCAGCCAGTGTAAACGAATAAGAAGAGGAGTGATATGAGCTGAACGAGAGGAGTTGGTCAGAAGGCTGAGCTGTAAAGACCAGTGTTTCTAACTCAGCGTGTTTGCAAAGACCAGTGTTTCTAACTCCGCGGTGCTGCAAAGACCAGTATTTCTAATTCCGCGAAGCTGCAAAGACCAGTGTTTCTAAATCCATGGAGCTGCAAAGACCAGTGTTTCTAACTCCACGGAGCTGGAAAGACCAGTGTTTCTAATTCCGCAGAGCTGCAAAGACCAGTGTTACTAAATCCACAGTGCTGCAAAGACCAGTGTTTCTAACTCCGCGGAGCTGCAAAGACCAGTGTTTCTAAATCCACGGAGCTGCAAAGACCACTGTTTCTAACTCCGCATTGCTGCAAAGACCAGTGTTTCTAACTCCATGGAACTGCAAAGACCAGTTTTTCTAAATCCACTGAGCTGCAAAGACCAGTGTTTCTAACTCCGCGTGTTTGCAAAGACCAGCATTTTTAACTCCACGGAGCTGCAAAGACCAGCGTTTCTAACTTCGCAGAGTTGCAAAGACCAGCGTTTTTAACTTTGCTTATTTGCAAAGACCAGCATTTCTAACTCCTTGTGTTTGCAAAGACCAGCATTTCTAACTCTGCAGAGTTGCAAAGACCAGCGTTTCTAACTCCGCAGAGTTGCAAAGACCAGTGTTTCTAACTCCTTGTGTTTGCAAAGACCAGCATTTCTAACTCTGCAGAGTTGCAAAGACCAGCGTTTCTAACTCTGTAGAGTTGCAAAGACCAGTGTTTCTAACTCCGCGGTGCTGCAAAGACCAGTATTTCTAATTCCGCGAAGCTGCAAAGACCAGTGTTTCTAAATCCATGGAGCTGCAAAGACCAGTGTTTCTAACTCCACGGAGCTGCAAAGACCAGTGTTTCTAATTCCGCAGAGCTGCAAAGACCAGTGTTACTAAATCCACAGTGCTGCAAAGACCAGTGTTTCTAACTCCGCGGAGCTGCAAAGACCAGTGTTTCTAAATCCACGGAGCTGCAAAGACCACTGTTTCTAACTCCGCATTGCTGCAAAGACCAGTGTTTCTAACTCCATGGAACTGCAAAGACCAGTTTTTCTAAATCCACTGAGCTGCAAAGACCAGTGTTTCTAACTCCGCGTGTTTGCAAAGACCAGTGTTTCTAACTCCGCGTGTTTGCAAAGACCAGCATTTTTAACTCCACGGAGCTGCAAAGACCAGCGTTTCTAACTTCGCAGAGTTGCAAAGACCAGCGTTTTTAACTTTGCTTATTTGCAAAGACCAGCATTTCTAACTCCTTGTGTTTGCAAAGACCAGCATTTCTAACTCTGCAGAGTTGCAAAGACCAGCGTTTCTAACTCCGCAGAGTTGCAAAGACCAGTGTTTCTAACTCCTTGTGTTTGCAAAGACCAGCATTTTTAACTCTGTAGAGTTGCAAAGACCAGTGTTTCTAACTCCGCAGAGTTGCAAAGACCAGCGTTTCTAACTTCGCTTGTTTGCAAAGCCGAGTATTTCTAACTCTGCAGAGTTGCCAAGACCAGTGTTTTTAACTCTACAGAGTTGCAAAGACCAGCATTTCTAACTCCGCAAAGTTGAAAATACCAGCATTTCTAACTCCACAGAGTTGCAAAGACCGGCATATTTAACTCTGCGTGTTTGCAAAGATCAGCGTTTCTAACTCCTCGTGTTTGGAGAGACCAATGTTTCTAACTCCGCGGAGTTGCAAAGACCAGCATTTCTAATCCATGGAGTTGCAAAGACCAGTGTTTCTAACTCCTCATGTTAGCAAAGACCAGCATTTCTAGCTCCGCGGAGTTGCAAAGACCAGCATTTCTAACTCCATAGAGTTGCAAAGACCAGCGTTTCTAATCCATGGAGTTGCAAAAACCAGCATTTCTGACTCCATAGAGTTGCAAAGACCAGCGTTTCTAATCCATGGAGTTGCAAAGACCAGCATTTCTAACTCCGTAGAGTTGCAAATACCAGCATTTCTAACTCCATAGAGTTGCAAAGACCAGCGTTTCTAATCCATGGAGTTGCAAAGACCAGCATTTCTAACTCCGTAGAGTTGCAAAGACCAGCGTTTCTAACTCAGCGGAGTTGCAAAGACCATCATTTCTAACTCCATAGAGTTGCAAAGACCAGCGTTTCTAATCCATGGAGTTGCAAAGACCAGCATTTCTAACTCCGTAGAGTTGCAAAGACCAGCATTTCTAACTCTATAGAGTTGCAAAGACCAGCATTTCTAACTCCGTAGAGTTGCAAAGACCAGCGTTTCTAACTCAGCGGAGTTGCAAAGACCATCATTTCTAACTCCATAGAGTTGCAAAGACCAGCGTTTCTAATCCATGGAGTTGCAAAGACCAGTGTTTCTAACTCCTCGTTTTAGCAAAGACCAGTGTTTCTAGCTCCGCGGAGTTGCAAAGACCAGCATTTCTAACTCCATAGAGTTGCAAAGACCAGCGTTTCTAATCCATGGAGTTGCAAAGACCAGCATTTTTAACTCCGTAGAGTTGCAAAGACCAGCGTTTCTAATCCATGGAGTTGCAAAGACCAGCATTTCTAACTCCACAGATTTGCAAAGACCAGCGTTTCTAATCCATGGTGTTGCAAAGACCAGCATTTCTAACTCCATAGAGTTGCAAAGACCAGCGTTTCTAATCCATGGAGTTGCAAAGACCAGCATTTCTAACTCCGTAGAGTTGCAAAGACCAGCGTTTCTAACTCAGCGGAGTTGCAAAGACCATCATTTGTAACTCCATAGTGTTGCAAAGGCCAGCATTTCTAATCCATGGAGTTGCAAAGACCAGTGTTTCTAACTCCTCGTGTTAGCAAAGACCAGCGTTTCTAGCTCCGCGGAGTTGCAAAGACCAGCATTTCTAACTCCATAGAGTTGCAAAGACCAGTGGTTCTAATCCATGGAGTTGCAAAGACCAGCATTTCTAACTCCATAGAGTTGCAAAGTCCAGCGTTTCTAATCCATGGAGTTGCAGTGTTTAGTTTTATAAATGGAAGTTCGCTGCCACCACTGCTCCTGCCTTTGCCACCACCAAGGGAACAGGTAAAACAGTGGTGGCAAGGGCAGGCCAAGCAGGCAGCATGGGAGGGAGCCAAAGCCAATGGTCGGCAATCCTAAACGTGCCCCTATTTTTTTGCTCTCATTGCAGCTGTACCACTCGCACAGTCCTTGGTACGGCACTGGATCCAGGTGATTTGCTTCTCTTTAGTTTATCGAATAGCTGAAATTATCGAGATTTATTTATTTATTTTATTTATTTAATTTTCTTCTATACCGTGCTATTTGTCATCAGTGCGGTTTACATTGAAACAATACAACAATTGGTCAGATATAACAGACCTATTACAAGTAACAGGAAAATTAACATGGAAGTTTGTTTCAATTCTTCCAAAACATCACCTATAAATACCATTTCAGTCATGGGTAACTTCTCTACATCTTCCTCAGTAAAGACCGAAGCAAAGAATTTATTCAGTCTCTCCGCTATAGTCCTCACTTAGTGCCCCTTTTACCCCTCTTTCATCTAATGGTCCAACTGACTCTCTCGCAGGTTTTTTTTGCTAAGAATATACTTGAAAAATCTGTTATTATGCTTCTTAGCTTCCACGGCAAGCTTCTTTTCAAATTCTCTGTCTGCCTTATCAGTGCTGTCCCCCGTGCTGCTGATGGTCAGAGACTGCATCCCATTGATATCTGCCTAATAATATGAGTCTTCTCCTAATCATTATTCTCTTGCTTCTCATTGATTGATTGCTTCCCTTATGACCTGATTCTTCTCTCTCAGGACCTGATTTTCTGAGTTTTTCACAAGGAAACAGAATGGAAGAAAAACCTTACTGATGTAGACCCTTCATCCTGCTACTGATGGGTGACTGCCTCCTAGTGATCGGTGCTTGTATGATGTGAAAAAGACCAGACAGTCTTGGGAGTACTGACAGTGGGTGACATGTGTGCTGGTGGATGAACAGAACTTGTGAGTCTGAGTTTCCTAGGAAACTGTGTGCCCTAAAGCTTATGAGCTGGAGAGACAAAAAAGTTGGCAAAATAAATTAAACAAGCAGAGTTTGGAGCGAACTAAAGATATAAAATATCCGAGTGCTGACACTTTCCTAGAGGCGCTAGGCACATTTAGCAATGCACTTCTAAGAAATAGCCAACAAAAATGGTCCCATACCCTATGCAGAAATACTCCTGGTGGGGGTTCTTAAGCATCAAGGACGTAAACTGGAAAAGAGATGGAGTAAATTTCATCTACAGTAACATTTGCTAAACTGTAGGAAACACATACAATGTACTGCTAAGCTCTAACAGTAGCTAAAAATCCAGTGGGACATAAGAATATAATAAAAGCCATGCTGAATCTGACCAAGATCCATTGAACATAGTGGCCAGTCTGGGTTGCAAGTACTCAGTGTAGAGAGGGGCTAAGTGGTGTACTGCGGTCCCCTGGAGAAAGGTTCAGAAATATGAAGAGAAAACAGTTTGGAATTTGCTGACAGCCTGACAGTGGATGTGTGAAACAGCCAAAGTCATATTTTGCAGAAGCAACTAGACAGGAACACATATATTTGTGGGAGTGAGACAGAAAGTTTATGTTTGCAGAATGCTTGTCATGATTAGAAGTGGTCAATATGTCTGTGCACAGCTTGACCTATAACGGCAAGGTTGACCTGTAACATATAAATTAGTGAAACAATGGAAAGCTTGACATACTCGTAAGCAGATACGATAAAATAGTACAATGTGGCAGTTTTTGCTAATAAAAAGAAGTACTGTACACAGTAGGGTGAGGGTGTTACAAGTGACCATGCAAGTTTGTGAATCTGTAGTTTTCCTCCATAAAGCTTTAGCAGAACTTTGTTATTGTTAAGATATAATTCTGTGTGTGTTGTGTTTTCATTTCTTTTCACTTGTTTCTGGGTCCAGAGATAGGAACCAAGAGCTGAGGAAGGATTGCAGAGTTTGTTGCCCCTGGTTAGGATTTAGAACACCTAAACACTTGGTAGATAAATGACAACTCTCCCAAGTCTACCCGGTGTGACATGGTGTATGTCCCGTTACTGCTGAAGTCCCAGGGAACCCTGGCCAGCCCCTGCTCTGGGAGTATGGACCCATTTGCAGATGACACCAAATTATTCAGAGTTGTTAAATCTCACACAGACTGAAATAAATTGCAGGAGGATTTTGTGAGATTGGGCATCCAAATGGCAGGTGAAATTTAATTTGAACAAGTGCAATCTGATTTCCGTACACTAATTTCAATAATTGTTGCAAAAGCTCTGGGTGAAAAGCTTATGCTGTCTCTCTCCCAGTGTGAGACATGTTCCATTAATCTGTTCTCATGGCAGGAATATTTCCAACACTCTGAGGTTTGCTGAATAGATCTGTGAAATTCATTAGCACCAGCAATCAGAAGGTACTTTTCACACTTACCTCTTCCAGGCGTCTCTGGAGAGAGTTTACAGCTTTGGTGAGATTGACTAATCGCCCTTCTATTCCTTTTATTTGAGAATCAACTGCTTTCTGGAAGAATTTAAGAAGAAATTTCAGTTTCTATTCAGAGCAAGGAAACTCCATTTGATGAAATGAGAAAAAAACATGAAAACGCAGAAGCCTACAGATGTGAGGTAGGACTCTGTATGTTGTCTGCACAGCCTTTACCTGGAGACATGGTTGCTCTTGCATCTCTAAGCAGAGCGCAGATATACTGAGGGATACAGGACTCTCTCAGATTCTGGGTGTCTCACAGATACACATAGGGCCCAATATTTGAGAGGCACTTACATGGTTTACAGCCCAGTAAACCGTGTAAATGCCTTAGGTGGGGACATGGTTAGTGCCATTAAATATCCCCATCTAAGTCCCCTACACGCTCCAATGCCATCCAGTTAGCATTGGGGTATGTTAAGGGCATTCTGGGGGAGAGCAGAAGTGGAGAATTGCGCTAACCGGGTAGCAGCAATATTAGATGTTGCACAGTTTGCAATCTGCGTCTTAAAGATAGGCGTAGAAAACCTTCGCCTATCTTTAAGACACCAGAGCTAACCGGGTAGCAGCAATATTAGATGTTGCACAGTTTGCAATCTGCGTCTTAAAGATAGGCGTAGAAAACCTTCGCCTATCTTTAAGGCACCAGAGCTAACCGGGTAGCAGCAATATTAGATGTTGCACAGTTTGCAATCTGCGTCTTAAAGATAGGCGCAGAAAACCTTCGCCTATCTTTAAGGCACCAGAGCTAACCAGGCAGCATCCAATATTAGATGTTGCACAATTTGCAATCTGCGTCTTAAAGATAGGCGTAGAAAACCTTCGCCTATCTTTAAGGCACCAGAGCTAACCAGGCAGCATCCAATATTGCTTCTACCTGGTTAGCTTCAGCAACTTCCGGCTTTGGGGGCGATCACCGGATATTTAATGCTGTCATTGCAGCATTGAATATCCGGTTTAGAGAGCCCTTCGAAGATGAATATCGGGCCCATAATCACCAAGCTCTCTGTCTTTTGCGGCCACCCTTTCTCTCTTTGTCTCTGTCCCATTCTATTGTGTTTGATGTCCACTGCTATTGTCCTGTGTGGCTATCCTGCACCCCTTACCCCTGTCACTTCAGCCTTCCCCTCTCTATTGCCCCTGCCCTCTGTTTCCTGTGGCTGTTCTACCCCCCCCCCCCCCCGCCACTCTCCTTTGCTTCTATTCTCTCGCTCCTTCTTTGTTCCATGTCCTCTGGGGCTCTTATCTCCTTTACTGCTGCCCTTGTCCACAGTTTTGTGGAGTTCCGCCAACAAGATAGACTTTGCACAGTGCTCATACCTGGTACCCTAAAAGTGAGTGATTCATAGAATTAGAACAGTTCAGACATGCTTAGGAATGTAGACTCATCTCCTGGAGTTTGAATTTACATTTTATCAGAATGGTTAGGGTTTAATTTAATTTAACTTCATAATTTATAGCCCACATTTTCAGTTTGATTGAAGATGCAAAGTAGATTGCATCATATCATTTCTAATGATGAAAGATAAAAACATCCCTTGATAACAAACCTCTATTAATAAATATACATACAAAAATAAAATACAAAATTTAAAATATTAGCCCTTCTCATGCACTGTTGCTCACTCCCCTTATGTTACCTCCATCCCACTAAATAACCAGGTCATCAGTGCCCATTGAAAATTAATATATTGTAGCTTGCAATTTCTTTCAGTTCCATAGAAGAGGTTTTGAAATACCTGGCACAACCCATGAAAATGCCCATAACCTCAACATAACTAATCTAGTATCCTTTTGCCCCAGCACTGTAAAGTTCAGGACTGATTGGACATAAGCGCCCTTGTAGGCTGATACTATTCACATTCTGTCAAATAATACCATACAATATTTTGAATGACAAACACAGAAGTTTAAACTTACCACTGCAATGATGCTAATCATGGGGCAACCCTCTGCCCCTCTGAGTTACTACCTTAGCTGCCAGACTTTGGATCCTCTACAATTTATATCATAATAACCTTTTGGCGATTACACATAGATTACACTACAGTAATCCAACTGGCAGAATACTACCTACACTACTGTTTTAAAATCCTGAGATCAAAAACAAGATCACAACTGATGAACCAACTGCAAATTAAACCTAGATATCTGCACTACTGATGTCACTTGAGGTCCTGTTCAGAAACTAGACTCCAAAATCACCTCCAGACTCACACTGAGTTGTTACCATCACAAGATATTAACTTAATATTTGGTGGCAATTCTCCTGGCTTACTCAAAGATCCTCTATCTTAAATATTGACCTCCATTACTTTTCCAAAGCTGGAATTTCAGACATCGACCTATAACTAGACACCTTTGTTGGGTTCATATCTTTACCTTTCAACAAAGGTTTATGCCACCCACTTCAATTGTTCTAGTAATTTTCCCAGTTAATCAGCTGGGTTAAATATGTTAATATTGTCTAAGGTTGTTGTTCTTGTTGAATGCAATGGAGTCAATGTTGATTCATGGTGACTCTATTGATAGTTGTCCTAAATTGTGTTTGATCTTCAGTCAGGTGGCTAATTATTGATAGAGTGGCATCCATAGCAGCTGTTATTGTATCGAACCATTTCATTGCTGTTCTTCTTCTTTTGTCTCAGGTATTGATCTTAATTTATTTATTTAACAAGGTTTATATACTGTAGCATAAGAACATAAGAACATAAGATATGCCATACTGGGTCAGACCAAGGTCCATCAAGCCCAGTATTCTGTTTCCAACAGTGGCCAATCTAGGTCATACGTAGCTAGCAGTTTCCCCAAGAGACACAAGTTCCACAATGCTTGTACTGGGTCAAGCATTGATATCTTCGGTCACTTCTTAATAATGGTTTATGGACCTTTCCTCCAGGAACTTGTCCAAACCTTTTTTTAAACCCAGCTACACTAACAGCCTTTACTACATCCTCCGGTAACAAATTCCAGAGTTTGATTACACGTTGAGTGAAAAAATATTTTCTTTTATTAGTCTTAAATAGTTTACCCTGTAGCTTCATTGCATGTCCCCTAGTCTTTCTATATTCTGATAACGTAAACAATCGATCTACGTTTACCCGTTCCACTCCGTTCATTAATTTATAGACTTCTATCATATCTCCCCTCAGCCGTCTCTTTTCCAGGTTAAAGAGCCCTAACCTTTTTAGCCTTTCTTCATAGGAGTATCCTTCCATCCCCTTTACCATTTTGGTGGCTCTTCTCTGAACCTTTTCTAAAATCGCTATATCCTTTTTAAGATACGGTGACCAGAATTGCACACAATATTCAAGATGTGGTCTCACCATGGAACGATATATCTTTTGTTTTATTTTCCATTCCTTTCCTTATCATACCTTGCATTCTATTTGCTCTCTTGGCCGCCGCTGCACACTGGGCCGAGGGTTTTAACATGGTATCCACAATGACGCCTAAATCTTTTTCCTGGGTGGTGGTTCCTAATGTGGAACCTTGCATCGTGTAACCATAGTTTGGGTTGTTCTTCCCCAGGTGCATAACCTTGCACTTGTTCACATTAAATTTCATCTGCCATTTTGATGCCCAGTCTTCCAATTTATCAAGATCCTCTTGAAATTTTTCACAATCCTCTTGGGTTTTAACAACTTTAAATAGTTTTGTGTCATCTGCAAATTTGATAACCTCACTCGTTATTCCACTTTCCAGGTCATTTATGAATATGTCAAAAAGCAGCGGATCCAGCACAGATCCCTGGGGTACACCACTATTCACCTTTCTCCATTGGGAAAATTGGCCATTTAGCCCTACCCTCTGCTTTCTATCTTTTAACCAGTTCCTGATCCACAATAGTACACTGCCTCCTATCCCATGACTCTTTAGTTTTGCCAAAAGTCTCTGATGAGGGACCTTGTCAAAGGCTTTCTGAAAGTCCAGATACACAATATCAACCGACTCACCTTTGTCCACCTGTTTATTCACTCCTTCAAAAAAACATAACATATTAGTAAGACAAGATCTTCCTTGTCTAAAGCCATGTTGGCTGTCTCCCATTAGGTCGTGACTATCTACATGCTGAGTAATTTTATTCTTTATGATGGTTTCTACCATTTTTCCCGGTACTGACATCAGGCTCAACAGTCTGTAGTTTCCCGGATCACCCCTGGTACCCTTTTTAAAAATTGGTGTTACATTGGCGATCCTCCAGTCTTCAGGTATTAGAGATGATTTTAATGATAGTTCACACATTACTGATAGCAGGTCTGCAATCTCATATTTCAGTTCTTTCAACACCCTTGGATGTATACCATCCGGCCCAGGTGATTTGCTACTCTTCAGTTTATCTAATAGTTGTAAGACATCTTCACGATGTATCGATATTTCCTTCAATTCTTCCGCACCTTTAAATACCACTTCAGTCATGGGTAACATCCCTACATCTTCCTCAGTAAAGACCGAAGCAAAGAATTCATTCAGTCTCTCCACTATCGCCTTGTCGCCTCTTAGTGCTCCTTTAACCCCTTTATCATCTAATGGACCAACTGACTCTCTCACAGGTTTTTTGCTACGAATGTACTTGAAAAGGTCTTTATTTCGCATTTTTGCTTCCGCAGCAAGCTTCTTCTCAAATTCTCTCTTTGCCTGCCTTATCAAAGCCTTGCATTTGACTTGCCAGTGCTTGTGCTGTTTCCAGGTTTCATCGTTTGGCTCTTTTTTCCATTTCCTGAAAGATGCTTTTTTGGCAACAACAGCCTCTCTGACCTCACCTTTAAACCATGCTGGCAGTTTTTTGGAATAGCCTTTCACCATGGTCAAGGCAGTTTACATTGAACAAAGGTAAAAGTTTTGCATTGAACAATTGAACTTAAGTACAGATAACTAGTAACTATATACAGTTAGGTAGATGATATAAGACATGATTCACCTCTACTGCTAACATAGGCTGAGTAGCCACTGCCTGCCTGACCTTGGCAACCTTCTCATGAAATAATGAAGCCAATGTTTGACTATAAGGTCGAACTCCAATAGGTCCTTCCTGATTTGATGTAGACATTAAATCCTGCTCTTATCTCATCAGCAGTTTTTGCTATGCAGATGACATCCTTTTCTAATTCTAATATCGACTTCTATACTGCTAATATCTCATACTAAGTGGTTCAGTGCTGTTTGACAGAAGATTAATAAATCACATTAAACTGAATTTAAAATCAAATTTAAGATTCAAACAGCCACGCTTTCAAATGTTTCCTATAAAGTAAAACTGAGGAGAGATCTTTTATTTCCACAGGTAACATAGCCCATAATTCAGCTGCTTTGTAAGGTAGTGTTAGTGTAAATCTTGTCTTACAACTCATTCCTTTACCAGAAGGGAAAAGAGAGAATCCAGAAACCTGCAATCGCATAGACTTTGTCATTAACATCGGTAATAAAAGAGAAGAAAAACAAAATAGAACAAAATGATAAAAGAATCTATGCAATAATACATAAAACTTAAAAAGAATCCTTTGAGGGATCCTAAGCTAATGTAGCGTATGTAATAGCGGAGTAACTAAAGTGTACCTTGAAATTCCAAAAATCATTCAAGCTGCTGTGTTCTGACATAATTGTAATCTGACATTTAGAGCAATTAATTAAACACTAAGGGGTCTATTCTGTCCCGCAAATAGTGGGGATGGACGTCCCACTGGGGCATCCAACCCGCTATTCGCCCCCCTGCCAGCCCTGTCAGAAACCTCCCTTTATGAGCAAGGAGTTTGTACAGGAAGACTTAGACGGGGGCGGGAGGAGGCATTGTAGAGGCAGAGTTAAGGCGGGCAGTGGGTGGTCCATGACCCCAGATGTACAGGGCCGATTCTAAAGTTGGCCCTGTACATATGGAGTCAGCAGACTAGACGGGGGATGGCAGGCCCTGGCAGCGGTGAAAAGGTAAAGGGTGCAGGAGATTCCCTGCAGCCCGATCCCAGCCATGGAAAGCCAGATTGGGGGTTGGGCTGCGGGGAAAGGAAAGTGTTGGCGGCAGCCAGGGATCGCAGCTCCTGAATGGAGCCACGGTGCCATGGCAACAGGATGCTATGGCACCACGGCTCTATTCAGGAGCTTGATTGAGTTAGCGGGGCTTGGGCCTTTACGTGCAGGCCGATTGGAATCAGGTCCCAGCCTGCACGTACAGGCCCTAGACACGATTCTGATCCTGCGGGGCATGTCTAGCCCCCGTGGATCGAAATCAGGTCTGCCTCTGTGCGTACCATTCCAATAGGTCACATAGGGGCCTGGCTGCTCTCTACAGAATGTGCCTCCAAGTTACTATAATCTAAAAATAAGGCCGAAGTAATCTTTATTGCCTCATCATAATAAAGGATTTAGAAATCATTGCATTCACTTGTGCCTCAAAGTTTAGATTCCCATCCAACAATACCCTCTCTCTTTTGCTTCAACAGATACCTAAGCTCTACCAACTGAACAATGGCTGGGAAAAAGCATATCACCAAAGCTGTTGTCCCCGTTTACAGCTTCTGCCTCTGTCCAGCCAGAGATCCCTATGCCAGTTGAAGGACTGGTTAAATGTGCAGGATGCCTGCATGCTGAAGCTCTCAGGAAACAAGTGGAGGAACTCAGAGAGGAGGTGGCGAGGCTGAGGAGCATTCAAGACAGTGAGAAGCACATTGATGAGATGCTTCTTGAAACATCCAATCTCTCCAGCAGAGCAGAAGATGGGAGCCTACAGAATAATGAAGGTTGGATATGAGTCACCAGGGCTTGCAGAAACACCAATCCAACTCCTCCAGCCCTTGAATTGAAGAACCATTATGCAGCCCTTGAAATGGAGGAGGTGAAAGTATCCCAGGAAAGGGAAGAACCAGAGCTCAAGCACCCCAAAGTTGCAGAATCAGTGAGCACAAGGAAGTGAAGGGTAGTGGTGGTTGGTGACTCTCTTCTGAGGGGTAGTGAGGCATCCATCTGCCGACCAGACTTGATATCCAGAGAGGTATGCTGACTGCCAAGTGCCAAAATCCGAGATATTATGGAGAGTTTGTCGAGACTCATCAAGCCCACTGACTATTATTCGATGTTGCTAATCCATGTCGGCACAAATGATACTGCCAGGTATCCCTCTGAGCATATCAAAAGTGACTTCATGGCTCTGGGACAGAGGCTGAAGCAGATTGGTGCACAGGTGGTGTTCTCTTCAATACTCCCTGTTGAGGGTAAAGACCAAGACAGAGAAGCTCACATCTTGGAGGTAAATTCATCACAGCGTGGATGGTGTCATCGAGAGCGTTTTGGTTTCCTGGACCATGCAATGCTGTTCCAAGGGTTGCAGAGCAGAGATGGCATCTATCTGTCCAAGAAGGGTCGACATGTCTTCAGTAGCAGACTGGCTAACCTACTGAAGAGGGCTTTAAACTAGATTCATTGGGGATGGGTGAAGAAAGCCTCCAGGTAAGTGAAAGTCCCCAGGTAAGCGAAACATTAAATACCTTTATGAAAATGGGTAAAAGGGGCCACATGTGGAAAGCAATGTGTATAAATGCCCGTAGTATGGGAAATAAGATCCCAGATGTTGAAGCTTTAATGGGAGAGGCTGACTTGGATTTAGTGGAGGTAACAGAAACATATTTCACAGACAACCATGGCTGGTATGAAACTATACCAGGCTATACTTTATTTAGAAAGGACAGGGTAAGAAGGGGAGGAGGAATGGCACTATATGTAAAAAATAATATTAAAGCTATGGAAATACAGGGCTTAAAATGGAGAGAGAAGGCACTGTGGGTTAAATTAGAAAGAGGGAAAGAGAAATCTATTTGCATTGGCATGATATACAGACTTCCCTCACAGGGAGAAGAAGTGGACAGAGATTTAATAGAAGACATATGGAGCATTGCTAGGAAAGGGGAAGTGCTACTGATAGGGGATTTCAATATGCCAGATGTTGATTGCCACTTCCCTGCTGCAATATCATCTAGAAGTAAGGAGATCCTGGATTCTCTACAGGGAGAACTATTCAGGCAATTGGTAACAGAACCCAAACGTGAAGGGGCCATACTGGACTTGGTGCTTACCAATGGTGAAAGTGTTTTTGATGTTATAATAGGAGATCATCTCGCATCCAGTGATCACCAGATGGTGTTGTTCAGTATTAGGACTACAGCTGATAAAATCCATTCAAAAATGAAGGTCTTAGACTTTAGGAAAACTAACTTTGCCAAGATGGGCCAATACCTTAAGGAGTCGTTAGAAAAACAGTGGACAAAACTGATAGGGGATATTTTAAAGGCAACCAACCTTTTTGTTAAAATGATAAATAAAGGTAAAGGGAAAAGGAGACCTCTATGGTTTTCAAAAGAAGTAGCTGAAAAGGTGAACAATAAGAGGGAGGCCTTCAAGAAATACAAGAGATCACAGAGAGAGGATGACGGGCATCTATATTTGGAAAATCTTAGAGAGGCTGGCAAAGTAGTCAAGAAAGCAAAGATTCAAAAAGAGGAGGAAATAGCCAATGGAATAAAATAGGGGGATAAGACATTTTTCATATATATTAGTGAGAAGAGGAAGGGCAAAAGTGGTATTGTCAGACTCAAGGATGAAGGGGAGGAATATTTAGAAGCTGATGAGCATAAAGCAGAATTGCTTAACAAATATTTCTGTTCTGTGTTCACAGATGAAGAACGAGGAGCAGCACCTCAGAAAACACCCACAAATAGGAACAGAAGTGAGGGGCATTTTGAACGATTTTCAGAAGACTGTGTTCATGAGGAACTAGCTCAACTTAAAGTAGATAAATTGATGGGACCGGATGGGATACACCCTAGAATACTGAGGGAACTTGGGGACGTTCTAGCAACTCCACTGACTGACCTTTTCAATCCCTTGTTGGAGTCGGGAGTGGTGCCAAAAGACTGGAGAGAGTCTCATGTTGTGTCTTTACACAAAAACAGAAGTAAGGATGTGGTTGAAAACTACAGGCTGGTTAATCTAACCTCTGTGTTGAGTAAATTATTGGAAACGCTGCTGAAAGAGAAAATAGTGAGGTTTCTGGAGTCCAGCGGATTACAGGATCCAAGGCAGCATGGATTCACCAGAGGCAGGACTTGTCAGACAAATCTGATTGATTTTTTTGACTGGGAGACCAGGGAGTTGGACCGAGGGAGAGCCCTAGATGTGGTGTATTTAGAGCTTAGTAAAGCCTTTGACACCGTTCCGCACAAGCAACTTATAAACAAACCAGGGATGGATCGTAAAGTTACTGCTTGGAAGAGCGGGACCTAGGTGTGATTGTGTCTGATGATCTTATAGTAACTAAACAGGTAGAAAAGGCGACAGTGAAAGCTAGAAGAATGCTTGGGTGCATAGGGAGAAGAATGGCCAGCAGAAGAAAGGAGGTGATAGTGCCTCTATATAAGTCTTTGGTGCGACCTCATTTGGAGTATTGTGTACAATTCTGGAGACCTCACCTTCAAATGTATATAAACAGGTTGGAGTCGGCACAGAGGGTTGCTACTAAAATGGTTAGTGTTCTTTGTTATAAAGCATTTGAGGTCAGACTTAAGGATCTTAATCTGTATACTTTAGAGGAAAGGCAGGATTGAGGTGATATGATTGAGACATTTAAATGCCTCCGTGGCATAAATGCACAGGAGGAAAGCCTCCTTTGATTGAAAGTAAGCTCTGCTACAAGGTGAATAAGATGAGGGTGAAAGGGGATAGATTCAGGACTAACATGCTGAAATATTTCTTTACGGAACAAGTGGTAGATGCGTGGAATAGTCTCCCAGTGGAGGTGGTAGAGATGAGGACAGTATCTGAATTCAAAGAAGCATGGGACAAACACAGAGGATCTCGTAAGGAAAAAAGGGGACTGTTGTAGCGGTTGATATGGAAGGACAGACTAAATAGGCCATGTGGTCTTTTTCTGCCATCATATTTCTATGTTTTACAAGAGACATATCTGTCCCAAAGGGACTCATTACGAATGTCTGCTGGGGAGATTATGGAAGCAGAGATACAAATGGCTCTCAAGAGCCTCCTGGGATCTAATGGTCCAATTTCAGCAGTGGCAGCTAGCAGTTGTTTAGTGATTAGCTGTCTCCACTGAAGCTAAGACCCAGATCTTCAATGTTGGGGTCACATCCAGCCACCAGCATTAAATATCTGGGTCAGCCTATCTCCTTCCTGCCAATTTCAACCCCTCCTGCTGCCTCAGTCTCACTCCTTTCCCTCCTTTGACGTCCACTCTATCCACCTTTTACTCCACTGCTTCTCCGATTAGCTGCTGTTTATCTACCTCCTGAAAAGTCCACCTCTACCTTTCTTACTGACGTTGACTCGTGGTTTTCCTTCTTTCTGGATTCATCTTCCCCCTTCCTTATTCTTTGGACTTTAACATTCATGTTGATAATGTCTCTGACCCTTAAGCTTTAAAGCTCTTTTCCCTTGCCTCCTCATTCGAACTCCAGCTTTGCTCTACTGCCCCCACTCATCAGCAGGGCAACTCCCTTGACCTTGTATTCTTCTCTAATTGCTTACCCTCAAACTAATGTACCTCAGTTCTTCCCTTATTGGACCATCACCTGCTAAGCTTCACTCTTCATCACTCATCACCTCAACCTCACCCTGTCTCCTCTAACCTCTTTAGAAATCTTCATGTTATTGAACCATTGGCTCTCTCCTGCACTGTCTCATCACCTCTTTCATCCACTATGTCATCTGAGTCTGTTGATGAAGCAGTAGCTTCCTATAATACTGCACTCTCCTCTGCTCTGGATGTTCTCGCTCCACCCATGCCACGTCCTTTGAGGCGTATTATACCCTAGCCCTGGCTGTCTTCCACTACAGTCCTGTACTCATTCAGCTGAGCACGCTTGCAGACTTTCTACACTTCAAATTCATGCTTGTCTCTTTCCAGTCAGCCATAGCAGTCACCAAACAAGACTATTATGTCCATCTGACTAACTCTCTTGCCTCTGACCCTCACCATCTCTTTACAACTCTCAACTCTCTCCTCAAGGTGCCTCCATCTCCGACCCCTCCTTTCTTCTCTGCCCAAACCCTGGATGACTATTTTCAGGACAAAATCCACAAGATCACACTCTAATTCCCCATGATGTCAGCTACTTCCCTTCCTCCTCCTCTTCTCTCCCAACTTCCACTCCCCGCTTACCTCTGCTACCCTCTCTTCGTTTTCTATGATTTCTGAGGAGGAAACCACACACCTTTTTACCTCCTCCAAATTCATTACCTGCTCATCTGATCCTATTCCTACCCATGTCCTAAGCTCTATCTCTTCCATTGTTGTCCCTTCCATCTCTCATATTCTCAACCAATCACTCTCCACTGCAATTGTCCCTGCAGCCTTCAAACATGCTGTGGTCACACCTATTCTCAAGAAACCCTCACTAGACTCTACCTGTCCTTCTAACTTTTGACCCATCTCTCTCCTCCCATTCATTTCTAAACTACTTGAATGTGTGGTTCACCACTTTGCCTCGACTTTCTCCCCTCTCAAGCTCTCCTGGAGCCTTTATAATCTGGCTTTCATCCTTTATATTCTAATGAAACAGCTCTTGCCAAAGTCTCCAGGGACCTGTTCCTGGCAAAATTCAAGGGCTTTTACTCAATCCTCATCCTTCTTGACCTCTGTGCTGCTTTTGACACTGTTGACCACAATCTTCTTCTTGATACCTTATCCTCACTTAGTTTTAAGGGCTCTGTGCTATACTGGTTTTCTTCTTATCTCTCACATTGTCCTTTCAGTGTTTATTCTGGTAGATCCTCCTCTGCTGCTATCCCACTCTCAGCTGGTGTATCCCAAGGATCTGTCTTGGGTCCACTCATTTTCTCTCTCTATACGCAGTTCCTTGGTTCACTCATCTCTTCCCATGGCTTTCAGTACCATCTTTATGCTGATGACTCCCAGATCTACCTCTCTACACCTGAAATCTCTCAGGCAATCCAGGCTGCAGGTTGAGAATAGGAGAGATGGAAGGGACTAAAATAGAGGAGATGGAGCTAAGGAGATGGGTGGGAATAAGATCAGAAGAGCAGGTAGTGAGTTTTGATGAGGAAAGAAGGTGAGTGGTTTCCTCCTCAGAGATCATAGGAAAGGAAGAAAGAGTAGCAGAGGTAGGGGGGAAATTTGGGATTGAAGAAGGGGAGGAGGGGGAGTAGCTGACCTCATGGGGAATTGGAGTGTGATCTTGTGGATTTTGGCATTGAAGTAGTCAGCTAGGCTTTGGACAGAAAGGGAGGGAGGAGTCGGAGGCAGAGGTACCTTGAGAAGAGAGTTGAGAGTTGTAAAGAGACGGCGAGCATCAGAGATAAGAGAGTTAGTCAGATGGACATAATAGTCTTGTTTGGCAAGTGCTATGGCTGACTGGAAAGAGACAAGCATGAATTTGAAGTGTAGAAAGTCTGCAAGGGTGCGGGAATTGAGCCAAGCATGCTCAGCTGAGCGGGCACAGGAATGTAGATAGCGAGTAGTGGAAGACAGCCAGGTTTGAGGTTAGTACACCTCAAAGGACATGGCATGGGCAGAGCAAGAGCATCCAGAGCAGAGGAGTGCAGTATTATAGGAAGCTACTGCCTCATCAACAGACTCATATGACATAGTGGAGGAAAGAGGTGATGCGACAGTGGAGGAGAGAGCCAACGGGTCAATAGCATGAAGATTTATAAAGAGGTTGGAGGAGACAAGGCGAGGTTGAGGTGGTGAGTGATGAAGAGTGAAGCTTAGCAGGTGATGCTCTGATAGTAAAAGCTGTTAGTGTAGCTGAGTTTAAAAAAGGTTTGGTCAAGTTCCAGGAGGAAAGGTCCATAAACCATTATTAAAAGGGCTCAATGGTGACTAGATGAAAAGGGAGAGGATATTAATTCAGTAATGGAAGAGTGAAGAATGAATGTAGATGTGTTGAAAATGAGAGTGGGAGGGACTGGTGAGAGGGAGGTGGGTAAGGGGATGATATAAAAGATTCTAGAGAAATTCTATATGAATAAATAAATAGGCTATATAAATATTAATATATATAAATGTTAAGTTGAATTTGTAATATCTGTAATTCTCTGAAATTCTTATTAAAAAGTTCAAATGGGAAAAAAAGGGACCCAGGATATCAATGCTTGACCCAATACAAACATTGAGGAACCTGTGTCTTTTGGGGAAACTGCTAGGTACTTATGACCTAGATTGGTCACCTTTGGAAACAGGATACCGGGCTTGATGGATCTTGGTCTGACCCAGTATGGCATATGTTATGTTAACAGAAGAAGTGGGGTATGGAAGTCTGAGTGTAAGCAATTAGGGAAGAATGAAAGATCAAGGAAGTGGCTTTGCTGGTGAGTAGGGACAGTAGAGCAAAGCTGGAGGTTGAATGATGAAGTAAGGGAGAGGAACTTTAAAGTATAAGGGTCAGAGGGGTTATCAACATGAATGTTAAAATCCCGGAGATTAAAGGAGGGGGAAGATGAATTCAGAAAGAAGGAAAGCCATGAGTCAAAGTCAGAGAGAATGGTAGAGAAGGACTTATCAGGGGTTTGTTAATTAGTAGCTAATCAGAGAGATAGTGGAGTAAAAAGCTGGATGGAATGCACTTCAAAGAGGGAAAGGCGTGAGGCTGAGGCAGAAAGAGGGGTTGAATTTGACAGGAAGGAGAGTGTAGAAGCCCAATACCTTCATCATGGCCAGTGGGACGAGGTGTGTGGGAGAATTTCTTGCCGCCATGACAGAGAGCAGTGACTGAAGCTGAGTCCTCAGGGAGGAGCCAGGTCTCAGTTAGAGAAAGATGATGGAGAGCAATAGAGATAAAGAGATCATGAGTAAAGATAAGTTTATTTGAGATGGAGCGTGCGTTCCACAAGGCACATGAGAAAGGAAGAGAGGAGGGGGGACGAGGGGGATATGAATAAGATTTGAGCTGTTGCATAAAGATCTATTCTGGAAGTGTGACAGAAATTTAGGGGGGCCAGGGTTGGGGTTGATATCTCTGGAAGAGAGAAGGAGGCGTAGAAGTGTGTGGGGCAGAGAGGAGACAGCACAGTGGTAACGAGGGTGAGGTTGTTTTAGAGAGAGAGAAGATGTTTGAATGAGAGGGAGAAAGTGGTGAAACACAAGAACTGATGATAGGGTAGATGACAAGATGGTGAGGGAAGCGAGGATGGTAAAGGGGAGATAAAGGGAAGGAGATTCAGGTGTTGGTAGGAGGGTCGACAATTAGGAAAAATAGGAAAGAGAAAGTGTTGAGAAACCATAAAGAGAGGAGCGCAGAAGTCAGAAGAAGTAAAAGAATAGGTGGTAGAGATTGCAGGGGATAAGGTGCACCTGTGAGTGATCATGATAATGAGCACAGGGCGGCTATAAAAGATAATAACCCAGGGGGTAGGAGGGTTGTGGGGAGAGAGGGTGGGATAATAAGGAAGAGGAGAGAGAGACACACAGCTGAACACAGAGAGACAGAGCTGAACAGGAGAGGCGGAACAAGTGCTGAATGCTAGCAAGTGAAAGCAGGCAGAGTCCACAGGACTGTTAAATGCTTGCTATAGATACAGATAAAGAGTAAATATTTGTTTTCATTTCAGAATGGGCTATCCCAAAGGGGTCTCTAAATCACTTTCTTGGTTAGGGCTTGGTACCAACTATTCTCTAGGTTTCTGTTTCCATCTGGAGTGGAGGAGTAGCCTAGTAGTTAGATCTCTGGCTTGGGAACCAAGAGCCCGATTTTGAGTTAGGCAGGCTATGCACTGCATTGGCGCATAGTCTGCTCAGCGATCCCTATAACCCGGATGTGTCGACATCTGCCGAGGCTAAACGGCTAGCAGCGATTTTTGATGCTACCTGCTTAGCCCCCACACCTTAAAGATAAGTGAGGAAAAACCTTGTCTATCTTAAGGTGCAGAGGGCTAAGCGGGTATCATCAAAAATTGCTGCTACCCATCAAGCCCTTTCCTCCACCCCCCACTCCATCCCATAATGCACCCAAACACGCCCCGATGGCAACTGCATAGCATCTGGGCACGTTAGGGACTACCCATGTACATGTCTTTTGAAAATCCCAGATAAGGCATTTACACGGGTAACTAGGGCAGTTATCTGTGTAAATGCCTTTGAAAATTGGGCCCCAAGAGACCAAGGTTTGTTTCCCGCTAGCACTCCTTGTGGCCTTGGGCAAGTCGCTCAACCCTCCATTGTCTCAGAAGAATCCATGTTATCAATGTCCCTGTTTAATGTACGTTACCAAGTTTAAGTTACAATGTAAACCACTTTGACTAAAAATGATAAAGCAGTATAAAAAACCAAATAAATAAATCACCTTTTATTCAATGGGTATCCATAATAATCACTCCTTTCCCTTCACTGCCTTTCCTTTCTATGCCCCATAACTTTGTCTGTTCCAATAATCCCAATCCTATAATACCTCCAGTCAACCAAACACAACGCGCAGCCATCCAAATTTCCATACTTACTAATGAATTACTGCCACCAAGCCCCATTGATAGGCCCACAGGTGATCTGCTGACTTGAATGTTAAACTTAAGATAAGCTAAGAATTCATAGCAGACTTGCCTTGGCTTCCTCTCCCCTTGACTCTGAGCCTGGCGCATTCATCATTTCTCTTCTGCTGGAAACTCTCACCTCTAGGAACTGCATGCGCTAGAAAACAAAACACTGGAAATTAATAAAGTAGCAGACTGAGCCCTTGTATCCACTGCTC
The DNA here is from genome assembly GCA_033557465.1 of Ichthyophis bannanicus. Lineage (NCBI taxonomy): Eukaryota > Metazoa > Chordata > Amphibia > Gymnophiona > Ichthyophiidae > Ichthyophis > Ichthyophis bannanicus. The sequence continues at coordinate 1,803,493,603 of CM066032.1, forward strand.
TGACGCATAGTTTTCCATAGCCTGCCTAGTCGCAAGGTATATAAGGACTCTGTGCATGCACAGTAGGAGATACTGTTAACAGAGAGGCTGCTAGGGCCCTACTAATTATTCTATGGATGACCTTCCTATGCTTCTCAAAAAAGGTGGGCATTCATAGTGGTTTATTAGGTTCATCTGGGCACCTAACGAATCCTTGTGCGTGCAAATCACATCTGCAGGTACACCTACAAATTAATGCGTCTACAATAGATTTGTTCTTGTATAAAAGTTGTTGGTGATATAGAAGGCACACAACTAACACGCATAAATGTGAAAACATGAAAAAACATTCCAAAGATCATTAAACTGAATTTATTTTGGCCCGGCACACCCCTACTACCCAGTAATTTCCAGAATTAGGAGAGTTCTCCTTTCAAGTGAGGGTGCCGTATTCGTCCTGACCTGAGCAAGAATGATTTTACCTTCAAAAGATAGACAGAAAATGTTAGTCGAGTAGAAAGTTCTCACCTTATTTTCTATTTTTGTTTATTTTATTTATATTTATCAAACGTACAAGTGAGGCAGTGATAAGAGGAGACCTCATTTTGGAGGGAAAAGCTGAATGCTATAAATGTCAGTAGCAATGTGTGCCATTGAATCAATGCTGATTGCTAGCTTCCCAGCAGCTAGGAAATACATATATCAGATTGCTTTAAAAAAGTGATTTTTTTGGAAAAGATTCCTCGATGATATCTTTTGCATTTCGGGTGGCAAACAGGATGAGCTTGATGAATTTTTTTCAATGGATTAACTCGCTGCAAACCGAATTTGAAATGTACTATGAATTGTGCAATGTCCACTATTAATTTTTTGGATATCTCTTGTACTGTCAATGAATATCTTTCTGACAACTCTATATTGAAAAGCGGTAGAGAGCAATAATTATTTACGATTCCACAACTGCCATTTCTGTAACTTAAAACTGAGTTTGTCAGTGAATCAATTTTTGCATGTGTGCAGAATTTGCTGTACCTTGGAAATTTTCAAGAGAGAAGCTAAAATTTTCATGTGCTGGTTTGAAGAAAGGGGTTACCTTAAGTCTATTATTAAGTGAACAGCTATTAGAGACTGCTTTGCCCATAGAGAATATCTCTTGCAATATAAATCTCATGCAGTTAAAGATAAACTAGTCTGTGTCCTTCCGTTTACTTTTTTGACATCAAGATTGGCAGCTACGATTCATATGCATTGGGATATTTGGCATATAGTACAGGTAGAAATATTGACGAAATTTTGTCTAAGAAAATGGAGTTGTTGCCTGGTACTGACACTATGTATTATGATCACTGCTTCTGGTGTGAGTTTTCGTGGCTCTGAGTGGATGTACCCTCATAGTGGTAGGAAGCTGTGATCGTTATGATACTGACTGCTGTTCAGTTTGCGTGGTCTATGCTATAGTCTGCCCTTGCCATTAGTCTACATTGAAAGAACTTGGCATAAAATTATTGTAGGCTGACTGAACATAAGAGCAGGATTGTGACAAATTAAGAGCCTGTGCCTCTTGTGTCCCATTGGTTGCATGAAGATCATTCAGCTCATGATCTCTGCTGGCAGAAATTCATTGTGTTCCTGTGAACCCAAGTAGTGGTGATCATGATGCGTGTCTTAACTAAAGAGAGCAGTTCTGGAGTTTTACTCTTAATAGAGTTGCTTCACTTGGTCTTAATGCAGAGGTAGAATGCCAGACTCTCCTTTAAGGAACTTGTTCAAATTGCCATGTTGATCACCAGCCGACTCTTTTAAAAGAACACTGATGCCATTTTTCCTTTTCAGATTCTGCTATAGCTGCTACTACTGATGTGTAGTGCTACAAGGCACACACAGCGTTTTACAGACACATGTGAAAGACTGTCCCTGTTCGTCAGAGTTTACAATGTAGTTAAGTCAAACAACACAACAGCTGAGGACAAGGATACATCTAGGGGAATGGTAAGAAAATACATAGGAGACTAAGTGGATCAGGATCCAAAAGCGACCTCAAAGAGATGAGTTTCAGCCTGGATTTGAAAAGGGCCAGAGACGAAGCCTGACATATAGACTAAGGTAGTTTGTTCCAGACATATAGAAGTTTGAAGAAAGGACAAAATACAGAATTGGATGCCCTAGTGCAGAAAGCATAAGTGTTATTACTTTTGAAGCATGGTGCCATGTCAGCGATTGCTAGCAAATGACGCTAACGTTATGCAGATTGAGGAAGACTTGGATGAATGTTTTGAACTGATTGGAATTTTAAAGTGTTTTATATAATAGGTATTTTTGATTATGGTGGACTTAAAGCACATTGAGATGGTTGAGAGTAATTATATTTATTTAACTAGGCTTATATCCTGCTTTTCTACCAGTCAAAGTGGTGTACATTCAGGTACTGTATATATATTTTTCCCTTGTTCCCGAAGGACTCACAATCTGTTATGTGAACCGATGATGAGATAAAATAAATTGGTTACTGTATACGGCCTATAGCTGTTGAGTATAGCCAATGACTAGTGAATTTGATCGTCTTTTATAACAAAATTTAAAATTTAAATCTAAACATAATGGAGATAATTTTTATATGACTGGATTGGATATTTCCCCTTGAGCTCATTGAAAGGTTGTTTGATTTTAGGAAAGAAGAACCAGTCAAGGGAATGTCAGAACTTGCCTTGAACAGGCTGATAGGGTGAGTACTGGGAAGGATGGCCCCCCTTTCCTTTAAAGCTCTACCATGTCTGGGGATGGAATGGTTACAGCCATAGGAGAACCAAGAGTGGCAAGAGAGGGGATGTGGTCTCAGCCAAAGAAGCCCCAGAGTCATTCATCACACCAAGCCTATTGGTTAGGACACAGTACCTCAGGCCAGGGGTTCAAGTCCCACTTAGGGACAGCAATCTCAGGCTGGAGGGACTGGGGTTTCTAGTCCTATATGCACGCCTTGGGCAAGCCACTTAACCCTCTGTTGCCTCAGGTACACATAGCTTGTGAGCCCTTTGGGGATAAGGGAATGTATCCAGTACCTGTTTGTAGTGATTGCGTAATGTAAACTGCTTTGATTGAAAGATAAGGTGGTATAGAAAACTGGTTAAATAAATAAATAGAAAGATCTCACCACACTCTTGTGACCTACGAGCCCCCTAGAGGAATAGGAGGGTGACAGAGTATGGGCCAAGGAAGAGCAGTATATGAGGAGTCTCTGGGAGAATGATTGCTGCCTGCATCTTCCAGAAATGTTGCTTTCTCCACCAGCACAACTGATCTGGGTTGACCAAGTTGATGCTCAGGGGGCCCACAGTGCCACTGCATCAGAACCATTGTCAATAACATCTACCTACACCTTGTAAGAGGTTGCCTATCCTGTCCAACATGTTGGTTTTTGTGTGCCTAGCTTTGGGATCTCTGGTGGATAAGACCTCATCTGAAGTGCCCCAAGGTTAATCCATTTCCAGTCCAGAATTACAGGAGGCAGCTTTGAAGCTCCAGTAGATGGCAGCGGTGTCAAGGGACAGGAGGCAGTATGGGGCTCAGTGAATGACCCCTAGGTTAATTAAAGTTTGGTGTAAAATTACTGTCTTTAGCTGCCAGCATTATGCATCTATATGAGGGCAGTGTCTAATAATGTGTTTTATCACTAGTAACCTAAGGCTTGGTCTTCAAAAGAGTGTCCAGTTTAAATCTAGCTGTCTACAGTACACAATAGCCAGCTAGATTTAGGCAGGGTTTAAGCCACAACCTGGTTGGCAAAGTTATAGCTGAAAATCTGCACAGAAGGGTAGCTGTTTAACTTCTTTTCCTCCTACCTATTCCTTCTCCGAGGATTGCCCACAGTATGAATGGCCTATAGCCACCTAGTGAAACTATACATAAGAACATAAGAACATAAGATATGCCATACTGGGTCAGACCAAGGTCCATCAAGCCCAGTATTCTGTTTCCAACAGTGGCCAATCTAGGTCATATGTACCTAGCAGTTTCCCCAAGAGACACAAGTTCCACAATGCATGTACTGGGTCAAGCATTGATATCTTCGGTCACTTCTTAATAATGGTTTATGGACCTTTCCTCCAGGAACTTGTCCAAACCTTTTTTAAACCCAGCTACACTAACAGCCTTTACTACATCCTCCGGTAACAAATTCCAGAGTTTGATTATTTATTTATTTAACCGAATTTATATACCGTCTTTCTACAAATCAAGACGGTTTACATAGAACATTTAAGATAGAGTGTTTCCACTGTTTACATAGAACATAGAACCAAGTAAAAATGTATATAACATGTCTATAAATAACTAAACATAATGATAGAACTATTTACAAGGTAAATTACCAAGGTATCAGAAGCCGTTAAGTAGGTTTAGAGGTAGAAGGGACTAGGGGGAGGTAGATGAAGTGAGAGACTAAGGTGGAAGGGAAAAATGTTCCTAAAAAAGGAAGGTTTTTAAGTTTTTTTGGAACTCAAGGTGAGTTCTAGAATTCCGCAGCGCATGAGGGAGGGAGTTCCATAGGGAAGGGGCATAGAGGGAAAAGGCTCTGTTACAGGTAAATTGTTTACTATGTCTTATGGTTGCACGTTGAGTGAAAAAATATTTTCTTTTATTAGTCTTAAATAGTTTACCCTGTAGCTTCATTGCATGTCCCGTAGTCTTTCTATATTCTAATAAGGTAAATAATCGATCTACGTTTACCCGTTCCACTCCGTTCATTAATTTATAGACTTCTATCATATCTTCCCTCAGCTGTCTCTTTTCCAGGTTAAAGAGCCCTAACCTTTTTAGCTTTTCTTCATAGGAGTATCCTTCCATCCCCTTTACCATTTTGGTGGCTCTTCTCTGAACCTTTTCTAAATCGCTATATCCTTTTTAAGATACGGCGACCAGAATTGCACACAATATTCAAGGTACGGTCTCACCATGGAACGATATAGAGGCATTATAATATCTTTTGTTTTATTTTCCATTCCTTTCCTTATCATACCTAGCATTCTATTTGCTCTCTTGGCCGCCGCTGCACACTGGGCCGAGGGTTTTAACATGGTATCCACAATGACGCCTAAATCTTTTTCCTGGGTGGTGGTTCCTAATGTGGAACCTTGCATCGTGTAACCATAGTTTGGATTGTTCTTCCCTAGGTGAATAACCTTGCACTTGTCCACATTAAATTTCATCTGCCATTTTGATGCCCAGTCTTCCAATTTATCAAGATCCTCTTGCAATTTTTCACAATCCTCTTGGGTTTTAACAACTTTAAATAGTTTTGTGTCATCTGCAAATTTGATAACCTCACTCGTTATTCCACTTTCCAGGTCATTTATGAATATGTCAAAAAGCAGCGGACCCAGCACAGATCCCTGGGGTACACCACTATTCACCTTTCTCCATTGGGAAAATTGGCCATTTAGCCCTACCCTCTGCTTTCTATCTTTTAACCAGTTCCTGATCCACAATAGTACACTGCCTCCTATCCCATGACTCTTTAGTTTTGCCAAAGGTCTCTGATGAGGGACCTTGTCAAAGGCTTTCTGAAAGTCCAGATACACAATATCAACCGACTCACCTTTGTCCACCTGTTTATTCACTCCTTCAAAAAAACATAACAGATTAGTAAGACAAGATCTTCCTTGTCTAAAGCCATGTTGGCTGTCTCCCATTAGGTTGTGACTATTGTGACATAGTGGGTCCTTCCAGCCCGTTAGATGAGGCTAAAAAGCCAGGAACAGGAGTAGGGCTGAGTTGTAAACAAAAGCACATGGCTCCTGGTTACCTTAGAAACCAAACACAGAGGCAAGAGAAACGCCCGTGCTACCATTCAGGGAATGAGTCACGAGCTAATGCAGGACACCTGCTAGGGGGTGGAGTTGAGCACTGCCCTTGAATTCACCCTGATAAAGAGAGTTCAGTTGAGCTTATGGAGTTAGAAGAAGGAGAAGAAGGGTTTGGAGAAGAAGAAGGAGAAGTGGATGAGGCATGTGTGCTGGATAAGGAAGCTAATGAAAGCTACGGTGAAGACAGCAGTGCCAGGAAAAAGCCAGAGTCTCTGTGGAAGGGTGAGACAGAGTCTTTCTTCAGGAAAAGAAAAGAAACCCCAAGGGAAAGATATAATAAGGGCAGAGTGGATTACCTGCAGTATCCAGGGGAACACAGACGTGAAAGGAAGCCAGGAAGGCAAGTGAAATCTTCTGTGCAAGGCTTAGGTTGGGAACCTACAGCCAGTCCAAAGCCACAAAGAAAACATCCACCAGCTAGGCTAAAAGGTAAGCCAAAAGTCTGGTATAAAAATAGTTACAGTGACTGTATTTACCCAGAGGGTTGGAGCTGGGAAGAGAATACCTGTGCTGATAACGTTTGTGAAAGCCAGTATTTAACTCAGGAATATCAGGTGAAACCTGAAGCAGTTAGAAAGGGCGTGGCATCAGGAGTGCCGTTACAAACATTTCCTTCTAGCCAGGAAGAGTTAATGGACTTTGAACCTGAGTATGTGAATATTGATGAAGATATCATGGACTGTACGATATCGCTTGCTAATGAAATAATCTCATTACGCTGAAGGCATGTTTTGAAAGAGAAAGTACAACACTACTAGCATTGGGAAGCAGAGAGCTGTGAAGAAACAGCATTGTTACGTTGGAATGCTAGATATCAACCTGTTTATTGCTGAAGTAAGCTTTTTCTGTTAAAGAACTTTTGATTTGTCCTTATGCCAGTAAATACCTGGTTTGTGTTACTTTGTTCATGGTGAAATCCACCCCGGGAGGGGAAATAAAATCCTTTGGTTGCTTAAACCACTTTTCCACAACTGCTCCTCATTGATTCGGTGAAAGGACTACATTTCCCAAAAAGCCCGGCTTCAGGATTTGTAAAGTAGCTGCTTCAGTGGGGAAGACCCACTCACTTAACCTCTACTCACTTATATACAGGGGTTCAAGGAGAGCTGGTGACAAATGGCGTAGTAGTTTGGATTTTTACCTGGATTTGAGGACACCACAAGGACGAGGTTCCTGTAGCAAGAGCTGACAGCCAGGAGGAAAAGATCCGGAGCTCGGCTGACGATCGGTCAGACTGGGGAGTTCCCTTTTCTCAGTGCCTGACTCTGCACTGGTGCCAGGTAATTGTAGCTGGGGACGGGTGGAGAAGGATACAAAGGAGAAAGGGTGGTGCACAAGAATAGTGCACGGCGTTGAAAAAAACAAAACAAAAAGAAAGGGAATTTTTTTTCTCTCTCTCTTTTTTTTTTTTGGGCCACACTTTGTTTTTTTGTTGTTGTTCTGTTGCAGATACCAGGAGATCCAGAATGGACTCGCAAGAAATACTAAGGTGGATGTCCCTGCAATGGGATAAGCAGCTGGAGATGTCGCGAAGGGTGCATGACCAAACGATGACTGCCTTGCAAGAACAGCTGAGACCAGTAAATGCTCTCATAGAACATTTAACAAAGCAACAGCAGGAGCCAGCGGAAGTTTTTCCAGGATTTACCCAAGGGGTAGGACTAAATGGTACCGGTTCACTTTTGCTGGGACAGTTATCTCCTACTGACAATATAGATGATTATGTGGATGCATTTGAACGGATTGCAGAAGCCGTCAAACTGCCTAAGGAGCAGTGGGCTATAAGATTTGCCATGTCTTTATCTGGTGAAGCTTTGTCGGCATACAAGTCAATGCCAGCTACCTTAGAAATGAATTATGACGCAGTAAAGAATGCTGTACGAGACAGGTTAGGGCTCACCCCTCTGTTCTACAGGCGCAGGTTTAGGGAGGCAAAGTTAAAGCCTGGAGAAACCCCTAAAGCCCTGTATTTTAGAATAAAGGGATTAGCCTATAAATGGCTCAAACCTGAGCAACACAATGTAGAGTCTATGTTAGATGAGATAATGTTGGAACAGTACATGGAAGCTGTACCTGCTGAGGTTAAAAAGTTTCTTATGTTACAGAACTGTAAGACAACAAGTGAAGCAGCTGCCATGACAGAACGGTATTTTGAGGCTGAATGCTCAAGGGCCTCAAAATCCGGCGTTCTGGGCATGACACCGGCTGATAAAGTAAGTAAGAATTTTGAATGTAAAGCACCTTGTGAAAATAGGGGTTTTTCCTTTACTAAGGGAAAATGTTTCAAGTGTGGAAATGTTGGGCACTTGCAAAAAGACTGTATTATACGCACTGCTTTAGTATCTGGTAATGGGGAAAACTTCAAAGCAGGCTTTTTACTACCAGTCCAGGTGGAGGGCATAAAGGCCCAAGCACTACTTGACTTGGGCGCGGACCAGAGTATGGTGTCCCAACGACTCTGGGAAGCCATAAAAACTCAAGCAGCGCCAAGTCAAACAGTGGGGCAAGTGAAGATAAGATGCATACACGGGGCCGCCCATCAGTATCCCTTGTATGAAATAGGCATAGAGGGTTTAGGAACAGAAAGAAAAATGATAATGGCAGTGGTACCCCGCCTTCAGCAAAGTGTAGTCCTGGGAAGGGATTGGCCTCCTTTTAGTCAAGGGCTGGAGGAGGGCCTCACGGCTGAAATAAGTTTAGCACCCAACCCAGATAAAACAGGCTCCTTGGAAGTAAAAAGAGAGTCATTGGATACACCAAGGTTAGAGGCCATGGCCACCAAAGTCCCGAGCCCTTTGCTAGGGAAACCTGGGAAGACGAGTCGACAACACAAAGTAGCAAGAAAGGAGGTAACCACAGAGAAGCCAAAATTTGTGCTAAAATTCTGCAAAGTGTCAGCCCAGGCCAGGGGTCTGCAGCGAGCCTCGGAAGCCGCTGCGGGATATGACTTATTTAGTGCAGAGAATAGCATGATACCCCACAGAGGGAAAGCCCTGATAGACACGGGGATAAGGGTGCAGATCCCACCCGGGTGTTATGGGAGAATAGCGCCTAGGTCAGGTTTGGCGGCTAAAAATTTTATTGATATAGGGACTGGGGTCATTGACCCAGATTACCAGGGGGTGGTTAAGGTCTTAATGTTCAATTTTAGTCAGGAGGACTTCCAGATTAAGACTGGCGATAGAATAGCCCAGCTGATATGCGAACGCGTAGGGTTCCCCGAGGTAGAGGAGGTATCCTCACTGGTCCCCACAGGGAGGGGGGAAGGAGGATTTGGGTCTACCGGGATGGGAGAATTAAAAGGGTTAACAGCTGTTGCTGAAGAGCAAACAGAGGACGATTTCAGTCCACAGCCCACCGATTGGAGGGAAACTCCAGAACCACGCGTGGGGGCAGAGCTATCAGGGCAACAGCGGCAAGAACTAAATAAAGTTTTGCATAAGTTTTCTGATGTCTTGACGACGCTTCCTGGGGAAACTAACATCGTTGCACATGAAATTATTACTGTCCCTGGAAAAATAATTAGGCAATGACCCTACAGGTTGACGGAGGCAAAGAAAACAGAGGTGGTAGAACAGGTACGAGATATGCTTAAAATGGGCGTGATAGAAGAGTCCAAAAGCCCCTGGTCAAGCCCTATAGTATTGGTGCCTAAACCGGATGGGAGCCTCCGGTTCTGCATAGACTTCCGGCAGATAAACAATATTTCAGAATTTGACGCGTATCCCATGCCTCGGATTGAGGATTTGTTGGATAAGTTAGGCCAGGCTAAATATTTGACTACATTGGACCTAACCAAGGGTTACTGGCAGATACCATTAACCAAGGCATCCAAACCAAAGACAGCTTTCACGACACCAATTGGTTTGTTTCAATTCAGGCGAATGCCATTTGGACTTCACGGGGCTGCGGCCACATGCCAAAGATTGGTAGACCAAGTGTTGCGGCCACACCATGAATATGCATGGGCTTATATGGATGACATTATCATTCACAGTACTACATGGGCCCAGCACTTACCCAGGGTGGAGGCAGTCCTGTGCGTTTTGAGGAAAGCGGGCCTAACCATCAATCCCAGCAAATGCCTTTTTGCTGGTAGGGAAGTTAAGTACTTAGGCCACATGGTGGGAGGAGGGATGGTTAAGCCATTAGCTAATAAAATTGAAAGTGTAAAGAACTTTCCGCGTCCTATCAACAAGAGGCAAATGCGAGGATTTCTGGGTTTGGTGGGGTATTACCGCAGATTTATCCCGTGATTTGCGGAGGAAAGTGCTCCACTCACGGAGATGTTGCGGAAAAACACTCCTAACAATATTTATTTATTTATTTATTTTTATTTATTTATTTATTTATTTATTTAACGGTCTTTTCTATACCGCCCCTTCCAGAGATCAGGGGCGGTTTACATTGAACATTAAACAGAACAATTGTATACTTCTGTATACATTTACAAGGAACATTATGCTTTAACTATGTACAGGTGTACTTACAGGGAACATATTTTGAACATATTTTGAACAACATTTTGAACATATTTTGAACATTAACTATAACAGAGCTTTTCAAACTATTTACAAGTTATATACATGGAGCGCATCTTAGTTAGTTACAGTTACAGTGGTGAAAATAGTCCATTGTTTGAGTGGTTCATTAGCGTGTTGTGTGGGGTTAGTGAATTTTCCTGTGTTAGTCATTTGTTCTGTCTTGGGTACAGTGTATGTGTTTCTGTGATTGTATTGGCGAAGTTCTTTGTTGGTAGGGGATTTCAAAGTGTTTTGTAAAGAGGTAGGTTTTTAATTCTTTTTTGAATTGGTGAAGGTCTTTTATCATGCGGAGTGTTAATGGTATTTCATTCCAGAGGGTGGGGGCGGCGAAGGAGAATGCCCTGTCACTTGTTGTCGCTTTAGTTTTTCTAAAATTTGTTTTTATGTTGAGGGAGTGGGTTGCGTTCTGTCTGCGTGATCTAGTATCTGATGGGGGGTGTATTAGGGTGGATAGTTGTGATGGGGAGATGTTGTTGACGATTTTGAATGTAGTTAGGAGGATTTTATATTTTATTCGGCTGTTTATAGGGAGCCAGTGTAAGTCTAGGAGAATTGGGGTGGACACAAGAGGCTGAGAGGGTGTTCATGACACTAAAAGATAGGTTGTGTAAGGCCCCAGTACTCAGGGGGATCAACTTTAACTCACCGTTTCTCGTACAAATGGATGCATCCGAGACGGGATTAGGGGCTATACTGTCGCAGGTATTCGAAGGGGTTGAGCACCCAGTGACATACCTTAGTAGAAAACTGTCAAAAGCTGAGCAGAAGTACTCCACGGTGGAGCGGGAGTGTCTCGTGATTAAGTGGGCAGTAGAGACACTGAGATTTTACCTCACAGGCCGTAGGTTTTACTTAATTACGGATCATGCGCCATTAAAATGGCTGCACCAAATGAGGAATAGTAATGCCAGGCTCACCAGGTGGCATTTAGCGCTACAAGCATACGACTTTATAGTCCAGCACAAAGCAGGAAAATTGCATAGTAATGCAGACGCTCTTTCCCGGATTCCGTGCTGTCCGTCGCAAGCTCCGGCAGCCCGGAATATTTTAAGGGGGGGATCTGTGACATAGTGGGTCCTTCCAGCCCGTTAGATGAGGCTAAAAAGCCAGGAACAGGAGTAGGGCTGAGTTGTAAACAAAAGCACATGGCTCCTGGTTACCTTAGAAACCAAACACAGAGGCAAGAGAAACGCCCGTGCTACCATTCAGGGAATGAGTCACGAGCTAATGCAGGACACCTGCTAGGGGGTGGAGTTGAGCACTGCCCTAGAATTCACCCTGATAAAGAGAGTTCAGTTGAGCTTATGGAGTTAGAAGAAGGAGAAGAAGGGTTTGGAGAAGAAGAAGGAGAAGTGGATGAGGCATGTGTGCTGGATAAGGAAGCTAATGAGAGCTACGGTGAAGACAGCAGTGCCAGGAAAAAGCCAGAGTCTCTGTGGAAGGGTGAGACAGAGTCTTTCTTCAGGAAAAGAAAAGAAACCCCAAGGGAAAGATATAATAAGGGCAGAGTGGATTACCTGCAGTATCCAGGGGAACACAGAAGTGAAAGGAAGCCAGGAAGGCAAGTGAAATCTTCTGTGCAAGGCTTAGGTTGGGAATCTACAGCCAGTCCAAAGCCACAAAGAAAACCTCCACCAGCTAGGCTAAAAGGTAAGCCAAAAGTCTGGTATAAAAATAGTTACAGTGACTGTATTTACCCAGAGGGTTGGAGCTGGGAAGAGAATACCTGTGCTGATAACGTTTGTGAAAGCCAGTATTTAACTCAGGAATATCAGGTGAAACCTGAAGCAGTTAGAAAGGGTGTGGCATCAGGAGTGCCGTTACAAACATTTCCTTCTAGCCAGGAAGAGTTAATGGACTTTGAACCTGAGTGTGTGAATATTGATGAAGATATCATGGACTGCACGATATCGCTTGCTAATGAAATAATCTCATTATGCTGAAGGCATGTTTTGAAAGAGAAAGTACAACACTACTAGCATTGGGAAGCAGAGAGCTGTGAAGAAACAGCATTGTTACGTTGGAATGCTAGATATCAACCTGTTTATTGCTGAAGTAAGCTTTTTCTGTTAAAGAACCTTTGATTTGTCCTTATGCCAGTAAATACCTGGTTTGTGTTACTTTGTTCATGGTGAAATCCACCCGGGAGGGGAAATAAAATCCTTTGGTTGCTTAAACCACTTTTCCACAACTGCTCCTCATTGATTCGGTGAAGAGACTACATTTCCCAAAAAGCCCAGCTTCAGGATTTGTAAAGTAGCTGCTTCAGTGGGGAAGACCCACTCACTTAACCTCTACTCACTTATATATGGGGGTTCAAGGAGAGATGGTGACACTATCTACATGCTGAGTAATTTTATTCTTTATGATGGTTTCTACCATTTTTCCCGGTACTGACGTCAGGCTCACCGGTCTGTAGTTTCCCGGATCACCCAAGGAACCCTTTTTAAAAATTGGTGTTAAATTGGCGATCCTCCAATCTTCAGGTATTAGAGATCATTTTAATGATAGTTCACAGATTACTGATAGCAGGTCTGCAATCTCATATTTCAGTTCTTTCAACACCCTTGGATGTATACCATCCGGCCCAGGTGATTTGCTACTCTTCAGTTTATCTAATAGTTGTAAGACATCTTCCCGATGTATCGATATTTCCTTCAATTCTTCCGCACCTTTAAATACCACTTCAGTCATGGGTAACATCCCTACATCTTCCTCAGTAAAGACCGAAGCAAAGAATTCATTCAGTCTCTCCGCTATCGCCTTGTTGCCTCTTAGTGCTCCTTTAACCCCTTTATCATCTAATGGACTAACTGACTCTCTCACAGGTTTTTTGCTACGAATGTACTTGAAAAGGTCTTTATTTTGAGTTTTTGCTTCCGCAGCAAGCTTCTTCTCAAATTCTCTCTTTGCCTGCCTTATCAATGCCTTGCATTTGATTTGCCAGTGCTTGTGCTGTTTCCAGGTTTCTTTGTTTGGCTCTTTTTTCCATTTCCTGAAAGATGCTTTTTTGGCAACAACAGCCTCTCTGACCTCACCTTTAAATCATGCTGGCAGTTTTTTGGACTTCCTTCCACTTTTCTTAAAGCGTGGAATACAGCTGGTCTGGGCTTCCAAGATAGTATTTTTCAACAACACCCAAGCTCAATGTACGTACATAACATAAGAACATAAGATAAGAACATAAGATATTTTATTTATTTTATTTAGCAAGCATTTGTAGCCCGCTCCTTCCAGCGATCAGAAACAGGTAGGATTACTATTGTGAAACTGCCGAATCAAGGCAGGTACAAATTTTGTTTACATACAGATTGTCAGAAAAGCACATCATACAGAGTTAACACTTCTTAGCTATGGGGGAGTTCATTTACATATATACATAAATACATATATACAGGATAATCTTCTTGGACACAGTGGTCAGGGGCTGCTCCATCTGTGGGTTTAGTTCAGGTTGAAATGTGATTGGAAAATGTGCGTTTTGAGTTTCTTTCTGAAGTCTAGAAGGTCATTGCTAGCTCGTAGTTCTGGTGGGAGTTGGTTCCACAGTGTTGGCGCCGCATATGAGAAAGCCCTGTGGCTGGTGTTAGCTTTGGCAGATCTTATATCTGTTGGAGTGTGAAGGATGTTGGAATTGTGGGTTCTTCTGTTTCGGGTAGGAGGTTGCAATCTTACTAGGTTGTTGAGGAAGGAAGGTGCTAAGTTGTGGATGAGTTTGAAGGTGGTTGTTAGTATTTTGTATTTTGTGCGAGCTGTTATGGGTAGCCAGTGTAATTGAATTAGTACTGGTGTGATGTGGTCACTTAGATTTTTCTTCATTATGACCCTGGCAGCTACATTTTGTGCCATTTGTAATATGTTTAGGGTTTTTTTAGGTAAACCTTGTAGGATGGCGTTGCAGTAGTCAAAATGTGGCATGATGAGTGCCATACTGGGTCAGACCAAGGTCCATCAAGCCCAGTATTCTGTTTCCAACAGTGGCCAATCTAGGTCATACGTACCTAGCAGTTTCCCCAAGGGACACAGGTTCCACAATGCTTGTATTGGTTCAAGCATTGATATCCTGGGTCCCTTCTTAATAATGGTTTATGGACCTTTCCTCCAGGAACTTGTCCAAACCTTTTTTAAACCCAGCTACACTAACAGCCTTTACTACATCCTCCGGTAACAAATTCCAGAGTTTGATTACACGTTGAGTGAAAAAATATTTTTTTTTATTAGTCTTAAATAGTTTACCCTGTAGCTTCATTGCATGTCCCCTAGTCTTTCTATATTCTGATAAGGTAAACAATCGATCTACGTTTACCCGTTCCACTCCGTTCATTAATTTATAGACTTCTATCATATCTCCCCTCAGCCGTCTCTTTTCCAGGTTAAAGAGCCACAACCTTTTTAGCCTTTCTTCATAGGAGTAGCCTTCCATCCCCTTTACCATTTTGGTGGCTCTTCTCTGAACCTTTTCTAAAATTGCTATATCCTTTTTAAGATATGGCGACCAGAATTGCACACAATATTCAAGGTGCGGTCTCACCATGGAACGATATAGAGGCATTATAATATCTTTTGTTTTATTTTCCATTCCTTTCCTTATCATACCTAGCATTCTATTTGCTCTCTTGGCCGCCGCTGCACACTGGGCCGAGGGTTTTAACATGGTATCCACAAGGACGCCTAAATCTTTTTCTTGGGTGGTGGTTCCTAATGTGGAACCTTGCATCGTGTAACCATAGTTTGGGTTGTTCTTCCCTAGGTGCATAACCTTGCACTTCTCCACATTAAATTTCATCGCAACTGCTCCTTTTAGTTTTTTCTTAACTGTTTTCCTCATTTTATCATAGTCTCCCTTTCAAAAGTTAAAAGGTAGTACTGTGGATTTCCTTAGTATCCCTCCTCCACTAATTAAATCAAAGGCGATCATGCTATGATCACTATTGCCAAGTGGCCCCAACACCCTTATCTCTTGCACTAGATCTGGTGTTCCACTAAGGACTAGGTCTAATATGGCTTCCCCTCTGGTCAGTTCATGAAACAGCTGCTCCAAGAAACAGTCATTTATTTCATCTAGGAACTTTATCTCCCTAGCATGTCCTGACGTGACACTGACCCAGTCGATACTGGGGTAATTGAAATCACCCATTATTATTACTGCGCTGTAACGTTTGTTAGCTTCCTTGATTTCTTTGAGCATTTCATCATCCATTTGGTCATTCTGGCCAGGTGCTCGATAGTACACCCCCACTGCCATCGCCTTCCCCCTTTTATATGGAATTTCAATCCATACAGATTCTACAGCAGATTTTGTTTCCTGCAAAACTTTAATCCTTTCTGAGTCAATGCCCTCTCTAACATAGAGCGCAACCCCTCCACCAATTTGATCAGCTCTATCATTACGATATAGTTTGTACCCAGGTATCACAGTGTCCCACTGGTTGTCCTCCTTCCACCATGTCTCTGATATTCCAATCATATCTAACCTTTCATTTAGTGCTATATATTCTAACTCTCCCATCTTATTCTTTAGACTTCTAGCATTTGCATACAAGCATTAAAGAGAATGTATTTTATTCATGTTAATTTGGCTATTGTTAGACATGGGTAATTTGGGATCTTTAAGCTCTGTCTGCTCCATATTTGAGGGCATTTGGGCTACTTTACTCTTTTGTGGAACCTCTCTGCTTTTGGTAGTATCCTTCAAGGATACATTCTTCCGAACCATCCGCTCTTGGGCGACTGTCGGCTTTCCCCTAATGTCTAGTTTAAAAGCTGCTCTATCTCCTTTTTAAAGGTTAATGCCAGCAGCCTGGTTCCATCCCGGTTAAGGTGAAGCCCATCCCTTCGGAAGAGCCCCTCCTTTCCCCAGAATGTTCCCCAGTTCCTAACAAATCCAAAACCCTCATCTCTGCACCATTGTCTCATCCACACATTGAGACTCCGGAGCTCTGCCTGCCTTTTGGGTCCTGCGCGTGGAACAGGAAGCATTTCGGAGAATGCTACCCTGGAAGTTCTGGATTTCAACTTCCTACCTAAAAGCCTAAATTTTGCCTCCAGAACCTCCCTACCACATTTTCCTATGTCATTGGTACCGACATGTACCAAGACAGCAGACTCCTCCCCAGCACTATCTAAGACCTTATCTAGGTGGCGCGTGAGGTCCGCTACCTTCGCACCAGGCAGGCATGTTACCAGGTGATCCTCACGTCCACCAGCCACCCAGCTATCTACATGCCTAATGATCGAATCACCAACTATAACGGCTGTCCTAACCCTTCCCTCATGGGCACATGGCCCTGGAGAAACTTCCTCGGTGCGAGAGGGTTTTACATTACCTGGAGGACAGGTCCTAGTTACAGGATCACTTCCTGTCACACCAGTGTGATGCTCTCCTGTCACGTGACCTCTCTCCTCCATGGCAACAGCTATATGTTGCAAACTGCAGAGTCAGCTTTGTAAACTACCATATCCAGTCGCTTTCTTGAAAGTTAGGGAGGAGTGGCTCAGTGGTTGGGACTGGTTACCTCAGGCCAGAAGGCCAGGGGTTCAATTCCCACATGGGGATGTGCAACTTCAGGCCAGAGGGACTGGGGTCTCTAGTCCCATGGCCACTCCTTGTGGCCTTGGGCAAACCACTTAACCCTCCATTGCCTCAGGTACACTTAGATTGTGAGCCCTTCAGGGGCAAGGGAATAAAAAGAACCTGTTAATATACATGTAAACCACACTGATTCTAAAGAGCACAGTATAAAAAAGAAATAAATAAATATGCACCAGTCTTAGTATTTCACTGTTTCCTCTTCATGTTCTTTACAGTATTTAATCCTTTTCTGAAGGAAATTATTCCAAGTACAAGTAATTGTTAGAAATCTATGGCATAATTTATTCTGTTAGGAAAAAGAAAATATTACTTACAAGTTCTAATGTTTTAACTCTCTGCTCCAAAGAAATATTCTTATTCAAGTATGCGTTGAGCCCTTGATCTCCAACAGAGGTGAGTGGTGCCATACCATTATTCTGGAAGTAAGCAGAAGTTTTGTTACTATGTCGCTTGCATGCTGTATGCAAAAGGCTTATATCAGAAGATTTAAATTGTGCTTATTTGTGATCCGCCTAGGTTAATAGCACAGAATATACATTTTTAAAATATTTTTTATTTTATATTTATCATTTTACAATATATCCAAGCATAAACACACTTCTACATAAATAGGGGTATAGATTCGTAATCACCCAGTGATTCAACGAATAAACAAGGAAAAATAAGAAGAAAGCAGTAATCCTGTCTTGTCCACCCCAACTACAACCCACAATAAACCAGGAAGGCAAATGAATAACTTTCAAACAAAATATGTGAAGAAAAGAAACACCTCCTGTTGTAACTCAGTCACTGAAGACTGCAAAGCAGAAATTTCCAATGTGTACTGTTGTAATAAACTAGTATGAAACTGGGATTGAACTGCCAAGGCAGTCGCTTGAGGAGCCAACATTTCCCAAAGTCTTACAATAGCCGACCATATAGTCATCAAAGTAAAAATATCTGGCCACTCAAAGGAAAAAGTTGCCAAGCTCTCTGCTGCTGCAGTACTGGCTTCCAAAGTCTGCCACTCTATTGCTGGACTCCCAGGGATAGGAATGACCTCAGCCAACCCACTACCACGCCTCCGAGGTGATGAACCACAAGAACACTGACTCCGCAGGGCTCTATGTCAACAAAACAACCTTCGGGGAGAGATGTCAGGCCCTGAGTTAACCACCGAGCTGTCCAGCTCTGACGAAACGTCAATAGGGCTGTGCTCCGCCTCTTCTCCTGGCTGCCGCTGTGGACATAATAAGAAGGAATCTAGTGGACTGGGGTAGAGGACCAGGTAACGGGGAAGAAGCTGCCGGGGTAGAGGAGGGCTTCCTAGCCCCTTTAGCCTTCTGTTTTCCCATAAGAAAATACATCACAGTACCCAATATCCGCTAAGCTGCCTTTGGTCTTCATGGCACAACACTCAACTGGTTCCACTCACACCTCATCCACAGACAACAAAGGGTCAAAGTTGGGCCAAATGCATCAGCTTCATTTCAAACAACACAGGGAGTCCCGCAAGGATCCTTTCTGTCTGCACTCCTCTTCAGCACCTACTTACAACCTGTCTGTCACATCTTCAAGCAACACAAGGTCCACTATGCAATTTATGCAGATGATATCATGGTCTATTCCCCTATCCACCTCAACTCACCAGATTACTCTACCATTACCAATTGCCTACTTGCCATGAGCAACTGGTTGACATCCAACAACCTCCAAGTCAACTTCAAGAAATCAGAAGCTCTGTTCATAACACGGCACCCATCTTTTACCCCCCCCCCCCTTCTTCAATATCCATAGCGGACATCCTAATCACAGTTAAGGAAGAAGTATGCTACTTAGGTATTACCATTGACTGCTTCCTAAACCTACAAGCCCATATCAATAAGACTTCCAAGATTGTATTCCAAATGCTAGCAATAATCCGAAGACTAAAACTCCTCCTGAGTCATGACCATTTTCATACAGTCTGTCAAACGCTCATAACCCCTGTCCTGGATTATTGTAACTCTCTCTTTCATGGTCTACCGTCACAAACTATCTGTCCCTTACAGTTTGCTCAGAACACTGCTGCCTGCATAATTACAGGATCTCCCAAGCATGATCACATAACTCCACTACTGTATCAGCTACATTGGCTTTCAGTCTCCTCACACGCTAGATACAAACTGCTCTCACAATATTCAATGTAAGAAATGACTTGTCAGCAGGAGCTCTACATGAACTCATATGTACAAACTCAAGCAGCAGACCTAAGAGGCAGAACTCAAGAGACACCATACTGATCCCCAGCACTTATAATAAAGCGAAGAACTCCACCAAGGAGAGCCCTTTCCTTAGCTGCTCCTGCCATCTAGAGCACTCTGCCTGAAAAAATAAGAATGATGAAGGACTTAAAGGACTTCAGAAAGCTTCTCAAGACCTTTCTCTTTACTGACCACTTCAAAGACAATACCTAGTCCTTCCCTCTTATTCTCATGCCCAATCCACAGACAAACCCATTTATGTTGCTATGTAATAAGTTCTGCCTCCGGGCACCTCCCGCATGCTACCCTTACCTGAATGAGTTCTTAACCAGGGCTCCACACATCAAACAGTAAGTAGGGATTTGAGGGTTTCTTTGTTTGGTTTTTTTTGTTACATTGCTAGCTCTCTGACTGGGAGCTCTTAAAAGGGTTTTGTGTATATTTTTTAAAGCAAGGTTAATTTCATTTTTGCTGTTTTAGGGGAACTGTACTTGAGCACAGTAGTATTGCTGAACTCTGTAACCCCCTCAGGTTCAGGAACTGCTAACACCTAATCAGGGGTTAGTGGGCCTGTTTCCTGAGTGCAATTGAAGCCTGCATAAAAAGGCTGCTTTGCCCTGCCCTTTGAGGCTTTCTTAACCAGGGCTCCACACATCAAACAGTAAGTAGGTGTGGTAGGCGACGGCCTATGATCCATGCTAATTGAACTAAGCAGACAGGCCTAAGCAGCTTGACCTGTAACTGAAGCCTGTAGTTAGGCCCAGAGGAATGAAAACCCCCCTGAATGATGACACCATAGAATTGAAACTTAACTCAGCTTAACTGAACATAGCTAAGCAGAAACAAAACTTAGAAAAGACAGAAAACAGCTCTAATTGGTACTGATAAGAGAGCACAGCTTCTATGGAATTAATTAACTCTGCAAAAAGCAAGGTTACAGTGCCCTGCTTTCCCACATGTTTTAGCAAGCCAGTGACCTTGGAGGAGAGAAGTAATGAAAGTCTAAGAACTGACCATTGTAATTGGGACTAGAAGGGGGGCAACCAGGTGCTGAGCCCAGACCAGGGTCCCGATTGGGTAGCCATATCAGTACCAGGACCAATAGATGGGTGAGAGGGGTTACTGGGACCAATGAAAAGTTTGCCTATGTCTAGAATGGAGAAGAACGCTATAAAAGTTGTTGTTTTACTAACAGCCATTGCTCAGCCATTTTGAATTTGATTATTGCTTGAGCCATGTGCACATTAAACTGGCTTGGATCCTTGAAACGACTCCTGGTTTTATTTATTGCATGCTTATCTGCTGCTACATTTCTTGGTGTGTTTGGCCTAGAAGTGCGAGTGGTGGATGGTGTTCAAGTGAATAAATCCACGTAATTCGCCTTGAGGTTTGGTCCAGTTGGAACCATGCCAATCCGACGCAGGGGAATTTCCCTGGGCCCACCGATCCTCTTGAATCGGAGGGGGTTCTGCCTGGCCTCGGCAGGCACTGAGTCCAGCTGGCCAACACTTCCGACCCGGGGGAGTCCAGGATCCAACTCAGAAGCTTGGGAACCAGATCTGGTAAGTATAGTTTTGAAAACCTGTCTAGACAGATGAGTTAGAACTGCAGTTTGAAACTTTGGTAAGAATTTGAAACTTGTAACTTGTAATCTCGAGAACTTGGAACTTGGAATTTGGTAATGAGAGCACTGATCCCCTCTCAAGGACGGTCCTATTACCCTTGCATGAGTATGCGCAAGGCGAAGCCATCGTCCTTCTTGTTTGGTAAGACTTAAGTCTTTGTTTGAAAATCCTTGCATGAGTATTCGCGAGGTACAGCTGTTTAAAAAAAAAAATCATGATTTAGCCTAGTCAGAACAGACAGGAACTTGGAATTTGTAATCTCGAGATATTGGGAATTGGTAAGAGAGCATGATCATCTCTCAAGGAAGGGCCGAGTAACCCCGCATGGGAATTCGCCTGGTGAAACCCTCATCCTTTTTGTAATTGGATAAGACTAGTCAGAATAGATAGAAAGGAATGCATTCTGAGATACGTTGCTAGCATGATTGTGTGAATGAAGTGTGAATGAGATGTCTGGCAGCACGGACCAAGCGAGAGTGGACTCTGGACTAGCGCAGTTCCTAGTCGGGTGACTGTGTCTAGGTCGCGAAACGGAGGAAGCATTTGGTGTATTGTCCGTCCTAACTGTGTATTTGATTTTTGTTATCTGTTGAAACTGCGAGTTCCCCTTCTGTTATAAATGTGAGATTATTCTGTTGAGTAATTTGTGACAGTTCACTGATTAAGGAATTGTATTAATAAAGCAGAAAGAAGACGCAAAACACCTACAGTCATTTTTAAAAATCCAAAAGCTGGTCTGACCCAGTTCGTTTTTCTACTGCAGTGTGAAAAACTGACAGGGGGCGTGTCTGAAGGAAAGAATGTACAGTGTCGTCTTTCTAATCCTGTGCAGGCTTAAATCTCAATGCTGTTAGTTTGTGCTTATTTCAGGACAATTGTACCTGTGTTATTCAATATGTTTTTAATAGTAATGTTCCTTCTGCTATGGTTAGGTATTATATACCATTCGATAGGAATATTTAGTCAGGATTTTAGTTTTGAAGGTCGAATTAACCTCATCGGAGCTCCGTAAACTGTTTTTAGTTATATTCTCTGCTTTGTCTGTATATTATTGTTACCTTTCAGAAATGATAAACTAAGCAAACTGTTTTTGGGTTTATTTCCTTTGACTTATAAACCTACAAAGTAATTATTAGATCACGACTTGACACTGATTTAAATGATTCTTGCTAGCATGTCTCTGTGAAACTGTGATCATTTCGTTTCCAGTGAGCGAAGGGGTGTGGCTCACACAGCTTACTAGGGAATGAGACAGCCGTTCCCGATTGAGCAGTCTCTCTTGCTTGTTTAAAATAAAGGATTCATTCAATCAAAGTTTTAAAAAAAAAAAGTTTATCTTGCGGAGTGTTTGCACTAACCTTTTTATGAACAAGTATAAGTCATTTGAATGCATGCTTCCCCAAACTGTAAGCTGTTTTTCTGTATTTGAAAAAAGGGAAAGGTGCACTTTATGAAAAATATCCGGAATGTCTTTTGAATATTTGCTTCCTGAACTAAAAAAAGTAATATTTCTTTTGCAGAGACATGCTGATTACGGCTGGTTGCTAAGTATTTTTATTCTAGTCATACGTAACAGATAGCTATAATTCTCTCTATAAGATATTTTAAGAACTGTATCTAAATTGTATGTCTGTGCTCAATTTAAGCTTATGATTACGGTAATAAGGTTTTTTAATAAGTGTCTTTTCAAGTATGATCAAGAATTTCAGTAAGGGATTTACTGAAGACTATGAAATGTCTCTGTCCCAATCAGGAATGTTATGTGAAAGGGAGTGGTTTCTGCTGTTCACCATATTTTGCCCCAGAATCTCTAGATATCCTGTCTCTCTCTCTCTCTCTCTCTCTGTAAGTAGCTCCGCTTAGAGTGCTTAAGGGGGGGATGGAGCCCAGTCCACCGATGATGTCACCCCCCCGGTGGGCGTGAACTAATGTGCCCACAGCAGAGAAGTAGATCATTTAAACAAAAAAAACCCCCAACCTCCTGGATAGAGCGTTGCTAGGAGAAACAGAAACCAGGAGAGGGGGGGGGGGGGAAATCCACCCTGCAGATTCCCTAGTTTGCCAGCCACCTCCGCAGCAGGGGGATGTGCACCCCCTCTGGACCAGAAGTGAAAGTCAGCTGACCAGACTTGTTTAGAACTGAAAAAAAAAAAATGCATTATACACTGAGAAGTTTTAGGACTTGATTGAACTAATGAACGGAAATTGCAGAAAACTGGATGAATTTGCGGGCATAATAGTTAAATGAAAGTTTATCAGAAAAGCATGTGGATTGTTGAAGAAGGACAGAGAATGTAAAAATTGTAAGATGGGAAAAGAGAACAGATCTTTTTGCTGACATTTTAGTCGAATGATGTGGAGGAGATTCTCCTAATCAAAGGACCAGAGAACGTGTAAGAGGCCGCAAAAGTAGCAGGCCTCCACTGGGTGCAAATCAGTGCACCCATTATAGAAAAAGAAGGACATTAGAGAAGTGAATGCCCGTATCTTGACTCCTCCCCAGGAGGGGAGGAGGGAGTACTTGATTGCAAAGTCATAAAACAATAAACCAAGCACAGTGTTTCAGCACGAGAGTGAAGCAGCTATAGCGTGAGTGGCAGCCGAAGAGGGCTACAGCACCAGGGATCTGTCCTTGGTCCGATTCTTTTTAACATCTTTGTTAGTGATATAGCGGAAGGGCTGTCGGGTAAGGTTTGCCTCTTTGCAGATGATACCAAAATCTGCAATAAAGTAGACACCCAGGAAGGTGTAGATAACATGAGGAGGGATCTAGCTAAGCTTGAAGAATGGTCTAGAATTTGGCAGCTGGGATTTAATGTTAAAAAATGTAAGGTCATGCATTTGGGCTGCAGCAATCCAAGGGAGCAATACAGCATAGGAGGTGAAGTACTTTTGTCCACTAAAGAAGAGCGGGACCTAGGCGTAGTTGTGTCCGATGATCTTAAAGTAGCTAAACAGGTAGAAAAGGCGACGGCAAAAGCTAGAAGGATGCTTGGGTGCATACGGAGAGGAATGGCTAGCAGAAAAAAGGAGGTGATAATGCCTCTGTATAAGTCTTTGGTGCGACCTCATTTGGAGTATGGTGTGCAATTCTGGAGACCGCACCTTCAAAAGGATGTGAACAGGATGGAGTCGGTACAGAGGGTTGCTACTAAGATGATTAGTGGCCTTCATTATAAAGCATATGAGGACAGACTTAAGGATCTTAATATGTACACCTTAGAGGAAAGGCGGGATAGAGGTGATATGATTGAGATGTTTAAATACCTCCGTGGCATAAATGTTCAGGGAGAGAGCCTCTTTCAATTGAAAGCAAGTTCTGCGACGAGGGGACATGGGATGAGGGTGAAGGGAGATAGATTCAGGAGTGATATGCGGAAATATTTCTTTACGGAAAGAGTAGTGGATCCGTGCAATAGTCTCCCAGTGGAGGTGGTAGAGATGAGGACAGTAACTGAATTCAAAAAAGCATGGGACCAACACAGAGGATCTCTAAAGGTAAAAAGTGGACTGTTGTAGTTGTTGTTATGGAAGGACAGACTAGATGGGCCTTGTGGTCTTTTTCTGTCATCATGTTTCTATGTTTCTATGATGAGTTCTATGTAAACCGTTTTGATTGCAAGAAAAGGCGGTATAAAAATACTGCTAAATAACTAAATAAATAAATCTTGCCCCACCACACTTTTTAAAATAAATAAACCATTCCCACATGCTCGGATTGTCTTAAGCTAATGAAGTGTGCCTATTAATTAACGTTTTCAACACAAAGACAACAGCATGGATTCTTAAGGCAGAAACCCCTGAAGGATAATAATCAAGAATGGAGAACCTCAACTCTAAACAAATGTGACATGGTTCACTTCTCTTCCAAAATTACAGAGAAAATAAGATGATGCACAGTAGAGCTGGGGCAGCCCACTCAAGCTCTTTTACAGCAAAGATGCACCTCTCACACACTACAGAGATGAACAAGATGCAGCATTGCAATCTAGGCGACAGAGGGTCATGCCACCACTCACCTGCATGGTTGGAGTGGGCCTTCATGCCCAGGGTCAACGTCGAGTGGAGGGAGGTCAGGCCAGTCACAGCTCACACAGCTGGATGGGCAATCATAAGTCAGCAAGCCCAGTTCACATAGAACATGCAGGGTGCAAGGCACTGTGTCACTGCACATGAGTAAATGCCTCAGTCCTCTTATGGGCAGTTCAAGGGATGTCTCACTGCATAAATCTGCTAACCTTGGTGCACTTATAACTTAAATAGTCCTCCCGTGCAGGGCAGCCCCAAGGATTTCTGCAACCTTAGGCAGACCCACGGTGCTGCTGTCCCCCTCACACACTGCACCGTCTAGTCCACTATGCTGCCGCCCCCCCACCCCCGACATCCATCCTCTTACCTGGGGAGGTGGGTAGCACAGCTATCCCTCCAAGCACAGTGTCACCAACATTTAAAGCACCCGCATCCATGCACACACTTACTCTATGGCCTGCCGCACCTACCCTTTCCAAGGAGCAGGAGCGTCAAGCCATGATAAAGTGGATGGAATGACTTTGGAAAGGGCTCTTGAGCTTGCAGAAGAGACAGCTGAGGGGAGAGGCATGATGAGGTGTGAAATAGATAAGCACAAATTGGTTGCTTATTCTTTCAAAAAGTACAAAGATTAGGGGACTTGTCATGAATTTCCAAAGTAGTACATTTAAAACAAATAGGAGAAAATATTTTTTCACTTAATGCATAGTTGCTGGATGATGTGTAAAAGCTATTAGCTTAGCTTTAGACAAGTTCCTGGAGAAAAAGTCAGATCGATATTAAGGGAGACCTGGGGAAAGCCACTTCTTATCCCAGAGGGAAATTAGCCAGATGCTTGTGACCTGGACTGGCCACTAATGGAAACAGAATACTGGGCTTGATGGACCTTTAGTCTGTGCTGAGATGGCACATCATATATTCTTAGGATTCCCAGGCTGGTGATCATTCACTATCTAGAAGTTATCTGAAGGTCGCATGATAACTGGGAGCTAAGCGTTGCAGTAGCCTGCTAAACCCTCACATTCTCTACACTGCAGAAGCTGCACTTCCAGGACAATCATTTTCCCCATACACCATGTCGCCACTTCAGAAGCTGTGCCACAGGGCACAATGGGAGTCAGGGCTGCTCACTGGGGACAGAGGCTGCGGCTCAGCATGGGATATATATTTCCTCTTTTCTGTAGCTATCCTCCCACCCTAGCATCAACACCCTCCTTTGAAGGTAGCTCAAAAAGGCATTGTTACTGCAAATTATGCATCATTCCACTGTTGAAAAGATGAGCTCAGTAAGTTACTTCAGACATTAAATACATTCTGTGTAACACTAATACTCAAGACCTTAAAATGCTTCAGTGCTTCTGCTTTTCATTCTGAACTTTTTCCCTGGTTCCTCAGGGTTGACTGCTGCTGCTTGAGGTGGGGCAGAGAAGAAAGCTGCAGTGTAACCCATTTAAGACTAATCAGAGAAAATATTCTTTCATTCAGTGCAAAATCAAACTCTGGGATTCGTTGCTAGAGGATGCAGTAAAAGCTGTTAGTGTAGCTGGGTTTAAAAATGCTTTGGACAAATGCCTAGAGGAAAAATCCATAAATCATTATTAAAGAGGTCTAAGGAAATCCTCTGCTTACTCCTGGGACAAGCAGCATGGAATCTGTTTACTTTTTGGGAACTTGATAGGTACATGTGACCTGGATTGGCCACTCTTAGAAACAGGATACTGGGCTTGATGGACCCTTGGTCTGACTCAGTATCGCATTTCTTATGTTCTTATGAAAGTGAAAGACCAGGAACATCCTTCACACACACCTGCTGTATCTGTTGGATGCTTTTGGCTCTTTCCGTATTACTTCCGACCTCATCACTATTTAACGTACTAACAACTTTCTAGACTTTCTAGACTTCAGAAAGAAACTCAAGACGCACATTTTCAAAACTCATTTCAACCTGAACTAAACCCACAGATGGGGCAGCCCCCTGTCCACCTTGACCAAGAAACTTATCCTGTATATATGTATTTATGTATATATGTAAATGATCTCCCCCATAGCTAAGAAGTGTTAACTCTGTGTGACGTGCTTTTCTGACAATCTGTATGTAAACAAAATTTGTACCTGCCTTGATTTGGCAGCTTCGCAATAGTAATCTTACCCGCTTCTGATCGCTGGAAGGAGCGGGATACAAATGCTCGCTAAATAAATAAATAAATAAACTTTCACTGTCTGATTCTGGATTCATCGGATTCCATCTCCATACGCTTCTCAGCAGGAAGGAAGTTGTGCCGCTAATAGGGTTACCAACTTTTTCACCGAGAAAAACCCGACACCTGTGGCTCGCCATGCTCCACCCATTCTCTGCCCCTAGTCCCACCCCTGCCCCACCCCAGCCCCACCCACAAAAATTACCGAGGATACGTGTAGGCTAACTTCCTTGGTCAGATAATAATTAAACTGGGAACCCCAAAATCCAAACATGAAATGTACAACACTGGAGAAATAAAACTATAAAGGCTGTAGTAAAGGCTGTTAGTGTAGCTGGGTTTATAAAAGGTTTGGACAAGTTCCTGGAGGAAAGGTCCATAAACCATTATTAAGAAGGGACCCAGGATATCAATGCTTGAACCAATACAAGCATTGTGGAACCTGTGTCCCTTGGGGAAACTGCTAGGTACGTATGACCTAGATTGGCCACTGTTGGAAACAGAATACTGGGCTTGATGGACCTTGGTCTGACCCAGTATGGCATATCTTATGTTCTTATGTTCTTATGTTCTTATGTAATTTCCTCTTGCACTAAAGAAAAACGCAAAGATGTTAGCAATACACACTTCCCAGACCAAACATATTCCAGCTATTAAATTCAAAATAAAAAGTATTTTTCTACCTTCTGTTTGGGCGTTTTATTTTTCAGTTGCAATTGCTCCAGTCACTTTCTTCTGGTTTCTTCTTGTCTTCTGCGAGTTATCCATTTGTCCTTTCTTCTCTTTTAGATGTTTTCCATTCTCTCTCTATTTCTGCTTTAACATACTGATTGTTTCCCTTTTGCTCTTTCCCCCAATTCTTTCCTTATTCCTTTATCATCCATTTAAATTTCACCCTTCCATTCTCAAGCCCCTCACTCTCCCAATACCCAGCCCATCATAGACTTTTCTTTCACAAAATATTTTTCCCCTCTCCACTCATTCCCCATCTATTCTAGTCCTCCCCCAAAATCAGTTCCCTTATAGTTCTAGACCCACCCAGCATCCACTCCCTTCTAGTCCCATTCTCCCATGCCCCACATCAGCCCATTTCCAGTCCTATTCTAGCTCATCAGCCCATTTCCAGTGCTAGCCCTCACATCACAGACCATTTCCAGTCCTAGCCCCCCCCAATCACAGCCCATTTCCAGTCCAAGTCCCCCATCACAGCCTATTTCCAGCCCTAGGCCCCCCCCATCACATTCCATTTGCAGTCGGAGTCCCCCCGCACCATCACAGCCCATTTGCAGTCCTACCCCCCTCCCCCCACCATCACAGTCCATTTGCAGTCCTAGCCCCCCTAATCACAGCCTATTTCCAGTCCAAGTTCCCCCTCCCTCCACCATAGCCCATTTCCAGTCCAAGTTCCCCCCCCCCCCATAGCCCTTTTCCAGTCCAGGTCCCCCTCCCCATCACAACCCATTTCCAGGCCAGGTGCCCCCCCGCCCCCACATAGCCCTTTTATAGTCCAGGTCCCCTCCCCATCACAGCCCATTTCTTTCCAGTCCAATGCCCCCCATAGCCCTTTTCCAGTCCAGGTCCTCCCCCCCTTCACAACCCATTTCCAGTCCAAGTCCCCCTAATCACAGCCGATTTCCAGTCCAAGTTCCCCCTCCCTCCGCCATAGTCCATTTGCAGTCCAAGTTCCCCCCCCCATAGCCCTCTTCCAGTCCAAGTTCCCCCCCCCCCCATAGCCCTTTTCCAGTCCAGGTCCCCCTCCCCATCACAACCCATTTCCAGTCCATGTCCCCCCCCTAGCCCTTTTCCAGTCCAGGTCCCCCCCCAGCCCTTTTCCAGTCCAGGTCCCCCTCCCCATCAAAACCCATTTCCAGTCCATGTCCCCCCCTCTAGCCCTTTTACAGTCCTGGTCCCCTCCCATCACAGCCCATTTCTTTCCAGTCCAAGTCCCCCCCCCCATCGCCATTTTCCGGTCCTGGTCCCCCCCCCCCCATCACACCCCATTTCCAGTCAAATTCCCCCCACCTAGCCCTTTTCCAGTCCCGGCCCCCTCCCCCCAACCCAGCCCAGGCAGTCCTTGGCCTCCCCCCCCCCCAAACCGTGGCTGTCTGAGGCTTTAGAGGAAGCCGGCGCGAGGCCCCGGCTCCCTCTGAACAGCCGCCAGCGTGAGCCTTTTCCTTCACGCTGGCGGCTGTTTCTGTGAAGCCGCGAATGCTGGGAAAGGTTAAAGGGCATTGCCTTTAACCTTTCCCACCAATCGCGGCTTCACAGGAACAGCCGCCAGCGTGAAGGTAAAGGCTCTTCACGCTGGCGGCTGTTCAGAGGGAGCCGGGGCCTCGCGCGGGCTTCCCCGGCTCCCTCTGAAGCCCTCCGGGTTGGGAGAAAAGCCATTTTTTTTGCTCTGGCCGCTCCCGATCCTGCGGCCAGAGCAAAAAAACCGGCTTTTCAAGGGCCGGTTTTGCCTCTGCACCGGCAGCCGGCCTGGCCATGGAAAAACCGGCCAGGCCGGCTGAAAACCGGTCAGTTGGCAACCCTAGCCGCTAACATGCTGCTCTCCTGCCCCTCCCCACCAACACTGCACTGCATTTGATCTTTTTGCCCTTCTGAGAAAATAGTGGAAATAGCAACAGACAACTGGAGGCTGCAACTCTGGGTATTTTCCTCTTAAAGAAATCCCTCTTCAGCTTAGGTGTTGGACTACAGGAATTTTTCTTTTTATGTATTTACTAGTAATTTTTTATGCCACCAATAATAAATGTTTTAATGGTTTATAATAGAATCATCCTCGGTTCCTCTGCACTAGTGCCTGCTGCTGACCCTACATCTCAGCGGAGTAAATTAACTTCCTTCCTCTTTGGAAGATTTTTATGTTGCTTACACATTTTAGACTTCAGCAAGGCACTTTCTGAAGCATCTTTCTCTCTGACCCTCTCTGAATGTAGGAGAGAAAAATGATCTTCGGTTCTTGTTTTCTTTCACTTTCCTGCTGCTGGGCTGCTGAGATCATCAGCTATGGGATTTGGGAAAGAGAGGAAGGGATAGTCTTCTTTGGTTGATTGTCAAAAACTTTCAAACAACATGACTGGTGAAGATACTTGAACTTTTAACTTCTCTCCCTCTCCAGGATGTTCTGCTCTGTCTGGTCCAAGGGCCTACATTGTTGCCAAAAATGAATAACACAAATGAGGAATCAGCCTATTACAGCTCCATGGTCATTCATTTAATTTAACAGAAGAACGTATCTATTGGGTCATTTTATTTTATTTTTTATTTATTTTATTTTCATTCACTTATATACCGCGCTATTCTGCATCAGTGCGGTTTACATTGAACAAACTGAAATTACATTGAACAGGGCATTATAACTTGGAGATAACTATTTTACAGGGAACATGCCAAAGATGCATCAAGACCAGTATCCTGTTTCAAACAAGGCCATTCCACATCACAGGAATCTAGCAGGACCCTAAAAAGGAGGCAGATTCCATGTTGCTTACCCGCCGGCATAACAGAGTTTTTTCCTAAAACCACCTTAATAATTGTTTATTGACTTTTTCTCCAGGAAAAGGTGCATGACCTGAAATGACATCATCTGTGCATGTTATCATTTCAAAATAAATAGACCGCTTCTCCCTCTGTTCTTATTCCAGAATATTGTATAGCCCTTCATCCTCTCCTGTACTCCCAGTAATAGTTCTGTATCTCACTAGAGCCTCCCCTTCATCCTCCTCTCCTATACTCCCAGCTCTAGCGTCTACCCTTCATCCTTCTCTCCTATACTCCCAGTTCTAGCGCCTCCCCTTCATCCTCCTCTCCTATACTCCCAGCTCTAGTGCCTCCCCTTCATCCTTCTCTCCTATACTCCCAGTTCTAGCGCCTCCCCCTCATCGTTCTCTTATACTCCAAGCAATAGTCCTGCATCTTTCATGCACCTCCCCTTCATACTTCTCTCCTATACTATCAGCAATAGTTCTGCATCTCTCTAAAACCTCCCCTTCATCCTTCACTCCTGTATGCCCAGCAATAGTCCGGCATCTCTCTAGCACCTCCCCTTCATCCTTCTCTCCTGTACTCATAGCAATAGTCCTGCATCTCTCTAGAGCCACCCCTTCACCCTTCTCTCCTGTACTCACAACAATAGTCCTGCATCTCTCTAGTGCCTCTCCTTCATCCTTCTCTCCTGTACTCACAGCAATAGTCCTGCATCTCTCTAGAGCCTCCCCTTCATCCTTCTCTCCTGTACTCACAGCAATAGTCCTGCATCTCTCTAGAGCCTCCCCTTCATCCTTCTCTCCTGTACTCACAGCAATAGTCCTGCATCTCTCTAGCACCTCCCCTTCATCCTTCTCTCCTATACTCCCAGAAATAGTCCTGCATCTCTCTAGAGCCTCCACTTTATCCTTCTCTCCTATACTCCCAGCAATAGTCCTGCATCTCTCTAACACCTCCCCTTCATCCTTCTCTCCTGTACTCCTAGCAATAGTCCTGCATCTCTCTAACACCTCCCCTTTATCCTTCTCTCCTGTACTCCCAGCAATAGTCCTGCATCTCTCTAGTACCACTCCTTCATCCTTCTCTCCTGTACTCCCAGCAATAGTCCTGCATCTCTCTAGCACCTCCCCTTCATCCTTCTCTCCTATACTCCTAGCAATAGTCCTGCATCTCTCTAGCACCTCCCCTTCATCCTTCTCTCCTGTACTCCTAGCAATAGTCCTGCATCTCTCTAACACCTCCCCTTCATCCTTCTCTCCTGTACTCACAGCAATAGTCCTGCATCTCTCTAACACCTCCCCTTCATCCTTCTCTCCTGTACTCACAGCAATAGTTCTGCATCTCTCTAGCACCTCCCCTTCATCCTTCTCTCCTTTACTCCCAGCGATAGTTCTGCATCTCTCTAGCACCTCCCCTTCATCCTTCTCTCCTGTACTCCCAGTAATACTCCTGCATCTCTCTAGCGCCTCCCCTTCATCCTTCTCTCCTGTACTCCCAGCAATAGTCCTGCATCTCTCTAGCACCTCCCCTTCATCCTTCTCTCCTATACACCTAGCAATAGTCCTGCATCTCTCTAGCACCTCCCCTTCATCCGTCTCTCCTGTACTCCTAGCAATAGTCCTGCATCTCTCTAACACCTCCCCTTCTTCCTTCTCTCCTGTACTCCCAGCAATAGTCCTGCATCTCTCTAGTACCACTCCTTCATCCTTCTCTCCTGTACTCCCAGCAATAGTCCTGCATCTCTCTAGCACCTCCCCTTCATCCTTCTCTCCTGTACTCCCAGTAATACTCCTGCATCTCTCTAGCGCCTCCCCTTCATCCTTCTCTCCTGTACTCCCAGTAATACTCCTGCATCTCTCTAGCACCTCCCCTTCATCCTTCTCTCCTATACTCCTAGCAATAGTCCTGCATCTCTCTAGCACCTCCCCTTCATCCTTCTCTCCTGTACTCCTAGCAATAGTCCTGCATCTCTCTAACACCTCCCCTTCATCCTTCTCTCCTGTACTCACAGCAATAGTTCTGCATCTCTCTAGCACCTCCCCTTCATCCTTCTCTCCTTTACTCCCAGCGATAGTTCTGCATCTCTCTAGCACCTCCCCTTCATCCTTCTCTCCTGTACTCCCAGTAATAGTCCTGCATCTCTCTAGCACCTCCCCTTCATCCTTCTCTCCTGTACTCCCAGCAATAGTCCTGCATCTCTCTAGCACCTCCCCTTCATCCTTCTCTCCTGTACTCCCAGTAATAGTCCTGCATCTCTCTAGCACCTCCCCTTCATCCTTCTCTCCTGTACTCCCAGCAATAGTCCTGCATCTCTCTAGTACCTCCCCTTCATCCTTCTCTCCTATACTCCCAGTAATAGTCCTGCATCTCTCTAGCACCTCCCCTTCATCCTTCTCTCCTGTACTCCCAGCAATAGTCCTGCATCTGTCTAGCGCCTCCCCTTCATCCTTCTCTCCTGTACTCACAGCAATAGTCCTGCATCTCTCTAGCGCCTCCCCTTCATCCTTCTATACTCCCAGAAATAGTCCTGCATCTCTCTAGCGCCTCCCCTTCATCCTTCTCTCCTGTACTCCCAGAAATAGTCCTGCATCTCTCTAGAGCCTCCACTTTATCCTTCTCTCCTGTACTCACAGCAATAGTCCTGCATCTCTCTAGCACCTCCCCTTCATCCTTCTCTCCTGTACTCACAGCAATAGTCCTGCATCTCTCTAGCACCTCCCCTTCATCCTTCTCTCCTGTACTCACAGCAATAGTCCTGCATCTCTCTAGCACCTCCTCTTCATCCTTCTCTCCTGTACTCACAGCAATAGTCCTGCATCTCTCTAGCACCTCCCCTTCATCCTTCTCTCCTGTACTCACAGCAATAGTCCTGCATCTCTCTAGCACCTCCCCTTCATCCTTCTCTCCTGTACTCCCAGCAATAGTCCTGCATCTCTCTAGCACCTCCCCTTCATCCTTCTCTCCTGTACTCCCAGCAATAGTCCTGCATCTCTCTAGCACCTCCCCTTCATCCTTCTCTCCTGTACTCCCAGCAATAGTCCTGCATCTCTCAAGCACCTCCACTTCATCCTTCTCTCCTGTACTCACAGCAATAGTCCTGCATCTCTCTAGACCCTCCCCTTCATCCTTCTCTCCTGTACTCACAGCAATAGTCCTGCGTCTCTCTAGCACCTCCACTTCAACCTTCTCTGCTGTACTCCTAGCAATAGTCCTGCGTCTCTCTAACACCTCCCGTTCATCCTTCTCTCCTGTACTCCCAGTAATAGTCCTGCATCTCTCTAGCGCCTCCCTCCATCATTCTCTCCTGTACTCACAGCAATAGTCCTGCATCTGTCAAGCACCTCCCCTACATCCTTCTCTCCTGTACTCACAGCAATAGTCCTGCATCTCTCTAGCACCTCCCATTCATCCTTCTCTCCTGTACTCACAGCAATAGTCTACATCTCTCTAGCGCCTCCCCTTAATCCTTCTCTCCTGTACTCCTAGCAATAGTCCTGCATCTCTCTAGCACCTTCCCTTCATCCTTCTCTCCTATACTCCTAGAAACAGTCCTGCATCTCTCTAACACCTCCCCTTCATCCTTCTCTCCTGTACTCCTAGCAATAGTCCTGCATCTCTCTAGAGCCTCCCCTTCATCCTTCTCTCCTGTACTCCCAGCAATAGTCCTGCATCTCTCTAGCACCTCCCCTTCATCCTTCTCTCCTGTACTCCTAGCAATAGTCCTGCATCTCTCTAGCACCTCCCCTTCATCCTTCTCTCCTGTACTCCTAGCAATAGTCCTGCATCTCTCTAGCACCTCCCCTTCATCCTTCTCTCCTGTACTCCTAGCAATAGTCCTGCATCTCTCTAGCACCTCCCCTTCATCCTTCTCTCCTGTACTCCTAGCAATAGTCCTGCATCTCTCTAACACCTCCCCTTCATCCTTCTCTCCTGTACTCCCAGCAATAGTCCTGCATGTCTCTAGCATCTCCCCTTCATCCTTCTCTCCTGTACTCCCAGCAATAGTCCTGCATGTCTCTAACACCTCCCCTTCATACTTCTCTCCTGTACTCCTAGCAATAGTCCTGCATGTCTCTAACACCTCCCCTTCATCCTTCTCTCCTGTACTCCTAGCAATAGTCCTGCATGTCTCTAACACCTCCCCTTCATACTTCTCTCCTGTACTCCCAGCAATAGTCCTGCATCTCTCTAGCACCTCCCCTTCATCCTTATCTGCTGTACTCCCAGCAATAGTCCTGCATCTCTCCAGCACCTCCCCTTCATCCTTCTCTCCTATACTCCTAGCAATAGTCCTGCATCTCTCTAGCACCTCCCTTTCATCCTTCTCTCCTGTACTCCCAGCAATAGTCCTGCATCTCTCTAGCACCTCCCCTTCATCCTTCTCTCCTGTACTCACAGAAATAGTCCTGCATCTCTCTAGTGGCTCACCTTCATCCTTCTCTCCTGTACTCCTAGCAATAGTCCTGCATCTCTCTAACACCTCCCCTTAATCCTTCTCTCCTGTACTCCCAGCAATAGTCCTGCATCTCTCTAGCACCTCCCCTTCATCCTTCTCTCCTGTACTCCCAGCAATAGTCCTGCATCTCTCTAACACCTCCCCTTCATCCTTCTCTCCTGTACTCCCAGCAATAGTCCTGCATCTCTCTAACACCTCCCCTTCATTCTTCTCTCCTGTACTCCGAGCAATAGTCCTGCATCTCTCTAGCACCTCCCCTTCATACTTCTCTCCTGTACTCACAGAAATAGTCCTGCATCTCTCTAGCACCTCCCCTTCATCCTTCTCTCCTGTACTCACAGCAATAGTCCTGCAGCTCTCTAGCACCTCCCCTTCATCCTTCACTCCTGTACTCCCAGCAATATTCCTGCATCTCTCTAACACCTCCCCTTCATCCTTCTCTCATGTACTCCCAGCAATAGTCCTGCATCTCTCTAGCACCTCCCCTTCATCCTTCTCTCCTGTACTCTCAGCAATAGTCCTGCATCTCTCTAACACCTCCCCTTCATCCTTCTCTCCTGTACTCCCAGTAATAGTCCAGCATCTCTCTAACACCTCCTCTTCATCCTTCTCTCCTGTACTCCCAGTAATAGTCCTGCATCTCTCTAGCACCTCCCCTTCATCCTTCTCTCCTGTACTCCTAGCAATAGTCCTGCATCTCTCTAACACCTCCCCTTCATCCTTCTCTCCTATACTCCAAGCAATAGTCCTGCATCTCTCTAGCACCTCCCCTTCATCCTTCTCTCCTGTACTCACAGCAATAGTCCTGCGTCTCTCTAGCACCTCCCCTTCATCCTTCTCTCCTGTACTCACAGCAATAGTCCTGCATCTCTCTAGCACCTCCCCTTCATCCTTCTCTCCTATAATCCCAGAAATAGTCCTGCATCTCTCTAGAGCCTCCACTTTATCCTTCTCTCCTATACTCCCAGAAATAGTCCTGCATCTCTCTAGCGCCTCCCCTTCATCCTTCTCTCCTATACTCCCAGCAATAGTCCTGCATCTCTCTAGCACCTCCCCTTCATCCTTCTCTCCTATACTCCCAGCAATAGTCCTGCATCTCTCTAGCACCTCCCCTCCATCCTTCTCTCCTATACTCCCAGCAATAGTCCTGCATCTCTCTAGCGCCTCTCCTTCATCCTTCTCTCCTATACTCCCAGAAATAGTCCTGCATCTCTCTAGCACCTCCCCTTCATCCTTCTCTCCTATACTCCCAGCAATTGTCCTGCATCTCTCTAGCACCTCCCCTTCATCCTTCTCTCCTATACTCCCAGCAATAGTCCTGCATCTCTCTAGCACCTCCCCTCCATCCTTCTCTCCTGTACTCCCAGCAATAGTCCTGCATCTCTCTAGCACCTCCCCTTCATCCTTCTCTCCTGTACTCCCAGAAATAGTCCTGCATCTCTCTAGCACCTCCCCTCCATCCTTCTCTCCTGTACTCCCAGCAATAGTCCTGCATCTCTCTAACACCTCCCCTTCATCCTTCTCTCCTATACTCCTAGCAATAGTCATGCATCCCTCTAACACCTCCCCTTCATCCTTCTCTCCTATACTCCCAGCAATAGTCCTGCATCTCTCTAACACCTCCCCTTCATCCTTCTCTCCTATACTCCCAGCAATAGTCCTGCATCTCTCTAGCACCTCCCCTTCATCCTTCTCTCCTGTACTCCCAGAAATAGTCCTGCATCTCTCTAGCAACTCCCCTCCATCCTTCTCTCCTGTACTCCCAGCAATAGTCCTGCATCTCTCTAACACCTCCCCTTCATCCTTCTCTCCTATACTCCTAGCAATAGTCCTGCATCTCTCTAGCACCTCCCCTCCATCCTTCTCTCCTGTACTCCCAGCAATAGTCCTGCATCTCTCTAGCACCTCCCGTTCATCCTTCTCTCCTGTACTCCCAGCAATAGTCCTGCATCTCTCTAGCACCTCCCCTTCATCCTTCTCTCCTGTACTCCCAGCAATAGTCCTGCATCTCTCTAACACCTCCGCTTCATCCTTCTCTCCTGTACTCCCAGTGATAGTCCTGCATCTCTCTAGCACCCCCCTTCATCCTTCTCTCCTGTACTCTCAGCAATAGTCCTGCATGTCTCTAACACCTCCCCTTCATCCTTCTCTCCTGTACTCCTAGCAATAGTCCTGCATGTCTCTAACACCTCCCCTTCATACTTCTCTCCTGTACTCCCAGCAATAGTCCTGCATCTCTCTAGCACCTCCCCTTCATCCTTATCTGCTGTACTCCCAGCAATAGTCCTGCATCTCTCCAGCACCTCCCCTTCATCCTTCTCTCCTATACTCCTAGCAATAGTCCTGCATCTCTCTAGCACCTCCCTTTCATCCTTCTCTCCTGTACTCCCAGCAATAGTCCTGCATCTCTCTAGCACCTCCCCTTCATCCTTCTCTCCTGTACTCACAGAAATAGTCCTGCATCTCTCTAGTGGCTCACCTTCATCCTTCTCTCCTGTACTCCTAGCAATAGTCCTGCATCTCTCTAACACCTCCCCTTAATCCTTCTCTCCTGTACTCCCAGCAATAGTCCTGCATCTCTCTAGCACCTCCCCTTCATCCTTCTCTCCTGTACTCCCAGCAATAGTCCTGCATCTCTCTAACACCTCCCCTTCATCCTTCTCTCCTGTACTCCCAGCAATAGTCCTGCATCTCTCTAACACCTCCCCTTCATTCTTCTCTCCTGTACTCCGAGCAATAGTCCTGCATCTCTCTAGCACCTCCCCTTCATCCTTCTTCTCTCCTGTACTCACAGAAATAGTCCTGCATCTCTCTAGCACCTCCCCTTCATCCTTCTCTCCTGTACTCACAGCAATAGTCCTGCAGCTCTCTAGCACCTCCCCTTCATCCTTCACTCCTGTACTCCCAGCAATATTCCTGCATCTCTCTAACACCTCCCCTTCATCCTTCTCTCATGTACTCCCAGCAATAGTCCTGCATCTCTCTAGCACCTCCCCTTCATCCTTCTCTCCTGTACTCTCAGCAATAGTCCTGCATCTCTCTAACACCTCCCCTTCATCCTTCTCTCCTGTACTCCCAGTAATAGTCCAGCATCTCTCTAACACCTCCTCTTCATCCTTCTCTCCTGTACTCCCAGTAATAGTCCTGCATCTCTCTAGCACCTCCCCTTCATCCTTCTCTCCTGTACTCCTAGCAATAGTCCTGCATCTCTCTAACACCTCCCCTTCATCCTTCTCTCCTATACTCCAAGCAATAGTCCTGCATCTCTCTAGCACCTCCCCTTCATCCTTCTCTCCTGTACTCACAGCAATAGTCCTGCGTCTCTCTAGCACCTCCCCTTCATCCTTCTCTCCTGTACTCACAGCAATAGTCCTGCATCTCTCTAGCACCTCCCCTTCATCCTTCTCTCCTATAATCCCAGAAATAGTCCTGCATCTCTCTAGAGCCTCCACTTTATCCTTCTCTCCTATACTCCCAGAAATAGTCCTGCATCTCTCTAGCGCCTCCCCTTCATCCTTCTCTCCTATACTCCCAGCAATAGTCCTGCATCTCTCTAGCACCTCCCCTTCATCCTTCTCTCCTATACTCCCAGCAATAGTCCTGCATCTCTCTAGCACCTCCCCTCCATCCTTCTCTCCTATACTCCCAGCAATAGTCCTGCATCTCTCTAGCGCCTCTCCTTCATCCTTCTCTCCTATACTCCCAGAAATAGTCCTGCATCTCTCTAGCACCTCCCCTTCATCCTTCTCTCCTATACTCCCAGCAATTGTCCTGCATCTCTCTAGCACCTCCCCTTCATCCTTCTCTCCTATACTCCCAGCAATAGTCCTGCATCTCTCTAGCACCTCCCCTCCATCCTTCTCTCCTGTACTCCCAGCAATAGTCCTGCATCTCTCTAGCACCTCCCCTTCATCCTTCTCTCCTGTACTCCCAGAAATAGTCCTGCATCTCTCTAGCACCTCCCCTCCATCCTTCTCTCCTGTACTCCCAGCAATAGTCCTGCATCTCTCTAACACCTCCCCTTCATCCTTCTCTCCTATACTCCTAGCAATAGTCATGCATCCCTCTAACACCTCCCCTTCATCCTTCTCTCCTATACTCCCAGCAATAGTCCTGCATCTCTCTAACACCTCCCCTTCATCCTTCTCTCCTATACTCCCAGCAATAGTCCTGCATCTCTCTAGCACCTCCCCTTCATCCTTCTCTCCTGTACTCCCAGAAATAGTCCTGCATCTCTCTAGCAACTCCCCTCCATCCTTCTCTCCTGTACTCCCAGCAATAGTCCTGCATCTCTCTAACACCTCCCCTTCATCCTTCTCTCCTATACTCCAAGCAATAGTCCTGCATCTCTCTAGCACCTCCCCTACATCCTTCTCTCCTGTACTCCCAGCAATAGTCCTGCATCTCTCTAGCACCTCCCGTTCATCCTTCTCTCCTGTACTCCCAGCAATAGTCCTGCATCTCTCTAGCACCTCCCCTTCATCCTTCTCTCCTGTACTCCCAGCAATAGTCCTGCATCTCTCTAACACCTCCGCTTCATCCTTCTCTCCTGTACTCCCAGTGATAGTCCTGCATCTCTCTAGCACCCCCCTTCATCCTTCTCTCCTGTACTCTCAGCAATAGTCCTGCATCTCTCTAACACCTCCCCTTCATCCTTCTCTCCTATACGCCCAGCATCTCTCTAGCACCTCCCCTTCATCCTTCTCTCCTGTACTCCCAGCAATAGTCCTGCATCTCTCTAGCACCTCCCCTTCATCCTTCTCTCCTGTACTCCCAGCAATAGTCCTGCATCTCTCTAACACCTCCCCTTAATCCTTCTCTCCTGTACTCTTAGCAATAGTCCTGCATCTCTCTAGCACCTCCCCTTCATCCTTCTCTCCTGTACTCCCAGCAATAGTCCTGCATCTCTCTAGCACCTCCCCTTCATCCGTCTCTCCTGTACTCCCAGCAATAGTCCTGCATCTCTCTAGCACCTCCCCTTCATCCTTCTCTCCTGTACTCCCAGCAATAGTCCTGCATCTCTCTAACACCTCCCCTTAATCCTTCTCTCCTGTACTCCTAGCAATAGTCCTGCATCTCTCTAGCACCTCCCCTTCATCCTTCTCTCCTGTACTCCCAGCAATAGTCCTGCATCTCTCTAGCACTTCCCCTTCATCCGTCTCTCCTGTACTCCCAGCAATAGTCCTGCATCTCTCTAGCACCTCCCCTTCATCCTTCTCTCCTGTACTCCCAGCAATAGTCCTGCATCTCTCTAAAACCTCCCCTTCATCCTTCTCTCCTGTACTCCCAGCAATAGTCCTGCATCTCTCTAACACCTCCCCTTCATCCTTCTCTCCTATACTCCCAGCATCTCTCTAGTGCCTCCCCTTCATACTTCTCTCCTGTACTCCCAGCAATAGTCCTGCGTCTCTCTATCGCCTCCCTTCATCCTTCTCTCCTATACTCCCAGCATCTCCCTAGCGCCTCCCCTTCATACTTCTCTCCTGTACTCGCAGCAATAGTCCTGCGTCTCTCTATCGCCTCCCTTCATCCTTCTCTCCTGTACTCCCAGCAATAGTCCTGCATCTTTCTAACACCTCCCCTCCGTCCTTCTCTGCTGTACTCCCAGTAATAGTCCTGCATCTCTCTAACACCTCCCCTCCGTCCTTCTCTCCTGTACTCCCAGTAATAGTCCTGCATCTCTCTAGCGCCTCCCCTCCATCCTTCTCTCCTGTACTCCCAGCAATAGTCCTGCATCTCTCTAGCGCCTCCCCTCCATCCTTCTCTCCTGTACTCCCAGCAATAGTCCTGCATCTCTCTAGCACCTCCCCTTCATCCTTCTCTCCTGTACTCCCATCAATATTCTTGCGTCTCTCTAGCGCCTCCCTTCATCCTTCTCTCCTGTATTCCCAGCAATAGTCCTGCATCTCTCTAGTGCCTCCTTTTCATCCTTCTCTCCTGTACTCACAGCAATAGTCCTGCATCTCTCTAGTGTCTCCCCTTCATCCTTCTCTCCTGTACTTCCAGCAATAGTCCTGCATCTCTCTAGCACCTCCCCTTCATCCTTCTCTCCTATACTCCCAGCAATTGTCCTGCATCTCTCTAGCACCTCCCCTTCATCCTTCTCTCCTGTACTCCCAGTAATAGTCCTGCATCTCTCTAACACCTCACCTTCATCCTTCTCTCCTGTACTCCCAGTAATAGTTCTGCATCTCTCTAGCACCTCCCCTTCATCCTTCTCTCCTATACTCCCAGCAATAGTCCTGCATCTCTCTAGTGCCTCCCCTTCATCCTTCTCTCCTGTACTCCCAGCTCCAATGCCTCCCTTCCATCCTTCTCTCCTATACTCCCAGCATCTCTCTAGTGCCTCCCCTTCATCCTTCTCTCCTGTACTCCCAGCTCCAGTGCCTCCCTTCCATCCTTCTCTCCTATACTCCCAGCATCTCCCTAGCACCTCCCCTTCATACTTCTCTCCTGTACTCCCAGCAATAGTCCTGCATCTCTCTAGCACCTCCCCTTCATCCTTCTCTCCTGTACTCCCAGTAATAGTCCAGCATCTCTCTAGCACCTCCCCTTCATCCTTCTCTCCTATACTCCAAGCTCTAGCGCCTCCCCTTCATCCTTCTCTCCTATACTCCCAGGTCTAGCACCTCCCCTTCATCCTTCTCTCCTGTACTCCTAGCAATAGTCCTGCAACTCTCTAGCACCTCCCCTTCATCCTTCTATCCTGTACTCCCAGTAATACTCCTGCATCTCTCTAGCGCCTCCCCTCCATCCTTCTCTCCTGTACTCCCAGTAATACTCCTGCATCTCTCTAGCGCCTCCCCTAAATCCTTCTCTCCTATACTCCTAGCAATAGTCCTGCATCTCTCTAGAGTCTCTACTTTAACCTTTTGTCCTGTACTCCTAGCAATAGTCCTGCATCTCTCTAGCATCTCCCCTTCATCCTTCTCTCCTATACTCCTAGCAATAGTCCTGCATCTCTCTAGCGCCTCCCATTCATCCTTCTCTCCTGTACTCCTAGCAATAGTCCTGCATCTCTCTAGCGCCTCCCATTCATCCTCCTTCCCTATACTGCTAGCAATAGTCCTGCATCTCTCTAACGCCTCCCATTCATCCTTCTGTACTATACTCCCAGCAATAGTCCTGCATCTCTCTAGCACATCCCATTCATCCTCCTCTCCTATACTCCTAGCAATAGTCCTGCATCTCTCTAGCGCCTCCCCTTCATCCTTCTCTCCTGTACTCCTAGCAATAGTCCTGCATCTCTCTAGCGCCTCCCCTTCATCCTTCTCTCCTGTACTCCTAGCAATAGTCCTGCATCTCTCTAGCACCTCCCATTCATCCTTCTCTCCTGTACTCCTAGCAATAGTCCTGCATCTCTCTAGCACCTTCCCTTCATCCTTCTCTCCTATACTCCCAGCAATAGTCCTGCATCTCTCCAGCACCTCCCTTTCATCCTTCTCTCCTATACTCCCAGCAATAGTCCTGCATCTCTCTAGTGCCTCCCCTTCATCCTTCTCTCCTGTACTCCTAGCAATAGTCCTGCATCTCTCTAGCACCTCCCCTTCATCCTTCTCTCCTGTACTCACAGCAATAGTCCTGCAACTCTCTAGCACCTCCCCTTCATCCTTCTCTCCTATACTCCAAGCAATAGTCCAGTATCTCTCTAGCACCTCCCCTTCATCCTTCTCTCCTATACTCCAAGCAATACTCCAGTATCTCTCTAGCACCTCCCCTTCATCCTTCTCTCCTGTACTCACAGAAATAGTCCTGCATCTCTCTAGCACCTTCCCTTCATCCTTCTCTCCAATACTCCCAGCAATAGTCCTGCATCTCTCTAACACCTCCCCTTCATCCTTCTCTCCTGTACTCACAGCAATAGTCCTGCATCTCTCTAGCACCTCCCCTTCATCCTTCTCTCTTGTACTCCCAGTAATAGTCCTGCATCTCTCTAACACCTCCCCTTCATCTTTCTCTCCTATACTCCCAGCAATAGTCCTGCATCTCTCTAACACCTCCCCTTCATCCTTCTCTCTTGTATGCCCAGCAATAGTCCTGCGTCTCTCTAGCACCTCCCCTTCATCCTTCTCTCCTATACTCCAAGCTCTAGCGCCTCCCCTTCATCCTTCTCTCCTATACTCCCAGGTCTAGCACCTCCCCTTCATCCTTCTCTCCTGTACTCCCAGGTCTAGCACCTCCCCTTCATCCTTCTCTCCTGTACTCCTAGCAATAGTCCTGCAACTCTCTAGCACCTCCCCTTCATCCTTCTCTCCTGTACTCCCAGTAATACTCCTGCATCTCTCTAGCGCCTCCCCTCCATCCTTCTCTCCTGTACTCCCAGTAATACTCCTGCATCTCTCTAGCGCCTCCCCTCCATCCTTCTCTCCTATACTCCTAGCAATAGTCCTGCTTCTCTCTAGAGTCTCCACTTTAACCTTTTGTCCTGTACTCCTAGCAATAGTCCTGCAACTCTCTAGCACCTCCCGTTCATTCTTCTCTGCTGAACTCCCAGCAATAGTTCTGCATCTCTCTAGCATCTCCCCTTCATCCTTCTCTCCTATACTCCTAGCAATAGTCCTGCATCTCTCTAGCGCCTCCCATTCATCCTTCTCTCCTGTACTCCTAGCAATAGTCCTGCATCTCTCTAGCGCCTCCCATTCATCCTCCTCTCCTATATTCCTAGCAATAGTCCTGCATCTTTCTAGCGCCTCCCATTCATCCTTCTCTCCTGTACTCCTAGCAATAGTCCTGCATCTCTCTAGCACCTTCCCTTCATCCTTCTCTCCTATACTCCCAGCAATAGTCCTGCATCTCTCCAGCACCTCCCCTTCATCCTTCTCTCCTGTACTCCCAGCAATAGTCCTGCATCTCTCTAGTGCCTCCCCTTCATCCTTCTCTCCTGTACTCCCAGCAATAGTCCTGCATCTCTCTAGTGCCTCCCCTTCATCCTTCTCTCCTGTACTCCAAGCAATAGTCCTGCATTTCTCTAGCGCCTCCCCTTCATCCTTCTCTCTTGTACTCACAGCAATAGTCCTGCAACTCTCTAGCACCTCCCCTTCATCCTTCTCTCCTATATTCCAAGCAATAGTCCTGTATCTCTCTAGCACCTCCCCTTCATCCTTCTCTCCTGTACACACAGAAATAGTCCTGCATCTCTCTAGCACCTTCCCTTCATCCTTCTCTCCTGTACTCCCAGCAATAGTTCTGCATCTCTCTAAGACCTCCCCTTCATCCTTCTCTTTTGTACTCCCAGTAATAGTCCTCCATCTCTCTAACACCTCCCCTTCATCCTTCTCTCCTGTACTCCTAGCAATAGTCCTGCATCTCTCTAACACCTCCCCTTCATCCTTCTCTCCTGTACTCCTAGCAATAGTCCTGCATCTCTATAACACCTCCCCTTCATCCTTCTCTCCTGTACTCACAGCAATAGTCCTGCATCTCTCTAGCACCTCCCCTTCATCCTTCTCTCTTGTACTCCCAGTAATAGTCCTGCATCTCTCTAACACCTCCCCTTCATCCTTCTCTCCTGTACTCCTAGCAATAGTCCTGCATCTCTCTAACACCTCCCCTTCATCCTTCTCTCCTGTACTCCTAGCAATAGTCCTGCATCTCTCTAGCACCTCCCCTTCATCCTTCTCTCCTATACTCCCAGCAATAGTCCTGCATCTCTTTAGAGTCTCCACTTTAACCTTTTCTCCTGTACTCCTAGCAATAGTCCTGCAACTCTCTAGCACCTCCCGTTCATCCTTCTCTCCTGTACTCCCAGCAATAGCCCTGCATCTCTCTAGAGCCTCCACTTTAACCTTCTGTCCTGTACTCCTAGCAATAGTCCTGCATCTCTCTAGCACCTCCCCTTCATCCTTCTCTCCTGTACTCACAACAATAGTTCTGCATCTCTCTAGCACCTCCCCTTCATCCTTCTCTCCTGTACTCACAGCAATAGTTCTGCATCTCTCCAGCACCTCCCCTTCATCCTTCTCTCCTGTACTCACAACAATAGTTCTGCATCTCT
Source organism: Ichthyophis bannanicus (assembly GCA_033557465.1). Taxonomy (NCBI): domain Eukaryota; kingdom Metazoa; phylum Chordata; class Amphibia; order Gymnophiona; family Ichthyophiidae; genus Ichthyophis; species Ichthyophis bannanicus. The sequence goes on from CM066032.1 coordinate 1,803,538,589, forward strand.
CTAGCACCTCCCCTTCATCCTTCTCTCTTGTACTCCCAGTAATAGTCCTGCAACTCTCTAGCACCTCCCCTTCATCCTTCTCTCCTGTACTCCCAGCAATAGTCCTGCATCTGTGTAGCGCCTCCCCTTCATCCTTCTCTCCTGTACTCAAAGCAATAGTCCTGCATCTCTCTAGCACCTCCCCTTCATCCTTCTCTCCTGTACTCACAACAATAGTTCTGCATCTCTCTAGCAGCTCCCCTTCATCCTTCTCTCCTGTACTCACAACAATAGTTCTGCATCTCTCTAGCACCTCCCCTTCATCCTTCTCTCCTGTACTCACAGCAATAGTTCTGCATCTCTCTAGCACCTCCCCTTCATCTTTCTCTCCTGTACTCACAACAATAGTTCTGCATCTCTCTAGCACCTCCCCTTCATCCTTCTCTTGTACTCCCAGTAATAGTCCTGCAACTCTCTAGCACCTCCCCTTCATCCTTCTCTCCTGTACTCACAGCAATAGTCCTGCATCTCTCTAGCACCACCCCTTCATCCTTCTCTCCTGTACTCACAGCAATAGTCCTGCATTTCTCTAGCACCTCCCCTTCATCCTTCTCTCCTGAACTCCCAGCAATAGTCCTGCATCTCTCTAACACCTCCCCTTCATCCTTCTCGCCTGTAGTCCTAGCAATAGTCCTGCATCTCTCTAACACCTCCCCTTCATCCTTCTCTCCTGTACTCACAGCAATAGTCCTGCATCTCTCTAGCACCTCCCCTTCATCCTTCTCTCCTATACTCCCAGAAATAGTCCTGCATCTCTCTAGCACCTCCCCTTCATCCTTCTCTCCTGTACTCCTAGCAATAGTCCTGCATCTCTCTAGCACCTCCCCTTCATCCTTCTCTCCTGTACTCACAGCAATAGTTCTGCATCTCTCTAGCACCTCCCATTCATCCTTCTCTCCTGTACTCCCAGCAATAGTCCTGCATCTCTCTAGAGCCTCCACTTTATCCTTCTCTCCTATACTCCCAGCAATAGTCCTGCATCTCCCTAGCACCTCCCCTTCATCCTTCTCTCCTATACTCACAGCAATAGTCCTGCATCTCAATAGCACCTCCCCTCCATCCTTCTCTCCTATACTCCCAGCAATAGTCCTGCATCTCTCTAGCACCTCCCCTTCATCTTTCTCTCCTGTACTCCTAGCAATAGTCCTGCATCTCTCTAGCGCCTCCCCTTCATCCTTCTCTCCTGTACTCACAGCAATAGTCCTGCATCTCTCTAGCACCTCCCCTTCATCCTTCTCTCCTATACTCCAAGCAATAATCCTGTATCTCTCTAGTGCCTCCCCTTCATCCTTCTCGCCTGTACTTCCAGCAATAGTCCTGCATCTCTCTAGCACCTCCCCTTCATCCTTCTCTCCTGTACTCATAGAAATAGTCCTGCATCTCTCTAGCACCACCCCTTCATCCTTCTCTCCTGTACTCACAGCAATAGTACTGCATCTCTCTAACACCTCCCCTTCATCCTTCTCTCCTGTACTCCTAGCAATAGTCCTGCATCTCTATAACACCTCCCCTTCATCCTTCTCTCCTATACTCCCAGCAATAGTCCTGCATCTCTTTAGAGTCTCCACTTTAACCTTTTGTCCTGTACTCCTAGCAATAGTCCTGCAACTCTCTAGCACCTCCCGTTCATCCTTCTCTCCTGTACTCCCAGCAATAGCCCTGCATCTCTCTAGAGCCTCCACTTTAACCTTCTGTCCTGTACTCCTAGCAATAGTCCTGCATCTCTCTAGCACCTCCACTTCATCCTTCTCTCCTGTACTCACAGCAATAGTCCTGCATCTCTCTAGCACCTCCCCTTCATCCTTCTGTCCTATACTCCCAGAAATAGTCCTGCATATCTCTAGCACCTTCCCTTCATCCTTCTCTCCTATACTCCCAGAAATAGTCCTGCATCTCTCTAGCACCTCCCCTTCATCCTTCTCTCCTGTACTCCCAGCAATAGTCCTGCATCTCTCTAGCACCTCCCCTTCATCCTTCTCTCCTGTACTCCTAGCAATAGTCCTGCATCTCTCTAGCACCTCCCCTTCATCCTTCTCTCCTGTACTCCTAGCAATAGTCCTGCATCTCTCTAGCGCCTACCCTTCATCCTTCTCTCCTGTACTCACAGCAATAGTTCTGCATCTCTCTAGCACCTCTCCTTCATCCTTCTCTCCTGTACTCACAGCAATAGTCCTGCATCTCTCTAACACCTCCCCTTCATCCTTCTCTCCTGTACTCCTAGCAATAGTCCTGCATCTCTCTAGCGCCTCCCCTTCATCCTTCTCTCCTGTACTCACAGCAATAGTCCTGCAACTCTCTAGCACCTCCCCTTCATCCTTCTCTCCTATACTCCCAGCAATAGTCCTGCATCTCTCTAACACCTCCCCTTCATCCTTCTCTCCTGTACTCACAGCAATAGTGCTGCATCTCTCTAGCACCACCCCTTCATCCTTCTCTCCTGTACTCCCAGCAATAGTCCTGCATCTCTCTAACACCTCCCCTTCATCCTTCTCTCCTGTACTCCTAGCAATAGTCCTGCATCTCTATAACACCTCCCCTTCATCCTTCTGTCCTGTACTCACAGCAATATTCCTGCATCTCTCTAGCACCTCCCCTTCATCCTTCTCTCCTGTACTCCTAGCAATAGTCCTGCATCTCTATAACACCTCCCCTTCATCCTTCTGTCCTGTACTCACAGCAATATTCCTGCATCTCTCTAGCACCTCCCCTTCATCCTTCTCTCCTGTACTCCCAGCAATAGTCCTGCATCTCTCTAGCACCTCCCCTTAATCCTTCTCTCCTGTACTCCTAGCAATAGTCCTGCATCTCTCTAGCACCTCCCCTTCATCCTTCTCTCCTGTACTCCTAGCAATAGTCCTGCATCTCTCTAGCGCCTCCCCTTCATCCTTCTCTCCTGTACTCACAGCAATAGTTCTGCATCTCTCTAGCACCTCTCCTTCATCCTTCTCTCCTGTACTCACAGCAATAGTCCTGCATCTCCCTAGCACCTCCCCTCCATCCTTCTCTCCTATACTCCCAGCAATAGTCCTGCATCTCTCTAGTACCTCCCCTTCATCCTTCTCTCCTGTACTCCTAGCAATAGTCCTGCATCTCTCTAGCACCTCCCCTTCATCCTTCTCTCCTATACTCACAGCAATAGTCCTGCATCTCTCTAACACCTTCCCTTCATCCTTCTCTCCTGTACTCCTAGCAATAGTCCTGCATCTCTCTAGCGCCTCCCCTTCATCCTTCTCTCCTGTACTCCCAGTAATAGTCCTCCATCTCTCTAACACCTCCCCTTCATCCTCCTCTCCTGTACTCCTAGCAATAGTCCTGCATCTCTCTAGCACTTCCCCTTCATCCTTCTCTCCTATACTCCCAGCAATAGTCCTGCATCTCTCTAACACCTCCCCTTCATCCTTCTCTCCTGTACTCCTAGCAATAGTCCTGCATCTCTCTAACACCTCCCCTTCATCCTTCTCTCCTATACTCCTAGCAATAGTCCTGCATCTCTTTAGAGTCTCCACTTTAACCTTCTGTCCTTTACTCCCAGCAATAGTCCTGCATCTTTCTAGCACCTCCCCTTCATCCTTCTCTCCTGTACTCCCAGTAATAGTCCTGCATCTCTCTAGCACCTCCCCTTCATCCTTCTCTCCTGTACTCCCAGCAATAGTCCTGCATCTGTCTAGCACCTCCCCTTCAACCTTCTCTCCTGTACTCACAGCAATAGTCCTGCATCTCTCTAACACCTCCCCTTCATCCTTCTCTCCTGTACTCCCAGCAATAGTCCTGCATCTGTCTAGCGCCTCCCCTTCATCCTTCTCTCCTATACTCCTAGCAATAGTCCTGCATCTCTCTAGCACCTCCCCTTCAACCTTCTCTCCTGTACTCCCAGCAATAGTCCTGCATCTCTCTAGCACCTCCCCTCCATCCTTCTCTCCTGTACTCCCAGCAATAGTCCTGCATCTCTCTAGTGCCTCCCCTTCATCCTTCTCTCCTGTACTCCCAGCAATAGCCCTGCATCTCTCTAACAACTCCCCTTCATCCTTCTCTCCTGTACTCCTAGCAATAGTCCTGCATCTCTCTAACACCTCCCCTTCATCCTTCTCTCCTGTACTCCTAGCAATAGTCCAGTATCTCTCTAACACCTCCACTTCATCCTTCTCTCATGTTCTCCCAGCAATAGTCCTGCATCTCTCTAGCACCTCCCCTTCATCCTTCTCTACTATACTCCCAGTAATAGTCCTGCATCTCTCTAGTGCCTCCCCTTCATCCTTCTCTCCTGTACTCCCAGCAATAGTCCTGCATCTCTCTAACACCTCCCCTTCATCCTTCTCTCCTGTACTCCTAGCAATAGTCCAGTATCTCTCTAACACTTCCACTTCATCCTTCTCTCCTGTACTCCTAGCAATAGTCCTGCATCTCTTTAGAGTCTCCACTTTAACCTTCTGTCCTTTACTCCCAGAAATAGTCCTGCATCTCTCTAGCACCTCCCCTTCATCCTTCTCTCCTGTACTCCCAGAAATAGTCCTGCATCTCTCTAGCACCTCCCCTCCATCCTTCTCTCCTGTACTCCCAGCAATAGTCCTGCATCTCTCTAGTGCCTCCCCTTCATCCTTTTCTCCTGTACTCCCAGCAATAGTCCTGCATCTCTCTAGTGCCTCCCCTTCATCCTTCTCTCCTGTACTCCCAGCAATAGTCCTGCATCTCTCTAGCACCTCCCCTTCATCCTTCTCTCCTGTAATCCTAGCAATAGTCCTGCATCTCTCTAACACCTCCCCTTCATCCTTCTCTCCTGTGCTCCTAGCAATAGTCCTGCATCTCTCTAACACCTCCCCTTCATCCTTCTCTCCTGTGCTCCTAGCAATAGTCCTGCATCTCTCTAACACCTCCCCTTCATCCTTCTCTCCTGTGCTCCTAGCAATAGTCCTGCATCTCTCTAACACCTCACCTTCATCCTTCTCTCCTATAGTCCCAGCAATAGTCCTGCATCTCTCTAGTGCCTCCCCTTCATCCTTCTCTCCTGTACTCCCAGCAATAGTCCTTCATCTCTGTAGCACCTCCCCTTCATCCTTCTCTCCTATACTCCTAGCAATAGTCCTGCATCTCTTTAGAGTCTCCACTTTAACCTTTTGTCCTGTACTCCTAGCAATAGTCCTGCAACTCTCTAGCACCTCCCGTTCATCCTTCTCTCCTGTACTCCCAGCAATAGCCCTGCATCTCTCTAGAGCCTCCACTTTAACCTTCTGTCCTGTACTCCCAGCAATAGTCCTGCATCTCTCTAGTGCCTCCCCTTCATCCTTCTCTCCTGTACTCACAACAATAGTTCTGCATCTCTCTAGCACCTCCCCTTCATCCTTCTCTCCTGTACTCACAATAGTTCTGCATCTCTCTAGCACCTCCCCTTCATCCTTCTCTCCTGTACTCCTGGCAACAGTCCTGCATCTCTCTAGCACCTCCCCTTCATCCTTCTCTCCTGCACTCACAGCAATAGTTCTGCATCTCTCTAGCACCTCCTCTTCATCCTTCTCTCCTATACTCACAGCAATAGTTCTGCATCTCTCTATCACCTCCCCTTCATCCTTCTCTCCTGTACTCACAGCAATAGTTCTTCATCTCTCTAGCACCTCCCCTTCATCCTTCTCTCCTGTACTCACAGCAGTAGTCCTGCATCTCTCTAGCACCTCCCCTTCATCCTTCTCTCCTGTACTCCCAGCAATAGTCCTGCATCTGTCTAGCGCCTCCCCTTCAACCTTCTCTCCTGTACTCACAGCAATAGTCCTGCATCTCTCTAACACCTCCCCTTCATCCTTCTCTCCTGTACTCCCAGCAATAGTCCTGCATCTGTCTAGCGCCTCCCCTTCATCCTTCTCTCCTATACTCCTAGCAATAGTCCTGCATCTCTCTAGCACCTCCCCTTCAACCTTCTCTCCTGTACTCCCAGCAATAGTCCTGCATCTCTCTAGCACCTCCCCTCCATCCTTCTCTCCTGTACTCCCAGCAATAGTCCTGCATCTCTCTAACACCTCCCCTTCATCCTTCTCTCCTGTACTCCTAGCAATAGTCCTGCATCTCTCTAACACCTCCCCTTCATCCTTCTCTCCTGTACTCCTAGCAATAGTCCAGTATCTCTCTAACACCTCCACTTCATCCTTCTCTCCTGTTCTCCCAGCAATAGTCCTGCATCTCTCTAGCACCTCCCCTTCATCCTTCTCTCCTATACTCCCAGTAATAGTCCTGCATCTCTCTAGTGCCTCCCCTTCATCCTTCCCTCCTGTACTCCCAGCAATAGTCCTGCATCTCTCTAACACCTCCCCTTCATCCTTCTCTCCTGTACTCCTAGCAATAGTCCAGTATCTCTCTAACACTTCCACTTCATCCTTCTCTCCTGTACTCCTAGCAATAGTCCTGCATCTCTTTAGAGTCTCCACTTTAACCTTCTGTCCTTTACTCCCAGAAATAGTCCTGCATCTCTCTAGCACCTCCCCTTCATCCTTCTCTCCTGTACTCCCAGAAATAGTCCTGCATCTCTCTAGTGCCTCCCCTTCATCCTTCTCTCCTGTACTCCCAGCAATAGTCCTGCATCTCTCTAGTGCCTCCCCTTCATCCTTCTCTCCTGTACTCCCAGCAATAGTCCTGCATCTCTCTAGCACCTCCCCTTCATCCTTCTCTCCTGTAATCCTAGCAATAGTCCTGCATCTCTCTAACACCTCCCCTTCATCCTTCTCTCCTGTGCTCCTAGCAATAGTCCTGCATCTCTCTAACACCTCCCCTTCATCCTTCTCTCCTGTGCTCCTAGCAATAGTCCTGCATCTCTCTAACACCTCCCCTTCATCCTTCTCTCCTGTGCTCCTAGCAATAGTCCTGCATCTCTCTAACACCTTACCTTCATCCTTCTCTCCTATAGTCCCAGCAATAGTCCTGCATCTCTCTAGTGCCTCCCCTTCATCCTTCTCTCCTCTACTCCCAGCAATAGTCCTTCATCTCTGTAGCACCTCCCCTTCATCCTTCTCTCCTATACTCCTAGCAATAGTCCTGCATCTCTTTAGAGTCTCCACTTTAACCTTTTGTCCTGTACTCCTAGCAATAGTCCTGCAACTCTCTAGCACCTCCCGTTCATCCTTCTCTCCTGTACTCCCAGCAATAGCCCTGCATCTCTCTAGAGCAGTGATGGCTAACCTTTTTGAGCCCGAGTGCCCAAACTGCCGCACAAAACCAAAGAATTTCCTCAAAGTGCCAGCACGTCAATTAAAGCCCCATTTGCATAAGGTGCTTCATTTGCATAAATATTTGCATAATGTTACCATACACTAACTTTTAGTAAACATGCCTCTTAATGAGTATATGGATAAAGAAAGACTAAAAGGTTTCTACATTACTATAATCCAGTACCAACCGCCAGGCACATTAGGAACTACTACAAACGCTGCCCATTTAGAACCCATAGCAAACCCCGCCGTATCCTAACAGCACTACCAGGACTCACAAAGCACCATACTCTACCTATCAAAAGGCAACACTGCAAATATTAAACCAATACATCTCAGAGAACAACAATACATGACCTACTGGGGAAAGAACAAGTGGCAATGTCAAATAGGAATTATATAAACAGAATACCTCAGCTCAGTTACACATGCAGAACAGACCATCACCAAACAAGGAATCACAATTTAGAAACAGGAAGACAATAATTAAACTGGGAACCCCAAAAGCCAAACTTGGAATATACAACAACACTGTAGAAATAAAACTATATATTAATTTCCTCTTGTACTAAACAAAGCGCAAAAATTAATGATGCACATTTCCCAGAGCTGACATATTCCAGTTAATAAATTCAAAATAAAGAGATATTTTTCTACCTTTTGTGCATTTTTTTTCAGTTGCAATTGTTCCAGCCACTTTCTTCTGGTTTCTTCTTCGTGTCTTCTGCTAACTCTCCATCTGCTGTCCATTTGTCCTTTCTTCTGTCTTCTTGTTTTTTTTTTCCATTCTCTCTCTACATCTGCTTTAACATGCTAATCTTTCTCCTTTGGCTCTTTCCTCATTCCTATTTCATCTACTCAAAATTTACCCCTCCATCCTCAATCCCCACTTACTCTCTCCCAATACCCGGCCAATTGTAGATTTTTTATCCCTCCCACACAAAATATTTTTCCCCTCTCCATTTTACTCTCCCAGCCCCATCCCATTCTAATCCTCCCCCAACACCAGCTCCCTTCTAGTTCCAGCCTCACCCAGCATCCATTCCCTTCTAGTCCCTGCATCAGCCCATTTCCAGTCCTAGCAGCCCCCCAACCCAATAGCAGTCCTATCCCCCCCTCATCAACCCACTTCCAGTCCTAACCCCCCATCACCCCATTTTCAGTTTAAGCCCCCCCCCATAACCCATTACCAGTCCTAACCCCCCACTTCCAGTCAGCCCCCCATAGCCCATTGCCAGTCCTAACCCCCCCATCAGCCCACAGTCCATTACCAGTCCTAACCCCATCAGCCCACCTTAAGTCCTAACCCCTCCCCATCAGCCCATTTCTTGTCCCAGCCCCCCCATAGCCCATTATCAGTCCTAAACCCCCCCATAGCCCATTACCAGTCCTAACCCCATCAGACCACCTCCAGTGTTAACCCCCATCAGCCCATTTCCAGTCCTAACCCCACCCAACCGCCAACCTAAAGTCCTAACCCCTCCCCAGCAGCCCATTTGCAGACCTACCCCCCCCTAGCCCATTAGCAGTCCTAACCCCCCCTCTCTAGCCCATTAGCAGTCCTAACCCCCCCCCCCATAGCCCATTACCAGTCCTAACCCCCATCACCCATTTTCCAGACAGCCCCCATCAGCCCACAGCCCATTAGCAGTCCTAACCCCCCCTAGCCCTTTAGCAGTCCTAACCCCCCCTCCTAGCCCTATAGCAGTCCTAACCCCCCCTAGCCCATTAGCAGTCCTAACCCCCCCCCTCCTAGCCCATTAGCAGTCCTAACCCCCCCCTAGCCCATTAGCAGTCCTAACCCCCCCCCCTCCTAGCCCATTAGCAGTCCTAACCCCCCCCTAGCCCTTTAGCATTCCTAACCCCCCCAGCCCATTAGCAGTCCTAACCCCCCTTGCCCATTAGCAGTCCTAACCCCCCCCTCGATAGCCCATTAGCAGTCCTAACCCCCCCCCATAGCACATTACCAGTCCTAACCCCCCATCACCCCATTTCCAGACAGCCCCCATCAGCCCACAGCCCATTAGCAGTCCTAACGCCCCCTAGCCCATTAGCAGTCCTAACCCCCCCCCTCCTAGCCCATTAGCAGTCCTAACCCCCCCCAGCCCATTAGCAGTCCTAACCCCCCCCCCTGCCCATTAGCAGTCCTAACCCCCCATCACCCATTTCCAGACAGCCCCCATCAGCCCACAGCCCATTAGCAGTCCTAACCCCCCCTAGCCCATTTGCAGTGCTATCCCCCCCGCTCCTAGCCCATTAGCAGTCCTAACCCCCCCTCCTAGCCCATTAGCAGTCCTAACCCCCCCCAGCCCCTTAGCCGTCCAAAACCCCCCCCCCAGCCCATTAGCAGTCCTAACCCCCCCCCCCTAGCCCATTAACCGTCCTAACCCCCCCTCACCCCTTTTCCAGACTGCCCCGATCAGCCCACAGCCCATTAGCAGTCCTAACCCCCCCTAGCCCATTAGCAGTCCTAACCCCCCCCTCCTAGCCCATTAGCAGTCCTAACCACCCCCCCCAGCCCATTAGCAGTCCAAACCCCCCCCCCAGCCCATTAGCAGTCCTAACCCCCCCCCCTAGCCCATTAGCAGTCCTAACCCCCCCCCCCCCTAGCCCATTAGCAGTCCTAACCCCCCCATCACCCCATTTCCAGACAGCCCCCATCAGCCACAGCCCATTAGCAGTCCTAACCCCCCCCCCCCCCCCCCGGAAAATTTAAAAACAGAAAAAGCGGGCTCTGGCTGCTGCCGCGGACGCGGCAGCATGCAGTGTCCCGCGGGGCCCCCTCCGCCCGCTAAGCCCCTCTGCAAGGGCTTTCAGATTCGCGAGGGAGACAGCGTCTCCCTCGCGTCTCTGTTAAGCCCGCAGGGCTAATGGGAAATTTCCCATCAGTCCCTCGCGTCTAAAGGGGCTGATGGGAAATTTCCCATTAACCCCTGCGGGCTTAACAGAGACGCGAGGGAGACGCTGTCTCCCTCGCGAATCTGAAAGCCCTTGCAGAGGGGCTTAGCGGGCGGAGGGGGCCCCGCGGGACACTGCATGCTGCCGCGTCCGCGGCAGCAGCCAGAGCCCGCTTTTTCTTTTTTTGCGGACCTTCACGCGTGCCAGCTGCAAGGCCTTCGCGTGCCACAGCTGGCACGCGTGCCATAGGTTCGCCATCGCTGCTCTAGAGCCTCCACTTTAACCTTCTGTCCTGTACTCCCAGCAATAGTCCTGCATCTCTCTAGTGCCTCCCCTTCATCCTTCTCTCCTGTACTCACAACAATAGTTCTGCATCTCTCTAGCACCTCCCCTTCATCCTTCTCTCCTGTACTCACAATAGTTCTGCATCTCTCTAGCACCTCCCCTTCATCCTTCTCTCCTGTACTCCTAGCAACAGTCCTGCATCTCTCTAGCACCTCCCCTTCATCCTTCTCTCCTGCACTCACAGCAATAGTTCTGCATCTCTCTAGCACCTCCTCTTCATCCTTCTCTCCTATACTCACAGCAATAGTTCTGCATCTCTCTAGCACCTCCCCTTCATCCTTCTCTCCTGTACTCACAGCAGTAGTCCTGCATCTCTCTAGCACCTCCCCTTCATCCTTCTCTCCTGTACTCTCAGCAATAGTCCTGCATCTCTCTAACACCTCCCCTTCATCCTTCTCTCCGCTACTCACAGCAATAGTCCTGCATCTCTCCAGCACCTCCCCTTCATCCTTCTCTCCTGTACTCACAGCAATATTCCTGCATCTCTCTAGCACCTCCCCTTCATCCTTCTCTCCTGTACTCCCAGCAATAGTCCTGCATCTCTCTAGCACCTCCCCTTCATCCTTCTCTCCTGTGCTCCTAGCAATAGTCCTGCATCTCTCTAACACCTCCCCTTCATCCTTCTCTCCTGTACTCCTAGCAATAGTCCTGCATCTCTCTAACACCTCCCCTTCATCCTTCTCTCCTGTGCTCCTAGCAATAGTCCTGCATCTCTCTAACACCTCCCCTTCATCCTTCTCTCCTATACTCCCAGCAATAGTCCTGCATCTCTCTAGTGCCTCCCCTTCATCCTTCTCTCCTGTACTCCCAGCAATAGTCCTGCATCTCTCTAGTGCCTCCCCTTCATCCTTCTCTCCTGTACTCCCAGCAATAGTCCTGCATCTCACTAGCGCCTCCCCTTCATCCTTCTCTCCTGTACTCCAAGCAATAGTCCTGCATCTCTCTAACACCTCCCCTTCATCCCTCTCTCCTGTACTCCCAGCAATAGTCCTGCATCTCTCTAGCACCGCCCCTTCATCCTTCTGTCCTGTACTCCCAGCAATAGTCCTGCATCTCTCTAGCGCCTCCCCTTCATCCTTCTCTCCTGTACTCCCAGAAATAGTCCTGCATCTCTCTAGCACCTCCCCTTCATCCTTCTCTCCTGTACTCCCAGCAATAGTCCTGCATCAATCTAGAGCCTCCACTTTAACCTTCTGTCCTGTACTCCCAGCAATAGCCCTGCATCTCTCTAGCACCTCCCCTTCATCCTTCTCTCCTGTACTCCAAGTAATAGTCCTGCATCTCTCTAGCACCTCCCCTTCATCCTTCTCTCCTTTACTCCCAGCAATAGTCCTGCATCTCCCTAGCACCTCCCCTTCATCCTTCTCTCCTGTACTCCCAGCAATAGTCCTGCATCTCTCTAGCACCTCCCCTTCATCCTTCTCTCCTGTACTCCCAGCAATAGTCCTGCATCTCTCTAGCACCTCCCCTTCATCCTTCTCTCCTGTACTCCCAGGAATAGTCCTGCATCTCTCTAACACCTCCCCTTCATCCTTCTGTCCTGTACTCCCAGCAATAGTCCTGCATCTCTCTAGCACCTCCCCTTCATCCTTCTCTCCTGTACTCCCAGCAATAGTCCTGCATCTCTCTAACACCTCCCCTTCATCCTTCTCTCCTGTACTCCCAGCAATAGTCCTGCATCTCTCTAGCACCTCCCCTTCATCCTTCTCTCCTGTGCTCCTAGCAATAGTCCTGCATCTCTCTAACACCTCACCTTCATCCTTCTCTCCTATAGTCCCAGCAATAGTCCTGCATCTCTCTTGTGCCTCCCCTTCATCCTTCTCTCCTGTACTCCCAGCAATAGTCCTGCATCTCTGTAGCACCTCCCCTTCATCCTTCTCTCCTATACTCCTAGCAATAGTCCTGCATCTCTTTAGAGTCTCCACTTTAACCTTTTGTCCTGTACTCCTAGCAATAGTCCTGCAACTCTCTAGCACCTCCCGTTCATCCTTCTCTCCTGTACTCCCAGCAATAGCCCTGCATCTCTCTAGAGCCTCCACTTTAACCTTCTGTCCTGTACTCCCAGCAATAGTCCTGCATCTCTCTAGTGCCTCCCCTTCATCCTTCTCTCCTGTACTCACAGGAATAGTTCTGCATCTCTCTAGCACCTCCCCTTCATCCTTCTCTCCTGTACTCACAAGAGTTCTGCATCTCTCTAGCACCTCCCCTTCATCCTTCTCTCCTGTACTCCTAGCAACAGTCCTGCATCTCTCTAGCACCTCCCCTTCATCCTTCTCTCCTGCACTCACAGGAATAGTTCTGCATCTCTCTAGCACCTCCTCTTCATCCTTCTCTCCTATACTCACAGCAATAGTTCTGCATCTCTCTAGCACCTCCCCTTCATCCTTCTCTCCTGTACTCACAGCAATAGTCCTGCATCTCTCTAGCACCTCCCCTTCATCCTTCTCTCCTGTACTCTCAGCAATAGTCCTGCATCTCTCTAACACCTCCCCTTCATCCTTCTCTCCGCTACTCACAGCAATAGTCCTGCATCTCTCCAGCACCTCCCCTTCATCCTTCTCTCCTGTACTCACAGCAATATTCCTGCATCTCTCTAGCACCTCCCCTTCATCCTTCTCTCCTGTACTCCCAGCAATAGTCCTGCATCTCTCTAGCACCTCCCCTTCATCCTTCTCTCCTGTGCTCCTAGCAATAGTCCTGCATCTCTCTAACACCTCCCCTTCATCCTTCTCTCCTGTGCTCCTAGCAATAGTCCTGCATCTCTCTAACACCTCCCCTTCATCCTTCTCTCCTGTGCTCCTAGCAATAGTCCTGCATCTCTCTAACACCTCCCCTTCATCCTTCTCTCCTATAGTCCCAGCAATAGTCCTGCATCTCTCTAGTGCCTCCCCTTCATCCTTCTCTCCTGTACTCCCAGCAATAGTCCTGCATCTCTCTAGTGCCTCCCCTTCATCCTTCTCTCCTGTACTCCCAGCAATAGTCCTGCATCTCACTAGCGCCTCCCCTTCATCCTTCTCTCCTGTACTCCTAGCAATAGTCCTGCATCCTCTAACACCTCCCCTTCATCCCTCTCTCCTGTACTCCCAGCAATAGTCCTGCATCTCCCTAGCACCTCCCCTTCATCCTTCTGTCCTGTACTCCCAGCAATAGTCCTGCATCTCTCTAGCGCCTCCCCTTCATCCTTCTCTCCTGTACTCCCAGAAATAGTCCTGCATCTCTCTAGCACCTCCCCTTCATCCTTCTCTCCTGTACTCCCAGCAATAGTCCTGCATCTCTCTAGAGCCTCCACTTTAACCTTCTGTCCTGTACTCCCAGTAATACTCCTGCATCTCTCTAGCACCTCCCCTTCATCCTTCTCTCCTGTACTCCAAGTAATAGTCCTGCATCTCTCTAGCACCTCCCCTTCATCCTTCTCTCCTGTACTCCCAGCAATAGTCCTGCATCTCCCTAGCACCTCCCCTTCATCCTTCTCTCCTGTACTCCCAGCAATAGTCCTGCATCTCTCTAGCACCTCCCCTTCATCCTTCTCTCTTGTACTCCCAGCAGTAGTCCTGCATCTCTCTAGCACCTCCCCTTCATCCTTCTCTCCTGTACTCCCAGGAATAGTCCTGCATCTCTCTAACACCTCCCCTTCATCCTTCTGTCCTGTACTCCCAGCAATAGTCCTGCATCTCCCTAGCACCTCCCCTTCATCCTTCTCTCCTGTACTCCCAGCAATAGTCCTGCATCTCTCTAACAACTCCCCTTCATCCTTCTCTCCTGTACTCCCAGCAATAGTCCTGCATCTCTCTAGCACCTCCCCTACATCCTTCTCTCCTGTACTCCCAGCAATAGTCCTGCATCTCTCTAGCGCCTCCCTTTCATCCTTCTCTCCTGTACTCCTAGCAATAGTCCTGCATCTCTCTAACACCTCCCCTTCATCCTTCTATCCTGTACTCCCAGCAATAGTCCTGCATCTCTCTAGCACCTCCCCTTCATCCTTCTGTCCAGTACTCCCAGCAATAGTCCTGCATCTCTCTAGCACCTCCCCTTCATCCTTCTCTCCTGTACTCCCAGCAATAGTCCTGCATCTCTCTAGCTCCTCCCCTTCATCCTTCTCTCCTGTACTCCTAGCAATAGTCCTGCACCTCTCTAACACCTCCCCTTCATCCTTCTCTCCTGTACTCCCAGCAATAGTCCTGCATCTCTCTAGCACCTCCCCTTCATCCCTCTCTCCTGTACTCCCAGCAATAGTCCTGCATCTCACTAGCGCCTCCCCTTCATCCTTCTCTCCTGTACTCCCAGCAATAGTCCTGCATCTCTCTAGCACCTCCCCTTCATCCTTCTCTCCTGTGCTCCTAGCAATAGTCCTGCATCTCTCTAGCACCTCCCCTTCATCCTTCTCTCCTGTACTCCCAGCAATAGTCCTGCATCTCTCTAGCACCTCCCCTTCATCCTTCTCTCCTGTACTCCCAGCAATAGTCCTGCATCTCTCTAGCACCTCCCCTTCATCCTTCTCTCCTGTACTCCCAGCAATACTCCTGCATCTGTCTAACAACTCCCCTTCATCCTTCTCTCCTGTACTCCCAGCAATAGTCCTGCATCTCTCTAGCACCTCCCCTCCATCCTTCTCTCCTGTACTCCCAGCAATAGTCCTGCATCTCTCTAGTGCCTCCCTTTCATCCTTCTCTCCTGTACTCCTAGCAATAGTCCTGCATCTCTCTAACACCTCCCCTTCATCCTTCTATCCTGTACTCCCAGCAATAGTCCTGCATCTCTCTAGCACCTCCCCTTCATCCTTCTGTCCAGTACTCCCAGCAATAGTCCTGCATCTCTCTAGCACCTCCCCTTCATCCTTCTCTCCTGTACTCCCAGCAATAGTCCTGCATCTCTCTAGCTCCTCCCCTTCATCCTTCTCTCCTGTACTCCTAGCAATAGTCCTGCACCTCTCTAACACCTCCCCTTCATCCTTCTCTCCTGTACTCCCAGCAATAGTCCTGCATCTCTCTAGCACCTCCCCTTCATCCCTCTCTCCTGTACTCCCAGCAATAGTCCTGCATCTCACTAGCGCCTCCCCTTCATCCTTCTCTCCTGTACTCCCAGCAATAGTCCTGCATCTCTCTAGCACCTCCCCTTCATCCTTCTCTCCTGTGCTCCTAGCAATAGTCCTGCATCTCTCTAGCACCTCCCCTTCATCCTTCTCTCCTGTACTCCCAGCAATAGTCCTGCATCTCTCTAGCACCTCCCCTTCATCCTTCTCTCCTGTACTCCCAGCAATAGTCCTGCATCTCTCTAGCACCTCCCCTTCATCCTTCTCTCCTGTACTCCCAGCAATAGTCCTGCATCTGTCTAGCGCCTCCCCTTCATCCTTCTCTCCTGTACTCACAGCAATAGTCCTGCATCTCTCTAGCGCCTCCCCTTCATCCTTCTCTCCTATACTCCCAGAAATAGTCCTGCATCTCTCTAGCGCCTCCCCTTCATCCTTCTCTCCTGTACTCCCAGTAATAGTTCTGCATCTCTCTAGCACCTCCCCTTCATCCTTCTCTCCTGTACTCCCAGTAATAGTTCTGCATCTCTCTAGCGCCTCCCCTTCATCCTTCTCTCCTGTACTCCCAGCAATAGTCCTGCATCTCTCTAGCACCTCCCCTTCATCCTTCTCTCCTATACTCCCAGCAATAGTCCTGCATCTCTCTAGCACCTTCTCTTCATCCTTCTCTCCTGTACTCCCAGCAATAGTCCTGCATCTCTCTAGCACCTTCCCTTCATCCTTCTGTCCTGTACTCCCAGCAATAGTCCTGCATCTCTCTAGCACCTCCCCTTCATCCTTCTCTCCTATACTCCCAGCAATAGTCCTGCATCTCTCTAGTGCCTCCCCTTCATCCTTCTCTCCTGTACTCCCAGCTCCAGTGCCTCCCTTCCATCCTTCTCTCCTATACTCCCAGCATCTTTCTAGTGCCTCCCCTTCATCCTTCTCTCCTGTACTCCCAGCTCCAGTGCCTCCCTTCCATCCTTCTCTCCTATACTCCCAGCATCTCCCTAGCGCCTCCCCTTCATACTTCTCTCCTGTACTCCCAGGAATAGTCCTGCGTCTCTCTAGCACCTCCCCTTCATCCTTCTCTCCTGTACTCCCAGTAATAGTCCTGCATCACTCTAGCGCCTCCCCTTCATACTTCTCTCCTGTATGCCCAGCAATAGTCCTGCGTCTCTCTAGCACCTCCCCTTCATCCTTCTCTCCTATACTCCAAGCTCTAGCGCCTCCCCTTCATCCTTCTCTCCTATACTTCCAGGTCTAGCACCTCCCCTTCATCCTTCTCTCCTATAATCCCAGGTCTAGCACCTCCCCTTCATCCTTCTCTCCTGTACTCCTAGCAATAGTCCTGCAACTCTCTAGCACCTCCCCTTCATCCTTCTCTCCTGTACTCCCAGTAATACTCCTGCATCTCTCTAGCGCCTCCCCTCCATCCTTCTCTCCTGTACTCCCAGTAATACTCCTGCATCTCTCTAGCGCCTCCCCTCCATCCTTCCCTCCTATACTCCTAGCAATAGTCCTGCATCTCTCTAGAGTCTCCACTTTAACCTTTTGTCCTGTACTCCTATCAATAATCCTGCAACTCTCTAGCACCTCCCGTTCATCCTTCTCTGCTGAACTCCCAGCGATAGTTCTGCATCTCTATAGCATCTCCCCTTCATCCTTCTCTCCTGTACTCCTAGCAATAGTCCTGCATCTCTCTAGCGCCTCCCATTCATCCTCCTCTCCTATACTCCTAGCAATAGTCCTGCAACTCTCTAGCGCCTCCCATTCATCTTTCTGTACTATACTCCCAGCAATAGTCCTGCATCTCTCTAGCACCTCCCATTCATCCTCCTCTCCTATACTCCTAGCAATAGTCCTGCATCTCTCTAGCGCCTCCCCTTCATCCTTCTCTCCTGTACTCCTAGCAATAGTCCTGCATCTCTCTAGCGCCTCCCCTTCATCCTTCTCTCCTGTACTCCCAGCAATAGTCCTGCATTTCTCTAGCACCTCCCCTTCATCCTTCTGTCCTGTACTCCCAGCAGTAGTCCTGCATCTCTCTAGCACCTCCCCTTCATCCTTCTCTCCTGTACTCCCAGCAATAGTCCTGGATCTCTCTAGCACCTCCCCTTCATCCTTCTCTCCTGTACTCCCAGTAATAGTCCTGCATCTCTCTAGCGCCTCCCCTTCATCCTTCTCTCCTATACTCCCAGTTATAGTCCTGCATCTCTCTAGTGCCTCCCCTTCATCCTTCTCTCCTGTACTCCCAGCAATAGTTCTGCATCTCTCTAGCACCTCCCCTTCATCCTTCTCTCCTGTACTCCTAGCAATAGTCCTGCATCTCTCTAGCACCTCCCCTTCATCCTTTTCTCCTGTACTCACAGCAATAGTCTACATCTCTCTAGCACCTCCCCTTCATCCTTCTCTCCTGTACTCCTAGCAATAGCCCTGCATCTCTCTAGCACCTCCCCTTCATCCTTCTCTCCTGTACTCACAGCAATAGTCTACATCTCTCTAGCACCTCCCCTTCATCCTTCTCTCCTTTACTCCCAGCAAAAGTCCTGCATCTCTCTAGCACCTCCCCTTCATCCTTCTCTCCTGTACTCCTAGCAATAGTTCTGCATCTCTCTAGCACCTCCCCTTCATCCTTCTCTCCTGTACTCCCAGCAATAGTTCTGCATCTCTCTAGCACCTCCCCTTCATCCTTCTCTCCTGTACTCCCAGCAATAGTTCTGCATCTCTCTAGCACCTCCCCTTCATCCTTCTCTCCTGTACTCCCAGCAATAGTTCTGCATCTCTCTAGCACCTCCCCTTCATCCTTCTCTGGTGTACTCCAGGAGACAGTGCTTTATCTCTTTGTTCTCCTCCTTTTGCTATGTTCTGTGCTCTGGATAAGTTGTAGTTCAGTGGAAGAATTACTTACATGCTGACTCCAAGCTCCCCATATGGATTCGAGGTGCTCAGCGCTGCTTGCATTGTATTCCGCATTAGTGCTATAGTTTATGTCTTCATAACAAAAAAACACAAATATGGAAAAGTGATGAAATATCAGAAAACTAATGTCAACTTTTGAAAAATGCATTTAAATTGGATACCAGAAATAATTTCAATAATTTATAGAAAGTTATTCAACCATCTTTTTTTATTTTATATGTATCATTTTAGAATATATCCAAGCATAAACATACTTTACAGTTCTCTAATGCACTCCTCAGTTACAACTGAAGGAGATTCTTTGGTTAGCGTTTCTGAATTTGTCTTATCTCCCTCGATGTAGAAACCTCGGAGCTAGTAGTATCGTTGTTCGAATTATCTTTACAACTCCAATTACTGGAAGTAAGGGAGGAGCAAAGTGAGAAAATGGAGGTGCTCCTCTCATTAAGGATAACTGAAGAGATAGACATGGACCTGACGTGCTAGTAGGGCATCCGGGAGGCTAGCCATTGTATCAGAGCGCTGGAGGTAGTAGCCATGATGCTCTGGCTCTCACTGACCCTATCTCAAGGAATTTCTAACACTATTACAGTGTCAGTTATACTCTTTTTATAGAACTTTCTGCAGATTAAGAGGCAGAAATGTATTTTACTCCATAAAGTGGAGTGAAGGAGTGGCCTAGTGGTTGGGGCAAGGTACTTCAGGCCAGAAGGTCAGAGGTTCAAATCCCACTAGAGGACAGCAACCTTGGGCTGGAAGGGCTGGGGTTTCTGGTCCCACAGGTGCTCCTTGTGGTCTTGGGCAAGCCACTTAACCCTCCTTAGCCCATGTTCCCTGTAAAATAGTTATCTCCAAGTTATAATGCCCTGTTCAATGTAATTTCAGTTTGTTCAATGTAAACCACACTGATGCAGAATAGTGCGGTATATAAGAGAATATAAATAATTAGATCAGTACATCATTCTTTTTTTTCTACTTTACTGAGGATCAGATTTATTTTTCATCATGCAAAATGTAATGTGTGCCTTTGAGTCAGTCCTGACTCCTGGTGACCCAGAAGCTCCTGGGTTTTCTTGGCAGTGTCACTGGAAGTAGATTGCCAGGCCTTTCTTCTGAGACAGTGGAGGGTTAAGTGACTTGCCCAAGGCCACAAGGAGTGCTAGTGGGAATTGAACCCTGGTTGTTTGGTTACCAAGCAGTGTTCTAACCACTAGGCTACTCCTCCACTCCCATCATCATCATAATTAGGGTAAAAAGTACAAACATCCTGTACACTGTATGGTTCACATAGCAACATAACTCACTGAAACTTCTAGAAGAAAACATTTTTACAGGAAACTGAAACTTGTAAAAAAGCACTCTGGGACGTTTCTGGAACACTGCTTGAAGTCTTTGTATGCCTAAGACAGAGCAAGTTGGATTCAGAGAGCAGACTAACATTGTATCTTTGCTTACCATGCCTGAGGGCTTCAGCTCCTTTGTGCCTCATGGTTTCCAGGTCCCAGTGGGTGATCAGGAGTAAAACACCCAGAATGCACTGAGAAGCTACAAGGAGCAGGATGAGGAAGGAATGCAAAAGCCAGGGACCATGCTTCCAGCTGGCGTATCTCTGGGACTCATGCTTACCAACGTAGACCTTTCTGTCAAAACACAGAAATACAGATTACTATCTCCCATTTCTCCTCGCCTCTAGGAAGTATTATAACATTACGCTTTGGTGCGGGCCTCACACCATCTGACAGTCTTTTTCTGGACTGTATACAGCTTCTAGCATTGCATACAACATTCTGGGTAAGGTCTCACCAAATTGTAACATAGACGATGAAGGGAGATAAAGGCCAATCAATCTTCCCAGTGTGGTGTTTATGGTTGTACCTGATGCTTTCTACAGGTTACTCCCTCATAGAGAAGTAGACTCACATCTTTTTTTCTGTTAGTTACGCCCTAGATTTATCTGATTACCATCATGTCACACTGTTCTGAAAGCTTTAGATCATGCAGTCTCACTCCTCGTAGACTACAGCACCTGGGAACTCAGCATCCCAATGCATGACTGTATATCACGTGACGTTGGTACTTGATTGCCAAGCACTTGCCACACTTTAACTATGGCAATGGTCAACACTGCTGAAAATGCCCCAACCCCATAGTTTCAGATTGGTTAGAAAGATTTTTATTGGCATTAACTAAATTGGAGGTTGGAGAAATTATACTTTTGGCAGCAACTATTAAATGCATTAGTTGTTTTTCAAGCCTTTGACACCGTTCAGAACCTGTGATTTAAAAACAAACTGAGCACCCTTGGGATGGACCCTAAAGTTACTGCTTGGGTTAGAAATTGGTTGGGTGGGAGGCGATAAAGAGTACAAGTAAATGGAGCTCACTCTGAGGAGAAGGATGTTATCAGTGGTGTGCCCCTGTGATCTGTCCTTGGTCTGATTCTGTTTAACATCTTTGTTAGTGATATAGCAGAAAGGCTGTCGGGTAAGGTTTGCCTCTTTGCAGATGATACCAAAATCTGCAATAGAGTAGACACCCAGGAAGGTGTAGATAACATGAGGAGGGATCTAGCTAAGCTTGAAGAATGGTCTAGAATTTGGCAGCTGAGATTTAATGCTAAAAAATGCAAGGTTATGCATTTGGACTTCAAAAATCCAAGGGAACGGTACAGTGTAGGGAGTAAAATACTTCTGTCCGCAAAAGAAGAGCGGGATCTGGGTATGATTCTGTTTGATGATCTTAAAATAGCTAAACAGGTAGAAAAGGTAACAGTGAAAGTTAAAATAGCTAAACAGGTAGAAAAGGTAACAGTGAAAGCTAGAAGGATATAGTGCCTCTGTGTAAGTCTTTGGTGAAACCTCATTTGGAGTATTGTGTGTAATTCTGGAGACCGCACCTTCAAAAGGATATAAACAAGTTGAAGTTGGTTCAGAGGGTGGCTACTAAAATGGTTAGTGGTCTTCATTATAAAGCATATGAGAACAGACTTAAGGATCTTAATATGTATATTTTAGAGGAAAGGCAGGATAGAGGAGATATGATAGAGACGTTTGACTACCTCCGTGTCATAAATGCACAGGAGGAGAGCCTCTTTCAATTGAAAGCAAGTTCTGCTACAAGGGGACATAGGATGAGGGTGAAAGGGATTAGACTCAGGAGTAATATGCAGAAATATTTCTTTACAGGAAGGTGGTAGATGCATGGAATAGTCTCCCAGTGGAGGTGGTAAAGATGAGCACAGAGATCTGAATTCATAAAAGTCTGTGGTTGAATATGACCCGGCATTTTATATGCAGATCTTGGGTTCAGCTGCGACGGCTGGTATCAGAGCAGAGTGGGAACAGCGTGCGACCTGTGCTTGGATATGGCCCGGCATTGAATATCCAGGTCTTAGGTTCAGCTGCGACAGCTAACCACTTTAGAACAGTTAGTTACCGCAGCTGAATATCCTCCCCCACCCCTAAAATTTTACTGCAGCTTAGTAAGTTACTATTTTTATCAATGATGTGAAGGAGAGACACCAGGCTTTTTTGTTCTGAAATTTCCTGCTGATATAAGATTGAAGTGTCTCTCGTAAATGGGCAGAGATGTAAACAGGTGGTTAATGAGTGTGCAGAGTCAGGGGGTCTTGCCGATGTGTGTTAAATGGTGTAATGAGGATATTTTTCCACACTATCAGCATTTCTCAGGTGTACTGTGGGTGGAGGATTCAGATTTGGAAAGGATCTTTGAATGTCAGGCAAGGTAAATAGAATAATACCTGGGACACCATCTCCTGAAAGATTACATCATGTGGGATGCTTTAGATTAGAACAAAATGTTGCAAAGGGCATGTAAGTTCTGTCAGTGGAGCCCATACGAATCTTTGCTGAAGGGATGATGAATGATTTGTGTGTGTTTATGGAGGGGACAGGCGATTAATTTGCTGTTTTTAGAGGGAGCTGTTATTGGCGTGCGTGAGCATCTAACTTGGCTAATGTATTGGAGATGACTAATCTCCAATACATTAGCCAAGTCTTGTGTTTTAGTTATGTTTTGCAAGTTACAGAATCATTACTTTTTAAGGAGGAGGTTCAGGGCCACAGAGGGTAGTGTAATAAAGACATTTTCAGTATATGTGTCTAAAATACCTTTATAACATTATCCCCCAGGTACTTCCATGTGACTTGGAGTAGACGTGTTTGGGGACAGATTTTGAGCAGGTATCATGTCCATAGCTTCATTTTACCCAGTTTCTGCAGAATTCATGCACCCAGTTGTCCATCTCACCTAGACAGTCTGTTGGGGAATTACTGTGTTTTGTGCATTGCTGCTGTTAATAGACACTAGCAGTAACTAGGGTGTATTGTAAAAACTAATGTGCATTAACAGCATTAATAGTCCTTAAAGCGTTAGCACACAGTATCTCTCAAACAAGGTCAGGGAGCAGGATAGGATCCCTCCTGCTCACCATTTTGTACAGGTTCAAGGGTCCATCCTCACAGCTTTGGCACTGTTCTCAGCCCTCAGCCCTACTACTACTAATGCTACTACTACTACTACTGCTACTACTGCCACTACTACTAATTACTACTACTGCTGATACTACTACTACTGCTACTACTACTGCTGCTACTACTACTACTGCTGCTGCTACTACTACTGCTGCTACTACTACTACTACTACCTGTCATTTGTATAGCGCTATAATGCATATGTAGTGCCATACAGAGACATGTAAAAGACTGTCCCTGCTCATCAGCGCTTACAATATAATCAAGACAGACAACACAACAGCTGAGGAAAAGGACACATCTAGGGGAGTGGCAAGGAAACACATAGGAGACCAAGTGGATCAGGATTCAAAAGCAGCCTCAAAGAGGTTCAGTTTTCAGCCTGGATTTGAAAAGGTCCAGAGATGAAGCCTGATGTATAGACTCAGGTAGTTTGTTTCAGGCATATGGAGCTGTAAGGTAAAAAGATCAAAGTCTAGATTTGGCAGTAGACGAGAAGGGCACAGATAGAAGGGATTTGCCAGGAGAGCAGAGTTCCCAAGGAGGGGTGTTGGGAGACATAAGAGAGGAAATTTAGTGAGGAGAAGCAGAATGAAGGCACTTTTAGGTCAGTAGAAGTTTGAACTGAATATGGAAATGGATAGGGAGCCAGTGAAGCGAATTGAGAAGAGAGGTAATATGACCATGTAAAGGCTGGTGGAAGATTAGCCATGCAGCTGAATTTTGAACAGATTGAAGGGGAGAGAGATGATTCAGAGGGAGACCAGCAATGAAGAGGTTGCAATAGTCTAGACGGCAAGTGACTAAGGGGCATGTTTACTAAAGTCCGCAAATTTGCGTGCCGCAAAATAGCGCACGGCAACGCGCCACTGAAACGCGCATAAACACGTTTAAACGCCCCGCACACGTGCGTGTCACCCCCGCACAGGTACGCGGCACAACAACGGGCTCCGTACAAGTGCGGGCCCGCAAATGTCCGATAGAGGCGTGGAACGGCTAAAGGAGGGCGGAGGAAGGCTCCGGAGGGGCGGAGGGACGGGGTCAATGGGTGGAGAGTGGGAGGGGAGAGGGTCCCCACACAGTATCGGGCCCGAATTTGCATGTAAAAACTACCGCGAGTGAAACCCTTGCGGTAGAAAGCATTTAAAGGGAAGAGAAACCATTTCCGTCAGCAATGTACAGGAAAACCGGGGAAACCAGCAAAACGTGAGCAGTGTGATACATGTGCACAGCATAAAAGTGCACATAAAAATAGGAAATGACCACAACAGAACTATTAAAAATAGTAATTCAGCTGGAGAACAGTGATAGTGATGGGCAAATACAGAAAAAACACCCAACAAAGCTCCAGAAAAAAGAAATGAATTTTGGAAGGGTTTACGGAGCGGAGAGTCTTCCAAACAACATTTCCTGTTGTGGAGCTGTCCTGGGAGTGTTTGCTATGGTTGCCCATTAATATCACTGTTGCCCAGTGTGGTGATATTGTTTCCCCCAGTTCCCGTGGTCATTTCCGTGGTTTATGTGCACGTTTGTCACCAGACAGGGTGCATATGCCCACAGCGTAGAGCAGGGTTTGTGACTCCATCCTGCCAGGCTCACTACCTCCAGGGGCTGCACTGTCTCTGTGGCCATAGTGTGGTGCAGCGGACAGAGTCAGTACCTCTAGGACCAGAGAGTCAGAGGTTCAAAGCCCAGCTGGGGCACTTGCCAGCCCAGTCCCTATATTTTACCCACCACTAAACACAGATAGCGCAGACACCCCTGTATTGCAGGGGACATAAGCATGGGGAAAACACCCATATTTTACCCAACAACGCACACACACCACAACAATGGGCATTACCCACAGCCAAGTACCCCAAATGCAGTCCCGTACTGCCACATTCCAATCAGGTCACCTGCTTTTTATGGGAGGAGCTCATGCCAGCATGTTGGCGGACGAGTACATGTGGTGCAGGGGGCAGTGGCTGCTAGCGACAGAAGATAGAGGCCTAGCTAGCCATGTGCAGGCTGCCACCATCCACTGCAACAGACTGCAACAGACAGGCCCTGCCGGATCCACAGTCATGGACATGCCAGGGAATCCACCCAATCTGTGGCTACACAGTGGTGCAGTGCACACAGACACTGCATGCAAGAGCAGAAGGTCATAGGTTCAAAGCCCAACTGCCAATCTTGCCCACATTTTTTTCCCCCAAGTAAACAGTGATAGTAAGGGCACACCTTTCCTGGCGAGGACATATGCAATGGCAATACGTCTATCTTTTACCCCACTGAGCAAAGACACCATGAACAGGGCCAGTACCCAGAGCAGAATCACCCAAATGCAGTCCTGGTGGGGCACACACCAGTCAGGTTCCATGATGCCACTCATACAAATGCCTGTGCTGTATATCTATGCACCACACCCATGGTATGTAGATGTAGCTCATGCATATCCATGAGGGACAGCAGGAAAACCAGAACAATGTGATGCAAACCTGGACTGGAGTTGGGAATCTGTGCCGTAAAGCAGCAGCCATCAAGGGCAGACACACCCACACCCACAGGCCTCATTGGCCAATGTCTCCTGGAGAGGCAGACCATTGGACCCTGCATGCATCTCCCAAAACTAGCACTTGCATAACTTACCAATGTCACCCTACACCTGAGGTATATGGTACACAGCTCTGAGACGTTTGCTAGGAGCACAGGCAGCTAGATATCCATATGTTACGCACATACTGCTAATTGACCCCATCCGAACAATCTGTTAGGTGTTTGCGGTGCGTGCTCCAGGCCTGGCCTCTGATGGTGTTTACCACCCTGGGGAGTGACCCTCAGCTGTACTGCATACCATATCCATGCCTTGCCGTGCTCAGGACCGGTTTGGTGGGCAAGGCTAATTACTTCCTCAATAGTAGCACCATGATGGCATAGGTGTGGAAGTGTGTGTCTGGCTATACAGTGGGTGTTGGCTGCAAGCCCCTTCCACAGCCCACACTGCCAGCACTGTTGCCAGTATTGGCCTGCCAATGTGCATAATGAGGTGCAAGGTACCATGGGTATAGCCAGGACAGGGTAGCCTGGCCAGGATGCATCTGCACCGGGCATAGGGCACTGGCAGGGACATTGTAGTGTCCGGCCACCACCTACACAGACAGGGTGGCCAAAGCATGTCCTTCTGGGAGATCACACTCACCCTGACTGTGCAGTGACCACAGCATGGCTAGGCACCCCCATAGTGCTATGCAGTATTTCTCTCATGTGATAGATATGGGTTTCTATTTGGGGCCCAGTCACTGATTTATCTGCTTGCTGTGTATGCTGGCAGACCAGTTTTGGGTGCATGTGTCTCCATTGGGAACATGCACTATGGACTAACCAGCAGACTGTTTGAAGCTGGTATGTGTCTTGCTGGAATGGCTTGTAGGGTGCAGTGGCTGTTGGCTTGGTGCAGGGGAATATCTGGTGGTGGGGTGCAGCTTACCTTATCCTGGTCCTATGTCTGTCTGCTATTGTGTTGTGGCTGGGGGTGGGGTGGGGGTGGTGTTCATTCCTCAGCAGGACTGGGGTTGATGTTGCCCTCTACTGCCACCTTTGCAGGGAGGTACAGTGTGGATCTCTTGATGGGGGACCATGTTTGCTTGGGGGGGGGGGGAGGCCCTGGGGGGGGGGGGGTTCCCAGGGGGTGCTGAGCCTGACTGGGATATCCATGGTGTTTGTGCAGAAACGAGCTATCTTACACATTAACACTGCTTTGAAACTCCCGCTTGGCCTCCATCAGCCATGGAAGGTGTTGTGGACCTGGTCCTGGGCGCCTCATTGCAAACTCAGGGTGAGCACAGAACCCACACGATGTAACGGTGTGTAGCTACTCTGTGCCAGTAAAACACCCAGTCAGTGCCCCCTACCAGGCCGAGGTGCTGTGTGGGTGCACCCGGTCACTCCCCCCAACAGGGCCGAGGTGCTGTGGGGGTGCATTACCCATCTTGTGTCTAGGGTTGCCAACTGGCTCCAGATGCGCCCGACAGGCTTGATCCAGTCCTGGGTTTACCCCATTGCATGCAGGAACATTTAGTTCTACTTTCTCCATTCCACGCCATAGGAAATGGAAAACTACAAGTCCCTGCATGCAATGGGGTAAACCCAGGACCGGATCAAGCCTGTCGGGCGCATCTGGAGCCAGTTGGCAACCCTACTTGTGTCCATCAGTGGACAGCTAATTTGCATGTGCAGTGCATCATGGGTACGTGTGCCCTAACCCTATCCTGTTTACACCGGCAGACTGTCTGTGAGGTGACATGCAGGCTATCTGCAGCCAGCCAGGAGCTTGCTTACAGCTATGGAGTTGTAGCCCAATGGTTACATAACTCTCTGTGTAGCCAGAGGTCATGGGTTCAAACCCACAGTGGGGTTCTATGATAGGGGTGTCCACAGCATCTTTTTAATTTACTGTACATATGTTGCTGCCAGCAATAACACCCTGAGCGTACTGTACCCATAAGGTGCCTCTGAGGGCGCTTTATGGGGCGCCGTATACAGCACTTTATGGTTGCCATCCATATAGGGTGCACTATACATTATCCTGTGTCGCAACATACATGCTGCCCTATAGGGGACATTCTAGGGTGCCTTGGCGGACGGTGCACTGTCACATGTGCCTTATGGGCTGCCTTATGTTAACATGCTGTGAGCATGCGTTTTCTAGTTGTTATCACAAAATAAAATTAGTGGGCCTACTACAGCACTCCACAACATAAAACATACTGCCTCTGCTAGTCTTTTTCAATGGGCATTGTGAGGGATTGAACCCCTGGTCCGTCCACCATTGGTCAGTGTCACAACCATTGTGCTGTGGCTCTGATCCTGTGCTTGAGCAGCAGCGCGCAGCCTTGTAGCCATCGGCGCGCCGTCTTGTGGCGCACAAAATTAGCAGTGCGCCGCCTTCTGCCGCGTAACATTAACAGCGCACCGCCTTATGGCGCCCAACATGGGCATACCCCTTAAAATAATGCCTCAGCCAGCTGTCTTCAATGGGCACTGTGGGGAATTGAACCCATGATGCCTGCACAAGTGGTCAGTGTCTTAACCATTGTGCTATGGCTCCATTCCTGCTATTTGCACATCAGCGCGCCACTTATCCCTCCCACTATTGGGCTGCCCCCTCACACATCAGCGCGACGCCTTCTGCCCACAGGCTCGCCGCCTTCTGTTGCCCCATTTTATCAGCGTGCCGCCATCTGCCACCCACAATGAACAGTGCGCTGCCTCATGCCGTATAAAAAAAGAGTGCGCCGCCTTCTGCCGCCCATAATCAATATACCTCCTACACCACTTTTGCCCATAAAAGTTGATGCCTCAGCTGGTCTTTTTCATTGAGCGCAATGGGGGTTTGAACCCCTGGCCCCTGCGCCATAGGTCAGTGTCTTCACCGTTGTACTACGGCTCTGTTGTTTGGTTATGCAGCAGCGCCCCACTTAGCCTTCCCACGCGCTAATGTGGGCCCCGCACATTTGCGCGACGCACACACGTACGGTCCGTTTTTTTCTTTTTTCTGCCTGGCCCGCCCACTCCTTATATGGCACCAGCACACTAACGGGAACCCGCACAGCAACGGTGTTTAGTAAACATGCCCCTAAGTGTGTTAATAGTGTGTGTAGAAAGGAAGAGATGAATTTTGCCAATGTTATAGAGAAAGAAGTGACAGGTTTTAGCTATCTGTTGGATGTGTGCAGAGAAAGAGAGAGTCAGAAATGACCCCAAGGTTGCGAGCTGAGGAAACAGGGAAGAGTGTAGTGTTATCCACAGAAATAGAGAAGGGAGGAAGGGGAAGGTGGGTTTAAGGGAAAAAGAAGGAGCTCAATTTTGGCCATGTTCAGTTTCAGACGGCAGTGAGACATCCAGGCAGCAATGTCAGATAAGCGGGCGTAGTTCTGGGCCTGGATTCCTGGAGAGATTTCAGGCACAGGGAGGTAGATCTGAGATCCTAAGGACCAGAAGTGGCTGAAATGCTGAAGGGTCTGTCCTGGTCCCTAGAGGGTCTTAGAAAATCAGGTGGGTCATAAAGATTAGACTAGAGATGTGTATTCGTCTGAAACAAAATGGAAAATGTCAATAGTTACCATTTCATTTCATAGGTTTTCATCATTTCCCATCTGTCATTAATACTGCGCATCATTAATGGAGGACAGGCATGTCTAAACCCCCGTAGGCAGCCACCATGGGGCTAATGAGGAAATACAGCTAACATGGGGAAAGTGCAGACATCGTAGAGTATTTCCGTGATGTCTACCCTTCCTGACGTAACTGCTGGCCAAGATGAGTTTAGAGCAGGGTAGGCGGGCCTGCCAAGTAGCTGATCCAATTTGCAGGTTTGCGGATGCATCTACCGCCTCCTGAATGGATGGTGATAGTTGTATGTGCAGCGCTGTCTCCAGAGAAGTCAGTGTCTCCTCCGCGGTATCTGCAGAGGAAACCCTGGGAATATGTCCTGCAAATACCGCAGGCCTTTTGCAGCTGTCGCTGTTTAGTAGACAGACCCCTAAGAGTAACTGCAATTTATGACTTAGCATACATTGTTATTACTGTTAATAGTTATAATGTTACCTACGTTCTATGTAACTTGTTCCATGCTCATTAGACCTGTTCTACGTACACCGCTCTGACTTGTAGATACAGTGGTATGAAAGAGCTGCTAAATAAATAAATATAACATTTTCATGCAAGGATACGATTAAATATAGCTCAAAAAGAATATTTCACAAATCTGACAACCTCCCTACCCACAGAACTTACCCATCCTGGGAGGTCATTAGAGCCGATTTACTTCTGTCAAATTCCTCCACGTCTGAGTCGTCGTTTAGAAGGACGTATTTTTCTTGCTTGTTTCCTTCCATAATCTTCATGGAGAGGATGGAGTGGAGGGAGGAGGCAGTGGTGTGCTGCAGCGACAGCCAAACGTGTCTTTCAGAGAGCAGCACACTGATTCCTCTGTGCAGCAGGGCAAGCTGGGGCTGGTAGGAGCAGCCGTGCTCTGCTCCTCCTCTATCCTTAAGAAAGGTATCAGTTTCTGGACACACCGGGAAGGAGGGAGGGAGCTGCGAAGGTTTCACCTTTCAGTGCATCCCCGTAACTACTTCTCCATGCTAATTATCCTCTTCTGGGTTTTAATTGTCCCCCCTCCCCCCCCCCTGGCATCCTTATGCAAGTACAGTACTGACATTTCACTGTTGTTTGGGCTGAACGAGTAAATGATGGCCATAAGACCTGCATGTTTCAGCTAATCTGTAGGTTACCTTCCCCCTCTTTATGAAGTATAAAGTTATTGAACTTTGCTTTAATTCTGTCCCTAGTCAGATTACCTCTAGGCTTTGTTTCCATCCTTTTACAATTGAGGATCTTTTCTGTTGTTTATCCCACAACTCTTTGAATTCAGTTACGATTTTTGCCTGCACCACTTCCTATAGGGTCCGTTTCATGCATCCATCTGCCTTTTCTGTGAAAAGATATTTCCTGATGTTCCTAAGCCTCCATCATTGTCATGACCTCAGAACTGCAGCTTTTTTTCCAGTGAAAAAGCTTAAATTTTGCTTTAATATCCTTTGAGTATTTCTCCCCTCTAGAGTGTATGAGGTCAGTTCCCAAAAAGCCTGATATTCAACCAGCTGTCCAGTGACTGCACCACTGCCCACAGTATCAGCATAACGACTGCTGCCGAGTATCCGGACTCAGCGTCACTACTGAGATTAGTTCTGCAGTATCAGGATAAAGACTGCTGCCGAGTATCCGGACTGAGCATCACTACTGAGATTAGTTCTGCAGTATTAGGATAAAGACTGCTGCCGAGTATCCGGACTGAGCGTCACTACTGAGATTAGTTCTGAAGTATCAGGATAAAGACTGCTGCCGAGTATCCGGACTGAGCGTCACTACTGAGATTAGTTCTGCAGTATCAGGATAAAGACTGCTGCCGAGTATCCGGACTGAGCGTCACTACTGAGATTAGTTCTGCAGTATCAGGATAACGACTGCTGCTGAGTATCCAGACTGAGCGTCACTACTGAGATTAGTTCTGCAGTATCAGGATAACGACTGCTGCTGAGTATCCGGACTGAGTGTCACTACTGAGATTAGTTCTGCAGTATCAGGATAAAGACTGCTGCCGAGTATCCGGACTGAGCGTCACTACTGAGATTAGTTCCGCAGTATCAGGATAAAGACTGCTGCTGAGTATCCGGACTGAGCGTCACTACTGAGATTAGTTCTGCAGTATCAGGCTAACGACTGCTGCTGAGTATCCGGACTGAGCGTCACTACTGAGATTAGT
Source organism: Ichthyophis bannanicus (assembly GCA_033557465.1). NCBI lineage: Eukaryota > Metazoa > Chordata > Amphibia > Gymnophiona > Ichthyophiidae > Ichthyophis > Ichthyophis bannanicus. The sequence continues at coordinate 1,803,569,783 of CM066032.1, forward strand.
TCCGCAGTATCAGGATAAAGACTGCTGCTGAGTATCCGGACTGAGCGTCACTACTGAGGTTAGTTCTGCAGTATCAGGATAACGACTGCTGCCGAGTATCCAGACTGAGCGTCACTACTGAGATTAGTTCTGCAGTATCAGGATAACGACTGCTGCTGAGTATCCGGACTGAGCGTCACTACTGAGATTAGTTCTGCAGTATCAGGATAACGACTGCTGTTGAGTATCCGGACTGAGCGTCACTACTGAGATTAGTTCTGCAGTATCAGGATAAAGACTGCTGCCGAGTATCCGGACTGAGCATCACTATTGAGATTAGTTTTGCAGTATCAGGATAAAGACTGCTGCCGAATATACGGACTGAGCGTCACTACTGAGATTAGTTCTGCAGTATCAGGATAAAGACAGCTGCTGAGTATCCGGACTGAGCGTCACTACTGAGATTAGTTCTGCAGTATCAGGATAAAGACTGCTGCCGAGTATCCGGACTGAGCATCACTATTGAGATTAGTTCTGCAGTATCAGGATAACGACTGCTGCTGAGTATCCGGACTGAGCGTCACTACTGAGATTAGTTCTGCAGTATCAGGATAAAGACTGCTGCTGAGTATCCGGACTGAGCATCACTACTGAGATTAGTTCTGCAGTATCAGGATAAAGACTGCTGCTGAGTATCCGGACTGAGCGTCACTACTGATTAGTTCCGCAGTATCAGGATAACGACTGCTGCTGAGTATCCGGACTGAGCGTCACTACTGAGATTAGTTCTGCAGTATCAGGATAATGACTGCTGCTGAGTACCCGGACTGAGCGTCACTACTGAGATTAGTTCTGCAGTATCAGAATAAAGACTGCTGCCGAGTATCCGGACTGAGTGTCACTACTGAGATTAGTTCTGCAGTACCAGGATAATGACTGCTGCTGAGTATCTGGACTGAGCGTCACTACTGAGATTAGTTCTGCAGTATCAGCATAATGACTGCTGCTGAGTATCCGGACTGAGCGTCACTACTGAGATTAGTTCTGCAGTATCAGGCTAATGACTGCTGCTGAGTATCCGGACTGAGCATCACTACTGAGATTAGTTCTGCAGTATCAGGCTAACGACTGCTGCTGAGTATCCGGACTGAGCATCACTACTGAGATTAATTCTGCAGTATCAGGATAAAGACTGCTGCTGAATATCCGGAATGAGCATCACTATTGAGATTAGTTCTGCAGTATCAGGATAAAGACTACTGCCGGGTATCGGGACTGAGCGTCACTACTGAGATTAGTTCTGCAGTATCAGGATAAAGACTGCTGCTGAGTATCCGGACTGAGCGTCACAACTGAGATTAGTTCTGCAGTATCAGGATAAAGACTGCTGCTGAGTATCCGGACTGAGCGTCACTACTGAGATTAGTTCTGCAGTATCAGGATAAAGACTGCTGCCGAGTATCCGGACTGAGCGTCACTACTGAGATTAGTTCTGCAGTATCAGGCTAACGACTGCTGCCGAGTATCCAGACTGAGCGTCACTACTGAGATTAGTTCTGCAGTATCAGGATAAAGACGGCTGCTGAGTATCCGGACTGAGCGTCACTACTGAGATTAGTTCTGCAGTATCAGGATAAAGACTGCTGCCGAGTATCCGGACTGAGTGTCACTACTGAGATTAGTTCTGCAGTATCAGGATAAAGACTGCTGCCGAGTATCCGGACTGAGCATCACTACTGAGATTAGTTCTGCAGTATCAGGATAAAGACTGCTGCTGAGTATCCGGACTGAGCGTCACTACTGAGATTAGATCTACAGTATCAGGATAACGACTGCTGCCGTGTATCCGGACTGAGCTTCACTACTGAGATTAGTTCTGCAGTATCAGGATAAAGACTGCTGCCGAGTATCCAGACTAAGGGTCACTACTGAGATTAGTTCTGCAGTATCAGGATAACGACTGCTGCCGAGTATCTGGACTGAGCGTCACTACTGAGATTAGTTCTGCAGTATCAGGATAACGACTGCTGCCGAGTATCCAGACTGAGCGTCACTACTGAGATTAGTTCAGCAGTATCAGCATAACGACTGCTGCCGAGTATCCGGACTGAGCGTCACTACTGAGATTAGTTCTGCAGTATCAGGATAAAGACTGCTGCCGAGCATCCGGACTGAGAGTCACTACTGAGATTAGTTCTGCAGTATCAGGATAAAAACTGCTGCTGAGTATCCGGACTGAGCATCACTACTGAGATTAGTTCTGCAGTATCAGGATAATGACTGCTGCTGAGTATCCGGACTGAGCATCACTACTGAGATTAGTTCTGCAGTATAAGGGTAAAGACTGCTGCTGAGTATCCGGACTGAGCATCACTACTGAGATTACTTCTGCAGTATCAGGATAAAGACTGCTGCTGAGTATCCGGACTGAGCGTCACTACTGAGATTAGTTCTGCAGTATCAGGATAATGACTGCTGCTGAGTATCCGGACTGAGCATCACTACTGAGATTAGTTCTGCAGTATCAGGGTAAAGACTGCTGCTGAGTATCCGGACTGAGCATCACTATTGAGATTACTTCTGCAGTATCAGGATAAAGACTGCTGCTGAGTATCCGGACTGAGCGTCACTACTGAGATTAGTTCTGCAGTATCAGGATAACGACTGCTGCTGAGTATCCGGACTGAGCGTCACTACTGAGTTTAGTTCTGCAGTATCAGGATAACGACTGCTGCTGAGTATCCGGACTGAGCATCACTACTGAGATTAGTTCTGCAGTATCAGGATAATGACTGCTGCCGAGTATCCGGACTGAGCGTCACTACAGAGATTAGTTCTGCAGTATCAGGATAACGACTGCTGCTGAGCATCACTACTGAGATTAGTTCTGCAGTATCAGGATAACGACTGCTGCTGAGTATCCGGACTGAGCATGACTACTGAGATTACTTCTGCAGTATCAGGATAAAGACTGCTGCTGAGTATCCGGACTGAGCGTCACTACTGAGATTAGTTCTGCAGTATCAGGATAACGACTGCTGCTGAGTATCCGGACTGAGCGTCACTACTGAGATTAGTTCAGCAGTATCAGGATAACGACTGCTGCCGAGTATCCGGACTGAGGGTCACTACTGAGATTAGTTCTGCAGTATCAGGATAATGACTGCTGCCGAGTATCCGGACTGAGCGTCACTACTGAGATTAGTTCTGCAGTATCAGGCTAACGACTGATGCTGAGTATCCGGACTGAGCATCACTACTGAGATTAGTTCTGCAGTATGAGGATAACAACTGCAGCTGAGTATCCGGACTGAGCGTCACTACTGAGATTAGTTCTGCAGTATCAGGATAACGACTGCTGCTGAGTATCCGGACTGAGCGTCACTACTGAGATTAGTTCTAGAGTATCAGGATAACGACTGCTGCTGAGTATCCCGACTGAGCGTCACTACTGAGATTAGTTCTGCAGTATCAGGATAAAGACTGCTGCTGAGTATCCGAACTGAGCGTCACTACTGAGATTAGTTCTGCAGTATCAGGATAACGACTGCTGCCGAGTATCCGGACTGAGCATCACTACTGAGATTAGTTCTGCAGTATCAGGATAATGACTGCTGCTGTGTATCAGGACTGAGCGTCACTACTGAGTTTAGTTCTGCAGTATCAGGATAAAGAATGCTGCTGAGTATCCAGTCTGAGCGTCACTATCGAGATTATTTCTGCAGTATCAGGATAATGACTGCTGCTGAGTATCCGGACTGAGCGTCACTACTGAGATTAGTTTTGCAGTATCAGGGTAACGACTGCTGCCGAAAATCCGGACTGAGCGTCACTACTGAGATTAGTTCTGCAGTATCAGGATAACGACTGCTGCTGAGTATCCAGACTGAGCGTCACTACTGAGATTAGTTTTGCAGTATCAGGGTAACGACTGCTGCCGAAAATCCGGACTGAGCGTCACTACTGAGATTAGTTCTGCAGTATCAGGATAACGACTGCTGCTGAGTATCCGAACTGAGCGTCACTACTGAGATTAGTTCTGCAGTATCAGGATAACGACTCCTGCTGAGTATCCAGACTGAGCATCACTACTGAGATTAGTTCTGCAGTATCAGGATAAAGACTGCTGCCGAGTATCCGGACTGAGCGTCACTACTGAGATTAGTTCTGCAGTATCAGGATAACGACTGCTGCCGAAAATCCGGACTGAGCGTCAGTACTGAGATTAGTTCTGCAGTATCAGGATAACGACTGCTGCTGAGTATCCAGACTGAGCGTCACTACTGAGATTAGTTCTGCAGTATCAGGATAAAGACTGCTGCTGAGTATCCGGACTGAGTGTCACTACTGAGATTAGATCTGCAGTATCAGGATAACGACTGCTGCTGAGTATCCGGACTGAGCGTCACTACTGAGATTAGTTCTGCAGTATCAGGATAACGACTGCTGCCGAGTATCCGGACTGAGCGTCACTACTGATTAGTTCCGCAGTATCAGGATAACGACTGCTGCTGAGTATCCGGACTGAGTGTCACTACTGAGATTAGTTCTGCAGTATCAGGATAACGACTGCTGCCGAGTATCCGGACTGAGCGTCACTACTGAGATTAGTTCTGCAGTATCAGGATAACGACTGCTGCTGAGTATCCGGACTGAGTGTCACTACTGAGATTAGTTCTGCAGTATCAGGATAACGACTGCTGCTGAGTATCCGGACTGAGCATCACTACTGAGATTAGTTCTGCAGTATCAGGGTAAAGACTGCTGCCGAGTATCCGGACTGAGCATCACTACTGAGATTAGTTCAGCAGTATCAGGATAACGACTGCTGTCGAGTATCCGGACTGAGCGTCACTACTGAGATTAGTTCAGCAGTATCAGGATAATGACTGCTGCCGATTATCCGGACTGAGCGTCACTATTGAGATTAGTTCTGCAATATCAGGATAATGACTGCTGCTGAGTATCCGGACTGAGCGTCACTACTGAGATTAGTTTTGCAGTATCAGGGTAACGACTGCTGCTGAAAATCCGGACTGAGCGTCACTACTGAGATTAGTTCTGCAGTATCAGGATAACGACTGCTGCTGAGTATCCGGACTGAGCGTCACTACTGAGATTAGTTCTGCAGTATCAGGATAACGACTGCTGCTGAGTATCCAGACTGAGCGTCACTACTGAGATTAGTTCTGCAGTATCAGGATAACGACTGCTGCTGAGTATCCGGACTGAGTGTCACTACTGAGATTAGTTCTGCAGTATCAGGATAACGACTGCTGCTGAGTATCCGGACTGAGCATCACTACTGAGATTAGTTCTGCAGTATCAGGATAACGACTGCTGCCGAGTATCCGGACTGAGCGTCACTACTGATTAGTTCTGCAGTATCAGGATAACGACTGCTGCTGAGTATCCGGACTGAGCGTCACTACTGAGATTAGTTCTGCAGTATCAGGATAACGACTGCTGCCGAGTATCTGGACTGAGCGTCACTACTGAGATTAGTTCTGCAGTATCAGGATAACGACTGCTGCCGAGTATCTGGACTGAGCGTCACTACTGAGATTAGTTCTGCAGTATCAGGATAACGACTGCTGCTGAGTATCCGGACTGAGCATCACTACTGAGATTAGTTCTGCAGTATCAGGATAACGACTGCTGCCGAGTATCCAGACTGAGCGTCACTACTGAAATTAGTTCTGCAGTATCAGGATAAAGACGGCTGCTGAGTATCCGGACTGAGCGTCACTACTGAGATTAGTTCTGCAGTATCAGGATAACGACTGCTGCTGAGTATCCGGACTGAGCGTCACTACTGAGATTAGTTCTGCAGTATCAGGATAAAGACTGCTGCTGAGTATCCGGACTGAGCGTCACTACTGAGATTAGTTCTGCAGTATCAGGATAACGACTGCTGCTGAGTATCCGGACTGAGCATCACTACTGAGATTAGTTCTGCAGTATCAGGGTAAAGACTGCTGCTGAGTATCCGGACTGAGCGTCACTACTGAGATTAGTTCTGCAGTATCAGGGTAAAGACTGCTGCTGAGTATCCGGAATGAGCATCACTACTGAGATTAGTTCTGCAGTATCAGGGTAAAGACTGCTGCCGAGTATCCGGACTGAGCGTCACTACTGAGTTTAGTTCTGCAGTATCAGGATAACGACTGCTGCTGAGTATCCGGACTGAGTGTCACTACTGAGATTAGTTCTGCAGTATCAGGATAACGACTGCTGCTGAGTATCCGGACTGAGCATCACTACTGAGATTAGTTCTGCAGTATCAGGATAAAGACTGCTGTCGAGTATCCGGACTGAGCATCACTACTGAGATTAGTTCAGCAGTATCAGGATAACGACTGCTGTCGAGTATCCGGACTGAGCGTCACTACTGAGATTAGTTCAGCAGTATCAGGATAACGACTGCTGCCGAGTATCCGGACTGAGCATCACTACTGAGATTAGTTCTGCAGTATCAGGATAACGACTGCTGCTGAGTATCCGGACTGAGCGCCACTACTGAGATTAGTTCTGAAGTATCAGGATAACGACTGCTGCTGAGTATCCGGACTGAGCTTCACTACTGAGATTAGTTCTGCAGTATCAGGATAACGACTGCTGCCGAGTATCCGGACTGAGCGTCACTACTGATTAGTTCTGCAGTATCAGGATAACGACTGCTGCTGAGTATCCGGACTGAGCGTCACTACTGAGATTAGTTCTGCAGTATCAGGATAACGACTGCTGCTGAGTATCCGGACTGAGCATCACTACTGAGATTAGTTCTGCAGTATCAGGATAAAGACTGCTGTCGAGTATCCGGACTGAGCATCACTACTGAGATTAGTTCAGCAGTATCAGGATAACGACTGCTGTCGAGTATCCGGACTGAGCATCACTACTGAGATTAGTTCTGCAGTATCAGGATAACGACTGCTGCCGAGTATCCGGACTGAGCGTCACTACTGAGATTAGTTCTGAAGTATCAGGATAACGACTGCTGCTGAGTATCCGGACTGAGCGTCACTACTGAGATTAGTTCTGCAGTATCAGGATAACGACTGCTGCCGAGTATCCGGACTGAGCTTCACTACTGAGATTAGTTCTGCAGTATCAGGATAACGACTGCTGCCGAGTATCCGGACTGAGCGTCACTACTGAGATTAGTTCTGCAGTATCAGGATAACGACTGCTGCTGAGTATCCGGACTGAGCGTCACTACTGAGATTAGTTGCTCAGTCATTCTCTCCTTCTGACACTTCTGGCTTCTATAAGCCTACATTCCACCATACTCCACTGGCTTCACTCTTTTCTCTCTACCCAGTCTTATTATGTCTCCTTTCAATCAGTTTCTTCTTCTCATCTCCCTCTTCTATGTGGTATTCCACAAGGGTCTGCATTAGCCCCTTTGCTATTTAACATTTTTCTTGCTCCCCTAGCTACACTCATCTAGCAGCAGGCTGTCTCTGCATAATTCTATGCGGATAACATCCTGCTGCTTTTCCACACACATCTCGTTTCCCCAGATCTTTATTTATCAATTCCTATCTTCCCTTAATCACCTCTTGGATTGAATCTAACTAAAATTCAACCCATCAAAGACTTTTGTTCTATGGCTCTCCAGTTCCATAACGCCTTCGCCTTTATCCCCACCTCTCAATAGTTTCACCATCCCCCTAATACAGACACTGACATATGTAAGAATCACTCTGGACCATTCTCTTTCCTTTCACGCACACATTAAGCATACTGTTGGCCAGTGCTTTCACTACGTCAGGTCCGCTCCACTCGCTCCCTTCTTTCCACTTCATCTATTATCACTCTTCTTTTATCCCTGTCATCTCTCTTTTCAATCTGTCCAGAACTCTGCTGCATGACTAATCTTCCGCCAGCCCCGATACACTAATATAACCCCTCTTCTAAAATCACTTTGCTGTCTCCCCCTTCCATTTCCATATCCAAATCAAACTTCTCCTTCTAACATAAATGCATTCACTCTACTGCCCCTCACTATGTTTCCTGTCTCCTCTCTCCCTACACTCCTCCGCGTGAACTCCGCCCCTCCTCTGGCTTTCTTCTCTCTATGTCTTTTTCTTCTTCTTCAAACTCCAGACTTTGATCTTTTCACTTTGCTGCTCCTTATGCGTGGAACAATCTTTCTCTATCTTTACGTCGTCTCTTTTCTCCCCCTCTTCAAATCCATGCTAAAGCTTTACCTCTTTGAGGCTGCATTTGGATCCTATCCCTTGTTCTCCTTCCCTATTTGAACCCCCTTGTTTCTCTTGTATTGTTCTGTCTGTCTTGATTAGATTGTAAGCTCCACGAGCAGGGACTGTTATCTTGAAATGTTTGTATAGCACTTTGTACTCCTTGTAGTTTATTTATTTAACCTGTTTTCTATACTGCCTTATCCTTCAATCAAAGACGTTTTACATTATGCAATCACTACATACATGTATTGGATACATTCCCCTGTCCCCAAAGGGCTCACAATCTATGTGTACCTGAGGCAATGGAGAGTTAAGTAGCTTGTCCAAGGCCACAAGGAGTGCCTATAGGACTAGAAGCCCCAGTCCCTTCAGCCTGAGATTGCTGTCCCCAGGTGGGACTTGAACCCCTGGCCTGAGGTACCATGTCCTAACCACTATGCCACTCTTCCCTCCCTAGATAAATCATTAATAGAAGTAGTAGTAGTAATAGGTGGAAATATTTCTTTATGGAAAGAGTGGTAGATGCATGGAATAGTCTCCCAGTGGAGGTAGTAGAGTCTAGGACAGTATCTGAATTCAAGAAAGCACGGGGCAAACACAGAGGATCTCTAAAGGGAATAAAAGGGACTAGTCAGATAGGCCATATGGTCTTTTTCTGCTGTCATGTTTCTATGTTTCTGTGCTTCATTGCATATGCAGACGTGAACTGGCTTTTGCTGTGCCTAGGTTTGCTTGCCCACTGTCCCAGAAAGATGGTCGCAGACCTGCAGGCCCTAGTATTGAGATTGTCAGACTGGTGGGTACCACTTCCATGTCAGCTGTTCCATATGCAGCATCTCCAAAATGAAGGCCTAGGTGTGCACTTTGGTATTCAGCTCCTATCTCCTATCGATCCCTATTGTTCCAATGTGTTTGCCCTGTTCCTTCATATTTCTTAACAATTGGGTATGACCCACGCATCCAAACCATGTAGCCAACCTGTGGGAATATGGCAAATGCTGCTAGCACCTGGTCAGAAGTAACTACCGCCACCCTGACTCCACCCTCTCTCCGCTGCTGCAGCCTTGACCTTGTCTTTTCACGTGCTATGCTGCAAGTGTGGGATTTTTAGCGCAGTTGCTTTTGGCCCAAATGTGCGTGAAATCCTGTTAAACTCTGCCTAACAGCCAGTGCACTTTAATAAACATGGCCCTAAGTTTGTACCCGAAGCAATGGAGGATTAAGTGACTTACGTAAGATCACAAGGAACCATAATGGAATTCTAACCCTGATGGTGAAGCTGTGTGACAAGATAGTGTCCAAAGCCAGAAGGATTCTAGGTCACGTACAGAGAAAAATAACTAATGGAAAGGAAGCTGTCCTCACTTTAGCCGATTCCTACAGCAGCTAAATATCACTGCTGACTGGGGATATTCAATGCCGGGGCCCAAATATCCAGCCCAATGCTAAAGCAGCAACAGCCAGCCACTTTAAGTGTGCTGGTCACTGCCTCTGAAAATCCCCCCAATGCTTCTAAATTTAGGCCTGCCATTCATTTGCCTAGATTTATGAGCCTAATTTAGGTGCCCAGTGTTGGAAAATCTTTGCTAAGCTGTTAATCTCTTTTCCCCGCCCTAAATCTGTTCCCATTGTCACCCACAATTTATGCTCCTGGTCTTCCAGGGTACCAGAGCAGTTTGCAATCCCAAACAACATAAAGCATCAACCAGAATGCCAATCAATGACAATAAAGTAGATAGTTTGAGAAAAGCAAAGACAGGGAGCTTCCAGGTGAGGGGTACCATGCTGTTGACCAACTATGCCAATCAGGTCAGAGTTTCAAAAGAACAATCAAAGAGAGACATTTTGAGATCACATGTAAAGCACTTAAAAGAGGCGAAACAAAAATGTGAGGAAGACTATTGCAGAAAGTAAGAGCAACAGCTTAGTGTAGAGTACATTCCTATCTTGCCGTGAAAGGTGTTAGTATTGACAGTCAGTCAGCATGAAGAGTGGGAAGGGCACGAGAAGGGGCACATACAGTAAAGTGACAATAGAGGAAAGATATACGGGAGCTTCGCTGTGTAATGCCTTGAAAGTGAGAGACAAGAATGTGAAACAGCACGGTATATAAAACCAAATAAATAAATAAATAAATAAGATCTTAAAATGGATTTGAACTGAAACTGGGAGCCAATGACAATAGATCAATAGAGGTGTGACATGATCATATTTATGAGCGCTGGAGAGGAGATGAACTGCCATATTTTAAACTGATTGGAGCTGTTTTAATACAAGCAATGTTACAAAAGTCAAGTCAAAATATTAGGATAACTATAGTCTGGGCAGCAGAGTCAATGTAGGAGCGGATTGCAGGGAAGAGGGGAAGAATATTGAAGGAAGATTTAACAACGGTACTAATTTGTTAAGAGAAGGAAAGCTGAGTATCTATAATGATACCAAGATACCTGAAAGAAGAAGAGTGATGGGTTCACCATTTAATATAGGACGGGCACTGATCTGATGAACCAGGTTGCGATAGTTTATTTTGGGGATTAAGCTGTAAACAGTTATTAAATAACCACTGAGAAACCTTGCTGAGACAGGAGTTGATGAAAGGTTGATCAGGACTGTTAGATTCAGTGTAAGTGGTTGGGGCAAGGTACTTCAGGCCGGAAGGTCGGTGGTTCAAATCCCACTAGAGGACAGCAACCTTGGGCCGGAAGGACTGGGGTTTCTAGTCCCACAGGTGCTCCTTGTGGTCTTGGGCAACCCACTTAACCCTCCATAGCCCATGTTCCCTGTAAAATAGTTATCTCCAAGTTATAATGCCCTGTTCAATGTAATTTCAGTTTGTTCAATGTAAACCGCACTGATGCAGAATAGCGCGGTATATAAGAGAATATAAATAAATAAATAAATAAATCTAAATAAAGGTAAGGAATGATGCCAGATTCCTGAATAAGAGTTGGGAGAGGACCCATGAACATATTAAAAGACAGAATGGTTTATAGTTTATGGTTTATTAAAAGACTTGATATATCACCATTCGACAATGTATCAAAGTGGTTTACAATAAAAACATTAGAAATTAGGAAAAGAGTGCCAATTAAAATAAATAGTGTAAAGGTAAGGTACAGTAAGAGGGGGAAAAGGAGGTTCCAAGTGCTCCAGGCGTGTGACTTGGGAACATCCTGTGGGACTCCACATGGGAGAGGAAAGACAGAAGAAGAGGAGCAAACAGAAACTTAAAATGGCCAACCTGATAGAAAAGATTGAAAACATGAAAGAGTTAGCAGTGAAAGCTAGTTGTGAAGGCAGCTACACAAAGATATCTGTAGAAAGATATCTTTATATAGCCATTGTTGATAGAATAGGTGGTATCCAGGAATCTAAAAAGCATTAAGCAACTACCATCTGACACTCTCCTGGTTACAATGGATGTGGAATCGCTATACAGCAACATTCCCCATGCAGATGGAATAACTGCATGTGACAAATTCCTAAATACATCTACCTTGGACCACCAATGCACACTAGAAACTATCACATTACAAATTCATCCTAACCCACAACTACCGCAGCTTCAATGACAACATCTATCTACAGATTGTGGACACTGCTATGGGTACAAGGATGGCCCCTTAATATGCCAACCTCTTCATGGCAGAACTGGAAGAGACCTTTCTGAACAGATATCAGATTAAACCCTTTAAATATTACTGGTACATCAATGACATTTTTATGATTTGGACAGATGGAGTCTCTCAGCTAATTTCATAATTATTTTAATACATCACATGCCTCAATCAAATTCAAAATTGACTACTCTACAGAAAAAGTTAGCTTCCTGGACACCACAGTGTCCATCACTAATGGCCTTCTGACAACCACCGAATCTGAAACAAAAATTAGTGAGAAGCAGTCTCCCAATAGATGCCAAAATGAAGAGAATGGCTTAAGTCCCTGCAATATACCAAGATGCAAATTAAAGTAAAGCATGTGATATTGAGTCAGTGCAGACTCCTGATGACCTGGCAGCCCCTGCATGTAACAGGCCTTTCTTCTGAGGCAATGACAGGTAAAGTTATTTGCTCAAGACCTGTCAGTGGGAATCAAACCCTGTCAACAATGGCCGCCTGACTGAAGACCGAACACAATTTAGGACAGCTATCCAGAGGGTCACCATGAGTCAACACTGACTCGACGGTACTTAACAACATCTTGGTCACCAGGCCACTGCTCTAACCACTAGGCTACTTCTCTATTCCCAAATTTTGGCAGCACATCATGAGAGCCCACAGTTACCCACATGGCAAAAACATTCAGCTTAAGGGGATCCCAATCATGCTCTTCCTCTGAAGTGGTTTCTATTATTCAGTGCAGGACATGTGAAGAAGGAGGCTATGCTGCGGAGTCAGGCCAAACGTTTAATACAAGAGTCACTTCACACAAACATAAGATCATTTTGCTATTTGGTTCAGAAACACAGCACAGACATTCTGATCCATCTCATGTCAGGTGTAAAATCCTGTTTCTGCATCTCCTTTCCTGAGCAGGTTGTTCCTGTCTGCAGGGAGTCTGGAGTTGTCTCTAAGTGCAGCCGCAGCCCTGATTAATAAGGAAGATTACGAAAGCTCTCACAGAGACAGCAGCAGGAGCGTGCATGGGAAAGGGTGGTATTGAGAAACTCTTCAGCCTCCTGTTCTAACATGTTGAGAATTTACTTCTTCCAAGCAGGGTGGAAGCTCATGAGCAGGGATGAGCTAACTCTCTGTGAAGGACTCACCCTCCCCTGTCTTTCCACTTGTGCTTTGGCTGTAAGTAGGAAGCAGGGGTTAGATTCTAACACAGCCCACGTTTCATTTGCTAAGTTTCTCTTTCATGCAGATAGTAGTGTGAGGGGAGGGAAGTACAGATACTTAGTGGAAGATTTGCTAAGGCTCTCTGAAGCACTGAAAGGCCAAAAGAGAAGGAGCATCAGTGATAGCCATGGTGGCCAGAGCAGAGAGGAGCGGGTGCAGAAACATTGCAAATGATGGCAGATAAAGACCAAATTGGGTCTTGTATTTGTCCACTTTGGATAGGACAACATATAAAACCCAACACCCAGCACTTCTTCTCCCACCTACTTACTAGAGCATGTTACTAAAATAACACAGGAGTTTTGCTCCTTACTGTGCAGTAAAGGGCAAAATGGTTCGTTATTTTACTATAACACACAATTTGCATTATACATAATGAGCAATAATGAAATGTAAAATGCATGCAAAACACCTGTGGAATAATGCCGCTTGTATTGATCACTGCAAATGGGGTCATTTCAAGGCTGGCATTAGTTTTCCTAGCTGGTAACATCAGGCTGCCATCACACGGCCCATTGTTAATGGGGTCAGCATATTTTTAAGCAATCCACGGTCCAGGGGTCCACTCCCCCCGACCCAGAAAATGGTCAGTGCCCCTACTACTATCACTATTTCTCATCTGTATAGTGCTACAAGGCATATGTAATGCCGTACAGAGACATGTAAAAGACAGTCCCTGCTTATCACAACTTACAGTCTCTAGTCAATAAAAAATAGATCTGATCAAAAGAGCCGTAAATGTTGGAATGTTTGTTGTGTAGGGAAAGCCCTCCTAAAAACAAACAACTCCTTTTATTCTGAAAGTATAGTGCCCAAAAGCCAACTGGCAACTGTAAGCTATGAAAATTAATTTTATCAAAAAATAAATTTGTATACTTAGCTGCAATTGAAGCTTTGGGTTGCACAATCGTGGAACAAACAATGACTCACAGAACCCGACCTTGCACTCAGGAACGAATGAGTGACAGCAAATGTCCGCTGAACTTGCCTTGAGTAGGTCACATGGTAGCAATGTACTTCTTATCGAAGCAACAAAATCAGCAGTAAAAGTTTAGCCTGGTAGAGTTGGCAGTCAATTGTAAATCAGCAGATGTAAATCAGCTCTTTCAGGTCATCCGCAGACCCTGTATCAAGCTTTCAGTTGATAATGGAGAACTAACCAGCTCAGTCAAAACCAATCTTCATATGATTTCGAGGAAGGTAAAGAGGTCTCTATCAAAACCATGAAAGACCTTTTTCTTGCATAAAGCCTGAAAATGAATTTATGAAACCACTTGGTGCAGCGGCTGTTTGTGGATAAACCCAAGCGTGAAACACCTTTGGGACGCTATGGTGCTCTCTTTGAATAAGATGGCATCTGACATCACAGTATCACCAGTAGTAGATACCACTCCACCGGTCTATTTCCAAGTTAAGGCCATACGGGGATACCGTGTTCAGTTTGAATATCCACCTCTGTTCCAATATCTATAGTTAATGTTCATGGTCAACACCCCCCCCTCCCCGAGGGTCTAGTGGGACATGATCAATGGCTCTCCATACAAAATCGGAACAATTATGCAGAAATTGTATAAAATGGGAGACTAAAGGGGCTGATAATGTTTGTGTAGCAATCCTAGATCTATGTTCAGTCTGCCATTTGAAAATCGGTCTAATGATTCTACCCTTGTATTTCAAGCCACAGAGACAAATAAGCAAATAAACAACAAAAGATGAACCACACGTGGTGGATATTTTACCTGTGATGGTATCTTCCCAAGCGGGACCCATTTTGAAACAAGCATTTTTTGATAAAATTAATTTTCATAGCTTAGCCAGTTGGCTTTTGGTCACTATACTTTCAGAATAAAAGGAGTTGTTTGTTTTTCTGAGGGCTTTCCCTGCACAACAAACATTCCAACATTTACATAATTTCACTTTCAGCTCTTGATCAGATCTATTTTTTATTGGTTAGTTTAGTGGTCTTGAACACCAGGGTTTTGTTAGTTGTGCAGTCTAGTCAAGACAGACTACAGCATATCTAGAGTATACCTACCCCTTTTGAAAGGGACCACATTCCCCCCAGGCACAGAAGAAGACCCCCTAAAGACCCCGAGACAGAATCCCCTGCCCATGAAGACCACCCTCTCCCAGATGCCTCCCAAGCCTATCTAGAGTAGTCCATTATCATCAAGGCATAGGCTTCAGAAGGTATCCCCTCCTGCTCCAGCCAGTGCCAGGTTCAAAATGATGGTGGTGATCCCTAGCAGTAGTTTTGAAATGCAACTACTAGGGGTATGTTTACTAAACTGCAGAAATGTCACCTGCAGTAGTTTCCGCAGTAATGATACCGATGCCCATATAAAGGAGTGGGCAGTGCATCGTACGACAAGCAGTGCCAGGTAACTCGCATAATAATGTGCCTTAGGCTAATGCGTGTCGCAAGGCACTATATAAGGCACATCACAAGGCACCTTAACCTGAGGCGCCTCACAAGGTACATTGTCATACGCCCTACAAGGTGCCCTAACCTAAGGCGCCATGAAGCCACCCCCAGAAGGCCCCGTATAAGGTGCCATACAAGGTGCCCCATAAGGCACCGTAGGTTAAGGCACCTGAAAAACAGGACATGGGGTAGCAGCCTGCACATGAACACAGGATGCTACACAGCTGAGAGACGCAGATAGACGGACCAGAGGAATGTCGGCCACTGTGGCGAGGCTATTATGAGCTGGCAGCACAAATCTGCAAAGATATGACTGTTAGAGGCATGCAAAATATCTGAGTTGGACAGGCATGAGAGAAGGGAACAATGGGGGACTGAGCCCATGACCACAGTTTGGAATGTCATTGTACGAACCAGTGGGCTATACCTCTATGGCCTGTTGTACAGCAATGCCTGGGTACAGAGGGACTGCAGATCACCACACAAACCATCTGCTCTATACGTCAGGATAGGGTAACCACACCAGCACCCATGATGCATTGCACATGCGGAACAGTGGTCTACAGCAGATCACCAAATGAGGTCTGCACCTCTCTGTTACCGCAGCCTGGTAAGATGGACTGCCGTGCGTGATACTGGCACAGAGTAGCTACAGACCCTGCCATTGTGCAGGTTCTGTGTTCACCCTGAGGGTAAGGATGGCTGCCCAGCACTAGGTCTGCAGTACACGTGGTGCTACATATTGGTCCTGCTGTACATCCCCATTGCTAGCACTGTGTGACAGGTGTCCCTAGCAGTGCAACTGAAGGTACCTCTGTGCCCATCTGTGTTCTGCAGTCACACATGTCCCTCTGGGACCAGACACCACCAAAATCAGTGCGTGCCCAATGTTAAGGTCTGGCTGCCATGGCCACCTGTTAGCAGGGCAGAGGGGTGTCTAGTGTCTTATGAGGGTTATGTACCACCGCCCACTACTGTTCAGAGTAGTATACACTATGTGTCCCCAAGGGCCCAAAACCACCCATATTTTAGGTGAGGGTGTGGAAGGACAGGTGCCTGAGCCCACAGGACTGTGCTCTGAGTCACAATGGCTGTGTGCACTGCACCACAGTGTGGCCACAGAGGTACAACAGTCCCTGGGCCTACCTTTATGTCTCCTCAGCCAGACATTTTCTGTTGCACTGCACACCATGTACTGGTACAGGGCATGGCCTAGGTCCACTGCAGACAGGTGCCACTGCCCCCTCCAGCACAGACACCCCCCCTGCTATGCTGACATGACCATATGCTGTTGGTGCTTGTTGTGTGCCGTCCCAGGCCATCAACTGTTCAGGTAGGCAGGTGCCTAGGGTGCGGTGTCTGGGTTGGGAAGGCATACATGGACATCCACACCCCCCCCCCATCACCACCTAACAACATTATGTCCCTTCAACATGGGGGAGGGATGGCTGCGGGGATGTCCTGTCTCTGCCCTGGCAACTATTGGCTAGGGTGGTCAAGGTATTTGTATATTGTGTTTGGCCTTAGTCAGATGCTGTCTTGCTGATTTCCAGTTTCTGTGTTCCTATGTGCCACCTAGGCGACAGCCTAGTCCGCCCTATGCCCCGGCTGCCCCCACTACATGTGCCGCCTGCAGCCCCCTATGCCCCATTTACACCATCGCCATTATGGCCTTTCATACTTGGCCACTATGCTGTTGCTGCAAATGGAGCACTACTATCACGTTTCTTGTGCTCCCTGCCTATGCTGTACATTGCTGACAATGAAATGGTTTCTCTCTCCTGCAAATGTGCATCTAACGACAGGTTTTCATTTGCGGTAGGATTCAGCCCTTCAGTTCAGCGCATTAGTGTGCAGGGAGCCTCTCCCCACCCACTCCCCGCCCATTGACCCCTGCTCTCCGCCCTCTCTCCTCCCTCTGCGGTGTGTACCGCGCCATGGAACACTTCCACATGGGATGTAACATTACTGCGCGGTAACATTACGCACTGTGCGGGAACGTTACACACCGTGCGGGAACATTACGCACCGTGCGGGAACATTACGCACCGTGCGGTAACATTACCTAATGCGCAGTAACATTACCTAAAACGCGGTCTGTAACATACTCCCTAGAGTCAACTTACCATAGAAGGCCTTTTGCCCAGTGGCACAGGTTGACCCTTAGCAGTGGTACCATTAGACTATGTTTAAAAGTTACTGGTGCCATTTCAAACCTGGTGCCAGCAGGCTCAAAAGGGATCACTCCTGCTGCCCTTTCCCCTGGACCCCGAAAAACAATTCTAGATAGGCATGGGTGGCCTCCAGGGGACAACTGTCATGGTTGAGGGAGCGTCTGCGTCAGGATCCAGAGGGAAGGGGTCTTTTGGAAGAGCTTCTTCTGTACCTTGGGATGACTGGAGTACCTTTGGGAGGGATGATAACCATTGCCTGGGTCTGGGTGGAGGGGACCCCCAGACCATGGACTGTTTAAAAATACACCAGCACCTTTAAGATAGGACCCAGGAGAATCAGGCTGCGTGTTAATGGTGCGGCACTCCTAGGTGAGAAAGATGATGACGGCTTTAAGCTCAGTGTTCAGTTCAAGCTGCATTATTCCTTTATCACAGGAGATACTACGTAGCCAGCAGAACTGAGTTACTGCAGGTTAATGACTTCCACAGTAAATGAAATATTTTAGTAACTAGTCCTCCCCCCAATTTTTTCAATTAGTAGAGATATTTTATTTATTTAACAGATTTTTTTTATACCACTTTATCATTTCAGTCAAAGCAGTTTACATTGTAGCTTAAACTTGGTAATGTACATTAAACAGGGACATTGATAACTTGGATTTTTCTGAGGCAAAAGAGGGTTAAGTGATTTGCCCAAAGCCACATGGAGCGCTAGTGAGAATAGAACCTTCACAGTCAAAACAGAGGTAAAATATCTGAGCGTTACACTGGATCAAAAATTAAGTTTCCAAACACATATCAAAAAAATATCCAAAGCAGCCTTTCCAAACTGAGAACAATTCAGAAACTGAAGCCTCTTCTCAACGATGACAACTTTAGAACAGTTTGCTAAGCAATGTTAACACCTATACTGGACTACTGCAACATAATCTATCAAGACCTCCCAAAACATATTGCCCCCTTTAGATGATCCAAAATACTACAGCTGCAATAGAGCCTTCACCATACGTGCATCATTGTGGAACACTCTTCCAGAGAGCCTTCAGAAGGATGCTAAAAACATTCCTATTCACAGAACACTATGGACACACACAACGACCATTCCCTCTGGTCATATCCTCCGGCCCCTCCATAACGCTTATCACATAAACCTATGGCCCTACCCCACCCATCCTGAGGATCCACCCTACCCCTAAGAATGGACTATGTACACCCCTATTTCATTCCAATACAATGTTCCTACCACAGTTATTTTGTTTGCCTCCAACCTTTTGTCCCCTGTTATAGTGTAGGTTTATTTTGTGTTCAATGTAAACTGCTTGGAATCTATGATAAAGCGGTATAGAAAACCCATTAAATAAATACATAAACCCTGGTCTCTTGGTTCCTAAGCCAGTGCTCTAACCATTAGGCTACTCCTTTCCCCTGGGTCTTGAAGGACTAGAAAAAGGGACTGCTACTTCTGGAGAGAGATCTGCAATGGTCAGTATATACTTCTGGGAATTTTCTGAAAGGACTTCTTTGTAATAAAGCTAATTAATCTGTGAACCCAGTGTTTTTTGTTAAATCAGTCAGGGCCTAGTAGCAGCAGTTTAAGTTTAAATTTAAAACACAGAAGAGAACTTTCTGGTTACATTTCATACCCAGCAGAGAGCTTGTAGTTAAAATGTAATAGTCACTCAGGGCCTAGTATCAGCAAAGTACTTTTAGTTTAAATTTAAAACAAAGAAGAGAGATTTCTAGGTAAATTTAGAACCCAACAGAGAGCTTGTAGTTTAAATTTCATAATAAGTCAGAGCCTAGCAGCAGCAAAGAGCTGTAATTTAAATCAAATCAGAATATAACTTAGCATAAAAGGCAAAACAGGGTCAGTACTCTTTGAGCAACAAATAAAGTCTTCTAGAGACCTTTACAAAAAGGCCTTCTACCTAGGGGGCAAGAGACCTGTGAAACATTTTCAATAGGTGTTAACACCAGGTGGCAGGTCAAAAGGCCATTTTGAAAGACTCCTTCTATCCAAGCAACGACTGTTAATCACCCAGGAAGTTAGTCACAGCTTACCTCAGCAGCACAGGACAGGGTACTGTGTAGCAGCCCTCTTCCCTCCCTCTCCAACACCCACCCACCCCTGGGATAATCGTAGCTTTATAGGTACTTACACATCTTAAAGGAAAGGAGGTGCTCTCTGGTGAAGCTCGTTATCCAAATCAGTCATACACTAAGGACCTGAGATTAATTAAGTTTCAGGTGAACAAGGTATATTAAACATATTAGGTACAGTTTTATTAGTATAAATATCCATAGCAACCCTTAGTAAGTAAAGAACTTAAAGATCTCAACACAAGCTTAAAAGTAAGATGCAGACAGCAGTCCAGCAGCAAGATGGGGGTTTTCCAGTCTTTTGCATTGAGTGTCACATGTATGATTTTCTCCCAGTTGGTGAGAGGTCTTACGTGTGCACTAGATGCAAGGAGCTCTTTGCTCTCAGGGAACGTGTTCATTCTTTAGAGGCTAGAGTAGCAGACTTGGAAGACATAAGAAAGACAGAGAGGTACATAGTGTGAGCTTTCTTAGCACCCCCTCAGCAGCAACCTGCAGGGCTCCTGGAGACACAGATAACTACATTCAAAGCAATGAGAAGGTAATCTAAAAGACAGCAATAAAATACCACACAATTATATATAGATACACCAAAGCTTTGTGGAGAGAAACAAATTGAACCAAAGTTCTCTTTGTTTACTCTAACTGTTAGCCACGGTTCACTTTATTTATAAGGCTCTTTTGGATGATACAGCATAATATCACTTTATTATTACACGTCAGATATTACGTATTTATCACATCATAGGTCAACTTCTAATCAGTGTAGGTCAGTATGAGGAGACATACATGTATTCCAAGACATAAATGTTTACTGCTGACTGCTTGATATCTAATAAATAACCCAGAGACAGAAAAGGCTAGAGTACAAGCTGCCCTTTCTTTCTTATTTACAGGACATGTACCTCTTCACCTACTTAATAAGCAAATATATGAAGTTTATTTCTGAGCAAAGTTCTGAACAACTTTAACTCTTTCTCAGGTGTACTTAGACAGTCCAATTGTGTACACCACCCTGTACAAACAAACATGCTTTCAGTCCCTCCTCTGATTCTGTAAAGAATCATTTCTAAAGTAAGGAAACTCAGACATTGCCATTGAAGTGGAAATAAAACTAGATTCTAGGTCAATCTGTAACATCAATGTAGGGGTCAGTGAGTTCACTGATTTCTTACAGAAAGCTGATAGTACACAGAGAATTAATACTCCTAGAATGAGAATCCCCAAAATGCCAAGCAATGATGCTAACATGCCTTGCAAAGGCCTGGATAATGAATTCCAAAATGAAGAATCAGAATCAAATAGAGCTGAAAAAGAACTTACATAACTCTCACTTGAAACAAAAGTACGGTTGCTAACTTTATCTAATATCCTTTTACTACTTCTCCATTATTGTCAAGCACACTACAACAAAAATCAACTATTACTCCACACACACCACTTTTCTTTGCTAGGAGATAGACTAAAACCATTCGGTTCTGGGCTGCATAAGCTGACGTTTTATTTACTGGATCTTGCAATACACACTAATTGCCTCAGTAAGAAGCAGAGCAGCCACTATGACTTCATCCTGAGGGGATATATCCCTTTTTCTTCTTAAAGATTTGTTCAGGATTGATAACAAAGTAATATAGTAAAGTTCAATGCACTATGGGGTATCCACCAGGGCTATATAGCAGGTACCTGACCAACCTCTGGGAAGCTCTGTATATACAAAAGTACCACACACACAAAATAATCTCCTTCTAAAGCCACTAAGCCCTCTTCCCAGATTGTCAAATTCTGAGGACAAGATATATTCTGGATACAATTATTCACAGCCCACTGAGTGATTTTCCATTTCACTTTAACTCCAGTTAGGTATGCCTAGTTCTGAACTAGAGGCATCCAAAGGGTAGCCAGAACTACACACTTGGTTCCCTTTAACTGGCATCAATTGTAAATTACTGAAATATAGGAACCTGTACATGGGATCTTTATACCTATATCTTTAATTATTCTAGGTTCTGTGTTTGTATAAGACCATATGTCACAACTCTTCAAAGGTCTTAGGCCTAACTCTTGGTAGAAATCCATGCTGAGTAGCTGTCACAGTTGGAAGGCAAACAGCAAACTTTGATAAATTGAAATGTTTTTTTCATCAAGTGTAAATGTGACTCAAAAATATTTGGATATTTCTTCTAACATCCCCATGATTCTGAATGCAATACTGCTTCATTAATAATATGCCGCAGCACATCTAGGACCAGATTTAGGAAACATTCATAGCAACACATTTAAAAAGTGTTCTAAAACAAACTAAAAAGAAACCTACTCTTCTTAATACTCTTCCTAAGATGATGAAGATATATACTATAGCTATACCGGCCCTCTAATTCTCAATTACTTTATGAAGTAGAGGTTAAGTACCTAAAGGTCATTACATATATATCTGGAAAATACTAATCTAAACTAACCTCATCCCTCTAAGCCTTACTATAAATACTAAATAAAAGCATTTTACATGAATAGTCCATTTAGAATTTACTTAATACAATAATCTCTCTGTAATGTCACTGTTGTTCTTTCAGAAAATACTTTAAATCATAAAAGTCCTTTTCTTCAATATCACTGTTGTCCAACAAGTGTCTGCGTTGCAAACTCTTGATTCACCGATACAGGAAACTACCTTCTGATCTTGTGAGGGGGCCACTGTATAAGATGCATCCAACGAGAATGTCTTTTCACTTTACAAGCTGAATATCCCACCAGGAACACACGACATGGACCAGGGACTTCGGATGCAGTCTTAATCAGGACCCAATCTGGTGGCCTCACCTCTGATGAAATAATTCTGCGGATCCCGGATATAAAGAGCTTGTCATCTCGTTAAGGAGTCACTTGCAATAAAAGGGAAACAAAAGAGGACTGAGTGCAACCGTGCACAATAAGTTAAGATATCGCTGCGCAACACCTGGGGTCTGGGATAACTGCCAAGGCATATGGAGAAGGAGCTAGACATCCATTAACTCTTTCAAATGGTGTCAGGCTGGAGGAAATCACACTGCCATAAGGGCAAAGGGAAAGGCTTTTGTTCAATCGGAGGCTCAATCCTGTATCAGAGTGCATAAGTGACCTTTTGGGAATACCACCTCCCTCCTCTGATACAGGGCAGATCTATAAAACAGGCTGCAAAATCAAAATAAAATGAGTTCGGCAGGCAGGAACCTGAATAACTGACCCTAAGCTAACCCTACAGTGCCAGTCCTGAAACAGTGCAAACAGATTGTACCAAAGAAAACTATAACAAAAAACAAAATGCATAACCACGGCGGTAAAGCTCATGCTGCAGGAACAGGGCAAGTAGAAACAAAAGACGGTCAGGGCAAATAAACAGATGATTCTCTTTCCAGCAGCCATCATGAAGTCCAAACCTGGGTTTCAAAGGAAGTATCTTCAAAGAAAGATGAAAGGGAAAACAAAGTAATCTTTAACAGTGCTAAATACAGCAATGTCAGTGACACTGATATCAGAAGAGCGTCTTTTCGGTTCACAAAATGGTGTCCTTTGGATTTCAAAACTGCGACGTGTGCTGGCAAGAAGCACTGTAGAACCAAAAATCAATAAGATTCAATTGCAAAAACCACCACTACACAGACACTTCATTAATTCACTCTGAGTAAAAGCCCACTGGCTTACAACCAGTCGGGAAAGCTCACAAAAGCACACAGACAACAGAGAAATCAAAAGTAGCCACAAACAATTTGAATGGTTTACAATAACCATGGCACTCTTCCCAGTACATTTCTATATTTAAAACAAACCTCCCACTGCGATAATGTGGAAGCTACGCAATAACAACATTTTGGGAAACAAATTGCAGTTGAGACAGATTAACCCTCAAACCTAACTTAGCAATATAAGCTAATAAAGACAAGAAATCTGACCAATAACATACGTAATTTAGTCTATATTAAAAGCAAATCATTCACATAATGAACTAAAGAGGAATGGTTGAGTCTCACATCAAATAATGCAGTTCTTAGGGCCTGTGCAAATATGCAGGACTAGCCTTCAAAAAGAACAAATAAAAACAAAACTGCTTTTTCTTTGCCAATAAGCAGGTCGCAAATCTACAACAAAAATCCAGGTGGCCCTTGAAAGTACCAAGGGATAAATTGGCAAAATCACATTATTTACTGCTCGCAGGTCTTGCAAAAATCTATAAGTCTTACCATCAGCCTTTAGCACAGGAAGAATTGAAGTCTTACATAAAGAAGTTGTACGATTGTGACACCTTGTGTCTGGAGATCTTCAAGCACAGAACAACTTCCTTCACCGATGGCTGCTGGCAGTGGACACAACTTGAGTCTAGGAAACTGCATTCCAGGTTTCACGATGATCCTCACAGGTGGGATAGAAAGGCATCCAATACCTGATCCCGGCACTGTCCATAAAGAAGAAGAAAGCTCTCCAGGATGAATGATTTCTGGAGAT
The DNA here is from genome assembly GCA_033557465.1 of Ichthyophis bannanicus. NCBI lineage: Eukaryota > Metazoa > Chordata > Amphibia > Gymnophiona > Ichthyophiidae > Ichthyophis > Ichthyophis bannanicus. The sequence continues at coordinate 1,803,593,991 of CM066032.1, forward strand.
CTGCAGAAAACGGCACTTCAGAGAGAATACAGCTGGAAACATCTTCCCATTCAGCCAGGACAGAGTGACTTCAGCAGCTACCGGCGGACGAGGAGGGAAGTCAGCTCTCTGACCATCAAGATGCCGATTCTGGAAACAGTCTCGCTGCAAATGCTCAATAACAAATTTATCTGAACTGTCTCGCTGAGGATTCCCATGACCTCCTCTTGCTCCGATCCTACCCCTCCCCCTGCTCCTGGGAGGTTACATAGAAGCAATCTGCAAGTTGAGCAATTTAGTCATTTCACATCAAATGTCAGCACACTGTACTGAGACTTACAGCAGCTGTTCTAAAAATACCTTTTACTTACGGGATTAAACCATTTACAAAAACAATTGGTGAATCCTGCCTTAAAGATGTTAATCTCAACCAATCCTTTTACAAGTTTGCATACTACTGTAAGTGATTCTAACAGAAAATCATCTTTTTTCTTTTATTAACCACTAAAACAAAATTATCTCTTTGAGTCTTCTCTTGGAAATCTATCACAGGGTATTCCACAAACTAGATGGGTGACCCTATGAAAATCAGGGTTTATAAAACACAGTTCTAAGCAAATTATCTAAATCAGCCCAAGTAGAACAGGGACTATTATGTTGACATAAAACAGTTTGAAGAAAACTTATAGCACCATGTAATTGAATACATTTCTCTCTATAGGTCATAAAATGCTTATTCAGATCCTTTTCAATATTATCAATAGGTTTACTAGAAATTCCCAATTCCTTTGTAGCAGAAATATCATTTCTTACTGTTCCCTTTAAGGAATCTATTATATGTACAATACATTCTATTTCACGACTAAGAAGGTCATTCATTTCTCTGAGCTGAGAAACATTGCAAGTACCGAAATTCTCAATTTGTGCATTCCCCAATATCCTTTGCTTATTCCTTATCTCTTCTCTTAACACTGCTGCACGAGTGACCCTCTCCCTCTCAGAAACTACATAACTCTCAGAAGAAACAGGGGGAGACATCAGGAATGCACCTGGAACTTTTCCAGCTCCAATTACCATTGCAGCCACATCTGCATCATACTCTGGAGAAAAAATGACTGGGAACTTCCCTGCCCGGTCATTATCAATCTATTTCTCCTGTGGTTCACCCGTTTTACCAGCATTCTTTAATATAAACAAATCATTTTTCATAACATGTGCCCTTCGCTGCCACCAACTAAACACCAGCCCTTCACGGGCATCACATAATTTATGTTTAGCCTGCAAAGCACATTTCAGATAACGAAGCTTATCTATAGAAAATGTTTACTTATTTACATTTTCTTATATACCGCGCTATTCTGCATCAGTGCGGTTTACATTGAACAAACTGAAATTACATTGAACAGGGCATTATAACATGGAGATAACTATTTTACAGGGAACATGGGCTATTGAGGGTTAAATGGCTTGCCCAAGACCACAAGGAGCACCTGTGGGACTAGAAACCCCAGTCCTTCTGGCCCAAGGTTGCTGTCCTCTAGTGGGATTTGAACCCCTGACCTTCCGGCCTGAAGTACCTTGCCCCAACCACTAGGCCACTCCTCCACTCCAAAGTTCCCTCCAAAGGAAACTGTAAAAGCACATTATCATTAGTCACTGCATACCAGTGTACAATATAATTAGTAGCCATATCCCCATACTTCTCACGCATACAAAAAGAAGGGCTACCTATCTGAACAGCTAAAACCGTAGCTTTGTCATGCCATTCACACAACAAAGATAACTTACGTTCACCTAACAGATTACCCATTGCTTTTACTATACAATACTCACAAACATCTTCCACCCTTGCCAGGAATTGAGAAATCTGTAGAACGGCACGGCACCAACTGTGGGCTTTCTTAGCACCCCCTCACCAGCAACCTGCAGGGCTCTTGGAGACACAGATAACTACATTCAAAGCAATGAGAAGGTAATCTAAAAGACAGCAATAAAATACCACACAATTATATATAGATACACCAAAGCTTTGTGGAGAGAAACAAATTGAACCAAAGTTCTCTTTGTTTACTCTGTTAGCCATGGTTCACTTTATTTATAAGGCTCTTTTGGATGATACAGCATAATTTCACTTTATTATTACACGTCAGATATTACGTATTTATCACATCATAGGTCAACCTCTAATCAGTGTAGGTCAGTATGAGGAGACATACATGTATTCCAAGACATAACTGTTTACTGCTGACTGCTTGATATCTAATAAATAACCCTGAGACAGAAAAGGCTAGAGTACAAGCTTCCCTTTCTTTCTTATTTACAGGACATGTACCTCTCCACCTACTTAATAAGCAAATATATGAAGTTTATTTCTGAGCAAAGTTCTGAACAACTTTAACTCTTTCTCAGGTGTACTTAGACAGTCCAATTGTGTACACCACCCTGTACAAACAAACATGCTTTCACATAGATGAGACCTACAGGGAAATAGTCCTGAAGTCCACCTCCACTCTGGCAGCATCACTGTTGCCATGGAGGAGAGAGGCCACGTGACAGGAGAGCATCACCCTGGTGTGGCAGGAAGTGATCCTGTAACTAGGACCTATCTTCCAGGTGATGTAAAACCCTCTCACACCGAGGAAGTTTCTCCAGGGCCATGTGCCCATGAGGGAAGGGTTAGGACAGCTGTTATAGTTGGTGATTCAATCATTAGGCATGTAGATAGCTGGGTGGCTGGTGGACATGAGGATCCCCTCGTAATATGCCTGCCTGGTGCGAAGGTAGCGGATCTCACGCGCCACCTAGATAAGGTCTTAGATAGTGCTGGGGAAGAGTCTGCTGTCTTGGTACATGTCGGTACCAATGACATAGGAAAATATGGTAGGGAGATTCTGGAGGCTAAATTTAGGCTTTTAGGTAGGAAGTTGAAAATCCAGAACTCCGAAATGCTTCCTGTTCCACGAACAGGACCCAAAAGGCAGGCAGAGCTCCGGAGACTCAATGCATGGATGAGACAATGGTGCAGAGTTGAGGGTTTTGGATTTGTTAGGAACTGGGGAACATTTTGGGGAAAGGAGGGGCTCTTCCAAAGGGCTGGGCTTCACCTTAACCGGGATGGAACCAGGCTGCTGGCATTAACCTTTAAAAAGGAGATAGAGCAGCTTTTAAACTAGATAATAGGGGAAAGCCGACAGTCGCCCAACAGCACATGGTTCGGAAGAATGTATCATTGAAGGATACTACCAAAAGCAGAGAGGTTTCAAAAAAGAGTAAAGTAGCCCAAATGCTCTCAAGTATGGAGCAGACAGAGCTTAAAGATCCCAAATTACCAATGCCTACCAATTGCCAGCATAATATGAATAAAATACAGTCTCTAAAATGCTTGTATGCAAATGCTGGAAGTCTAAAAAATAAGATGGGAGAGTTAGAATATATAGCACTAAATGAGAGTTTAGATATGATTGGAATATCAGAGACATGGTGGAAGGAGGACAACCAGTGGGACACTGTGATACCTGGGTACAAACTGTATCATAATGAGAGAGCCGATCAAATTAGTGGAGGGGTTGCACTCTATGTTAGAGAGGGCATTGAGTCAGAAAGGATTAAAATTTTGCAGGAAACAAAGTTTACTGTAGAATCTCTATGGATTGAAATTCCATGTAAAAAGGGGAAGGCGATGGCTTTGGGGGTGTACTATCGACCGCCTGGCCAGAATGAACAAATGGATGATGAAATGCTCAAAGAAATCAAGGAAGCTAACAAAAGTTACAGCGCAGTAATAATAATGGGTGATTTCAATTACCCCGGTATCGACTGGGTCACTGTCACAGCAGGACATGCTAGGGAGATAAAGTTCCTAGATGAAATAAATGACTGCTTCTTGGAGCAGCTGGTTCATGAACCGACCAGAGGGGAAGCCATATTAGACCTAGTCCTTAGTGGAACACCAGATCTAGTGCAAGAGATAAGAGTGTTGGGGCCACTTGGCAATAGTGATCATGATCGCATTTGATTTAATTAGTGGAGGAGGGATAGTAAGGAAATTCACAGTACTACCTTTTAACTTTCGAAAGGAAAACTATGATAAAATGAGGAAAATAGTTAAGAAAAAACTAAAAGGAGCAGTTGCAAAGGTTAAAGACTTACATCAAGCTTGGGTGTTGTTGAAAAATACTATCTTGGAAGCCCAGACCAGCTGTATTCCATGCTTTAAGAAAAGTGGAAGGAAGTCCAAAAAAACGCCAGCATGGTTTAAAGGTGAGGTCAGAGAGGCTGTTGTTGTGAAAAAAGCATCTTTCAGGAAATGGAAAAAAAAACAAACGACGAAACCTGGAAACAACACAAGCACTGGCAAGTCAAATGCAAGGCATTGATAAGGCAGGCAAAGGGAATATTTGAGAAGAAGCTTGCTGCGGAAGCAAAAACACAAAATAAAGACTTTTTCAAGTACATTCGAAGCAAAAAACCTGTGAGAGAGTCAGTTCGTCCAATAGAAGATAGAGGGGTTAAAAGGGCACTAAGAGGCGACAAGGCGATAGTGGAGAGACGGAAGGAATTCCTTGCTTCGGTCTTTTTTTTAAATTAAATTTTCTTAACGATACAAAGAACAGCAAAATAAGAAATAGCCATTATCAATACAGCATAACACAGGAAAATACATTGAAATGCAACCTGAAGCTCATCAAGGAGATGCCTAAGTGATACAACTCTCAAAACCTGAATGATTCCTGAAATATAAATCAAACTCTGTTTCACATATCAGTGAACCTAATAGAGGAAAAAAAAAAAAGAAACAAACACCAAAGTGAGAGCCATTAAGTCTTACCATCCAAAAATATTGTTAAATGTTCTACTTCAACGAATACATATCTTTTCCCCTGGTACAAAACATGACATTTACAGGGAAACTTTAAATAAAAAGAAGCCCCTAAAGCAAGAACACTTGGGCGCATGTCCAGGAAGGACTTACGTTGCCGCTGGGTTTCTCTAGAAACATCTGGAAATATTTGTATAGTTTGTCCACAAAATGTTTCATTCTTTTTTTGAAAATAAGCACGAAGGACTCTATCTTTATCCATTATAGAAACAAATGTTACCAAAAGGGTAACATCCTGCCTCTTCTCCTCTAAATATCTCAGAGTTTATTGAGTCAGATAATGATATTATAAATTCCAGGGCTTCGGTCTTCACTGAGGAAGATGTAGGGATGTTACCCATGACTTAAGTGGTATTTAAAGGTGCGGAAGAATTGAAGGAAATATTGATACATCGGGAAGATGTATTACAACTATTAAATAAACTGAAGAGTAGCAAATCACCTGGGCCAGATGGTATATATCCAAGGGTTTTGAAAGAACTGAAATATGAGATTGCAGACCTGCTATTAGTAATCTGTGGTTCTACAATAACACTTGGTCTTATTCTTAGAGTGTAAAATTATGTCAAAAATCAGATGTGAATCACTCCACTCAAAACTCTAGTCTAAACGTGAAATACAGTCGCTCTTACTGCAGTGTTTCTTAAGAGTAAGCATGCTGTTAAACAAACATTTATGCACCAAGTGATTTCTTTCTTACGTCTCTACAGCTAGCATCTGATTTTTGATATTAATAATCTGTGAAATACCTGAAGATTGGAGGATCGCCAATGTAACGCCAATTTTTAAAAAGGGTTCCAGGGGTGATCAGGGAAACTACAGACCAGTGATCCTCACGTCAGTACCAGGAAAAATGGTAGAAGCCATCAAAAAGAACAAAATTACTCAGCATGTAGATAGTCATGGCCTAATGGGAGACAGCCAACATGGCTTTAGACAAGGAAGATCTTGTCTTACTAATCTGTTATGTTTTTTTGAATGTGTGAATAAACAGGTGGACAAAGGTGAGTCGGTTGATATAGTGTATCTGGACTTTCAGAAAGCCTTTGACAAGGTCCCTCATCAGAGACTTTTGGCAAAACTAAAGAGTCATGGGATAGGAGGCAGTGTACTATTGTGGATCAGGAACTGGTTAAAAGATAGAAAGCAGAGGGTAGGGCTAAATGGCCAATTTTACCAATGGAAAAGGTGAATAGTGGTGTACCCCAGTGATCTCTGCTGGGTTTGCTGCTTTTTGACATATTCATAAATGACCTGGAAAAGGGAATAACAAGTGAGGTTATCAAATTTGCAGATGACACAAAATTATTTAAAGTGGTTAAAACCCAAGAAGATTGTGGAAAATCGCAAGAGGATCTTTATAAATTGGAAGACTGGGCATCAAAATGGCAGATGAAATTTAATGTGGACAAGTGCAAAGTTATACACCTAGGGAAGAACAACCCAAACTATGGTTACACGATGCAAGGTTCCACATTAGGAACCACCACCCAGGAAAAAGATTTAGGCGTCATTGTGGATAACATGTTAAAACCCTCAGCCCCGTGTGCAAAGGCGGTCAAGAGAGCAAATAGAATGCTAGGTATCATAAGGAAAGAAATGGATAATAAAACAAAAGATATTATAATGCCTCTATATCGTTCCATGGTGAGACTGCACCTTGAATATTGTGTGAAATTCTGGTCGCCGTATCTTAAAAAGGATATATCATTATTAGAAAAGGTTCAGAGAAGAGCCACCAAAATGATAAAGGGGATGGAAGGATATTCCTATGAAGAAAGGCTAAAAAGGTTAGGGCTCTTTAACCTGGAAAAGAGATGGCTGAGGGGAGATATGATAGAAGTCTATAAATTAATGAACGGCGTGGAACGGGTAAACGTAGATCGATTGTTTACGTTATCAGAATATAGAAAGACTAGGGGACATGCAATGAAGCTACAGGGTAAACAATTTAAGACTAATAAAAGAAAATATTTTTTCACTCAACGTGTAATCAAACTCTGGAATTTGTTACCGGAGGATGTAGTAAAGGCTGTTAGTGTAGCTGGGTTTAAAAAATGTTTGGACAAGTTCCTGGAGGAAAGGTCCATAAACCATTATTAAGAAGGGACCCAGGCTATCAATGCTTGACCCAGTACAAGCATTGTGGAACCTGTGTCTTTTGGGGAAACTGCTAGGTACATATGACCTAGATTGACCACTGTTGGAAACAGGATACTGGGCTTGATGTACTTTGGTCTGACTCAGTATGGCATATCTTATGTTCTTATGCTCCTCCACTCCACTCAGATATATATTTGTTTTCAGACAAATGGTAAAAGGCAATGAGAGAACAGTCATAAACACATAAACAGAATGCAGTCAGCTTAGCTAGGACACAATATCTTCCCGAGAGCCAACAGTTCATCTGAAAACCACGGGACTGGTGCCTGGCATGGAGGAGAAGAAGGAGATGAAGGGTCTCTATTCTCGAGTTTATATGCTGCCTTTCTGGTCCAGCAAAGAATGTGGTTTATTCAAAACTCTAAAAATGTAAGAATATAAGTATGAATACATTTTGGGAAAGAGCATATTCAAAAGCCTTTACATGGTTTGGAAACCTATAAACCATGAAAATGCTGCTCAGCAGAATAGTTAATGGCAAATACATGACTTGTGCTGCAGAATACGATGCACAAAGACCAACGTGCCCTTTGCATGAAGATAACACAACTTATAAAGTTCTGACAGGCCAATTGCAGAAAAGAGACTGATGTGTGGGGAAACCACAGAGGAAAAGCAAGCGCACACAGTAACGCCAAGCCGATTTAAATTATAGGCAAATGAGATGCACATATTAAATGAAATACGAATATTGTCTGTGCGAGATGCACAGAAACGTGTAGAGGATTTCGTAACCACTTGAAGCACCAATTCTCTATGCCTGGGCCTGAGGTGGCTTAAACATGTTGCGCGTGCTCCCGACAGTATTTTGATTGCATCGGGGGCTTTCTCTGATGCCTGGATCATCTGAGATGAAGTATCAAACTTTCCCTCAGATGATCCAGGCATTGAGAAAAGCCCCCGATGCCATCAAAACACTGTTGAGAGGCTGGTGCCCCCTACAGAGAGCAAATCCCTGGTGGCCCAGCAGTCCTGATCCCCTCACCCACACAATTAAAACAACCCTGATGGCCCAGCAGCCCTGAACCCCCCTCCCACCTCTCTCCTGAGACCTTTACAAAGGAGCGAGAGCATTGCCCACACACTCCTGCTCTTGTGCCACCATCTTGAAAAATGACGGCGCCTGGCCCCATGCGGTGCATCCTGGGATGCACCAGGTGGGGTCAGACTGCCATATAAGGTAGAAAATGCGGGGCCATCAGGGTTATTTTTTTGGGTAGGTGGGGGATTGAGGCCACTGGGCCACCATGGTTATTTTTAGTTGGGAAGATTGGGGTATTATGGCCATTGGGGCCACCAGAGATTTGCTTTCTGTCGAGGGCACCATCCCCCTGACAGCATTTGATGGCATCAGAGGCTTTCCCCAATGCCTGGTTCATCTGACACTTCACCTTAGATGATCCAGGCATCGGGGAAAGCACCTGATGCCATCAAAATACTGTTGGTACTGTGATAGGGCTGAAGCCAATGAAAGCAAAAACTTAGAAAAAAACGCTGTTCCTTACAAAGCAGCTAACGTGCAGAAGATGCAGTTCCTGTGCAGAGCAGCTAGAGGGAGCAGGCATGAACCTACAGAGGCTGAGCTAACACACCCGGGTACTGATTGTGCAGGAGCTAATCAGCTCCACCTGAGGGGTAGCCCGGGAAACTCAAAAGTAAAAGGCCTTTATAAGCAGAGAGCCAACTCAGAAGAGAGGAGAGAGGAAGGGAGCTCAGAGGGGAGCTCAGAAGGGAGCTCAGAGGAGAGCTCAGAAAGAGAGAGAGAAAGGAGCAGACCCAAAAGAGCCGAGGTGAGAGAGAGACCTGGGAGAGACAGGCTGGAAAGCGATTCGCTTGGAAGAAATCCCAAAGGCAGAGAGCTCAGAAGGAGAGAGCCTAGCCGGGAGAGAGGCCTCTGCTCACCAGGAGGGTCTGAAGCAGGATTAAAAGGTACTGGAAGAAAAAGTCCTGACAGAAGATTGACTTATACTAAGAAGCCAAGAAGCCTGGATTCTTTACAGGGTCTTCCCAAGCTGCAGAGAGGACAGACAGTATCCAGGAGGCTTCTAGAGGGAGACTGCAAAGGAGACCGTGGCCAGAGAGCGGTGTCTGAGTGGGCAAGTAAGAGACGCCCTGACTTCACGAAGCCAAGGTACGGTGACTATTTTTTCCCAAAGAAAGGCCCAGCTCCTAGAACGTCTTTAAAACCAGATAACCAGTCTGAGAGAAAAGGAAGCGGGCAGGAATTCTTTAAGCCATCACGTAGGGGCATAGGGACAAACCCTGCTATTTACCTGAAAGCCCTAGAACAGCCTAGCTGGAAGCTAGGGAGAAAAAGTATGGACTTTCAAACCACAGCAGCCAGGGAAAGATCAAGTACAGAGGGAGGCACAAATGAACCAGAGCCCATGCAGGTAGAGCCTGTAGACTCAGTTACATTTTCCCAGGAAGAAGTAATGGACTGCTCGGTTTGTGTCGCAGGGAGTTTTGAGTCACTCCCCGAGCTGTAACTTATTTAGACAAGCTCTGATATTGTTTTTGTTCATGTTGAGCAAAAGAGAAAAAGCTCACTAATCTTACTTTGCTCCGAAGTTTGGAAAATCCTGTGTTGTTTTTGCAAGAAGCTGTGAAGTATGTAACAGTTCACTTGTTTAACTATGCTTTGGTGAAAACCCTGACAAAGAAGGAGAACACCTTATTTTCTGTTACCTAGCGAACCTCAGTGCTTGAAAGGGGAAATAAAAGCCTTATTTACCCTCCATTCTGGTCTACACAACTTATTCCTGTAAGGAGGAGGACTACAAAGACCAGGGTGCACCTGGCCTCAAAGAGTCTTTTACCTCTATAAATAAAAAATATGCTCAACCTGCCCTTGCAGCCACTGGCCACCGGGGGGGGGGTGATGACAGTACGCATATGCAAATTAGCCAAGCGGCGCCCCTGTTTATCTGGGAGAGCATGCCAAACTTGCAACAACTTCTGTACACATGTGTTTGGCTTGCTCTGCCAGTTTAACACTGCCATTTTCTCCACAGTTTATTTCGTGGCTAATTTTGCCCCTTTTCTCATGCTGTCACTGAAGTCGCGCACCTTTGGTGCACTGCATAGAGGTGTACAGAGTTAATAGCACGTGACTTCAGAGTTGGATTTCTGCATCAGCCCCATGGCCTGGTAAAATGCCCTGATGCTAACCCCTTAAGGGGTCATTCCAAGGCACGAGTAGCGGGGATGGACATCCTGTTAGGGCATCCATCCCTGCTATTTGGGTCCCTTCGTGACCCCAACTGACTTCCCTGCTCATTCCTTGGTCTTTGGAGTGGAGGAGTGGCCTAGTGGCCTAGTGGTTGGGGCAAGGTACTTCAGGCCGGAAGGTCGGAGGTTCAAATCCCACTAGAGGACAGCAACATTGGGCCGGAAGGACTGGGGTTTCTAGTCCCACAGGTGCTCCTTGTGGTCTTGGGCAAGCCACTTAACCCTCCATAGCCCATGTTCCCTGTAAAATAGTTATCTCCAAGTTATAATGCCCTGTTCAATGTAATTTCAGTTTGTTCAATGTAAACTGCACTGATGCAGAATAGCGTGGTATATAAGAGACTGTAAAATAAAATAAATTGTACAAGGAAGTTATATGGGGGTGGGAAAGGGGTGAATCATGGGCGGCTTTAGGGTGGGCAGTGAGCAGTCATTGACCCCAGTTGTACAGGGCCAATTCCAATGTCGGCCCTGTATGTTTGGGGCTGGTGATTTGAATGCAGAACTTATTCCACATTGGAGGAGAAATAAGCTCCCCTAGTCGGCAGGGGATGGTGGGCCTGGGACTCTGAAAGGGCAGGAGGGGGCAGAGGACATTCCCCATGGCCTGACCCTGGCTTTGGGAGGCTAGATCGGGGGTCAGGCTGCAGGGAATGCACTGTCTGAGCCAGTGGCTGGTGATTGCAGCTTTTCAATGGAACCACGGTGCCATGACAACCAGACACCATGGTGCCGTGGCTCCATTAAAAAGCCCTCACTGAGCTATCTGGGCAAAGCCTGTACATGCAGGCCAGACTGAATTGGGGTCCCGGCCTGCACTTACTGGCCTGGTTGCTATTCTGATCCCGTGGGGCTAGACATGTTCCACGGGATCAGAATCCCAGCTAACTCTGTGCGTCCGGTTCTGACTGGACATGCAGAGGGCCAGGACATTGATGTCGGAATCGCATCCTTAGTGTTAGGGCATTCTGGGGGTGGAGAAGAAACAGCAACAAAGGTTAGCTGGTCAGCAGCAATATTGAGCGACTAACTGGCAAACCTATTTATTTATTTAACTAGGCTTTTCTACCAGCCAAAGCGGTGTACATTCAGGTACTGTATATATATATTTCCCTTGCCCCCTATGTTTTTGAACCTGAGGCAATGGAGGGTTAAGAGGGTTAATCTAAACAGCTAAAGTTGGGAAGGAAAAAGACTGGCCTAAATTCAGCCAGTTTAGCATCCAGTCAGTGGCTCAGTATCGCCACTGACCAGAGAGCTACATTGCTATCTGGTAAAATGGAATATTCAGTGCTGCTAGCGTGATATGATGCAGACATTTAATATAAAGAGGCTGCTGCCATTGGATATCACCCCCATAAACTCATTGGGGTATGTTTACTAAACCCTCTTAACATGTGCGCTGCGTTAGTCTGCAGGATGCCATATAAGGAGTGGGCGTTTCAGTTTAAAGTAACAAAACGGGATTAGCGCGCGCGCTCTTGTGTGCCGCGCACATTAGCGCACGAGTAACACACGCAGGAAGCATAAGCAGGCGCGCTGATGTACAAACAGAGGAACAGGGCTGCAGTGCAATGGTGAAGACACTGACAGATGGTGCAGGGGTCATGGGTTCAATCCCCCACTGTGCCCAATGAGTAAGGCTGGCTGAGGCACTACCATTTATGTGTAATATTGCATTATGAGGCATTTAAAATTTATTTTAATTACTGCTGCTAGCAAACACACTCTCAAAGCGCTGTAACATAAGGTGCTGCATAAGGCACCCCATAAGGTACCCCAGAGGGCACATTTTAAAGTGCACTGTCCGCCACGGCACCCTACAATGTTGCTTAAAGGGTGGCCTATAGGGCGCCATATAGGGTGCCCTATGAGGCACGGCAAGGTCATAGCACTGTTTTTGATGGCAGCACTGTGCATTGTAACACATGAAAATGTTCAATAGGTGCGCTGACATACAAGGAGAAACAGCAGTGTAGCACAATGGTTAAGACACTGACTAATGGTACAGGGGTCATGGGTTCAATCTCCCACTGTGCCCAATGATTAAGGCTGGCTGAGGCACTACCATTTATGTGTAATATTACATTATGAGGCATTTTAATTTTATTTTAATTACTGCTGCTAGCAAACACACTCTCAAAGTGCTGTAACATAAGGTGCCACATCAGCCGCCCCATAAGGCACTCCAGAGGGCATACTATAAAGTGCACTGTCCGCCCAGGCACCCTAGAATGTTCCTTATAGTGCGCTTTATAGGGTGCTGTATGAGGCCCCGCAAGGTCATAGCACTGTTTCTTTTTTTTTTTAACTTTTATTTTCATTTTGCAACAAACAAAAGAAACAACACACCAAAGGAGACAAAACAAGTATACAATAAGGAAAAGCAAACCCTATTACCCCCCACCCCCATGCTTCTTCTCTAGCCGATAATATCAGCATGTGAGCGCTTCCAAACAACAGTGATTGTACATCAAAACGAACAAAAGAGTATCTACGATACAGAATGATCATGGGACAGAGATTTATACAAATTTAAACAGTCAGATGAGAGCATTTAGCAGTGTGAACATAGTCATTGAGCATCTTCCATTTAGACAGATGATGAGGAGTCTGAACGGAAGAAGCAAACATACGAGGTATTTGTTCATATTTACTGTAGAGACAGACATGATTCCACCATTCATTGGGGCTCAGATGGGAGCTATTTTTCCAGTATTTCGTAATTAGGGAAATAGCAATGCCTAGCATAAAGTCCAAAAGGAAGTAAGCCGTTTTGGAAGAGAGGGGATCCCCGCAGCTGAGCGAAGTCCCACTATCCTCCAAGAAAGGGGCTCTTGAAAGTGCAAAATAGACTGGATACGACCCCAGACCCGACGCCAGTAATACTGTAGTGCGGGACATTCATACATAACATGAGGTAGTGAACCAATGGCCGCATGGCATGTCCAACAGCTATTGCCCTGAGTGGTGTTCCATTTGGCTAATCTGTCAGGAGTGTAGAAACACCGGTGGGCTAGAAAGAAGAGTGTCTGAGTGAGTGAGGCGGATCGAGAAACCCGTGTCACTCTACTCCAGACAAGGCTCCATTGCTCCGGGGTCAAAGTTACATGCAATTCTCGCTCCCATGCTTTCTGCGCTATAGGGGTACCTCTAATTATAGCATTACATAAGGTTTTGTAAAAATTAGATGCTACACCCGGTGAACTACCGATAGATCGGATAGTCTCCGACCAACCTTGTGTAGGGGATGCCGATGGCGGGAGCACCTTAGCACTCCGAAGACAATGCTGAAGTTGCACCAACTGAAAGTAATGTTTTGCTGGGAGACCAAATTCAATTTGCAATTCACTAAAAGTTTTCCAGCGACCATCATGGAACAACTGGTTAGGAATCCAAATGCCCCTAGTGTACCAGGGGCTCCACGCCATCGGTTTATTTTGTATTCGAAATCGAGTATTGTACCAAAGCGGGAGCCTGTCTAACGGACAGAGTCGGGAGTCTAAAGATTGCATAAGAGTATTAAAGGCACCTAAAGTGTCTAAAAGCATTGGTGGATAGTGGGAGTCTGATGGGAGAGTCATACCAGGGAGAAAAGTAAGAGGAATCGGTTTGCAAAGGTCCTCCTCTATGTCTAGCCACACAGGTCTACTCGGTACTAGATCTTCCAGCCAACGAGCGCCTTGTTTGAGAAGAAAAGATTGATGGTATTTCAGGAAATCAGGGAATCTAACACCCCCATTTTCCTTATCTGCCTGCAGCTTATGTTTCGCTATCCTAGGTGTCTTGTTTTGCCATAGGTATCTAGTCAGAAGGCCCTCTATATCTTTATATGTACGTCGAGGTAAGAGACAGGGCAACATTTCTAAAATATAATTCACTTTCGGAACAATCATCATTTTTATGGTTTCTAGGCGACCCCACCAGGTAAGTGTTAAAGGAGTCCAACGGTGAGTAAGCGCCCGGACTTTAGAGGTTAAGTCTTTGGCATTAAAAGAGATAGTGTCTTCCAAAGGAGAGCAATAGTGAACCCCAAGGTATTTGACCATGCGAGGTTGCCATAAAAAGGGAAAGGGTTGCATATCTGCCTGATGAAGCAAAGGATTTAGTGGAAAGGCTACCGACTTGGTCCAATTTATCTTATAACCGGAGAGTTGTGAGTATTTACCAATTTGCTCTAGGACAGCCGGCACTGAGTCTATAGAGACAAAGAGCATAAGGTCATCAGCATATGCTGAAATTTTGATTTCCCTATGAGAGAAGGGGACTCCATGAATCTCCTCCGATTGCCGGATTAGTAAAGCTAAGGGTTCGAGTGCAAGATCGAAAAGAAGTGGAGACAGTGGGCATCCCTGGCGAGTACCGCGTTGAAGGGGAAATGGCTGAGACTTTAAAGCATTAGCACAGATACTGGCTGTAGGCTGTGCATACATGGTGCGGAGACAACGGAGAAAACCTTCTCCGAATCCGTACCAGCGGAGGGCTGCAAACAGGAAGGGCCATTCTAAGCGATCAAAGGCCTTCTCAGCATCAAGTGAGAGGCCAACAAATGGGCGATCAAGATTAACTGCGGCAGTCAGTACATGACATAGAGTCCGAGCATTGTCAGCAGTTGATCTACCGGGAATGAAACCGCATTGATCTGGGTGTATTAAGGTAGACATCCTATCAGAGAGCCGGGTGGAGAGAATGGTGGCAAATATTTTATAGTCCGCGTTTAGGAGGGAAATTGGACGATAATTAGCTGTTAGTTGCGGGTCTCTCCCCTCTTTCTCAAAAACTACTACATTTGCCATTGAAAAGGACCCAGAAGGAGATCCCTCCTCGGCCAGAGCAGAAAAATAAAGTTTCAAAACTGGAGCTAAGTCAGCGTTAAAGGTTTTGTAGAATTCAGCAGGGAGACCGTCTGGGCCTGCAGCTCGGCCTGTGGCACATTTCTTGATAGCAGAATGAATTTCTGATAAAGTGAATGGTTTGTCCATGGCCACTCTATCTTCGTCAGATAGGGTCGGTCTTTGTACCCCTGAAAGTAAGCGTTCAAATACTTCTGGCTCAAAATCACATTCAGATTGATAAAGCCGAGTATAAAAATCACGAAAGAGTTCTAAGATTTCTGTATCTTTAGTGACCAAGCCCCCCCCCGACGGATTACGGAGAGCGGTAACACGCTTGGCTTCTTTTTGACCTTTTAGGGCATTTGCTAACAATTTGCCAGCACGGTTATTTTCCCGGTAATATATCCCTTGTTGTGATTCAATATTTTTAGCAGCAGCAGTATACAAAAGCTGATTGTATTGAAAACGCAAGCGTTGTAAACGGAGTAAAATACATGGGTCAGTACGGGACGTGAGGAGACGCTCCCCAGCTTGTATCTGCTGCTCTAGAATCAGTAAGTGCTGCTTTCTTTGTTTCCCCTGCCGAATTTGATAGCTAGTTATAGTTGCGCGGATAGATGCCTTAAAACCCTCCCACCAAGCCCAGCTCGCTGTGTCATGGGGTGAGTTAAAATGAAAATAATCTTGGATAGCGGCCTTTATATCAACCTGAAAATCTTTTTGATCTAGTAGGGATCTATCAAAAAACCAAGCTCGGGGAGAATCGTCTCGCGCAGTGACATGTAATGATAAAGATATGGCAGCATGATCTGAAATATGGAGAGGATGAGTCCTAGCCGTGTCCACTTGAGAAATCAGTGCTTTGGAAATGAGAAAGAAATCTATTCTAGATTGTGAGTGATGGGGGGCAGAAAAAAAGGTGAACTCTAAGTCGGAGGGGTGAAGCAGCCTCCATATATCTACTAGCGCAAGATCTTGCATCAGAGCTGTAAGGGTAGCAAGACTCTTGGGTGGACTACTCGTTCTAGGCGGTTGTCTATCTATCAAAGGGTCTAACACTTGATTAAAATCACCACCAAGTATTAATGGAGTATTGGCAGAGGCCTGTGCCAACTGCGCAATACTTGCATAGTAAGCAGGGTTGTCCACATTCGGGGCATAAATACAAATACACGTGAATTCACTATCTCCAACCTTAAGGTGTGCACGGGCCCATCTACCCTCCTTGTCAGAGCTAGTATCCATTACAGTAGCTTGCAAAGACTTCTTAACCAGAATGGCTACCCCACACCGTTTGGAAACGGCGGGAGAATAGGCAGCCACCATGTAAGGCTTAGCATTGAGTTTCAGTGTTTCAGCAGAGTTTAGATGCGTTTCCTGAAGAAACACTAAATCAGCATGCTCATGGCTAAGATAGCTAAGGATTTTCTTTCTTTTGATTGGACTATTGATGCCTTTTACGTTGAGTGATAAGATTTTACATAAGGCCATTCAGAAAGGTTAAAAATTCTGAGCATGATAGCGCACATAATTTCACAATGTCCCTCATATTAACTGTATCTGGCTGTACACATGACATGAAAGAAAATAAGCTAATATAATACAATGAAGCGCCCCACATTAAAAAAGAAAAACCGCGGTGCGGTAGAGAAGAAGCAGAACCCCAGAAATTACTGGCGACCATGTGTCTGCGGGGAGAAACCCCAGAGAAGGCCGAAATTGAAAAAACATATAACCTGTAGAACTGTGCGTGCTCCGAATCCGACCGAGGCACACATCATGGAGGGATAGGAGACCAAAAAAACAAAAAAGTCATATAGAGAAAGAAAGAAAGTCCAGGTAGTCTCTGTGCTTGGCTATGACCGCCGCGTCGGGCCCTTCAAAATGGCGGACAGAGCCGGCAGATAATAAGTCCAAGTTGTTGGATTAGCGCATCTGCTCTGCTTCTTTGGAGTCTAAAAATGTTGATAGTAGATCAGGATCTTCGAATGTCCTGGTTTGGTTGTGGAGAGTCACTCGGAGCTTCGCTGGATACAACAGGCCAAAGCGAGCCTGTAGTTGTTGAAGTCGAGGGCGAAAAGCAAGGAGTTTCTTCCGACGGTCAACGGTAGGCTTTGCCAAATCAGGGAAGAAGGAGACTTTATGACCTTCAAATTCCAAATGATGATTCGCCCGGGCAGCATTTAAAATTTGTTCCACTTGTTGATATCGTAGTAATCGAAAGATAATAGGCCGGGGGGTCGTTCGGTTGAGCGCCATGTGGGTAGGAACACGGTGTGCTCGATCGATTTCCAGTTCTCTATGAAAAGTGATCTTCAGCAAGGAGGGAAGAGTTTTGAGCAGGAATTCTCTTATATCTCCTGCTTCCACCCCCTCCGGTATTCCAATGAGCCTCACATTGTTGCGACGGGCTCGATTATTGCTATCTTCTAACTCCTTTTGAAGATTCTGTATCTGGCGCTCAGCCTTGTCCAGTTTGCCCAAGCGCACCGCGTGCGAGTCGAGGACCCCCGCCATGTTGTCCTGCCATAATGAAAGACTTTCAAGTCGGTCCTGGAGCACTCCGAAGTCTTCTCGCATGGCTCGAAGCGCTTCTCCATTGGACTGCACCAGTTCCTTCACGCCGCGTATTTCCTCTAAAATCTCCAGGTGCATTTCGGGGTTTTCACGAAGTGGAACCATCTTCTGTGGGGAAGACACCTCTGTTTTGGAGCGTTTTCCGTGTGAAGAAGAAGGAGACCCGAAGTCCAAGCGCGCTGGTTTATGGGCCGCCATCCCCCCCGAGGTACCCCGGTAAGCTCGGAGCAAAATAGTAAGTTTGTATAGGTATTAAGTCAGGATTCTGAGTAGGCCTCTCGGGAGCTTCAGCGCGAAGCGTCTTACCCGCTGGACATCAGGCTCCGCCCCCCATAGCACTGTTTCTGATGGTAGCACTGTGCATTTTAATGCATGGAAATCTTAAGTAGGTGCGCTAACATGCAAGGAGGAACAGCAGTGTAGCACAATGGTTAAGACACTGACTGATGGTGTAGGGGTCATGAGTTCAAATCCCCAGTGTACCTAATGAATAAGGTTGGCTGAGGTAATTCCTTTTTCTGCTTGCAACTGTACAACAATCTGTGCTGCCATCTAAAAAGAACCCCACCCTAGTGCCATAAATTAATGCACCTTTTAGGGTGCACCAGAAGGCACATCCTAAACAACCACGTCAGCAAAGGCGAGTTATAATGTTCCCCAGAGGCCATGTTGAAAGGTTGTCAACTCCCAAGGCACCATAGTAGGCACCCCATAAGCTGCCTGAATCGAAGGTGTGGCGTAAGATGCCCCAAGGATGTATAGGTGAACCCAAAAATGTTGGCCAAGAGCAGTAAGGTCCCCCAATTTGAAGGGCAAGAGAGGTATGTGCCAAACACACACGTAACCCAAACACTGCACAGAGCAGAAAGGAAAGACAATGCATAAGTAAAAGAAGGACGTAGATCTGAGCTGATGGACCACACAAATCAGCTCCAGCCCATGTGGCAGCTAGAAAAATGGACAAACATATCGGGGGCAGCTGTAGCTATGCACAGAGTGATGGTAATGTACCATGCTATAATGACAGTGTGTGACAGAGGATGGGAAGATGTGTGCAGCAGAGGAGCCTGAAATGGCAGGATAGGTGAAATATCAGGATGACAGTGGAGTAGCAGTGCTATGCAGAGCACACACAGGAGAGGCAACCAGGGAGAGCTGCAATGCAGGAATGTGTAGGAGTGCAGGACGTGGGGTAGCAGCATGCACATCAGGGTAGGATGGCACACAGCTGGCAGACAGAAGATGGATAGAAGGATGGTTCACAACTCTGATGAGGGTACAATGTGCTCACAGCACAGATCTGCACAGATATGACTGTCACACGAATGAAAACTAGTTCTGCAGCATACAAATCAAAGAGAACAGAGAGGAATCACACCTATGACCACTACCACAAATGGCAATGCACAAACCGGTAGGCCACACCACCAACGTGAGCTCATTAGCAAAGGCTGCATACAAAAATAGTGCAGGGCATCACACAAGACGCCTGCTGGCTGTCAGGACAGGCAAACCCCCAACAGTAATCATGACCAAATGCACATGCAGATCTGCTGTGTACAGATCAGATCACAGTCTGTAATTGGGACCAGAGACACATGCACACACACAATGAAATGTTATGCAGTGGATACAGCATGCAAAAGAGAAAAGAAACTAAACCCCAAGGGCAGCAGAGGATGCTCTGTGGAGCTGGTTAAAAATCTGGAACAGGAAGGAGAGAATTCAACATGCAAACAGGTGTACCACACACCAGCTGAACCACAGCAATACAAAACCCCCAAGTGCACTGCCATGTAAACACCATAAAGAAAGAGACCTATGTAACAGATAATATCTGATGGCTAGGCAGCACAGAGGGCACACCTTGGTGTACAGTGAAGAGAGGGAAGGGTGTGTGTAGAGGTGATGAACCTGCTGGTACCTAATGGTCCAGTTAGCACAACAGAAAAGAAAAAGATAAACCACATGTGGGGATCAAACCTGCAAACTAGGGAGTTATAACACATGCCTCTAACCACTCCCACAAACATCACACTGAGCACAATGCAAAACAAATACCCCAAAGGGAGGGTGTGTATGGGAACCTGTAATACCCAGTGATGTGGCAAATGGCTGGCAGATACACAGCTGCCACCATACAAGAATGTGAGCACAGGTGGGCCATGTACATGACCAGCAAATCAGTAGATACAAGTGTCAATGTGCTCAAAGAGTGGAGGAGTAGTCTAGTGGTTAGAAAACTGGCTTGGACACCAAGCAACCAGGGCTCAATTCACACTAGCACTCTATGTGGCCTTGGGCAAGTCACGTAACCTTCCATTACCTTGGAAGAAAGACCTGACAATCTACATCCAGTGACACTGACAAGAAAACCCTGGAGTCTCTGGGTCACAAGGAGTCAGGACTGACTCAAAGGCACACATTGTATTGCACGTCTGTCACCATGATCACTCTCCATGGCTGCTCCAACAATATGGAACAAACTACCGGACGACTTGAGGGCAACTAAGACTTTAGAAAACAGCTAAAAACCGGGGGGGCGGAGCCTGATGTCCAGCGGGATAGTCGCATAGCGCTGAGGCTCCCGAGAGGCCTACCAAGACTCCTGAATTTTGAACCGTTTTAATCCTGAATATTGCTTTGACTCTACCGGGGTACCTTGAGGTGATGGTGGGGACCAAACCAGCACGTCTGGATTTCGGGACCCCAACGAATTCCCATGGCAAACGCTCCAAAACCGAGCCCCCGTCTCCGCAGAAGCAGCCCGCACCTCGGGAAGGTCTCGAGATGCAGCAGGAGATCCTCACTGAAATACGAGGGGTAAAAGACCTTGTGCAATCCAACGGGGAGTCACTCCGAGCGCTGCGTGAAGATTTCGGCATGCTGCAAAGCAAACTTGAAGGGCTTTCCCTACGTCAAGACAAAATGGAAGGCATACTGGACTCACACACGGTTCGGTTGGCGAAACTTGACAAAGTAGAGCGCCAGATACGGGCCTTGCAGAAAGAAGTGGAAGATGGCAACAATCGGGCCCGCCGCAATAACATACGGCTCGTGGGCATACCGGAGGGAGCTGAGTCTGGAGACATGAAGGAGTTTCTTTGTAAGGCGCTTCCTTCCCTACTTCGGATCACATTTGCTAAAGACCTGGAGATCGACAGGGCTCATCGAGTGCCCTCAAACATGGCGCTCAATCGGAAGACTCTGAGGCCTATTATCTTTCGGCTCTTAAGATACCAACATGTTGAGCAAATTCAGAACGCCGCTCGCGCAAAAGGCCCCATCGAGTTTGAGGGCCACCGGATATCCTTCTTTCCTGACTTGGCCAAGCCCACGGTCGACCGTAGAAAGCGATTCCTGGAATTTCGACCGAGGCTACAACAACTGCAAGCCCGCTATGGCCTGATGTACCCGGCTAAACTTAGGGTGACGCTGCACAACCAGACCAGAACATTTGATGATCCTGAATTACTTGCGGAATTTTTGGAGTCCAAAGAGGCAGATCAGATGCGTTGATCCAAGGAACACTTAGCTAATTGACCTTATATTGGTAACACCCGCCATATTGTTGTCGGACGCTCTCTACCCTGGAAACCACCTTGGCAATTCACAACCTTGGCTTTCACTAGCCTTGATGGCCCTGCTCTATCATGCCCACAGCTACTTCGGTGGAGATCGGAGACTATCATAACAGAAGGGTTCGAATCTTACATTCGCACTTTCTTGGGCCTCCTCCCGCAGACATATGGTCGCCATTTATAGTTGGGGTTATGCTTCTTCTCTGGGGCACTTCGGTGCTTGTTTTTTCATATGGGGTGTATCTGGTATCTTAATTGATGTGTATGAAATAGCTGTACAGATGCGGTATATATTCCATTTTCGCATGCGCTTTTACTTCAAATGTATGACAATGTCTTATGGCCCTATGTAAGGTTTTTTCATTGAACGTAAAAGGAATCAACAACCCGATTAAAAGAAAGAAAATCCTTAGCTACTTGAGTCATGAAAAGGCGGATTTGGTTTTTCTTCAGGAAACGCACTTAAATTCTACCGAAACCCTGAAACTCAATATTAAACCTTACATGGTAGCTGCCTACTCTCCGGCTGTTTCTAAGAAATGTGGGGTAGCTATTCTGGTGAAGAAATCCTTGCCTGTCACCATTATTGCCACTAGCTCTGACACGGAGGGCAGATGGTCCCGTGTCCACCTTAAAATTGGACACCTTGAACTAACATGTATATGTATATATGCCCCCAATGTGGATAATCCTGCCTTTTTTGCTACCATTGCTCAGGTTGCGCAGGCCTCTGCTAGCACCCCAATGATAATAGGTGGCGACTTTAATCAAGTCGTCGATCCTCTGATAGACAGGCAACCGCCTAGAACGAGTGGCCTGCCCAAGAGCTCCCTCACACTCACCTCCTTGATCAAAGATCTCGCTTTAGTGGATCTTTGGAGATTGTTGCATCCTGCTGAACTGGAATTTACTTACTATTCTCCCCCCCATCTATCACAGTCCAGAATAGATTTTTTCCTAATATCTAAAGTGCTGGTATCTCAGGTAGACACTGCGATGATTCACCCATTACATATCTCAGACCATGCTGCCATTTCCTTCCAGTTGCATGCTAACCTGCCCAGTGGGAATCCGGGAAATTGGTTTTTTGATAGGACCCTGTTAGAGCAGCAAGAGTTTCAGTTAGACATACGGGCCGCCATTCAGGACTACTTCCATTTTAACTTACCACATGATACCACGGGTTGGGCTTGGTGGGAGGGCTTTAAAGCTGCCATTCATGCAATCATTACTAGCTATCAAATTCGCTCGGGGAAAAAGCGTAAGCAACAGTTATTAATATTAGAGCAACAAATTAAAGCTGGGGAACGGGTTCTTACTTCCCGCACTGATCCTTGCGTGTTGTTACGTTTGCAACGCCTACGCTTTCAATATAACTCGATCCTGTCTGCTGCAGCTTCTAAAAATATCGCATCGCAGCAAGGGATGTACTATCGGGAAAGCAACCGTGCTGGTAGACTCTTAGCTAATGCCTTGAAAGGTCAAAAAGAAGCCAAACGGGTAGCGGCTCTCCGAAACCCGGTAGGAGGGGACATAGTGACAAATAATACAGAGATAGTAGAGCTCTTCCGGGATTTTTACACTCGTCTTTATAAATCAGAATGTGACTTCACGTCAGAGGCTTTTGAGCGATTATTATCCGGAATACAACGGCCGACCCTCTTCGAAGAGGATAGGGTTGCGATGGATAAACCCTTCTCTACTAATGAAATTCACTCTGCCCTTAAACGTGTGGCCTCGGGACGCGCCGCAGGCCCTGACGGTCTGCCGGCCGAATTTTATAAAATGTTCAGTGCTGATCTAGCCCCCCACCTAAAACTCTATTTCACTGCTCTGGCTGAAGACACATCTTGCTTGGGATCCTTTTCGGCGGCGAATGTAGTAGTATTTGAAAAAGAAGGGAGGGATCCGCTGTTAACAGCTAACTACCGCCCAATCTCCCTTCTTAACGCAGACTATAAAATTTTTGCGACTATCTTAGCCTCTCGACTATCTGACCAAATGTCCACACTAATCCACCCTGATCAATGTGGTTTTATACCCGGAAGATCCACTGCCGACAACGCTAGGACTTTATGTCATGTGTTGACTAATGCTGCAAGCCTAGATCTACCACTAGTTGGCCTCTCCCTAGACGCCGAGAAAGCCTTCGACCGTCTCGAATGGCCCTTCTTATTTGCTGTTCTCCGTTGGTACGGCTTTGGGGAGGGCTTTCTCCGGTTTCTTCAAGTCATGTATGCCGAACCCACAGCCAGTATATGTGTGAATGCTATCAAATCTCAGCCATTCAGCCTTCAAAGAGGTACACGCCAAGGGTGCCCCCTATCCCCTTTGCTCTTTGACTTGGCGCTTGAACCTCTAGCCCTGTTACTTAGGCAGTCCGCAGACATCCGAGGTGCCCCCTTTAGACACAGAGAGATCAAACTCTCCGCTTATGCAGATGATCTTATGCTTTTTATAACTTTGGACTCGGTCCCAGTAGTCTTAGAATTACTAGACAGGTATTCGCAGCTCTCGGGCTATAAGATCAACTGGACCAAATCGGTTGCTTTCCCACTTAACCACCGGGTACATGCGGCCGACATGCAAGCCTTTCCCTTTCTCTGGCAGCCTAGTATGGTGAAATATCTCGGGGTCCATTATTGCTATCCTCTAGAGGATACTATTAGTTTCAACGCCAAGGCGCTAATCTCCAAAGTCCGTGAACTTACCAATCGGTGGTCTCCACTAACCCTTACATGGTGGGGCCGCTTGGAAACAGTGAAAATGATGATAGTTCCTAAAGTGAACTACATTCTCGAAATGCTACCATGTTTACTGCCCCGACACATCTACAAAGATATAGAAGGCCTTCTTATTCGTTATCTATGGCAGGGTAAAACACCCAGGATAGCTAAACGATACTTGCAATCTGATAAAGCGAGAGGAGGAGCTAGATTTCCAGATTTTCTCAATTATAATAAAGCCTTCCTCTTAAAGCAAGGTGCCCGTTGGTTGGATACCCCGGCAGCAGGCCGCCCGGTGTGGCTCGATATTGAAGAAGAGCTTAGTGGACCAGTTCCGCTGGCCTACTTCCCCGGAATGTGCCATCATTCAGACTCCCGCCATTCACCAATGGTTGTAGACACTCTAGTGGCCTTTAATGCCCTCATTCAATCTCTGGGTCCGCAGGCGTGCCCCCCGGACCATCTCCCGATATGGCATAACTCACGATTTCAAATTAACAAAAAAACGATAGCATGGAGACCCTGGTACTCTAGGGGGATTTGGACACCTAAGCAGCTGTTTGCTGGGGATCGCTGGAAAACCTTTAATGCTTTGCAAACGGAATTTGGTCTACCAGCGAAATATTACTTTCAATGGGTGCAGCTCCAACATTGCCTTAAAGGCGCTCGGGTCATTCCGCGCTCTGATACTAGCGTGGAAGGGCTGTCAGAGGTGATTCGTTGTGTCGGGAGTTTGCCAGGGGTGGCATCTAACTTTTACAAACTACTCACTCATAGTCCAGGCAGGGACACCCCTAGGGCCCAGCAGGCCTGGGAGCGCGAATTGCACATCACTTTAACTCCCCAGCAATGGAAGATAGTCTGGAGCAAAGTGGTGCGGGTCTCTAGATCCGCCTCTGTCACTCAAACGCTCTTCTATTTTGCCCACAGATGCTTTTATACTCCTGAGAAGATGGCCAAATGGAATGTCAATACAAGCTATCGATGTTGGTCCTGCCATACAGCGGTGGGTACCTTTGCCCATGTTATCTATGAATGTCCAGCACTACAGCAATATTGGGGGCGGGTTTGGGACCGGATTCAAAGTATCCTACACTTCCGGGAGCCCCTTTCTTGGAAGATTGTGGGACTCCGCTCTGTGGCGGAGATCCCCTCTCTTCCCAGGACAGGCCGCTTCCTCCTAGATTTTATGTTGGGTATGGCTGTATGCTTAGTCACGAAGAATTGGAAGAATGGCTCCCGCCTAACTTTTACCGAATGGTGGAATTCTGTCTGCTTATATAGTACATATGAGCAGATACCCCGTCGGATGGCATTCCAGGTTCAGGACTGCTCTCACTTGTCTAAGTGGCAGATGCTTAATGACTATATCCAGATTGCCAGATGCTCCAATATAGCCGTATAGCTACACTCATCATGTTACAGATAATTATATTACCTCGAAAGATAATAATGTATATATACACCCGATACTGGATTGTTACGTATCCCAGAGAAGAAGCAGGGGGGGAGGGGGGTGGTGGGGGTTTATTGTCCGTGATTGTATAATATTATTTGTCATGTCTTCTATTCTGTATGTCCTTTTGTTTCGATGTTCCAAAATGAAAATAAAAGTTTAAAAAAAAAAAAGAAAACAGCTAAAAACCATGCTGTTCATAGAACACTATGGATACATCACATAACCTAAGAGAATGTATAACAGCACATGATACCGCCTGTATTGAAAATGTTTTGCAGCACCACTGTATATAGCCCACACTGTACATAGCTCAAACCACTCTAACACAATACACCACACCTTGTACATAGCTCACCCCAATCCAGCACACGATACAACACACACTCAACTAAATTTCACCCTCACTGCATGATTAACACACTCACTTTACCCGATTGTTTGCTGTGATACCACCTTGATTAATAAGATAAGGCGGTTTAAAAATACTGTTAAATAAAATAAATAAATAAATGATCAAGCAGCAGCAGAGACAAATGTATATCAAACACATATGTTTATTTGGGTTCATCTTCACAGTTAGTGTAGATCCCGCCATCATAATATCAAGGTGAGTGGATCCAAGGTGAAAGACAGAAAGATCACTGGCCCGTCTACAAATGAAGGGCAGGAGACATAATGTGCAGCACTATGCATTAGGCCCCCACCCCCCACATGCTGCTGCATGCCTCAAATGTGTTACTCACATATGAGTGCATGTAAACAGTAGGCGGTGCATGATGAGGGACCAACACACATCAATCATGATCTGTTCCCTAAAATATATCTATCTGGCAACACAGGAGGCACACAAATGAAAACAACATATGTTGTCACAATGTTTTAATGTTAAAAATACATTCTGAAAGTAATGTTTCAGCTCTCACCTAATGCCTGATCTAGGAATCAAAGCTGCAACAATGTAAACCCAAACAATCATCAAAAGCACAATGAGGATATGCTAACAGGTAGCAGAGGCACATGAACACAGAGAGAATACAAACTAAACTATCTGCAGAAACCTGCAGAGATAACACCATGCAGGAGGTCCCCCTGCACTGTTTGTTGAGTAGACAGTGTTTGGACACATATAGCACGGTACATGGAATGCACGATTGAAGGAGGACAACGGACACCCACACTGCCAAACTCCAAATATAATGGGGCAATATGAGTGTCGTTACCACAGGGGATAAACAGGACCGTGCAGACATGCAATGCAAGGTGTGTACATAAATGCATAGTGTCACGTCTGTACAGTAAACAAACACAAGAACCAGCATGTGAAGATGGAAATGACGGGCAAACATGTTACAGTGAACCACACAGAAGCCATAGGTCCACATGCTGTGGTTCACCAACATAGTCATTCATATGCACAAGCACCATCCACATACCAACATGATACAGTGATGCCACACATGCACGTAAACACCCTTGGCCATTGCGAACATCAATCCAGGATGGTGGTGTGCATGAAAGCGTTGTTGTGGCAAAACCTGTATCATGTCCAGGTGGAGAGCAGGTGGACCTAGACAATAGGACCGCTCCATCGTTGCCCCTATGCCACACACATGGCTGTATGCTTGTGGTGAAACAAACAGATGAGCGTATCCTGTGTGCCATGTCACACACATGGCCAAAGCACAACAACAACAACACAACTGTGGAGGAATGTACAACATACAGTGACAATGTCAGTCCCTGCTGCACACGTGGGGATCAGTACACAGCGCCCAAAGTGCAAAGCGTATCTGCAATCCAACAGGTCAGGTTAAAACTGTCCTTGCAACCCTGGGCATGCATAGTCAAGTGTCACATCCCAATATGCCACAGTCCTTGAAAGTTCATGTGTGTCCCCTGCAATGAGCAGGACTCCCAGCCAGAGCATGGCAGCAACAGTGTGTTGGACAGGTCTGGCATGGCCAAAGTAGAGGTCCAAGAGTAATACTGTCCATCCCAAGCATGTGTCTCACTCGCAGAGGTTAAACATCCTATGGCACCATTTTCCAGGGAAAGTACCATGGTGTTGTGTCCCCCAACAGGTGGGTGATGGCGACACCAGATGCACTGTAAGAGATGTGTCTGGTATGTCCTCTGCCCTGTGTCAGGAGAAGATAAATATTGTATTGTTAGACACCTTGCAAAAACAGCACAAATTGCAGAGAGTCATACCTTAGGAAATACATAAGAAAGGGATGCAAAGGCAAACATG
This sequence comes from Ichthyophis bannanicus, assembly GCA_033557465.1. NCBI lineage: Eukaryota > Metazoa > Chordata > Amphibia > Gymnophiona > Ichthyophiidae > Ichthyophis > Ichthyophis bannanicus. The sequence continues at coordinate 1,803,621,672 of CM066032.1, forward strand.
ACATGATCACAACACAAAACACACCGCATATTGGTGACATCTTGAATCAGAAACGCAGACACGGGTGTCACATGGATATGGTCATGTCCATGCTCATGTCACACAGGCGTCTCACAGCTACACACTATGTGCATATGGTTCTGTGAACAGAGAGGCAACATGACATGTACATGAGACAAACAGTAAATCATCAACAGGTAAAGGCAGATATAATCCCCAAATAACAAAGGTGCAAACTACCTTGTGTGTGCATCAGGTGTACGTCATCGATCCCCTGAGCGACTCAACGGCCATAGCAGGTCACAGTGAAGGGAGACAATGTCAGCAAAATGTGTAGAATCACCATGTCACGCCACTGTTGATGCATGTCCACATTATGCCGATATCTGTGATACAAAAAGGCTGGTCAACAGTGGTCCGTCAAAACACAAGACACAGTTCTGCTCACAGCACACAACACATGTCGAGAATGTCCACAAGGTAAACAGCACTACGGTAGAGGTAGCACAGTCATCACCGCCCCCCCAGGTGCACAGACTCCTCACAGCACATGATAATGTACTATGCCTGAACACTGTATCATCACACAGCCAACCCATAAACACACACCCACACAGTATGCTAAGGTCAGCGTGCCAGCTGTAACACATGGCCTGTATGTGCACAAGTGGAGATTTGTAGACATAAAGGCCCAGTGAAATGCAGTGATACCCTGATGTTGGCTGATGGTACAATGTTGGGGTAGGGTGCAAGTGTAGGCCACCACCAAAGAAAACCCACCTCCACACACATGCAGCTCTGTTGGACATGTCCCAGAGACAGTGTTGCAGAGGACATACTGGACACAAACACATGGGGATATGTGTGACAACAGCAAGATATGGGTTAGGGAGGCGTAAGGAAAAGAGGTGAACCACAACATCTGGACAATATGACACATCACTGAGGACATGTTTTCCCCCTGACTGCTGGCACAGACAATGTAGCTGTAGATCCACCTTCCCCGGACCACAGCATTTTGGCTGATGTACAGTCACATGCCAATGCACCACAGCAACAGCATCTTCACAAAGTATGTCCTGTGCATTGGAAAACACAAGAGAAACAAACATATGTCATGTTCTAGCTGTGCAACACACACTGCACCTTCCTGTCCCCAGCTGTCAGACCCCACAACATCACATACAGACTGACTGTTCACTATCACACTGTACAGATCTCTCACATGTGAGAGGCAGCACGGAGGTGTCAGAGGCAAACTACAGGTGTCCGTACTCTGTCTGTCCCCTCCCTCACCTCTCTGTTGTTGTACACACTGGTCAATAGAGGTGTCTGCTCCCACCATGTTTCTGCCTCACCCCAAGGCTGCAATATTAGCCCGGGTCCCCCATATTGCCACCAATTCCCCCTCACCGTGTATACTGGTGTCCCAATGTCATCTGTTACCCCACTGTCAATTGCTGTAACACACGGAAATATGCAGGGACACCTCCTGTATCCACTGTCCAAATACATATCCTGATGTGTACATCTCATACCTTGAATAATATTGACAGCTGAGTGCTGATGATGTGCACAAATAGATCGCAATGTCTGCGCCTGCTCTGCGAAACCACACCCCCATGTCTGTTTGTGACCTGACCATGATGGATGCATGTCATCCCACTGTGTGACAGTGAGAATGTCAAAGCATGGATAGCCTATATGTGCACCTTAAAAAAAAACCTCCCATCTGAGTCTCTGTGTGTATGTGGACATAACCTCCCTCGCTAGGGTCCGGAATGTAGTTGTTGGGCAGATGTGTGACCTGACGCAGCATACAGTTCTGGGGACATGTCTCTGTTACAGCCCTTCATAATCGGATCTCATAGCTCATGGGGGTGAGGTGTTTGTCCGCACATCCACATCTGTGCCTACCATATCATCTGGATACATCAACAGTGTGTGTGATGAGCTGTGGACCTCATGGACTGGGGGAGATGTGCAACCTACCCACCATACCCTAACACAATATGTGACTGACATACCCTCCATTGCAATCAGGTCTCAGGCCCCCTGGGGTTTGGGTGTCCTAGTACACATCATCAGCAACATACAGCATAGCACCAGGGTGACTGCCAGGACACCATACGCAGGTATCAGGACTCCTGGGGATAGGGAGAATGTGTTGAACAGCATAGGCACACAGCACCATATCAACAGGGTGACTGACAGCCCACTCTGATGGGCTGTCAGGACTCCTGGGGATAGGGAGAATGTGTTGAACAGCATAGGCACACAGAACCATATCACCAGGGTGACTGACAGCCCACTCTGATGGGCTCTCAGAGCTCCTGGGGATAGGGAGAATGTATTCAACTGTCTAGGCACACAGAACCATATCACCAGGGTGACTGACAGCCCACTCTGATGGGCTGTCAGGACTCCTGGGGATAGGGAGAATGTACTGAACAGCATAGGCACACAGAACCATATCACCAGGGTGCCTGACAGCCCACTTTGATGGGCTCTCAGAGCTCCTGGGGATAGGGAGAATGTATTCAACTGTCTAGGCACACAGAACCATATCACCAGGGTGAGTGATAGCCCACTTTGATGGGCTCTCAGGACTCCTGGGGGAAGGGTGGATTGGAAAACAGCAACAGCAGCATATTCCATACCAGCAGGGGTGCTGTGGACCCACGATTGTGGACTTTCTGGCCAAGTGGGGGTAGGGCAGATGTTTTAGACTGCTGGACTACACACACGCATATCACCAATGGGACTAACATACCATTTTGGGCACGTTTCACAGCCCCTGGGGCTGGGGCAGATGTTTTACCCTGCAACTGCAGACCCCATCATACCAGCAGGATGTTTAGAAACCCTCCTTAGTCTGATCTATGGGCTACCTGTGTTACGGTGTGTTGTAGCATATCAACAGCAGCAGCTGCCATGACACCAGGATGGCATCAGGAACTCTGTGAACAGGTCCCTAGCCCCCTGGGTACAGGGCAAGCCACTCAGATGTGATATATAGACAATATGGCATGTGGATTTACCTGATACACATCACTGAGATAGACTACCTACACACATCAGCATGCACAGCTACAATCAACACTGGACATATATATGTGGATCTACTGACTTGTCACCATACACTTACCTCACGTGGGTAATCAGCCACACGATTGTAGCGCCGGGTTAGCTGGTCCCATGCCCTCCGGACCCTGATCTGGTCCTGATGCCTTGATGATCCTGGGAAAAGCTTGTGCTGCCTTACAGGAATTAGTGTGCCAGGCAGCGTAGCTCCCGTGCGGTGAAGGCAGGCTTTCTGGATCGGGTAGCCATGTTCTACACTGTCACCAATGATGAACGCACACACGATGCAAAACGCACGCATGCGCAGCACAACACCTGCGCATGTGCAACACAACACGCGCGTGCAGTTGCGCCCGCGCCACACGCATCTTTTTGCCGCACAGGGTATGGTGTCGCCAACAATATTTATACAGATCTATGATGCAGACAGACATTGCACTGATGTGTCTGACATTTAAAAATACAACTAGATGTTTTCCTTGTTGTTTACACACTTGGGTCTCGAACCCACCACCACTGGTTCCTAGGGTACTGTTGGAACCGGTGTGCTATGCGTTTTCATATAGCAATGACTGACAAAACAGTTACACCAAGGAGTCCTGATAGCCCATCAACGTGGTCTGTCATTCACCCTTCTGATATGGGGTTGTGTGTGCCTATGGGGTATGTTCATTAATCCATCTTAATGTGAATCCAGCAATGATATGCAGGATGCCATAAGGTGGGGGGTGGGGGGTGGGGAGAAGGGGGCCTTCTGGCCTAAACATTTGACTCACGCAATAGCTTATGTACCGCACATTATGACACGATGGAGATACGTGTACCACATTACTGTGTGTTAATCATAGGCATGTGTGCTGGCATACAGACCTACTGGCAAAGGTGTAGCACATTGGTTGACAAATTACCTGATGGTACAGGGGTCATGGGTTCAATGCCACATTGCGGCTTTTGCATATGACTGCCTGAGACTTGACCCTTTAATATCTGCAGTGCTTTGTGAGGCATTTGGGTTTTTTTTTAATTCTGCTGCCAGCAAACACACCCTCCCATTGGCATAACTTAAGGTGCCACATCATGCACCCTATGCGGCACTCCTGAGGACACATAATAAGGTGCACTGTCCAACACGGCACCTTATAATGTTCCCTTTGAGGCACCTTATAGGGAGCTTTGGAGGCACCTTCAGGCTACAGCACTGAGGGTGTTATTGGTGGCAGCACCAATCTAAATTATAAAAAAAACTCCTGAGATAGCCCTATCACATAACCCCACTGTGGTATCAAACCCATGACCTCTGGCTCCACAGGCAGTGCAGTCACCCGTGGGCTACATCTCCATAGCTGCTAAACAAACTCCTGGCTGGCTACAGTTGGACTGCAGCCCACCACACGACCTGTCTGCTGTGGTTGGCAGGATAGGGTTAAACCCCACATACCCATGATGCACTGCACATGCAAATCAGCAGTCTAAAGATAAACACAGGATGGAGTATGCACCCGCACATGACTTCAGCCTGGTAGGGAGTACTGAGCATGTGTGTTACTGGCACAGATAGATACTGACCGTCACATTGTGCGGGTCCTGTGCTCACCCTGAGGGTGAGGTGGACCACCCAGCACCATGTCCACAGCACGTGGCTTAGCTGAGATAGGCTATGGTGTGAGTCCCCATCAGTGCCAGTGTGTGATGGGTTGGTCTTGCAGCTATACTGCCAAATACACCTGTGTCCATCTTTGATTTCTCAGTCAAGTTTAGCCCTTGAGCACTTTGATGCACCAGAATAGTGCATATCCTGTGTGGGTGCCATGGCCACATGATTTATGGGGGGCGGGGGGCGGGGGGGCGTGGCGGCGGGGGGGGAGCGGGCTGGGGGGCGGGGGGGGACCGGGGGGCGGCGCGGCGGGGGGGGGGGCGCGGCGGGGGGGGCGGGGGGGCGGCGGGGGGGGGGGGCGGGGGGCGCGCCGGGGCGCACGGGGGCGGGGGGCGCGGGGTCGCACGGGGGCGGGGGGCGCGGGGGCGCACGGGGGTGGCGGGGGCGGGGGCGTGGGGGCGGGGGGCAGGGGGGTGGGGGGGGCAGGGGGCGGGGGGCAGGGGCGGGGGGTGGGGGGGGCAGGGGGTGGGGGGGCGGGGCGGGGCAGGGGGGGCGGGGCGGGACGGGTCGGCTCTTTGGACCCATAGGCGGATTATGTATTACAACCCAAATTGTCCTCTGGAGCTCAGGATCTCCCACCAACAGATCCACATTCTACATCATTGCAATGGTGCTGGTAGAGGGGACCATCAACCTCAGTTCAGCTGGGGGACAGACAACATACAGGGCAGTCCATGCATTTCTGTACGCATCCATACAGTGATAGCAGACAGACAGGGGCCCTGGAAATGTTCAGCTGCCCACCACCACTATCTGACATTCTCCAGCAGCAAGCACAGTGAATCTTCAGCCACTGCACCCTGCAAGGTGTTCCAGCCTCACACATACTAACTGCAAAGAGTCTGCTAGCTAGTCCATAGTGCATATTACTGGAAGAAATGTGTGCACCCAAAACCGGGATGTCAGCACACCCACCAAGCAGATAGGTTAGTGATTGGGCCCAAAAAAGGCAGCCCATAGATATCACTTGAAAGAGATGTTATTAGCACTAGGGGGACCTAGCCATGCCATGGTGACTGCTCAGTCAGGGTGAGAGTGACCTCCCAGCAGGACATGCTGTGGCAACCCTGTCCGTGCAGATGATGGCCGGCCACTACAATGTCCCAGCCATTGCCCTATGCTCATGCATCCTGCCCAGGCCACCCTGGCGGAGCTATACCCACAGTACCTTGCTCCTCATTATGCACATTGGCAAGCTAACACTGGACACAGTGCAAACAGTGTGGGCTGAGTAAGGTGTTGCAACCACCACACACTGGATGGACAGACACACACTCCCACACCTATGCCAGCATTGTGCTACTATAGAGAGGTTTTGCAGTCCAGGCCAACTCAACAGTCCTGGACACAGCACAGGCATGGCTATGGTATGCAATACTGTTGGGGTCACTCCCCAGGGTGGTGAATACTGTCAGACACCAGACCTGAAACACACTCCACAGACATCAGAGATATTGGTATGATACAGATCACTGAGCATATTGTGCTTAACTTAGGGATTGCTATCTGCCAGTAATCATAGCAACCTTTTGATATATGTGTACCATATTCCCAGGTTTATGGTGGCATTGGTAAGGTATGCACGTACTAGTATTGTGAGATGTACGCAAGGCCCAATATCCTGCCTCTCCGTGGCCTTTCAATAATGGAGCCTGTGGGTGCGGTTCTTTCTGCTCCTGTTGGCCGCTGCTCTAGGGCAGAGGTCCACAACTCCAGTCCTGGTGGACCAAACACTGTTCATGTTTTCCTGCTGTCCCTAATGAATATGCATGAGTTACATCTGCATAACATGGAAGCGGTGCATGGAAATGAAGCACACACATCTTTATTAGATACAGCATATACATGAATGATTTGTGGCACTCCAGGACTGCATTTGGGGGACTCTGCTCTAGGTAATGCGCATGTTTCTGGTGTCTGTGCTCTGTAGGGTAAAATGTCAATGTTTTGGGCATGTTTACGTTATCTGCACTAAAGGTTCTGTCTGTATTATCACATTTTTGTGGTGGGTAAAATGTGGGGACTGGGATGGTAGGAGCCCCAGCTGGAACTTGAACCTGTGACCTTCTGCTCCTGAAGGCACTGGCTGTGTGCGCTGTACCACTGTCTTGGCACAGAAACAGTGCATTCCCTGGGGAGTCCATGGCTGTTCGTCAGACAGGGTCTGTCTATTGCAGTGCACGGCACCCACGTGAAGAGGGCTAAGCCATGGTGTGCTGTGGGCAGGAGACACTGCCCTCTCCACCACCAGTACCCCTCTGCCACCATGCTGACATGCCGTTCTGCGGGTGGTGCACAGTGTGACACAGTAGCTCCCCAGGAACAGATGGACACAAATGAGCATCCGGTGGTAGAAGCCAGTACTGCAGGAGAAAGCATGGATTTCTTTACAGAAAGAAAAAAACCCAGATTCAATCAAGCAGAACAGCTCACCTCGAGGGAGGAGAGTAGGAAAGCTTTTGATTGGGCACGCCCCAAGGGGAAGCGGGCAGTGCAGGCTAGAAGCACCTGGTTAAATACTCAGAAACCAGGAAGTGAAAAAAGACAGAGGAGGAGGCAAGACAAACAGAACCGGGAGCAAGAGCAGGACCGAGAGAAGCTAAGAGGGCAGGAGCCAAGAGAACAACGGAGGCTAAGAGAATTCCCAGAGGGAGAAACAAGTGCTTCAGAAGGAAAGTCTGAAAGGAAGTATCCTTGCTGTGGTAATTCCTCTAATAGTCTGCAGCTGGCAGGTAGCGTGGTGGAAGATTCAGATGAGGAAAGAAACTGCTGGAGGCAGAACTCTTTCAGAACGCTGAGAGATCCAAGGCTACAGGACCAGGCAGAGCTATGGAATAAAGGCAGAAGGACAAAGAATTCTCCAAAGGAAAAGCTTCTATATAAGGTACCCAGTGGGGGAGAAGTCTATGCTCTAAAGCCAGAAAGATTGTGTTCTGGTTTTAAAAGCCAAGTCAGACAAAATGGTGGCAGCTGTTGTCAGCAGAGAGAAGCTTTGAATAACACTAATTATTCCTTTAAGCTAGCTGAAACACCTAGCCAAGAAAGGGCTGATGTAAATGCTTTTAAGTACCCTCCTAGCACTGCTAAGTTTTTATGCACAGCACCCACGTGTAGGGAAAGGTGGGGAGATAACGGAAGCACAGCAAATGTTTGTTTTCCTGATACAAACAAACATGATAAGCAGCCTGAGATAGAGAGGCTCAGCCAACATTTGCTCACCGAGGGGAAGGGAAGACAGCTAAGTGAAGGGAAGTCACCAGCTGAATCACTTCTCAAAGAATTCCAAGAGTATTTAGAACGGAAGGCAAGTTTTAACTACAGTATTCCAGAACCAGTTACTGGCTGTAATGAAAAAATGCCTGTTTCTAATTCTCTGCTAGACCAGAACCTAAATATGCAGGCGCATATAAGTAACACTGTAAGGGCAGTATACCATAAAATCAGATCCCTCAGATACCTACGATCGCTGCTGCAGCCTGACGATTTCAGGACCATCTTTCAAGCACTAATAATTCCGCATTTCGATTATGCGAATGCAATACTGCAAGGACTCCCCCAAACCACTCTGAACCCACTGCAAATGGCAATGAACACCGCAGCAAGAGTACTACACGGAGCATCCAGGAAAGACCATGTCACACCCATTATGAAACAGCTCCACTGGCTCCCGATTCAAGGTAGGATTACATTCAAGACCTTGCTACTCACCTTCAAAGCCACCAACGGTCTCTCGTCAACATCACTATCAGAGATAGTCCAGAAGACACCCCACAATAGGGACAGAAGGTCAGTAGCACAAAACACCTTGATAGTCCCAAGATCAATGACTCAATGCACCAAGTCAACATCCAGCAGGGCATTCAAACTTTATGCACCAATGATCTGGAACAGCCTCCCTCACAACATCCGAACAATCCCAGACATATTCCAATTCAGGAAGGCTGTGAAACACTACCTCTTCCTCCTACATTACCCAGAAACCAATGAAAGCTCAGCACCAATTACCGAGACCTCACAAATCTCCTCTGTCTGAAACCATAAGAACACATGACCAGCCTGTAAATTGTATATATTGTTATTGTATATAGTTACCCTGTTAGCCAAGTTGTTCTCCTGTTCATATGTAAACACAAAGTACTATTGGAAATGTGTATGTTCGTTGTTTATTGTAAACCGCACTGTGTGACGCTGCAGCAGTACCTGAAGCCATGGAAATAAATATTGACCCGGTGGCAAGACCTGGTATTGCAGGAAGAGGCAGTAAAATTCCTTCCCAGCACAGATCACAAGGGAACAATCAGTCAGATCAGCCTAACCCGGGGGAAGGGAGGAGCGAGGTCACTGATTGGGCACACCCTGCTAGGAGGTGGGCTTCCCAGGACAGACGTACCCTGTATAACAGGAAGAAGGAAAATGAAAGAAGGGGCAGAGAAGGAGGCAGAGGAAAAGGCAGAGAAAGAGGCAGAGAAAGAGGCAGAGAAGGAAGGAGGAGAAATAGAGACCGAGAGAGCAGCAAAGACAGAGAGAGCCAGAAGGCAGCTGGAAAAGCAACAGAGGCATATGGGGAGAAGAGTTGGAATGAAAATCCCAAGGAGAGAAAGAACCAGAGGACAAGCTGGTTAGAGAAACAGAACTGGTTGAGAAGCCAGCCAAAGGAACCACAGAGGGGAGCATTTACCAAACCAGGATACAGATACCAGAGAGGCTCAGTGCAGCAGGAAACCTTCCAGGACTCAGAGGAGGGCGTGGCACAGAGAGACCCAGGTGGGAAGCCTAACGGTTTGGAACCAGAAGCTCAGCCGTGGAAATACTGGCAACCGGTTGAAGAATCTCCCTGCATTCCTCATCAAGGTACTTTTAACTGCAATAAGAGTTTTTATGACAAGCCAAACTGTGTTATTGGTAGTTCTGAAACCCAGGGAAAGCCTAGGATCTATCCAGACAGTTGGCTACAGCCAGAACCTCCAGCAATTAAACCTTGTGTCTCTTTTAAAACTCCTGAAGAAAGCAGTAAAGAAGCTAGCCTTAGAAATACTGCAGATATCTTTACCAGAGATATTTACCAGAGGATTTTAGAAGCATCCAAAGGGGAATTGCCAAAGGAAAACCCTCTGCCTGCCTATGATGTAAGATTTCCAGCACTTGCTGATAGAGACAAGTGGGGGAGGGGTAATTACAGCACCGTGCCTGAAGAGAGTGTGTGTAACGGTAGAATAGCTGTGAATGAAGTAAAGCCTCCCAGTCTCTGTATACCACAAGGAGAAGCAGTTTCCTCACCTGTTCCTCACAGCCAGCAAGCTCAAGTATTATTAAGAGGGCTTCAGGCTTTCTTAGAAAAGCATCTTGTTCCTGAGCAGACAGTGTCAAGCCCAGACCCCCAAGCAACGCTGTTAAATCCTTTGCCTATATTAGACCAGCCCATGGACTGCTCGACCTGCCTCATAGACAAGGTTTAAAGGGAAGCAAGAGCTTGTGTAGTGATCTGCTACAAGAAGTGCTATAGTACATGTTTGGAGTGCATGAACCCAAGAGCTTATGGGGATAAGAAAATAAGCTGATTGTTTTCACTCAATTGTACTGCATGAACTTTATAATTTCCTGTTTGTAGCTGGATAAAATATAAGACCCACATGCCAGGAATGTGGCTGTCTTGAATATAAGTTTAAGTTGGACATTATTGAAGAAGCAGTCTCTTTTCAACTTTCTGTTTGGCTATAAAATATTAACCTTCAAAACCTGTACAAAGTCCTATCTTTGGAGCGGGAGAAATAAACCCTAATAAAGAAATAAATTTTCTCTATTCGTGCCTTGCCTGTTCACTCGGTCACCCACAACTACAAGATGACCTCCAGGCTAGCCCTACCTTAAACCCTCAAGGTCAAGGTACGGGCACTAGGGGCGCTACAACTGATGCTGAATAGCGCGGTATAAAAGAGACTTTAAATAAATAAATAAATAAATATTAATGGACTGCTCTACATGCTTAATTGACAGAGGCAATTAAGGAGAAAAGGATTTTCTGGTATATGAAGAAATATAGCACTGGCACTTAACTTGACCTACACAAGAAAGCTTGTGAAGGGTGAATGAATTAAGGTACCAGTGATTGGTAGAACCAGAGCACTACTGTTAAAGGAACTTTTCTGTTGCATCCTGTATGTTTGAATCACATGAAGTGAATGTGAAATAATACAGTATTACAAACCTGTTTGGCAAGTTTCAGTTAATCTTGTTTTTGGTTTATACTTCTGCACCGTCTGTAGCCTTTTTGAACTGCACAATGGCAAAGTAAGCCTCATGAAAAATAAACCTCATGAAAAAAATAAATTTCTCTTTGCCTGCCTTACTGCTCGAAGCACAATAACACAACTACAACTAACTGCCTCAAGGGCATCACAAGGCAACCCCTCCTTAACCCTCAAGGTTAGGGAGCGGGCGGCGTGATAACAGTCACGGGCCATCCAGTATGCGGGTAGGCGGCTGCCTATGGTGCGGGTTCTGGGGTAGGAGTGCCTGCATAGACGTCCACGCTTCCCCCCCAGCACCTCCTGCCACTGCTCTGTGCCCTTGGAGGCCAATACTGGCAACAGTGCTGGCAGTGTGGGCTGTGGGGTGTGTTTGCAACACCACACACTGGATAGCAGATACACACTCCCACACCTATGCCAGCATTGTAGAACTATAGGGGTGTTTGGCAGCCCTGGCCACCGCTCCAGTCCTGGGCACAGTGCAGGCATGGCTATGGCACGCAATACTGTTGGGGTCACTCCCCAGGGTGGTAAACACTGTCAGACACAAGACCTGTAGCACACTCCACAAACATCAGAAATGTTGCCATGATGCAGCTCACTCACATAATTGTACTTAACCTCGGAATTGCTATCTGCCAGTTATCATAGCAACCTTTTGATAGCTGTGTACTGTATTCCCTGGTTTAGGGTGGCATTGCTAAGGTATGCAGGTGCTAGTATTGGGAGATGCACGCAGGACCCAATGTCCTGCCTCTCCAGGAGGCATTGGATAATGGAGCCTGTGGGTGCGGGTTTGTCTGGCCCTGTTGGCTGCTGCTTTACGGCAGAGGTTCCCAACCCCGGTCCTGGTGTGCGCAACACTGTTCGGGTTTTCATACTGTCCCTCATGAATATGCATGGAATACATCTGCATACCATGGGGGCGGCGCATAGAAATGCAGCACAGGCATCTTTATTAGAGGCAGCATAAAACCTGAATGGTGTTTGGCCCTCCAGGACTGCATTTGGGATACTCTGCTCTGGGTAATGCACCTGTTTCTGGTGTCTGTGCTCTGTTGGGTAAAACGTAGGTGTTTTGGTCATGTTTACGTCATCTGCAATAAAGGTTCTGTCTGTAGTAGCACGTTTCAGTTGTGGGTAAAATATGGGGACTAGGTTGGCAGGAACCATAGCTGTGACTTGAACCTGTGATCTTCTGCTCCTGAACACACTGGCTGTGTTCACCGCACCACACTGTGGTCACAGAAATGGTGCAGTCCCTGGAGATGACATGGTTGTTTGTCAGACAGAGCCTGTCTATTGCAGCGCATGGCACTCACCTACACAGGGCTAGGCCATGGTCTGCTCTGGGCAGCTGCCACTGCCTCCTCCACCACCAGTGCCCCTCCGCCATCATGCTGACATGGCCTTATATTGGAGACAGCATAAAACCTGAATGATTTGTGGCCCTCCAGGCCTGCATTTGGGGGACTCTGCTCTAGGTAATGTGCATGTTTCTGGTGTCTGTGCTTGGTGGGGTAAAATATAGGCGTTTGAACCATGCATATGTTCTCTGCAATAAAGGTTTGTCCTTACTATCACGGTTTAGTAGCGGGTAAAATATGGGGACTGGATTGGCAGTAGCCCCAGCTGGGACTTGAATTTGTGACCTTCTGCTCATGAACACACTGGCTGTGTTCACCGCACCACACTGTGCTCACAGAGACAGTGCAGTCCCTGGAGATACCATGGTTGTTTGTCAGACAGAGCCTGTCTGTTGCAGTGCATGGCACCCACCTACACAGGGCTAGGCCATGGTCGGCTCTGGGCAGCTGCCACTGCCCCCCTCCATCTCCAGTACCCCTGTGCCACCATGCTGACATGCCCTTTTGCTGGTGGTGCTGGTGGTGCGCAGTCTCAAGCCATCCAGTGTGCAGGTAGGCGGCTGCCTATGGTGCGTGTTCTGGGGTAGGGATGCCTGCATAGGCGTCCACACTTACCCCCAACACCGCCTGCCAATGTTCTGTGCCCTTGGGGGTACCTGCTGGGTACTATCCCCTGTGAGACTGTGATAAACACTCTCGTGCCCATGTTGGGCCCTCATCAGTTGCTGTCTGGCTGCTGTTCAGTTTCAGCATTCCTAAGTGCCACCTAGGCATCTGCCTAGTCCGCACTGTGCCCCCGCTGCACCACAGCATGTGCCGCCTGCAGCCCTCTGAATCCCATTTCCCAGCATCTGTCTGTGATAGGCGATGGCCTAGTTCATCCTGTAGGTAGTAGAGGCCTGTATATTAGGCCTGAGTCCCCCTCCCTTACTTTAGAATATTATAACTGACTTTGGAATATTATAGCAGAACCAGACAGACAGACAATGCCAGTAGCTGTTAGAATCACTGCTCTGCTCTGCTTTTGATAAGAATGCTTCTGATAAACAAAAGTAAAACTTTTTCACTGTTATGATACTCACAGCTGTGTTTTCCACTATCTCTGCCGGCTAACTGACCTTGCAAAAGCAGCAAAATGTACTGTAGCAGAAGTATTATGTCTAGAGATTTGAGCCACTGTTAGAAATGCCTGCACAGAATAAAAACAGGTACAAGCCAGATCAGAGGTGGCTATTGGGAGAGGGAGGAGGGCCACCGAGAACAATGAGGAGTTTTGCCTGTATTAGACTGGAGAAGAACAGTATATAAATATGTAAACCGCGCTGACAATAGTGCGGTATATAAGAAATTGTAATAAATAAATAAATAAATAACCTGTCATTTTTCTGAGCTCAGGGCTCAGACATTTTGTATGTGACATTGGCCTGAGACTGTGCACATTAAACTGGTTTGAATTCTAGTCAATAGACTCCTGGTTTTATTCGTTGCGGGCCCTTCGCTATTACATATTCTTGGTGCGTTGGTCGGGAATGGCGTAATACGCGAATAGTACACAAGTGAATACTACCATGTATTACCGCCTCCAGGTTTGGTCCGGCTGGGCCCACAGCCGACCGACGTGGAGAGGATCCCAGGCGCCGACTGGTCCCTTGCATCGGAGGGTTCCGCCCTGCCTCGGTGGCCTGCTGGGTCCTGCTGGCCAACACCTCGAACACAGGGGAGTCCAGGATTCAACCCAAGGTGGAACTGGTTGCGCAGCGCATTAGCTACCGGATCCGGTGAGTATTGATTTTTCTGGTTCTTAGTCAGTTAGCTCTGAGAAAGTCTCGAGACTGATTTGGTACAGTAACAGGTAAAGGAAGTCTGATCAACTTCCAGGGCGATCCTAGTACCCCTGCATGAGTATGCGCGGGGCGAAGCTATCGACCCTTTTGGTTTGGTAATTTAGGTTCAGTCAGTTAGCCCGGGAATTTGGAATTTGGGAAATGCTAGCATGTTTGGTTGTGTGAAGTGTGATTGAGAGGTCTTTCAATACAGGCCAAGCGAGAGCGGACTCCTAAGTAGCGCAGTTCCTGACCGGGCGACCGAATTCAGGTTGCGAACAGGAGGAAGCGTTTGGTGTTTGTCTCCCTCATTGTTTTGTGGGCTGCGCGGACCCCTTACCCGTAGCCATCCTACCTACCCTTTCTGTTTGCTGTCTTGTACGTTATACGTTATAATGGGAGGGGCGGAGTCCGTACAAACTCCGCTGAACTGTATGATCACGAATTTTAAGAAAGGATTTAGTGGTGATTATGGGGTGAAAATGTCACCGACCCGCTTAGAAATATTGTGTAGTAGGGTGTGGCCGGTGCTGGACGCCAGGTGGCCACCAGAAGGTACTTTTGATATCCAAATTGTGTCCCGTGTGCACAAGGTAGTGCGCAGCTATAGTCCCGAACAGTTTTTCCTATATAGACTCATGGTTAGGGATATGTGAGAAACAGCCCTCTTGGATGAAGCGTTGCTGTGAGGGGCAGAGTAAAATTATGTTAGCAACCGCCACGAGAGTCCCTGCCAAGAAAGAAAAACACCCTATTTATGTAGCCCAAGAGACTCCAGAGACCCCAAGGTATCCACCCGCCTTTCTGTATACTCCTGTCCCATCAGCTCCGCCAGTACTCCAAGAACCCCCGCTAATACCCCGAGTAGAGCCAGAGGAAGCGAGCATACCTCCAGCCGAGGTACCTCCACCCACCCATCCGCCTCCAAAATCTGAAGTGCGGACCAGTCCCCTAAGAAGTCGGAGCCCTAGTCCTGAGCAGCGCTCTGAGGTGGAACAATCATCCCACGAAGAATCCGCTAGTGGAGAGTTAGATGCCAGTCCAGGGTCATCCACTAGTCCAGATACCAGTAGCGGCGTCACCCACAAGCCCACTGAAATGCGCTATGATTTCAGAAGTAGAACGAGAGAAGCTCACCAACTGCCGTTGCAGCAGGTCCCGGGATTACCCATTCAAGAGAACGGGAAAGTGATAGAAGGATGAGGAAGGAAGTGGATCTGCTCGCTGCAGCACTAGTTGAAGGACGCGGAGGAGGATATCCTAACAGAAGAGCCAGAGGATGGGGAAGGGGCCGAGGGAGCGCTCGGCCCCCTTTAGGTGCAAATCAGTGCGCTTATTGTAAAGAGGAAGGACATTGGAAGGATGCGTGCCTGAACATGAGCTCCACCCCCTGGAGGGGACACAGGAGCGCCAGGAGCGGGGGGGGAGGGGGGGGGCGATTCCAGCAGTGAGGGGGGATGCAGCGAGGGGGATGCAGCGCCCACAGTTTCAGCAGTTCCTGCAAAATGAGACTGCCATGCAGGGAGTGGCAGTCGTCGAAGCAGATTTCATGGATGATGAGGAATAGGCCAGACCGGGCTCCAAGTTCTTCTTAGGTCTCCAGGAGCCTATGGTCAATGTAAAAATTGGAGACCAGCATATGGACTTTATGGTAGACACAGGGGCCGAGCATTCAGTAGTAGCCAAGCCGGTGGCCCCTGTGTCCTCTCGATCTGTTACAATCGTGGGAGCTACAAGAACAAGAACCACGAGACCCTTTCTGCAGAACCGCGCCTGTGAACTAGGGGGACAGAAGATAACACACCAGTTCTTGTACATGCCTCAATGCCCAGTTCCCCTGTTGGGCCTAGACATGCTTGCAAAGCTTCAAGCACAGATATCCTTTGTTGAAGGGGGAAAAATGGAAATGACTATAAACTCAAAACCTGCCGGCCTGATGGTGTTAGCTGTCCCCCGAGAAGAAGAATGGCGGTTCTATTCATCTGCATCCAAAGCAGTAAGCCTCTGTACACCTCTCAACATTGCATCCCCGCCTGGAGTATGGGCAGAGAATAATCCACCTGGCCTAGCGAAAAATATAGCTCCTGTACTTGTTACCCTTAAGCCAGGAGCAGAACCAGTGCATGTGCGTCAGTATCCCCTCCAACAATCAGCAATTGAAGGTATTCATCGCCACCTGAAGAAATTACTGCAGTATGGACTTCTTAGAGAATGCCAATCACCCTGGAGCACCCCCCTTCTCCCAATCAAGAAGCCTGGGACAGGTGACTACCGCCCAGTGCAGGATCTACGTCAAGTAAACAGTGCAGTTGAAACCATACATCCAGTAGTACCAAATCCTTACACCCTCCTGGGACTGATTCCAGCAGAAGCCACTCATTTCACTGTTTTGGACTTGAAAGATGCCTTTTTCTGTATACGCCTGGCAGAGGCCAGTCAGCTTTTGTTTGCATTTGAATGGGAAAACCCTACCACAGGAAGACGAGGACAACTCACTTGGACTCGCTTGCCACAAGGATTCAAGAATTCACCCACCATCTTCAGTGCAGCCCTCAGTCAAGATCTGTCAAGTTACCCTGTAACTCCGGGAAAGAGAATCCTACTCCAATATGTGGATGATTTGCTCATAGCCACCAACAATGAAACTGATTGTGTACAAGCTACTAGTGATCTTTTGCACCTTTTGAATGAAGCTGGATACAAGGTCTCAAGAGCCAAGGCGCAATTATGCCAGACAGAAGTGAAATACCTAGGGTTCCATTTGTCAAAGGGAACCCGGAAATTAGGACTCGAGCGAAAGGAAGCAGTATGCCACATCCCAACCCCCACTACCAGGAAACAGGTGCGAGCTTTCTTGGGAGCCGCAGGCTATTGCTGAATATGGATACCAAATTTTGCACTCATAGAAAAAACCTTGTACCAAGTCACACAGGGAGCTGAACGATCCCCCTTGGAATGGGGCCCAGAACAAGATAAAGCATTCAAATAATTGAAAACAGCATTGATGTCATCCCCCGCCTTGGGACTACCGGTTGTGCAGAAGCCATTTCGTCTGTATGTCCATGAGTCAGGTGGAAATGCATTGGGAGTTTTAACCCAGCCTCTTAGGTCTTGGCAGCGACCCGTGGCCTATCTGTCAAAACAACTGGATCCTGTTGCCAAAGGATGGCCACCTTGCTTGAGAGCTGTAGCAGCCACAGCCCTCTTAGTAAGCAAAGCTGACAAGCTCACCTTAGGACAAAATTTGCGAGTCACTGTACCACACTCTGTTCTAACCCTGATGGAACACAAAGGAAACCACTGGCTCACCAACGCTCGAATGTTGAAGTATCAAAGTATGCTATGTGAGAATCCGCGATTGCAATTGAGCGTCAGCCAAACTCTGAACCCAGCTACCCTGCTGCCAGCCGGACCAGGCCCTCCTGACCATGATTGCCTAGAAGTAATGGACACTGTATATTCAAGTCGCCCAGACTTAACTGATATTCCCTTGAGCCACCCAGACAAAACTTTCTTTGTGGATGGAAGTAGCCTCATAATAGAAGGACAGCGATGTGCGGGGTATGCAGTGGTGACCCTAGACATGGTAGTAGAATCATCAGCCCTGGCCCCAGGAACCTCAGCACAGAAGGCTGAATTGATAGTCTAACATGAGCACTCAAGCTTGGAACAAGAATCAGCCTGAATGTATACACGGACTCTAAATATGCTTTTACAACACTGCATGCCCATGAGGCCCTATACAAGGAACGTGGATTGATCACCTCAGGAGGCAAGTCTATCAAGTATGGTCCAGAAATATTGACTTTGCTGGAAGCAGTATGGGCCCCCAAACATGTAGCAGTGATGCATTGTCGAGGCCACCAAACTGGAGATGGAGATGTATCCCGTGGAAATAGATTTGCTGATGCCTCAGCCCGAGAAGCAGCCATTGCAGGACAAATTACTACCCCAAATGTAACGATTCAAGCAGCCATATTTCCAGTACCTTTGAGTGTATAGACACCCAGATATACCCAAGTAGAGAAGGACCATTACTGTCAAAAGGAGGGGGGGGGGCAGTTATCAGAAACTGGATGGATAATGTTGCCCCCGCCAGAAGGGAGCTCAACCCCTGGTATGACCGTGATCCCTGAAGCCCTAGGCCATGCCTTTGTCCAAGCCTTTCATCAAGCCACACACTATGGAAAAACAAAGATGGCCAATGCTTTAAAGCCATACTTCTGTATCTCCCTGCTGGGATCTTTGACCACCTCAGTAGCCCGAAGATATGTGACCTGTGCCAAGAACAATGCCCGACAAGGTCCTGTACCTCCCCCAAGAGTTCAGTCAGTAGGAGTGACCCCCATGGGAAATATCCAAATAGACTTTGCAGAAATGCCACGAGCAAATGGATATCGCTACTTGCTAGTCCTAGTTTGTACCTTTTCAGGATGGGTGGAAACTTTTCCCACCAGAACTGAGAAGGCCAGAGAGGTCACTAAAGCCTTGCTCCATGAGATTATCCCCCGATTCGGAATACCTTTGACCATGGGGTCTGACAATGGGCCCTATTTTATCTCACAAGTAACTCAGCAGCTAGCCCATGCCCTGCAAATACAATGGAAGTTGCACACAGCCTACAGGCCCCAGAGTTCAGGGAAAGTAGAGAGAATGAACCGAACCCTAAAATCTCAGTTATCCAAACTTTGTCAGGAAGCCCACTTGAAGTGGCCCCAAGCTCTTCCCATAGCCCTTCTCCGAATATGTTCAGCCCCCACCACGCCATTAGGGGTATCCCCATTTGAGATTTTGTATGGGAGGCCCCCGCCCATAGTACAGGGGATAAGAGGGGATATGAATCAAATTGGATCCATAATTACTAGGCAAGAATTGTTGACTCTAAGTTCTGTTTTGCAGAGCCTTCATACCTGGGTGCAGGACCAGTTGCCTATCAATCTAACAGAGCCATTGCATCCTTTCAAGCCTGGAGCCTCGGTGTGGGTAAAGGAGTGGAAGAAGACACCGTTGGCGCCTCATTGGAAGGGACCGTATATTGTTTTGCTATCAACCCCAACAGCAGTTAAAGTGGCCGAGATCGACTCCTGGATCCATCAGTCGAGTGAAGCCAGCAGCAGTTCCTGAGAATCGCCCCTGGACTTTGATCGCTAATCCTGCATCACCGTTGCGACTCACGCTGCGAAGACAAGATCCATCATCATAAAGACTTTGCCAGCTTACTCCTGAACATTTGCATTTCAGACTCTGTCCTCTATCTATCTACCTCAATCAACCATTAACTACCTCATTAATCATCAAAGACTATAATCATGATGATTACTAATTGCTGCTATTTCCTTCTTGCGGTAGCCCTGGGACACTTGAGAGCCACTCTTGCTTTGCCCCCTTGTGCAGCCTGTATAACCACCACCCGAACTGGTATGCAAGTTACTCAGACTTTGCTTTATCACTCTTACTACACTTGTACCGTTATATGGTACGGAATCATATGGTTATATGGTACGGAATTGAACTATTCCGTACCATATAACCAAACTGATGTGCATAACACTACCAATGAATGGGTCCTCGCCCACTCCATGGTGGGTAAACTATGTTTTGAACGAGCAGGACCACAATTGAATGCACCTGTGGGACAATTAGTCTGTTTGAACCAAAAATATTACAATGCCATAACTGGGAAGACTTCTTGGTGGTCAGGTGTCAATACTCCAGAACCGTCTAACCCTCTGATCGTCTTTCCTTATTTGGCCAGGATATGGACAAATCTGGTTACCCACAGAACTTGGCAAGCCCCACCTGGACTATATTGGATTTGTGGCACCAGAGCATATGCTAAACTCCCTGCCAAATGGGGAGGAGCGTGTGTTCTTGGAACAATACGACCGTCTTTCTTTCTTTTGCCCCTTTCCCACGGAGAACAATTGGGGTTCCCTGTATATAAAAGTCGACAGAAACGAGAAGCTCTGAAAATCGGCCAGTGGGACAAATGGGATGCAACCTCTGAAGAATGGCCACCAGAGCGAATTGTTTCTTACTATGGACCTGCTACCTGGGCACAAGATGGTTCTTGGGGCTACCGCACCCCTGTATATATGTTAGACCGTATTATACGTTTGCAAGCTGTTGTTGAAATTATAACCAATGAAACTAGCAGAGCGCTAACCTTGTTAGCTAAACAAGCCACACAGATGCGTACAGCCATTTACCAGAACCGCTTAGCTTTAGATTATCTGCTTGCAGCTGAAGGAGGAGTATGTGGCAAGCTGAATTTAACTAACTGCTGCTTGCAAATAGATGATGAAGGACAGGTTGTAGAAGATATAGCCAATCACATGAGAAAGAAAACTTATGTCCCAGTCCAAACATGGCATGGCTTGCAAATAGATGGCTGGTTTGGTTCTTGGTTTTCAGGCCTAGGCGGCCTGAAGACACTTATAGTGCTTGTATTTTTGATTGTGACTGTTTGCTTATGTATCCCATGTTTCCTTCCCCTATGCTTGCGCATGCTACGCTCCATTATTGATAATATTATTGACCGCAAGGCAGCAGCACAACTATTAGCAATGTGGGACTACAACCCTATACCACGGAGTGATCCCTCTACCATAGTTTAAGGTACTTTCATATATATATGTGATTTGATTCTCACCCTTTCTCACTTGCGGGTGTGAATAATCAAAAGGGGAGAATGTGATAGGCGATGGCCTAGTTCATCCTGTAGGTAGTAGAGGCCTGTATATTAGGCCTGAGTCCCCCTCCCTTACTTTAGAATATTATAACTGACTTTGGAATATTATAGCAGAACCAGACAGACAGACAATGCCAGTAGCTGTTAGAATCACTGCTCTGCTCTGCTTTTGGTAAGAATGCTTCTGATAAACAAAAGTAAAACTTTTCCACTGTTATGATACTCACAGCTGTCTTTTCCACTATCTCTGATGGCTAACTGACCTTGCAAAAGCAGCGAAATATACTGTAGTGTGGCAGGTGTAGGCCTGTGATCCACAGTGTCTGACATAAGCAAGCCTAGCTAGCTTGACCTGTAAATGAAGCTTGTGAAGAGGCCCATAGGAATTGCACATCCCCCAATATGCTGCTATAGAATTAGAACTCAGTAAAAGTACTGAATTAGCTTAGACAAGCAGAACAGATGGAAAAATACAGAAAGTAATGTTTAAAACTGCTGACAGAGAAGTTATAAAGCTCTGCTTCCCTGCACGTATTAACTAGCCCAATAGCCTTGAAAGTAGGAAAGTAACAAGTTGGTGAATTGACCATTGTAATTGGGACTAGAAGGGGGGTGAGCAGGTGCTGAGCCCACTCAAAGAACATAATTGGATAATCATATCAGTACCGGGACCAATAGAAGAGGTACGGGAGGTACGGGAGGTTACCGGGACCAATGAAATGTTTTTCTATACCTAGAATAGAGCAAAAGTCTATAAAAGTTGTTGTATTGTCAGAGAACTTTGCTCAGCCATTTTGAATTTGATTCTGCTTGAGACTTGTGCACAAATAAATGATTTTGACCTTCTGAACAGACTCCTGGTATTATTGGTTTGTCTGCGCTCTGCTGCTACATATTCTTGGTGCGTTGGCCGGGAAGTTGTGGAATCAGAGTGTATATAGGGCAATATACTACGACTTTCCGCCTCTATAGGCTTGGTCCTGCCGGGATCGCGCCCTTCCGACGGGGGCTGCTTCCTGGCGCCGCCGGTCCATTGCATCGGAGGGAGTTGGTCAGACCTCGGCGGGTGCCGGGCCCGGCTGGAGCCAACGCCTCGAACCCGAGTGAGGGGAGTCCGAGGTCCAACTCATGCGCCTGCTTGGGAAGTTTGAGGACCGGATCCGGTGAGTAGAGTTTTGATTTGGTATGTCTAGACTGATAAGAAAGAGCAGTGCTGCCGTTTGAACTTGGAACTTGGAAATTGGTAAGAGAGCTTGATCACCTCTCAAAGACGGACCGAGTACCCCCGCATGAGTATTCGCAGGGCGAAACTCCCGTCTTCTTGTATTTTGGTAATTGAACAAGACTAGTCAGAATAGATAGAAATGAATGCATTCTGGGATACGTTGCTAGCATGATTGTGTGAATGAGGTGTGTATGAGAGGTCTGGCAGCACGGACCAAGCGAAGGCGGACCCCTGAGTAGCGCATTTCCTGACCGGGCGACCGCGTTCAGGTCGCAAAAAGGGGGAAGCGATTGTCGTCCTGTCTTGTTATTTGTTTCCCTTATACGTTTCTAGGGCCGTGAGGACCCCTTACCCACGGTCCGCCCTCCTTTTCCCTTCTGTCTGTTGTTGCGCGCACACATCGAAATGGGAGGGGTGGGGTCTACTAGGAACACTCCATTAGAATGTATGATCGCACATTTTAAAGAAGGATATTCTAGAGGTTATGGTATTAAAATGGATGTAGCTCGTTTGCAGATTTTGTGTACTAGGGAGTGGCCCGATCTAGACCCTACCTGGCCCCGAGAGGGAACCTTTAATGTAGGAATTATTCAGTTAGTTCATCATAAAGTGCGTCTAACGCACCCCGAACAGTACCCTTATATAGATTCTTGGTTAAGTATTTGTGAAGATCCGCCTCCTTGGGCGAAGCGCTGCTATGAAGAGCAGTGCAGAATAATGTTAGCGAAAACAGATCATAGTCAGAAAACAGAAAAAGAACAGCCTAGTAAGAAAGGGAAAGATGAGAAATCCAGGAAGAAACCCATCCTGGTCGATCCTGATTCCCCAGAAGTAGTTCCCCGACAGCCTAGAACCCCGGGCCCAGTAAGAGTAGCCCGGCATCCTGCCCCAGAGCTCCGGAGACAGCGGGTGCGGGACCCAACCCCTGAGCCACCTCCCGAAGAGCAGGAAGATGAGCTCCCTTTAGTTGAAGAAGATGATTCTACTGAGACAGAGACAGAGAAAGGCGAGTCAGATACAGAAACAGAGAAGGAAGAAACTGAGAATTCCCTGAGTGAGACTGACAGTGTAGAAGCGACCGCCAGTGTTAGCCTGCCAGTAAAAAGTAAATCTAAGACAAAGCATATAGAAAAGAAAGTAACCCTTGATAAGCCTGTAGAAAAGAAGAAAAAGAGCCCTGATAGGAAAGTTACAAAAATATCGCTTAGATCCCAAAAGACCTCCACTGCTAAGATGATGCCTTTACGGCAAGTCCCGGGAGTGCCTGTAAGGAATGACGATAATGAGGTGGTAGCAGGACCCCCAAGCTATGTGTATGTCCCCTTCTCTACAACTGATTTGTTAAATTGGAGGACGCATTATGCCTCCTATACCAATAAACCCCAAGAGCTTACAGAATTAGTGAATACTATTATGGAAACCCATCAACCCACATGGGCAGATTGCCGTCAGCTCCTGTCCACCTTATTTACTACAGAGGAGCGGACACGAATTAGAAAAGCAGCTATAGACTGGCTGGCAGATAACCCTGTAGCTCCAGGAGAAAGGGGGGAGGGAAGAATAGATAATCGGGAAGCGGCCCAGAGAGAATTCCCGAATGAAGACCCCCGATGGGATCCGAATACTGAAAGAGGATCCAGAGCCCTAGCCCGTTTTCACCAAGGCTTGTTACAAGGCCTGAAAAGGGGGGGCCAGAAAGCTATGAACCTTTCCAAAGTTACTGAAGTTAACCAAGGCATAGATGAGAGTCCAGCAGTGTTTTATGAGAGGTTAACTGAAGCATATAGAATGTATACTCCCTATGATCCCGATGCACCAGGAAGTTTATGCATGGTGAATTCTGCTTTTGTAAATCAGTCTCAACCAGACATTAGACGTAAATTACAGAAATTAGAAGGGTTTGCGGGCATGAATGCAACACAGTTATTGGAAGTCGCTCATAAAGTGTATGTGAATCGTGATAATGAAAGACAGAAAGAATGTGATCGAAAGATGAAGAAGAAAGCTGATTTTTTGGCTGCGGCCATAGTTGAACAGAAAAGGGGAGGTGTCCCTAGTCGAAGGAGCAGAGGAAGGGGGCGGGTCCGAGGTGGAAGCCGGCCCCAACTAGGCGTAAACCAATGCGCCTACTGCAGGGAGGAAGGACATTGGAGAGATGCATGCCCGCAACTCGAAGACGCCCACGAAGATGACGAAAACAATCATCAATGGAGAGAAGAAAGACGAGGCCGTCCCCGACAGCGCGGAGGAGCCAATCGAGAGCAACATCAGCGTGAAAGAGGAGAAGCCGTGCAAACATTGGCGGCAACAGCCTATGATGAAGATGACGTGGATTAGGACAGACCGGGCTCCGAATTTGCTTTAGGTCTCCAGGAGCCTATGGTCGGAATACAAATACCAAAGGGAGGAGTAGCCTAGTGGTTGGGACAAGGTACGTCAGGCCAGAAGGTCAGAGGTTCAAATCCCACTAGAGGACAGCAACCTTGGGCCGGAAGGACTGGGGTTTCTAGTCCCACAGATGCTCCTTGTGGTCTTGGGCAAGCCACTTAACCCTCCACTGCCCATGTTCCCTGTAAGTATTAGTGTATGTGTCTCATATCCCCGCGTGTTAAATGTATCCCCCAATTGCGTTGTGACCGCTTTGATTGAAGGATAAGGCGGTATACAAAACTGTCTAAATAAATAGGAGACCAAGTTATGAACTTTATGGTTGATACTGGAGCAGAACATTCAGTAGTAGACAAGAAGATAGCCCCATTTTCTACAAAAGCAGTCACCATCGTAGGAGCAACTGGTGCCAAAGCTACAAAACCTTTTCTTCAGAATCGCATATGCAGTCTAGGAGGACAGCAAATAACTCATCAATTCCTTTACATGCTGGAATGTCCAGTGCCACTACTGGGACGAGATATGTTAGCCAAGCTACAGGCCCAAATATCTTTCACTGAAAGAGGAGAAATGCAAATGACAGTAAATTCACAAGCCAAACCAGCAGGAATAATGCTGCTCACAGTTCCCCGAGAGGAAGAATGGAGATATTACAGTGATGATTCTGTCCAAGACACCTATTTCGAACAAACCTTGAAAAGTATTGATGCCCCATCTGGAGTATGGGCAGAAGGCAGTCCTCCAGGCCTAGCCAAACATATAGCTCCAGTAATTGTAATTCTCAAGCCTAGTGCTACACCAGTACATGTCAAACAATACCCTCTCCCTAGAGCTGCAATTGAAGGCATCCACCGCCACTTGCAAAGATTACTAGAACATGGCCTACTGAAAGTATGTCAATCCCCATGGAACACCCCACTTCTGCCAGTAAAAAAGCCTGGAACAGATGACTACCGCCCAGTGCAAGATCTAAGAAGAGTGAATAAAGCAGTTGAGACTATACATCCAGTTGTACCCAATCCTTACACTCTTCTAGGACTAATTCCTGTTGAAGCACCCACTTCACTGTTTTAGATTTGATGCATTCTTTTGCATAAGATTAGCCCCCGTGAGTCAGATATTGTTTGCATTTGAATGGCAGGACCCCATCTCTGGAAGAGGGGGCCAACTCACCTGGACGCGATTACCCCAAGGATTCAAGAATTCGCCTACCATTTTTAGTGCTGCACTGAATCAAGACCTTTCCAGCTATCCAGTGGCCCCGGGGAAGAGAGTGCTTCTCCAATACGTGGATGATCTGCTGATAGCTGCTGTATCAGAAAATGAATGTATACAAGCCACCAAAGACCTCTTGCAGTTACTAGATGAAGCTGGATACAAAGTTTCCAGAGCAAAAGCACAACTATGTCAAAAAGAAGTGAAATACTTGGGCTTTCGCATAACCCAAGGAAGCCGAAATTAGGCAGAGAAAGAAAAGAAGCAGTATGCAGAATTCCAACCCCAACAACCAGAAAGCAAGTCAGAGCCTTTCTGGGAGCAGCAGGATATTGCCGAATCTGGATTCCCAACTTTGCCCAAATTGCTAAGCCACTGTATGAAGCCACAAAAGGAGAAGAAAAGTCGCCACTGGGGTGGGGACCTGAGCAGGATACAACCTTCAAAACGTTGAAGGAAGAATTGATGTCATCACCAGCCCTTGGACTACCAGATGTTCATAAGCCTTTCCACTTGTTCGTACATGAAACACAAGGAAATGCCTTAGGCATGTTGACTCAGAAATTGGGAAATTGGGAACGACCTGTAGCATACCTATCGAAACAATTGGATACTGTGGCCAAAGGATGGCCACCTTGCCTGAGAGCAGTTGCAGCTACAGCATTGTTGGTGAGTGAAGCAGACAAGCTCACACTAGGACAGAATATACGAGTCACTGTGCCACATGCAGTCCTTGCCCTTATGGAACAGAAAGCAAATCATTGGCTCACCAATTCCCGAATGTTGAAATATCAGAGCATGCTATGTGAAAACCCACAGATACAACTAGAAGTGAGCCATGCCTTGAATCCAGCCACATTGATACCTATTAGTGAAGAACTCCCACAGCATGACTGTATAGAAGTCATGGACACTGTATTTTCAAGCCGACCTGATCTGACAGATGTGCCCATAGACAATCCTGACCAAATCTATTATGTTGATGGAAGCAGTCTCATCATCAATGGACGACGCTGTGCCGGATATGCAGTAGTCACTCAACATGAAGTAGTTGAGTCATCAGCCCTAGCCTCAGGCACATCAGCCCAGAAAGCAGAATTGATAGCACTTACCCGAGCACTACTACTAGGTACAAGACTTGTGTTGAATGTATATACAGACTCTAAGTATGCCTTCACCACCTTACATGCCCATGGAGCTCTCTACAAAGAAAGAGGACTCATCACATCCGGAGGAAAATCAGTTAAGTATGGCCCCGAGATACTGATGCTACTTGATGCAGTATGGGCCCCAACTCGTGTAGCTGTCATGCATTGCAGAGGACATCAAGCAGGAAAAGGAGAAGTTGCCCGAGGAAACAGATTTGCAGATGCCTCAGCACGACAAGCAGCTATGACTGGACAAATTTCGCCACAAGCCATGCCGATGCAGGCAGCATTGTTTCCAGTACCCTTGAACTCATGGACACCACGATATACCACCAAAGAATTAGACTACTACTGTGACAGAGAAGATGGAGTACTGAAAGATGGGTGGATTGAACTGCCACTAGCAGAGGGCAGTCAACCCCCAGGACAAATAGTAATTCCCGAATTGTTAGGACCAGCCTTTGTCAAAGCTTTCCATGAAGCCACACACTATGGAAAGACCGCTATGGAAAAAGCACTTAGACCACATTTCTACATTGCCATGTTACCAGCCCTATCAGCCTCAGTAGCACGCCAGTGTCTAATTTGTGCCAAAAACAATGCCAAGCAAGGTCCCACACCACCACCTCGAGTTCAGTCAGGAGGTGTAACCCCCATGCACCACCTGCAGATTGATTTTACTGAAATGCCAAAAGCCAGTGGATACCACTACCTATTAGTATTAGTTTGTACTTTCTCTGGGTGGGTAGAAGCCTTCCCAACCAGAACCGAAAAAGCTAGAGAAGTCACCAAAGTTTTATTGAGAGAGATTGTCCCTAGATTTGGAATTCCAGCAGTAATAGGGTCAGACAATGGACCCTCTTTTGTTTCCCAGGTTACTCAACAGTTAGCAAAAGCCCTACAGATACAATGGAAACTCCACACTGCATACAGACCCCAGAGTTCAGGGAAAGTTGAGCGAATGAATCGTACCTTAAAAGCCCAAATGTCTAAGCTTTGCCAGGAGACAAAATTGAAGTGGCCCCAAGTGCTCCCAATAGCCTTACTCAGAATACGCTCAGCTCCTGTGAAGTCAACAGGATTTTCCCCTTTTGAAGTTCTGTATGGTAAACCCCCACCAATAGTGCAAGGAATTAAAGGAAGTCTAGCCCAAATTGGTTCAGAAATAACCAGGCAAGAACTCCTAGCTCTAAGTTTTGTTCTGCAGACTCTCCATGCGTGGATCCAAGACCAGTTGCCTATCAACTTGACTGAACCCCTGCATCCCTACCGGCCTGGTACCTCGGTGTGGATCAAAGATTGGAAGAAGACACCGCTGGAACCCCATTGGAAGGGACCATACACCGTCATCCTGTCTACCCCAACTGCAGTAAAGGTAGCGGAGATCGACGCCTGGATCCACCACAGCAGAGTCAAGCCCGCAGCAGCTCCAGAACCTGAGCAGTGGACCGCGGAGCAGCATCTTGATGCACCTTTGCGAGTTACTCTGAGACGGCAACCAGCAGCTTAGACACTTTGTCACAGTGCCTTGCAGTAGCCAAGTCTTTCGAAGAGGATTGCTGTTTTCCATGCAGCAACAGTTTTGTTTCAACGAACCCAATCTGTGTGTGATTTTGCACACTACTTTGATACTACATTGATTAACCATACTTCAAAAGCCAACTGAAATTGTTAAGTTGGTTACTGTGTGATGGACAACTTGAGGATCTTCAATCAACACTCAGCACCCGTTGAAATTGCTTTATTAGCGCACGGGACGAAGAAAAGATCGTCGTGGTCAAGATCTGCAAGCTGAGGATTCAGAAGAACTCCAATCAACATGTATCTTTACCTTTGCTTGGCCCTGGTTGCCTGTTTTGGAGGTTTTGAACTGACTTATGCTTTACCTCCATGCACTGCTTGCATTACTTCTACTCGAACTGGACTGAAAGTAACTCAGACTTTGATTTACCATTCTCACTATACCTGCACTGGTAAAGTGACTCGGTGTATTTATAACACCACTGAACTAAATGTTTGCATTAAAGGTAGCTCCAGAGTATGCTATAACCCGCATCAGAACCCATCCTATTATACGTTGGAAATACGATGGAATGATGCAGACGGACCTTTAATTAATGCTACACGACCACTTAAAGATGCTAGTATACCTGCTGTTTTATATTTTGATGCATGTGATGTTATAAACAGAGATAGTCGTTCCAAATGTGGTACCTGGGAAAAAGCCTATCGCAATGATCATAAGTATATGTGCCCAGAAGGTGCCACGGGATGGAGAAAGTGTACTGGTAAGAAAGAGTCATATAGTACTGCCCCAGCTGCAGATTACTATTGCCCAAACTGGGAGTGTGTTTTTTATGCTACATGGAATGCTGGTATTACAGATGAACAGAGCGATAATCGAGTTGCCACTTTGACTAAGTCAAAAACAGATGACAAATGTAAGAAAGGTGCTTGTAACCCTTTGCAATTACGGATCCGTAATCCTAATGCATGGAAACAAGGATACAAGTTTGGTTTACGTATTGCAGGTGGAGCAGTAGATCCAGGAACCATTGTGTATATAAGATTGAATACCCAAGCCTACAAGTCATCTAAATACCACATCCATAACACTTTCTATGAAGCTATGCATGTAAATAAGTTTGAAATTCCCCATCCATCCCAGAATTTGTTTCTAGAATTAGCTGGAGCAGTAGTATCCAGCCTAAAGATCTCAGATTGTTATTTCTGTGGCGGAACCCAGATGGGTGACCAGTGGCCATGGGAGGCCCAAGAATTGAATTATTCTCTGACTTACAATCAGACTAAATTACACAAGACTACTAGCGAATGGGTGTTAGCGCACTCAATTGTTGGACGTCTTTGCTATGCCAGAACTGGACCTCAGTTCACCCAACAGGTAGGACAGCTGGTCTGTCTTAGCCAGAAGGTTTATAATGCCACTACCAAAAAGACATCATGGTGGTCAGGAAATAAAGGGCCTGAACCTCCTAACCCATTAGCCAGATTTCCCGAACTTGCTGGTTTATGGACTAATCTTGCCAAAGCTCATGCTTGGCAAGCCCCACCTGGTCTGTATTGGATCTGTGGAAACCGAGCGTATGCTCAACTCCCATCACATTGGGGAGGAGCATGTGTCTTAGGGACCATCAGACCTTCTTTCTTTCTCCTACCCACAGAACATGGAGAACAATTAGGATACCCAGTGTACACTACCCACAGACACAAAAGAGCACTGAGACAGAAGAGAGCACCCCTCCAAATAGGCAAATGGGAGAAGTGGGAGGGTGATGATTGGCCACCAGAAAGAATTATTGAGTATTATGGGCCTGCCACTTGGAATGATGATGGTATGTATGGTTATCGGACACCAATCTATATGATTAATCGTATTATCCGCTTACAAGCAGTAGTTGAAATAATAACTAATGAAACTAGCCACGCTCTCACACTTTTAGCTAGACAAAGCACCCAAATGCGCACTGCCATATACCAGAATCATCTAGCACTTGATTATTTGTTAGCAGCTGAAGGAGGAGTATGTGGTAAACTGAATCTAACCAATTGCTGTTTGAAAATAGATGATAAAGGTCAAGTAGTTGAAGACATTGCTGAAGATATGCGCAAACATGCCTATGTGCCAGTTCAGACTTGGCACCCACTAAGGTTACCTAACTGGTTTGCTAACCTTTTCTCATGGCTAGGAGGACTGAAGACTTTTCTAATACTAGTGTTACTGATTGTTGTTGTTATTTTCCTATTGCCATGTATAATTCCCTGCTGTATGCGTTCCATACACAGTGCTATTGATAGTACGGTAGAGCGGAAGACCGCAACTAAGATAATGGCTTTATACCAACCTCGTCCTCCTGGATATAGCCGGACTCCTCTAACCTTAGTATAATTATTTTGAAGTGATTTAATTCTCACACCTTATTAACTAATAGGGTGAGATTAATCAAAGGGGGGAATGTGGCAGGTGTAGGCCTGTGATCCACAGTGTCTGACATAAGCAAGCCTAGCTAGCTTGACCTGTAAATGAAGCTTGTGAAGAGGCCCATAGGAATTGCACATCCCCCAATATGCTGCTATAGAATTAGAACTCAGTAAAAGTATTGAATTAGCTTAGACAAGCAGAACAGATGGAAAAATACAGAAAGTAATGTTTAAAACTGCTGACAGAGAAGTTATAAAGCTCTGCTTCCCTGCACGTATTAACTAGCCCAATAGCCTTGAAAGTAGGAAAGTAACAAGTTGGTGAACTGACCATTGTAATTGGGACTAGAAGGGGGGTGAGCAGGTGCTGAGCCCACTCAAAGAACATAATTGGATAATCATATCAGTACCGGGATCAATAGAAGAGGTACGGGAGGTACGGGAGGTTACCGGGACCAATGAAATGTTTTTCTATACCTAGAATAGAGCAAAAGTCTATAAAAGTTGTTGTATTGCCAGAGAACTTTGCTCAGCCATTTTGAATTTGATTCTGCTTGAGACTTGTGCACAAATAAATGATTTGGACCTTCTGAGCAGACTCCTGGTATTATTGGTTTGTCTGCGCTCTGCTGCTACAGTAGCAGAAGTATTATGCCTAGAGATTTGAGCCACTGTTAGAAATGCCTGCACAGAATAAAAACAGGTACAAGCCAGATCAGAGGTGGCTATTGGGAGAGGGAGGGGGGCCACCGAGACCAATGAGGCGTTTTGCCTGTATTAGACTGGAGAAGAACAGTATATAACCTGTCATTTTTCTGAGCTCAGGGCTCAGACATTTTGTATGTGACATTGGCCTGAGACAGTGCACATTAAACTGGTTTGAATTCTAGTCAATAGACTCCTGGTTTTATTCGTTGCGGGCCCTTCGCTATTACATGTCCAGTTGCCCATTCCGACATGCCCGCCCTGCTGTTGTGGAACATGTGCATGCCATAGGTAACTTGTCCAATGGAGAGGGAAACCCTGATCAGTGCTATTTCACTGTGGGATCATTCACCTTGTATCATTCATATTTATTTTTTGGGGCTTTCTTGGGACTGTTTTTTGATGTTTCCAATTACTATCACTATTGCCCAGCTTGATTATGATTTTTTTTTATTTTGTTGGGGTCATTTTCAATGTTTATTTGCACTTTTGTTCCATGCACATGTATCACACTTATCACTTTTTGTAGGTTTCCCTGGTTTTGCTGTACATTGCTGACAGAAATGGTTTCTTTTCCCTTTAAATCAGCTCTAACACAAGGTTTTCACTTGCGTTAGTTTTGGCTTCGAATTTCACCTCGTTAGTGTGTGGGGAGCCTCTCCCCTCCCACTCTCCACCCATTGACCCCTTCTCTCTGCCCCTGGGGAGCCTTCCTCCGCCCTCCGGGAGCCTTCCCCGCCTTCAGCGCTCGTTTCCGCCGCTGCGCACATGAGCGCGCACTAAAGTGCATTTTTGCCCCGTAAATCGTCAATAGCCTGCACTAAGGTACCTTAGCACGTGCTAATTGCGCAGCGCGCACGTTAAGAGGGTTTAGTAAACATACCCCATTATGAACCATCTATTGATGTTTTTTTTGGGGGGGGGAATTATTGTTATTTTTCCTCTGTCCCTCTGGTTAATCAATTTTTTTCTCTTTTTTTTTATTCTCAATAATGTAGTTGCAATAATATGTATATGTTTATTTATTTCAAAGTTTTTATATACCACCCCTTCCAGAGATCAGGGATGGTTTACAATGAACTCAACAGTATACATTAAACAATGGGGTAAGAAGTAATATACATAGTAACATAGTAAATGACGGCAGATAAAGAACAGTATGGTCCATCTAGTCTGCCCAGTAAGATGGCAAGAGTAGGTGCACCTGCCGCTCCATGCAGGCCACTCCTCCCCATGTCTTTGTTTTAGGGGTGAACCCACCGCTCCGTGTAGGACACCCCTGTTTGTTCAGAAATTAGACAGTTAAGTTTATTTTTATTTTATCCTGTTGCTGTAAAGGGATCCACTGTGTCTGTCCCATGCCATTTTGAATTCCGTCACTGTGTTTGACCCCACCACTTCCATCAGGAGGGCATTCCAAGCATCCACCACTCTTTCAGTGAAAAAATATTTCCTGACATTGCCTCTCAATTTATCACCTTGCAGCTTCATGTTATACCCTCTAGTTTTACCGCTTCCCCATCTTTGGAAGAGGTTTGTTTGTTCATTAATTCTCTTTAAGTATTTAAAGGTCTGAATCACATCTCCCCTATCCCTCTTCTCCTCCAGAGTGTACATATTTAGGTCTTCAAGTCTCTTCTCATAAGGCTTCTGACACAGGCTCCAAATCATTTTGGTTGCCTTCCTCTGAACAGTTTCCAGTCTTTTTACATGGGGAATAATATATACATAATATATGAGGAATATTATTTACATTTAACTATGTACATGATGAACTATATACAAGTTATTTTGCTCTTGTGTTGTTACGAGGGAGGGAGTTTTTAAAGGGTAGGGAGGGAGTGAAAAAGGGGGAGGGGGAAGATAGAATTGGTTATGAGGGAATGTTAAGGTAGACTTGGTTATGAGGGCTTGTTAAGGTGGATATGTAGGGTGATTATTGTAGTTGCTGCCATAGTGTTCGATGAAAAGGTATGTCTTGATGTGTTTCCTAAATGTTTGGAGGTCCTTAATGGATCTCAGTGTGTCGGGAGGGAATTCCATAGTGTAGGGGCTAGGTACAAGAATGCTCTATTGCTTATGGTTTGCTTAGTTTTACGGTAGTCCTGAGGGATTTTAACGGTGATCATGTGGCGCTCTCTTTTGGCTTTCATTTTTGTGGAGGGCCGAATGAGTGTGGAGAGGAATGATGGGGAGATGTTGTTTAGCTGTTTGAAGGTGGTCATCAGGATTTTGTATTTAATTCAGCATTGTTTCAGATGTTGTTGTTGTAACTGACAATGCAAAAAAAAAAAATTTCCCCCTTCCATTCATTTCATTTACTTTATTAAAAATGTAGGCCATAGGTCAGTCACAGCAGTTTACACTTCAATAACTAACAAAGGTTAACTAATTAACACCACCAGACCACATCAACAGAGCCAGGTCTTAAAATTAGCCATTGCTGGAAAGAGCAAAGATTTAATTTGCTTTCAAAATATCAGCAAGTTCTTCTCCAGACACATTTCTCCTAGAATTTTGTTACAGGTCTTTGGGGAAGGAATAGAAAAAGTCCTATCTCTGTATGTCACCAAACGCAAAGTACCACAGGAGGGAACAGCCCTGCTCCTGCATCTCACCAAATGCAAAGTACCACATGAGGGAACAGCCCTGCTCCTGCATCTCACCAAATTCAAAGTGAATAACAAGGGAACAGTCCTGTCTCTGCATGTCACAAAACACAAGATGTCAAATGAGAGAACAGTCCTGTCTCTACATGTCACCAAATGCAAGATGCCACATAAGGGAACAGCCCTGTCTCTACATGTCACAAAACACAACATGCCAAATGAGAGACCAGTCCTGTCTCTACATGTCACCAAATGCAAAGTGCCACATGAGGGAACAGTCCTGTCTCTACATCTCACCAAACGCAAAGTGACACATGAGGGAACAGTCCTGTCTCTACATGTCACCAAATGCAAAGTGCCACATGAGGGAACAGGCCTGTGTCTAAATCTCACCAAATGCAATGTGCCACATGAGGGAACAACCCTGTCTCTACATCTCACCAAGTGCAAAGTGCCACATGAGGGAACAGTCCTGTCTCTAAATATCACAAAACACAAGATGCCAAATGAGAGAACAGTCCTGTCTATACATGTCACCAAATTCAATGTGCCACATGAGGGAACAGTCCTGTCTCTACATGTCACCAAACACAAAGTGACACATTAGAGAACAGTCCTGTCTCATGTCACCAAACGCAAAGTGCCACATGAGGGAACAACCCTGTCTCTACAACTCACCAAATGCAAAGTGCCACATGAGGGAACAGCCCTGTCTCTGAATGTCACCAAACACATGATGCCAAATGAGAGAACAGTCGTGTCTCTACATGTCACCAAATGCAAAGTGCCACATGAGGGAACAGCCCTGTCTCTGAATGTCACCAAACACAAAATGCCACATGAGGGAACAGTCCTGTCTCTACATCTCACCAAATGCAAAGTGCCACATGAGAGAACAGTCCTGTCTCTACATGTCACCAAATGCAAAGTGCCATATGAGGGAACAGTCCTGTCTCTACATGTCACAAAACACAAGATGCCAAATGAGACAACAGTCCTGTCTCTACATCTCACCAAATGCAACGTGCCACATGAGGGAACAGCCCTGCTCTTGCATCTCACCAAACGCAAAGTGCCACATGAGGGAACAACCCTGTCTCTACATCTCACCAAATGCAAAGTGCCACATGAGGGAACAGTCCTGTCTCTAAATGTCACAAAAGACAAGATACAAATAACAAAAAGCCTAATCGGAGCTTAATAATGATCCTTCATAAAAGAAAAAAACAGCTCCACACATTAACCAGAATGTAGCACTAGGAACTTTGCACTAAAAAAGCCTCCAGTACCATGACAACGGGGAGCACAGACCTCAGAACCAAGCTCAGATCTCCATTGAACACTCAAAGCCACATAAGTGGCATCAGCTATCCAAATCGAGGTAAATTACATCACTGGTCTGTGAACAGCCCCTCCATCTGCCAGCAGTATCAGAAAACATTTAGAAACACATTAACTGATAGGGGTCCCAAAAACTACAACTGCTGTACTAGATACAATCAAGCACTTGACAATTAAACTAATATATTCACAAACCATATCAAAATATCAAACATCAGTGCAAAAATCAAAATACAATATAAACAATAAGTATTTAACAGAGCAGCGGTCAATAGGGCATAAACTCTCAGACAAAAGGCTGGACTAACATGAGCCCTTGCACAGAAAAGGAACCCATCAGCATAAAGTTGCGATCTTCAACTAAATTTTCAAGATGATCATTGTGGTATCAACCCGGACGCCACATTCAGACGTCCTTCTTAGCGTTTAGCAGACGCTGTCTCAGGGGGATATACTATAAAAACAACAAATAAAAACAAAAATAGTGCTAATATAACCCCGCTACAAATATAAACACACTCCAATAACTGAGCAGACAAAGCCTAATCAACTTACCCAACTGGCGTCCACAACACGTTCACGCCATTCAGACCAGAAAAAAAGCTCGGATCTTTAAACAACCCACTTCCAATTTATAAAAGACTCAGCGTCTGACGTCAAATCCACAGCTCCGGCCTCCCTACTAAGCCTAAACCCCAAACTGCCAATCAAACACAAGCCTTCCAATCAATACTAAAATTCAGCCCGCCCGGAGCCACCGTTCGAAGCATAAATATCCAACGCTGCTCCCGATATACCAAAAATTCTTCACGAGACAGATCTTTAAAACCTTTAACAACCTGCTCAATACCAAAACACTGCAGATCAGTAAACTCATGTCCCAACTCCAAACAGTGGCTGACAAGCGGAGCCTCCCGTCGTTTACACCGCAACCAACTCCGATGTTCCCCCAAACGTATATATAAAGGGCGAACCGTCTTTCCAACATAGAGTAAATGGCAAGGGCAAAATATGCCATAAACTACATAATCAGATTCACAGGAAGTGCAAGATCGCAATAGAAATTCCTTGCCATTATAAGAGAACCGATCAGTTTCCCAACAAACAGCACAGCAAGTGCATCCTCCACAGCGAAAATGCCCACCTAGTCACTCGGACTGCACCACATGCCTTAGCCGGGAAGGACTTAAGATCTCCTTAAGATTCCGATCCCGTTGCCAAACACACCTAAGACTCTTATCTGCAAGACCAGGAAGAATCCGCAACACATTGCTGTGCCGACGCAAAATCCGCTGAATACTCATACTAAAGGGAGAATACCTAGAGATGAAATTAACATGTACGTCCTCATTAGCAGATCTTGCCCTTGCCATTTACTCTATGTTGGAAAGACGGTTCGCCCTTTATATATACGTTTGGGGGAACATCGGAGTCGGTTGCGGTGTAAACGATGGGAGGTTCCGCTTGATTTTTGCACTAATGTTTGATATTTTGATATGGTTTGGGAATATATTAGTTTAATTGTCAAGTGCTGATTGTATTTAGTACAGCAGTTGTAGTTTTTGGGACCCTTATCAGTTAATGTGTTTCTAAATGTTTTCTGGTACTGCTGGCGGACGGAGGGGCTGCTCACAGACCATTGATGCAATTTACCTCGAATTGGATAGCTGATGCCACTTATGTGGCCTTAAGTGTTCAATGGAGATCTGAGGATGGTTCTAAGGTCTGTGCTCCCCGTTGTCCCAGTACTGGAGGCTTTTTTAGTGCAAAGTTCCTAGTGCTACAAAACAGAAGATGCCAAATGAGAGAACAGTCCTGTCTCTACATGGCACCAAATACAAAGTGTCACATGAGGGAACAGTCCTGTCTCTACATGTCACCAAATGCAAAGAGCCACATGAGGGAACAGCCCTGCTCATGCATCTCACCAAATGCAAAGTGCCACATGAGGATGGTTCTGAGGTCTGTGCTCCCCGTTGTCCCAGTACTGGAGGCTTTTTTAGTGCAAAGTTCCTAGTGCTACAAAACAGAAGATGCAAAATGAGAGAACAGTCCTGTCTCTACATGTCACCAAATGCAAAGTGCCACATGAGGGAACAGCCCTGTCTCTGCATGTCACCAAACACAAAATGCCACATGAGGGAACAGCCCTGTCTCTACATCTCACCAAATGCAAAGTGCCACATGAGGGAACAACCCTGTCTCTACATATCACCAAATGCAAAGTGCCACATGAGGGAACAGCCCTCTCTACATGTCACAAAACACAAGATGACAAATGAGAGAAAAGTCCTGTCTCTACATGTCACCAAATGCAAAGTGCCACATGAGGGAACAGCCCTGTCTCTGCATGTCACCAAACACAAAATGCCACATGAGGGAACAGCCCTGTCTCTACATCTCACCAAATGCAAAGTGCCACATGAGAGAACAGTCCTGTCTCTACATGTCACCAAATGCAAAGTGCCAAATGAGGGAACAGTCCTGTCTCTACATGTCACCAAACGCAAAGTGACACATTAGAGAACAGTCCTGTCTCTACATCTCACCAAATGCAATGTGCCACATGAGGGAACAGCCCTGCTCTTGCATCTCACCAAACGCAAAGTGCCACATGAGGGAAAAACCCTGTCTCTACTTCTCACCAAATGCAAAGTGCCACATGAGGGAACAGCCCTGTCTCTACATGTCACAAAACACAAGATGCCAAATGAGAGAACAGTCCTGTCTCTACATGTCATCAAATGTAAAGTGCCACATGAGGGAACAGTCTTGTCTCTACATGTCAGCAAATGCAAAGTGCCACATGAGCGAACAGCCCTGTCTTTACATGTCACAAAACACAAGATGCCAAATTAGAGAACAGACCTGTCTGTACATGTCACCAAACACAAAGTGCCACATGAGAGATCAGCCCTGCTCATGCATTTCACCAAACACAAAGTGCCACATGAGGGAACAACCCTGTCTCTACATGTCACCAAATTCAAAGTGCCACATGAGTGAACAGCCCTGTCTTTACATGTCACAAAACACAAGATGCCAAATTAGAGAACAGACCTGTCTGTACATGTCACCAAATGCAAAGTGCCACATGAGAGAACAGTACTGTCTCTCCATGTCACCAAACACAAAGTGCCACATGAGGGAACAGCCCTGCTCATGCATCTCACCAAACGCAAAGTGCCAAATGAGGGAACAACCCTGTCTCTACATCTCACCAAACGCAAAGTGCCACACGAGGGAACAGCCCTATCTCTACATGTCACAAAACACAAGATGCCAAATGAGAGAGCAGTCCTGTCTCTACATGTCACCAAATGCAAAGTGCCACATGAGGGAACAGACCTGTCTCTACATGTCACCAAACACAAAGTGCCACATGAGAGAACAGCCCTGCTCATGCATTTCACCAAACACAAAGTGCCTCATGAGGGAACAACCCTATCTCTACATGTCACCAAATGCAAAGTGCCACATGAGGGAACAGCCCTGTCTTTACATGTCACAAAACACAAGATGCCAAATTAGAGAACAGACATGTCTGTACATGTCACCAAATGCAAAGTGCCACATGAGAGAACAGTACTGTCTCTACATGTCACCAAACACAAAGTGCCACATGAGGGAACAGCTCTGTCTCTACCTGTCACAAAACACAAGATGCCAAATGAGAGAACAGTCCTGTCTCTACATGTCACCAAAAGCAAAGTGCCACATGAGGGAACAGTCTTTTTTCTACATGTCACCAAATGCAAAATGCCACATGAGGGAGCAGCCCTGTCTCTACATCTCACCAAATGCAAATTGCCACATGAGGCAACAGCCCTGCTCATGCATCTCACCAAACACAAAGTGCCACCTGAGGGAACATCACTGTCTCTATATCTCACCAAACGCAAAGTGCCACATGAGGGAACAGCCCTGCCCTTACATGTCACAAAACACAAGATGCCAAATTAGAGAACAGACCTGTCTGTACATGTCATCAAATGCAAAGTGCCACATGAGAGAACAATACTGTCTCTACATGTCGCCAAACACAAAGTGCCACATGAGGGAACAGCCCTGCTCATGCATCTCACCAAATGCAAAGAGCCACATGAGGGAACAACCCTGTCTCTACATCTCACCAAATGCAAAGTGCCACATGAGGGAACAGCCCTGTCTCTACATGTCACAAAACACAAGATGCCAAATGAGAGAACAGTCCTGTCTCTACATGTCACCAAATGCAAAGTGCCACATGAGGAAACAGCCCTGTCTATGCATGTCACCAAACACAAAATGCCACATGAGGGAACAGCCCTGTCTCTACATCTCACTAAATGCAAAGTGCCACATGAGGGAACAGTCCTGTCTCTACATGTCACCAAACACAAAGTGCCACATGAGAGAACAGCCCTGCTCATGCATTTCACCAAACACAAAGTGCCACATGAGGGAACAACCCTGTCTCTACATGTCACCAAATGCAAAGTGCCACATGAGGGAACAGTCCTGTTTTTACTTGTCACAAAACGCGGCGTTTTTGAGCCAAGGAGCTCGATGTTGAACACGCAGTCTAGCGCTCGAAAGATTTCTTGTTGCTATTATATAAGCTTTTGATGAAACTCGACCCCTGAAAAAACATTTGTGAAATGCGAATGCGGTGCCGACTGGTGGCGTCGGGGAAAGTTCAGCTAGAAGCATAAATGAGACCAACATATATGAGATCAACTGCAAGTTAAGTTCCATTTACTTGTTGCATTCTTGCACAATATTATATCACTGTGGATCTGGAAATTGAAAGATAAGATTTACCAACATATGAGAATGCTAACATATAGGAACTAACTACTGAACCGTGGACGTTGATGCGAAGTAAGTACAAAAGGGATTCTATCCCATGATATGTACTGATAATTGTCTGAGACCCGGTTCTAATTAGAACATATTTCTATAGTATGAAATGAACAATCGGAGGATTTATACATCTTATGGGATAATTAGTCCAAGACGGTAGTTTGGAGGAACGTCTGTATCTCTAGCAAGTGATTGCATCCTCTACGAAGTAGACCTAAGGTATTGAAGTGTTACAAAACACAAGATGCCAAATTAGAGAACAGACCTGTCTGTACATGTCACCAAATGCAAAGTGCCACATGAGAGAACAGTACTGTCTCTACATGTCACCAAACACAAAGTGCCAGATGAGGGAACAGCTCTGTCTCTACATCTCACCAAATGCAAATTGCCACATGAGGCAACAGCCCTGCTCATGCATCTCACCAAACACAAAGTGCCACCTGAGGGAACATCACTGTCTCTATATCTCACCAAACGCAAAGTGCCACAAGAGGGAAAAGCCCTGTCTCTACATGTCACAAAACACAAGATGCCAAATGAGAGAATAGTCCTGTCTCTACATGTCACCAAATGCAAACTGCCACATGAGGGAACAGTCCTGTCTCTACATGTCACCAAATGCATAAGAACATAAGATATGCCATACTGGGTCAGACCAAGGTCCATCAAGCCCAGTATCCTGTTTCCAACAGTGGCCAATCTAGGTCATACGTACCTAGCAGTTTCTCCAAAAGACACAGGTTCTGCAATGCTTGTACTAGGTCAAGCATTGATATCCTGGGTCCCTTCTTAATAATGGTTTATGGACCTTTCCTCCAGGAACTTGTCCAAAGCTTTTTTAAACCCAGCTACACTAACTGCCTTTACTACATCCTCCGGTAACAAATTCCAGAGTTTGATTACACGTTGAGTGAAAAAATAGATGAGCTTTTAACTTGAGTTTGAAGAGGGGCAAAGAAGATGCCTGATATATAGACAAAGGAAGTTTATTCCAAGCTTAAGGAGCAGCAAGGTGAAAAGAGCGGAATCTGGAGTTGGCAATAGAGGAGAAGGGCATAGCAAGAAGTAACTGGGAAGAAGAACAGCACCATCTTTGCTTGCCACCAAATGCAAGATGTCACATGACAGAACAGTCCTGTCTCTGCATGTCACCAAACACAAGATGCCACACAAGGGAACAGACTTGTCTCTGCATTTCAGCAAACGCAAGGTACCACATGAGGGAACAGCCCTGTCTTTGCATGTCACCAGATGCAAGGTGCCACACTACTATTACTACTACTACTTATTATTTGTATAGCACTACAAGGTATATGCGGTGCTATACAGAGACATGTAAGAGACAGTCCTTGCTCATCAGAGTTTACTGTCTAGTCAAGACAGACAACACAATAACCATGGACAAGGATATATCTAGGCGAATGGTAAGAAAACACATAGGAGGTGAGCAGGAGACTAAGGGGATCAGGATCCAAAAGCATTCTCAAGGAAGTGAATTTTTAGCTTAGATTTGAACAGGGCCATAGATGGAGCCTGATGTACTGGCTCAGTTAGTTTGTTCCAGGAATAAGGAGCAGCAAGGTAGAAAGTTGGCAGTGGAAGAGAAGGGCACAGATAAAAGGGAGGGAACAGACCTTGAGCAGACCATGAGAGCTATTGCGTACATAAGGCTGCAGGATTTGGCAAGTTCAGAGCTTTAAGTGCTAAAACCGACTATTTAAACATTATTCTTTTTTGTACGAGTGCTCTCCCTTCTCTTGACACCAATAATAATATGGGCTGCTGAATTCTGGACTATTTGCAAATTACCATTTAGCAGTCAAATTCATATATAATGCATTGCAGTAGACCAGAACTCTAAGTACCGTAGCTTACTTAGCTGTAGGAAAAGCCAGCAGGCTAACATAAGCTTTATGCTTTAAAATGCTGATAATAAAATGGTACAAATATAATCTCAAACTCTTAAACAGTCTGGATGATCTTTATACCATTAAGGGACTCAGAAGGCAATAGAGATCATGAAACACTACAGAAAAGTACAGTGACATTTCAGTCCAATACAAAATCCATAAAGAGGTCCCCAAGATTCCTTTCCGGGGGGGGGTGAATTATCGAGCCCTGCACAAAGTCCATCGTGTGGAGTAGAGTAGGAGAAGAATCCAGGACAGGGTGTTAATTGGTGAGCTAGGAGGGAAGTATAAAAACCTTCATGTGACCAGTGAAGGAGTGATGGGAGTAGGTGAGGGTGAGGGAACCAAGCTTTGCTTCTTTAGAGACAGTCTGAGAAAGAGAGAGAGGGGGGATAAAGGGGTGGATCCAGGAAGAGTGTCCATCCAGTGGAGGAGTGGCCTAGTGGTTGGGGCAAGGTACTTCAGGCTGGAAGGTCGGGGGTTCAAATCTCACTAGAGGACAGCAACCTTGGACCGGAAGGACTGGGGGTTTGTAGTCCCACAGGTGCTCCTTGTGGGCTTGGGCAAGCCACTTTACCCTCCATAGCCCATGTTCCCTGTAAAATAGCTATCTCCAAGTTATAATGCCCTGTTCAATGTAATTTCAGTTTGTTCAATGTAAACTGCACTGATGCAGAATAGCGCGGTATATAAGAGAATGTAAATAAATAAAATAAATAAATAAAATCCAAGGCCAGCTAGACCTCAGGCAGGGTAAAAGAGGTCCCCTAGGCTGGTTAGGCCCAAAGTTGAGGAGGGTGAGAGGAGTGAGCAATGGTCTTGAGGTGAGACTACCAGGAACCAGCAGTGAGTGTGCTACCTTCCACATGCAGCTGGAGCTGAAGTCAAGAGCTCCAGTACCCAGTTTGATTAGAATGTCATTTCAGAGAAGGAGCAGAAGTGTCCAGCCCTAGTTCAGAAAGGATAGCAGGAATTGCATGTCCTCACATGTAAAATCCTATGATCTGAAGAAGAAAAGGGTAGGGTCATGAGACTGTCTCCCCTGGCCATCAGACTGAGGGAGAGGAACTAAAGTTTGCCCCTGCCCAATTTCAAATTGCTGAGATGTGGCTCAGAACAGCCATGCTGAGATTCTGTTACATATTGAGGTAGGGGAACTTTGAATAAGGAGATGAAAAGAGGAACAGAGGCAAGAAGGATGGAAGCTGGGAGAGAAGGGGAAAGGGATGTGGCGAGAATTGAAGGTGTAGTTAGGGCAAACCTCAGTCTTCTGAATAGGGAAATGCTTGACGTGCTTGCAAGATCTGAATGTTTGTGAGTCCTGCACTGAGATACACTGCAGGAGGCCCTGTAATCTTGCAAACTTCTTTCGGGGAATGCTCTAGATGTTTGGGATGATTCAGATGACCTCCAGTGATAGATTTCAAGGTTAAACCCTTCACCCAACCAAATGCAGTTAGATTACAATGGAACATTATTACCACACCAATATAATTGGAGTGTAGAAGTGATGCAATGGCCCATCAACCTCGCCCAATCCCATGGCCTGAAGGAGCTTCAGAGCTGGAGGGGTGGAGATGGACAACAAAAGGGCGTGAAGAATGGAGAGAAACGCCCAACCTTTCTTCTTAATTTCATGATCCCTACTCTATACAAAAGATATTTCAGATATACCAGAGCTCTCAAGTTACTTTATCTTAGAAATGTTTCAGATATCTTAAGTTATCCGGTTTTTCTGTGTTTGGGTGAGAAGAACTCCTATTCAGGCTGGACAGGAAAATGTTTTAATACATCTCATCTGCTATTGCAGGACCCAGGAACTGCAGCTACCCCTCCTCTTAGTTCCGGGCAATCAGTAACAGGGAGAGGAGCATAAGAGGGGGCAAGTCAAAGGGGGTGAGAGGAGAGATGGGAGGTACATGTGTCTTAACAGGAGAGCAAGGGTGCTGGAAGGAAAAAAATCCCAAATTCAGCACTGCTTTAAATTAAACTCAGATATCCAGTGCCGGTGCACACCGAGCTACTGGCACCGAACAACTGCGTTTTCCATATTGCTGTTTTACAATCTGCTTAGCAACGATATTCAGCTGCTAACCGGCTTGTAAAACCTCAAGTCATCTATCCTAACTTTATCCAGTTAGAGGATGACTATGACGCTAACTGCTAGCTAACAGCGCAGACCCCCGCTCTGCTCCAGAATACCTTGGCTAGAACTAGGGCTTTTAAAATCACTTAGGGGCAGGCAGTACCGTGCTTAGCCCTGTGCGAGCAATACAGCCGCACAGGGTGCAAAGACTTAGGGGGCGCATTTCGGCTGACTACTCTTGCCCTGCTGCCGGTGCCGCAGTGGAGAAAACAGAGGGCGGCAGTAGCAGAGCAAAAGCAGGCAGTGGCTGGACGGAGGAATGGGGGGGGGGGGGGCAAATGTCCGATGTGCAAGTCACACAGGGCGCGATTCTGGCTCAGTACA
Source organism: Ichthyophis bannanicus (assembly GCA_033557465.1). Lineage (NCBI taxonomy): Eukaryota > Metazoa > Chordata > Amphibia > Gymnophiona > Ichthyophiidae > Ichthyophis > Ichthyophis bannanicus. Next base: position 1,803,666,337 of record CM066032.1, read on the forward strand.
TTCCTGGGAGCAGATATTCAGAGGTACTAACTGGGTTAGTGTTGCTGAATATCCCGGTCAGTGGGATTTATTGTATGCGGTCTACAGACCTGCATAAACCTCTTTGAATATCCTTTTCCTCACCAACTTTCTGAGGCTGCTTCCAAACTCAAAACTTGACTTTCCACTGTGATAGCATTCTGGATTTTGTAAACATTTTTGTACAATAAATTTCCTGTCCATTACGTATGCATTAACTAGACTATACACTCTATGTCGCATGGACTATAAATTATGTATCTCTCTCTTCTGCAGCCTGTTTGCCAGTTAAGATTAAATACAAAAAAGGTGCAGAGCAGTGTATTTAGGATGCTGAAATCTTGAGTCTTGAAGGACTACTAAAAGGGACTGCTACTGCTGAAGAGAGATCTGCACTTGTATTTACTTCTGGGAAATTCTCTAAATCTTGGGCAAAAGGGAATTCTTTGGATTAAAAGCTGATTAATCAGTGTAATTTACATTCCAGTGTATTTCTTATTTCAGTCAGGGTCCAGCATTAGCAAAGATATTTATTTTATTTATTTATTTATTTTTATTTATTTAGCTGTATTTATATCCTGCTTTTCACCGGGTCAAAGTGGCGTAACATTAAAAGGGGGGGTGGACAATAATCAATTCAGGGGTATGGGGCTATCACCTGGTGGCCGACATTGATGATTTCAACAATATTTGGGATATAGACATAGATATTGTATTACAGTTTTTCAGAGGATATGTTCAGGGGGTGGGAGGTTGGGAGGTAGATTAGTGGTGGGTGCTTGCTTCTGGTCTGAGGTATTGCTGGAATAGGACCGTTTTTAGTTGTTTTCTGAATGAGAGGGGATCTCCGTTGCTTCTGATGTGACTTGGTAGAGAGTTCCAGAGGGATGGTGTGTAGAGTTCGAAGGCCCTGTTGCATGTCCATTGGTTGTATTTGGTTCGTTTATGTGGGATTTTAGTTTAAATGTAAAACTCAGCAGGTAGCTTTTAGTTTAAATGTAAAATTCAGTGGAGTGGAGGAGTAGCCTAATGGTTAAGAACACTGGCTTGGGAAGTCAGAGACCAGGGTTCAATTCCCACTAGCACTTCTTGTGGCCTTGGGCAAGTCTTTTAACTCTCCATTGCCTCAGAAAAATCCAAGTTGTCAATGTCCTGGTTTAATGTACATTACCAAGTTTAAGTTTCAAAGTAAACCACTTTGATTGAAATGATAAAGAGGTATATAAAACCTGTTAAATAAATAAACTCAGTCAGGGCCTAATTTAATGTAACCTGAGGGTTAAAATAGAATAAATTTTGCCTGGCTAGGCTGGGGAAGTGCTGTCCAGGGCTATCTGTGCAGCTAGAAATGTTTCTTTCCCCTCCAGGAAAATTTTGCAGCCTCCAGAGCTGTGTGTTTATGTGGAGGAGGTACAGGGATCTCTGCAGGAATCTCTTGAGTGATCAGCCTTTCTGGAGGGAAACTGCAGAGGCAGAACCAGGGAACTGAAAATGAAAGCAGCAGTTGGGGCTTGTTCATGGAAAAGGTGAGATGCCTGAGAGATTTCTGAGTGAAAAGAGGGCTGAAAGGAGTGTTTTTGAAGGGTGCTGAGTAAAGAAAAAGGATTGAACTGGTGACTGGTGATTGCAGAAGTATGGTTTAATTCTCTGGAAACTGAATTTGGTGACCATTTGGAACTTTGGGTGAGTGGCTCTGAGAGAAATACTGACTGACAGGCTGAGAATCTTACTATTTCTTAAAGGAAATGTAATTTTCCTTGGAATCCTGTCTAAAGTCTGGAGAAGCCATTTATACTCGGAGCTGGAAATGTAATTCTGAATCTGACGTTAAGCTCTTGAGTGGATGAGAGGACTGATTTTATAAGAAATATCCTCTTGGACTAGAGAAAAAAACTCTGCCTTTCCAGAAGTGGGTAATTTCTGGTTGAAGTGACTGAGCTATTTATGTGCAGAAGTGACTGACTAGTTCCCTGAGAAAAGAAGGGGAAATTCAAACCTAAACAGTGACTGAACTGTTTATGTGCAACTGAAGCAGACACAGAGCTTAAACATTCTGCTGGGTTCTGTGCTTAGTTAATTGAGACTGACCCTTAATGGGTCTGAGAAGATAGTCTCATTCCTGGATTGAAAGAATAAAGCAGTCCCTAGCTGGCTCAGTTAAGGGAAGTGTGTTTGGGAGATTGCTGCTTGTGGGTGTGGTGGGGTTGCAGTCCAGAGTGTGGAGGTGTGGAGTGGATGCATGCAAAGAAACAAAGGAAGACAGGGTGCATCAATTATTCTTTTATTTAATTAGCTAGGGAAAGTGTTATAGTTGCTGAAAAAAAACAATATTCTTTCTTAAAGAGAGACATTTTGCCCCAATTTATAGGATAGACAGGGTTTTCCCTTGTTGATTTGTTAAAGGTAGGAAGTAGAATCCAGCGCAGAAGAGTACATCAGAAGAACATGGGAAGATCTTCAATCCAATAGCAGAAGGATCTGGAATCCTGGACCCCTTCGCAAGAAAAAAAACTGGAAGAGGCACTGGTGTACACTACACACAGTCCAGGGCTGGCCCCTCCATTGTGCGAGAATGTTGCCCGCACATGGCCCCATGCCTTGGGAGGCCCCGTGCCTGCCTGCCTGCCTGGCTTCAGAGGGTGCCAGGGAGGCCTAAAGCCAGGTGCCTCGGCTCACCTCTGCAGAGCCGCGGAGAAAAGAACAGTATTTTTCTTCTTTTCTGCGGCTCTGTTAAAGTTGAGCCCGCCTGCGTGCTGAGCATTGGGAGCATTTCTTTTCTCGCCTGAGACAGGAAATGCCCCATTTAACCTCCCAACACTCAACACATGGATGAGCTCGACTTTAACAGAACCATGGGAAAGAAGGAAAATGTTGTTCTTTTTTCCCGTGGGTCTGCAGAGGTGAGCCAGGGCGCCGGGCCTTGGGTTTCCTCGGCTCCCTCTAAAGCCGTTCAGTCAGGTGTGGGGCTAGGACTGGAAATGGACTGATTGGGGGGGGGGGGGGGGGGTTAGGACTGGAAATGGGCTGATGGGCTTTATCACTGGAAATGGGGTGATCAGGGGGCTAGGATTTGAAATGGACTAATCGGGGAGGGGGCTAGGACTGGTAAATGGCTGATCAGGGGTGGTTAGAACTGGTAATGGGCTTGTGGGGGCTAGGCCTGGAATGGGCTGATGGAGGGGGGCTAGGACTGGAAATGGGCTGGGACTGGAAATGGGCTCATGGGGGGAGGAGAGCTGCTGTCTCTGAAAGAAAACGGTGCTAGGATTGCAAATGGGCTGATGAAGGGGGATGGGAGAATGGGACTGGAAGGAAGTAGATGTTGAGAAAGGCTGGAACTGGAAGGGAGCGGATGCTGGGAACAGCTGGAAATAGAAAGGGAGCTGATGTTGGGGGATGACTAGAAAGGAATGGGTCTGATGAGAGAAAATATAAGCTGGGGGAGTGAGGATGGAGAGAAGAAAAGATATTTTGTGTGGGAGGGAAGAAAAATCTATGATTGGGAGCGTAAGAGGGATCGAGGAAAGAGCAAAAGGGGAAAGATCAGTGTGTTAGAGACAGATGTAGAGAGCAAATGGAAAAAACTAGAAGAGAGAAAAGAAAGGACAAATGGACAGCAGATAATGGAGTTAGCAGAAGACACGAAGAAACCAAAAGAAAGCAACTAGAGCAATTGCGACTGAAACATAAAATACCAAAACAACAAAAGGTAGAAAAATACTTTTTTATTTTGAATTTAACTAGAACATGTCAGGCGCTTTCTCTGACTCTTTTCTAATCCATGCTGAAAACGCACCTCTTCACAGCTGTTTTCGGATCTTGGCTCACCTGATCTCCTCATGTTTCTCTTGTGTTGTCTGTCTTGACTAGATTGTAAGCTCTGATGAACAGGGACTGTCTCTTACATGTCTGTGCAGCACTGTGTATGTCTTGTAGCGCTATACAAATGCTCAATAGTAGTAGTAGTTAGCTCTGGGAAATGTGCATCGCTAATGTCTTTGCATATTTTTTAGTACAAGAGAAAATTAATTTATAATTTTATTTCTCCAGTATTGTTGAACATTCCAAGTTTGGCTTTTGGGGGTTCCCAGTTTAATTATTGCCTTTATATTTCTAAAGTGTGAACATAAGAACATAAGATATGCCATACTGGGTCAGACCAAGGTCCGTCAAGCCCAGTATCCTGTTTCCAACAGTGGCCAATCTAGCTCATGCGTACCTAGCAGTTTCCCCAAAAGACACAGGTTCCTCAATGCTTGTATTGGGTCAAGTAGTGATATCCCATGTTCCTTTTAATAATGGTTTATGGACCTTTCCTCCAGGAACTTGTCCCTTGTTCTATGTTTGGTGACGGTCTATGTTCTGCATGTGTAGCTGAGCTGAGGTATTCTGTTCATGTAGTTTCTATGTGACAGTGCCACTTGTTCTCTTTCCCCAGTAGGAGATGTATTGTTATTCTCTGAGATGTATTGGTTTAATATTTGCAGTGTTGCCTTTTGATAGGTAGGGTATGGTGCTTTGTGAGTCCTGGTAGTGCTGTTATGATATGGCGGGCTTGCTATGGGTTCTAAATGGGCAGTGTTTGTAGTAGTTCCTAATGTGCCTGGCGGTTGGCACTGGAGTATAATGATGTAGAAATCTGGTAGCCTTTCCTTATCCTCACTACCCATGCAAATGGTATTAGGCACTCATTAAGAGGCATGTTTACTAAATGTTAGTGTGCATTCACAAATGTTAATGTGCGTTAAGGGCAGCAACACCCATTTATTTCTGTTGGCACAGTGGCACTTAACGCACATTAATATTTAGTAAACATGCCCCTAAGTCATTGTCAGGACAAAAGAAAGGCTTGTGAAGGGCTCCTTTGAAAGCTGCCTAAAATGTTAGATGGGCAACATATACATTTTAAAATAAACTAAATTACATTTATGCAAATGAGTTCCTGCAATGCGTCTCTGCACATGGACCCGCATCACTCTTGGGCTGCCCCAGACAGAGACAAACAGGGAACATATATTTGAGCTCAAATAAAACAGACATTGGGAAAAACCCCACCAGGAACATTAGGTATTCCAAAAAGGAAAACTTACCTGTTAAAGGGGAACATTTTTGAAGGATTTGAAAAGAAAAATAAGAATTCCTTAGTAGGAATTGGCCTGGAAATTTCTGTGTAAAAGTTTCACCAGCAGATCTAAAGAATAACTTGCCTGTTACTTGATGTGACTGAATATGCTTACCTGCGTTATTGTTCTGTCGATGTGAGCAAAATGTTACTGTGAGTTAAGAAGAATATTTTGGATGGTTACACTATTGTAGTATTTTTTTTTTAAATTTTTTATTTAAGGATTTTCCAATGCATCAAGAAATTACAAACAAAGAACATGAGAAAAGAAATAGCAAATACAATAAAGAAAAATTTTCCCATACATAAGAGAAATACACCAAGAGGAGAATCGCCTCTAATAACAATAGAAATAAATCAATCTGAATATAAGAAATAAGAGGTTACAAAACCCCACAAAAAGGAGCTGAAAAACACAGAATCATTCCTCCTCCACAATCAAACCTCCCTCTGCTTTAAATCCAGAAAACTTTTCAAGGCATTAACATCATTATATACATAAGTTTGTCCCCCTAAGGTAATCACACAACGGCAAGGAAATTTGAGAAAGAAAGTTGCCCCTAACACCACTACCTGTGATTTTAATAGCAGAAACTGTTTACGCCGAATCTGCGTATAACGACAGACATCTGGGAAGATTTGGATAGCCTGACCACAAAACAGGGTACACCGATGTTTAAAATATGCTCTCATAACCCGCAGTTTGGCAGATTCAGAAATAAACTGAACTACCAAAGTGTTACGTTTTGAGATAATATCCATTGAATCTTCCAAGAAGGCTGTTAAATTCTGATCCACTGAAGAGACTGAAGGGGCCGAAGCCCCCTCAACCCAAGGAGTGGAGGTAGAACCAAGAGGCAAATAATACATATGGACTGTCTGGGCTGTATGAAAATCCCCCTCCAAATGCAGAATCTCCAAAAAGTATTTACCCAACAATATATCAGAGGACATTAGGTGTGTCATAGGAAAATTAAGGAAACGTAAGTTGCACGCTCTAGCACGGTTCTCAAGCGCCTCAAGCCGAAAGGAAATTGCTGAGGAGTCACGTATAAACGCAACATCAGAATTACGGCTAGTTTGAAATTGAGAATCAGTGCTAGCGGCAAGCTTTACAACTGAACCTAATTGATTATCCATAAATTGTAACTTGTCCACCACATCTTGGGAAAATTTACACAAAGAGGATACAGTAGAAGTTAATCGTACATCTATTTTTTGAATTGCGGACCAAATATCATGAAGAGTTACATCCCCCGTAGGAGATACTAAAGTCCCAGGCTCTGTTACAGATGGAAATACAGGACATGAAACTGGGGGAATCTGCTCAGGAGAACTATGTGAAATGGTGGATGAAAGAGCAGGAAGAGGAAAAGGAGGAGGAGACCGGAGAACAGGACTCAATGAGACCTCCTCCGTAGATCGATTACCAGGCAGCAGGGCAGTCACGTGCTTGTCCATAGGGCCCACCACTTTCTCTGCTGAGCTTCCAGCCCCAGATTTATCACCAACCTTCGCCTTCCTTTTACCCATGATGATGGAATAAGCTCTGAATGGAACTCAGAGAGGAGGTGGCGAGGCTGAGGAGCATTCAAGACAGTGAGAAGTACATTGATGAGATGCTTCTTGCAGCAACCAGGCTCTCCAGCACAGGAGAAGATGGGTGCCAACAGAATGTCGATGGTTGGACAAAAGTCACCAGAGCCTGCAAAATCACCAATCCAACTTCTCCAGCCCTTGAATTGAAGAACCATTATGCAGCCCTGGAAGTGGAGGAGGTGAAAGCATCCCTGGAAAGGGAAGAACCAGAGTACAAGTACCCCATAGTTGCAGAATCAGTGACCAGAAGGAAACGAAGGGTAGTGGTGGTTGGATACTCTCTTCTGAGGGGTACTGAGGTGTCCATCTGCCGACCAGACTTGATGTCCAGAGAGGTATGCTGTCTGCCTGGTGCCAAGATCCAAGATGTTACAGAGAGTTTGCCGAGACTCATCAAGCCCACTGACTATTACCCAATGTTGCTAATCCATGTTGGAACAAATGATACTGCCAGGTATACCTTGGAACGTATCAAAAGTGACTTCATGGCTCTGGGACAGAGGGTGAAGCAGCTAGGTGCACAGGTGGTGTTCTCTTCAATCCTCCCTGTTGAGGGTAAAGGCCAAGGCAGAGAGGCTCGCATCCTGGAGATGAATGCATGGCTGCGTGGATGGTGTCTTCGAGAGCGTTTTGGTTTCCTAGACCATGGGATGCTGTTCCAAGGGTTGCAGAGCAGAGATGCAATCCATCTGTCCAAGAAAGGTCAACACATCTTTGGTAGTAGACTGGCTAATCTACTGAAGAGGGCTTTAAACTAGATTCGTTGGGGATGGGTGAAGAAAGCCCCCAGGTAAGTGAAAGCCCCCAGGTAGGTGATACATTAAATACCTTTATGGAAATGGGTAACAGGGGTAATATATGGAAAGCAGTGTGTATTAATGCCTATAGCATGGGAAATAAGATCCCTGAAGTTGAAGCTTTGGTGGGAGTGGCTGACTTGGATTTATTGGCAGTTACAGAAACATGGTTCACAGAAAACCATGACTGGGATGTAACTATACCTGGCTATACTTTATTCAGAAAGGACAGGGTAGGAAGAAGGGGAGGAGGAGTGGCACTATATGTAAAAACTACTATTAAAGCTTTGGAATTACAGAGCTTAAAAGGGAGAGGAGGCATTGTGGGTTAAACTAGAAAGAGGGAAAGAGAAATCTATTTGCATTGGTGTGATATACAGACCTCCCTCACAAGAGGAAGAGGTGGACAGAGAGTTAATTGAAGACATACGCAGCATTGCTAGGAAAGGGGAAGTGCTACTGCTAGGAGATTTCAATATGCCAGATGTTGATTGGCACATTCCTGATGCAGTATCATCTAGAAGTAAGGAGATCCTGGATTCTCTACAGGGAGAACTATTCAGGCAATTGGTAACAGACCCCACACGTGAAGGGGCCATACTGGACTTGGTGCTTACCAATGGTGAAAGTGTTTCTGATGTTGTAGTGGGAGATCATTTTGCATCCAGTGATCACCAGATGGTGTGGTTCAGTATTAGGACTAGGGCTGTTAGAATCCATTCCAAGGTGAAGATCTTAGACTTTAGGAAGACTAACTTTGCGAAGATGGGCCAATACCTCAGGGAGTCGTTAGTGGGATGGGAACAGCTGGGGGATGTAGAAAAACAGTGGGCAAAACTGAAAGGGGGTATTTTAAAGGCAACCAACCTTTTTGTTAAAATGGTAAATAAAGGCAAAAGGAACAGGAGACCGCTATGGTTTTCGAAGGAAGTAGCTGAAAAAGTGAAGAAAAAGAGGGAGGCCTTCATGAAATACAAGAGATCACACAGAGAGGAAGACAGGCATCTGTATTTGGAAAAACTTAGAGAAGCTAGCAAAGTAGTCAAGAAGGCAAAGATTCAAAAGGAGGAGGAAATAGCCAATGCAGTAAAATGGGGGGATAAGACATTTTTCAGATATATTAGTGAGAAGAGGAAGGGCAAAAGTGGTATTGTCAGACTCAAGGGTGCAGGGGGGGAATATGTAGAAGCTGATAAGGATAAAGCGGAATTGCTTAACAAATATTTTTGTTCTGTGTTCTGTGAGCAGGACCTCAGAAAACACCCACAAATAGGAACAGAAGCGAGGGACATCTTGAACAATTTTCAAAAGACTGTGTTCGTGAGAAACTAGCTCAACTTAAAGTAGACAAAGCGATGGGACCGGATGGGATACACCCTAGAATACTGAGGGAACTTGGGGACGTTCTAGCAACTCCACTGACTGACCTTTTCAATGCCTCGTTGGAGTCGGGAGTGGTGCCAAAGGACTGGAGAGAGGCTCATGTGGTGCCTTTACACAAAAGCGGAAGTAAGGATGTGGTTGAAAACTACAGGCCGGTTAGTTTAACTTCGGTGGTGAGTAAATTATTGGAAACGCTGCTGAAAGAGAAAATAGTGAGGTTTCTGGAGTCCGGCGGATTACAGGATCAAAGGCAGCATGGATTCACCAGAGGCAGGTCTTGTCAGACAAATCTGATTGATTTCTTTGACTGGGTGACCAGGGAGTTGGACCAAGGGAGAGCTCTAGATGTGGTGTATTTAGATTTCAGTAAAGCCTTTGACACTGTTCCTCACAGGCGACTTATAAACAAACTGAGCACCCTAGGGATGGACCCTAAAGTTACTGCTTGGGTTAGAAATTGGTTGGGTGGGAGGCGACAAAGAGTACAAGTAAATGGAGCTCACTCTGAGGAGAAGGATGTTACCAGTGGTGTACCCCAGGGATCTGTCCTTGGTCCGATTCTTTTAAACATCTTTGTTAGTGATATAGCGGAAGGGCTGTCGGGTAAGGTTTGCCTCTTTGCGGATGATACCAAAATCTGCAATAGAGTAGACACCCAGGAAGGTGTAGATAACATGAGGAGGGATCTAGCTAAGCTTGAAGAATGGTCTAGAATTTGGCAGCTGGGATTTAATGTTAAAAAATGTAAGGTCATGCATTTGGGCTGCAGCAATCCAAGGGAGCAATACAGTATAGGAGGTGAAGTACTTTTGTCCACTAAAGAAGAGCGGGACCTAGGCGTGGTTGTGTCTGATGATCTTAAAGTAGCTAAACAGGTAGAAAAGGCGACGGCAAAAGCTAGAAGGATGCTTGGGTGCATACGGAGAGGAATGGCTAGCAGAAAAAAGGAGGTGATAATGCCTCTGTATAAGTCTTTGGTGCGACCTCATTTGGAGTATGGTGTGCAATTCTGGAGACCGCACCTTCAAAAGGATGTGAACAGGATGGAGTCGGTGCAGAGGGTTGCTACTAAAATGATTAATGGGCTTCATTATAAAGCATATGAGGACAGACTTAAGGATCTTAATATGTACACCTTAGAGGAAAGGCGGGATAGAGGTGATATGATTGAGATGTTTAAATACCTCCGTGGCATAAATGTTCAGGGAGAGAGCCTCTTTCAATTGAAAGCAAGTTCTGCTACGAGGGGACATGGGATGAGGGTGAAGGGAGATAGATTCAGGAGTGATATGCGGAAATATTTCTTTACGGAAAGAGTAGTGGATCCGTGGAATAGTCTCCCAGTGGAGGTGGTGGAGATGAGGACAGTAACTGAATTCAAAAAAGCATGGGACCAACACAGAGGATCTCTAAAGGTAAAAAGTGGACTGTTGTAGTTGTTGTTATGGAAGGACAGACTAGATGGGCCTTGTGGTCTTTTTCTGTCGCCATGTTTCTATGTTTCTATGGACACACCACATGAACGCCTCACGTGCGCCAAAGGGGCGCCAAAGGGGTGCGTCCTGCCCCTTGAGCCACGCCCCTTTAGGCCACGCCACGCGGGCCGCGACACGCGGCCGCGTAAAGAAGCGGAGAGCTTTATAGGGCACAGCAGGGTCCTCCGGGCCAAGGCACGTCCTCCTCCCGCCTGCCCGATGACCAAAAAAGCCTCCTCCAGGTCCCGCTGCTCTAAACCGTGCAGCTGGAAATACACGGCAGCTCCTTCACAGCGGCAATCTCCCAACTACTCACTCTCAACTGGAGGGCTTTATAGGGCACAGCAGGGTCCTCCGGGCCAAGGCACGTCCTCCTCCCGCCTGCCCGATGACCAAAAAAGCCTCCTCCAGGTCCCGCTGCTCTGAACCGTGCAGCTGGAAATACACGGCAGCTCCTTCACAGCGGCAATCTCCCAACTACTCGCTCTCAGCCGGAGGGCTTTATAGGGCACAGCAGGGTCCTCCGGGCCAAGGCACGTCCTCCTCCCGCCTGCCCGATGACCAAAAAAGCCTTCTCCAGGTCCCGCTGCTCTGAACCGTGAAGCTGGAAATACACGGCAGCTCCTTCACAGCGGCATTCTCCCCCACTATTGTAGTATTTAATATATATTTTTTTATTATTTAGACAGATTTGTATTCCACCTTATCCTTCAATCAAGGTGGTCACGTCACATCACAATTGGAGGGTTACATTTAACATTAGGGTATTTGTAAACATTTAGACAGAACAATTACTTAACACCATTTAGACAGTACAATTGAGGGTAACATTTAACAAGAGGGTGTTTTATAGCATATATAATAATCTTGTGTGTGTAGGTAGGATGAGTGCGTGCCTAGTTGGCGGAGGTGGTTGTGTTTCTGTTTGGGTATGGGTATGGGCTGTTGTCTAAATGCTCGTATGATTCTATAAATAAGTGTGTTGAGGTCTTTGCAGAATTCTGTGATGTCATCCAGTGCCCTCAGACTCATTGGGAGGGAGTTCCATAGTGTGGACGCCAGTAGTGATGGAGCTCTTTTTGAAGTTGTTTGCTTGGTTTTGTGATAGCCTGCAGGTGTGCTGATCATGTTGTCGTTATTGGTTCTTCTTGCTCTATTGCTGATATCTTTTGTTATAACGTCTTGGAGTACGTTATAACAAATTGCACTAAAAATCCTATTCCTGAAAGAAAATGTCTTCTATATAGTCTATTATTACAAACCACTACCTAGCTACCATTAATACCTGTAACAGCATCTTGATAGTGACTTATCCACTTTAGTTTATTTTCCTCATGCTCTCTATTTGCCTCATAATAAAGGGAGAGTAAGATGAGGTTAGTGAAATCTGTCAGCTTCCACCCGAAGAAACCGCCAGACTCCGACCACTTGGCCCATCTGACTACATTTAAACATCATTGGTGCTGTTGCACGTGAGTCTGATGGTAGCTCTTCAGGGTAAAGGGGGCTAAATTAATACTCAGCCAGAGCCTAGTTTCAGCAAGTAACTTTTAGTTTAACCCTTTCAGACCGTATGTCCACTGTAATGGACGTCATATTATTCATTGAATTCCATGTATATATATATGGTGTCTGTGAAAAAATTCAGGTCAGAAAGAGTTAAATTTAAAACTCAGCAGGTAGCTTTTAGTTGAAATGTAAAACTCAGCCAGGGCATAGTATCAGTAGATAGCTCTTAGTTTAAATTTAATATTCAGCCAGGGCCTAGTATCAGCAGATAGCTTTAATTGAAATCAAATCAGAGTATAGCTTAGCATAAAAGGACGAATAGGAATAAATTATTTCTAGAGCCCCTTACAAAGAGGCCTTCCAAATAGGGAGCAAGAGACCTGTGAAATTTTCAAATAGGTGTTAAAGCCAAGTGACAGATCTAAGGGGCAATTTGAAAGGCTCCCTCCATCAAAGCAAGGGCTGTGTGAATCACCCAGGAAATTGTTAACGGATTACCTTAGAAACACAGGTCTGGGACTTGTGTAGTAAGCCAGCCTTTACTAAGTGTTAATTCCCTCCCTCCCATCCCGACTCCCACCAACCTCAGGCATAATCTTAGCTTTATAGGCTCTTAGATCTATTAAAGAGGAAGGGTATTCAAATTCACTGTCATGTTCAGCTGATTGTCCTCACCAGGAATATATTAATTAAGGCCCTGAAATTAATTCATCTTGAGGTGAACAAAGTCCCTTAAACTTATTTGGTATAGTTGTATTAGTATAAGTAACATATTAACATAGTATATGACGACAGATAGACCAGTATGGTCCATCTAGTCTGCCCAGCAAAGCGGCAAGAGTAGGTGCATTTGCTGCTCCGTGCAGGTCATCCCTCCCCATGCCTTTGTTTAGGGGTGTACCAACTGCTCCGTGTAGGTCACCCCTATTTGTTCAGATATAAGAGATAGTTATGCTTATATTGATTTTATCCTGTTGCTATAAATTTATTTATTTATTTATTTGGAAACTTTTCTATACGGCCCCTTCCCAAGATCAGGGGCGGTTTACATGGAACAAAGGAAACATACATAGAACATTATGCAAAATTGCAACTATTTACAAAAAACAGTATAAGCAAAGAAACAATTTACAACTTACAGCATAACTTGCACCATTTACAACTTGCAACATAACTTTGCACTATTTAAAACTTGCATCATAACTTTAGGGTTCAGGATTAGACATAGTTAAATATTTTTGTGTAAGGTGAAACAATGATTGTCAGCAATTCAGTGGGTGATTTGTACTTGTATGGGATGGGTAATTAGGTAGACTATAGAGGAAACCACTGTTTGTCCCATGCCATTTTGAATTCTGTCACTGTGTTCACCCCCCCCCCCCTTCTATCAGGAGGGCATTCCAAGTATCCACTTTTTCAGTGAAAAAGTATTTCCTGACATTGCCTTTCAGTTTACTCCCGTGCAGCTTCATGTTATGCCCTCCTGGTTTATAGCTTCCCAGTCTTTAGAAGAGGTTTGTTTGTTCATTAATACTCTTTATTTAAAGGTCTGAATCATATCTCCCCTATCCCTCCAGAGTGTACATATTTAGGTCGTCAAGTCTCTTCTCTTAAGTCTTCTGATGCAGGCTGCAAATCATTGTGGTCGCCTTCCTCTGATCCGCTTCCAGCCTTTTTATATCCTTTGTGAGATATGGTCTCCAACACTGAACACAGTATTCCAAATGAGACCTCACCAGTGACTTGTACAGTGGCATTAGTACCTCTTCCTTTCTGCTGGTAATTTATTTATTTATTTTATTTATTTATTTAACATTTCTATACCGCGCTATTATAATCAGTGCAGTGTACATCGAACAAAACATACTACAATGCATACAGGCAACATTGAGTTTACAGTGAAACAGGATATTAAACATGGAGAAAAACCGGGGAAACTATATATAAGCTAACGTTATACTATGTACACTTCTCTAACTCATCTAGCTGATACATGCGTGTCCGTGGAAGGATAGTACACATGTGATGGTTAGCGGAGGGACTTATGAGTAGGCTAGCCATTATCTGTTTGTGTTAGGGCGGCTGGGAGGTAGTTTGTCAATTGAGTGTTCACCTCGGCTTGTCTCCAGGTAGAATTTTGTAAATGCCTCTCTGTATACAACCCAGCATCTTTCTGTTTTTTGCCACTGCCTTGACATACTGTTTCGCCACCTTGAGATCGTCAGAAACAATCTCAATGAACTCCTTCTCTTGGTCCATGCACACCAGTCTTTCACACCCTATTGCATACAGTTACCTTGGATTTCTGTTTTCCAAGTGCATGACACTGCTCTTCTTCACATTAAATCTTAACTGCCAAGCATTAGACCATTATTCCAGCTTTTGTAGATCTTTCCTCATGTTCCCCACTCCCTCAGGGAAGCCCACTCTGTTGCAAATTTTGGTGTTATCTGCAAAAAGACAGACTTTTCCATTCAGCCCTTCAGCAATATCACTCACGAATATATTGAACAGTACCGGTCCAAAGACCGAACCATGGGGCACACTGCTAATCACCTTCCTTTCATCCGAATGAGCATCCATAGTAACTTCAAATAATTTAAATAGCTAAACAAAACCTTAAAACTAAGATGCAGACAGCAGTACAGCAGCGAGATGGGGGCTATCTAATCTTTTGCATTGAGTGTCACATGTACGATTTTCTCTCAGTTGGTGAGGGATCTTACACATGCACTTGGTGCAAGGAGCACTTTGCCCTCAGAGAATGAGTGCAATCTTTGGAGGCTAGAGTAATAGACTTGGAGGACATAAGGAAGTCAGAGAGCAACATAGATGAGACCTATGGGGACGTAGTACTGAAGTCCCATCTCCAGTCTGGCAGCCTCTCAGTTGCCATAGAGGAGATAAGTCACGAGAAAGGAGAGCATCAACTTGGTGAGGCAGGAACTGATCCTGTAGCTAGGACCTGTCAATCAGGAGATGTAAAACCCTCTCAAACCAAGGAGGTTTCTCTAGGGCCATGTGCCCATGAAGGAAGGGTTAGGATAGCAATTATAGTTGGCGATTCAATCATTAGGCATGTAAATAGCTGGGTGGCTGATGAATGTGAGGATCGCCTATTATCATGCCTGCCTGGAGTGAAGGTAGCGGACCTCACCCACCACCTAAACAAAGTTTTAGATAGTGCTGGGGAGAAGTCTGCTGTCTTGGTTCATGTTGGTACCAATGACATAAGAAAATGTTGGAGGGAGGTTCTGGAGGGCAAATTTAGGCTTTTAGGAAGGAAGTTGAAATCCAGACCTTCCAGGATAGCATTTTCTGACATGCTTCCTGTTCCATGCACAGGACCCTACATGCAGGCAGAGTTCCGGAGTCTCAATGCATGGATGAGACAATAGTGCAAAGAAGATTCTTTCGGATTTCTTCAGAATTGGTCAACATTCTGGTAAAAGGAGGGATTCTTCCAAAGGAATGGGCACCACCTTAGCCAAGACAGAATCAGACTGCTGGCATTAACCTTAAACTAGATAATCGGGAAAAGCTGGCAGTAATAGTAATAGCAATATTGTTCAATGTAACCACTGCTATATCTCTTGTTTCATGTACACCACTTTGACTCAGAGAAAGGCAGTATATAAATCCAAAGGAATGGGCACCACCTTAGCCAAGACAGAATCAGACTGCTGGCATTAACCTTAAACTAGATAATCGGGAAAAGCTGGCAGTAATAGTAATAGCAATATTGTTCAATGTAACCACTGCTATATCTCTTGTTTCATGTACACCACTTTGACTCAGAGAAAGGCAGTATATAAATCCAGTTTAATAAATAAATAAACCTCTAAAATGCCTGTATGCAAATGCTTGAAGTCTAAAAAATAAGTTGGGAGAGCTAGAATATAGAGCACTAAATGAAAGATTAGATATGATTGATATCTCAGGTACCTAGTGGAAGGAGGACAACCAATAGGACACTGTGAGACCTGGGTACAAACTATATTGCAATGATAGAGTAGATCAAATTGGTGGAGGGGTTGCACTCTATGTTAGAGAGGGCATTGAGCCACACAGGATTAAAGTTTTATAGGAATCAAAATACACTGTAGAATCTCTATGGATAGAAATTCCATGTAAAAAGGGGAAGGCGATGGCAGTGGGGGTGAACTAATGACCACCTGGCCAAAAAGAATACATGGATGATGAATTGCTGGAAGAAATCAGGGAAGCTAATAAAAGTTACAACATAGTAATAATGAGTGTTTTTAATTACCTAGGTATCAACTGAGTCAATGTCACAGCAGGACATGCTAGGGAGATAAAGTTTCTAGATTACTACTACTACTACTACTAAACATTTATAAAGCGCTACCAGGCGCACGCAGCGCTGTACAAGGAAAACACAAAAAGACAGTCCCTGCTCAAAAGAGCTTACAATCTAAAAAGACAAAGCAAGAAAAGGAGTAGAAAAAGATAAGAACAAGGGCAAAGAGACAAGAGCAGGAGAGACAGGACAAAGGAAAGAGGTAAGAACAAGTGTAAGAGGAAGAAAGAAAGGTGAAATAAAAGAGGGGAAGGAAGGAGAACAGCAAAATCAAGAGCCAAAGGCAGAGGCGAAAAGATAAGAACATAAGATATGCCATACTGGGTCAGACCAAGGTCCATTAAGCCCAGTATTCTGTTTCCAACAGTGGTCAATCTAGGTCATATGTACCTAGCAGTTTCCCCAAGGGACACAGGTTCCACAATGCTTGTACTGGGTCAAGCATTGATATCTTGGGTCCCTTCTTAATAATGGTTTATGGACCTTTCCTCCAGGAACTTGTCCAAACCTTTTTTAAACCCAGCTACACTAACAGCCTTTACTACATCCTCCGGTAACAAATTCCAGAGTTTGATTACACGTTGAGTGAAAAAATAGATGAGCTTTTAACTTGAGTTTGAAGAGGGGCAAAGAAGATGCCTGATATATAGACAAAGGAAGTTTATTCCAAGCTTAAGGAGCAGCAAGGTGAAAAGAGCGGAATCTGGAGTTGGCAATAGAGGAGAAGGGCATAGCAAGAAGTAACTGGGAAGAAGAACGGAGTACACGAGGGGGGAAATAGGGAGAAATGAGAGAAGAAAAGTACTGAGGAGCCACAGAGAGAATGCACTTATAGGTCAGAAGGAGAAGCTTAAAGTGAATATGGAAACGGATAGGGAGCCAGTGAAGAGATCTGAGGAGAGGAGTGATGTGGGCAAAATGAGGCTGATGGAAAATCAAACGGGCAGCAGAGTGCTGAATAGACTGAAGAGGGAAGAGATGAGACTGAGGGAGACCAGCAAGAAGGAGGTTACAATAATCAAGGCGGGAGGTGATTAGTGAATGGATGAGAGTTTTTAGTAGTGAGCTCAGAGAGAAAGGGGCGGATTTTGCCAATGTTGAAGAGAAAGAAGCGACAGGTCTTAGCGATGAGTTGGATATGAGAGGAGAAAGAGAGCGAAGAGTCAAAAATAACACCCAAATTGTGAACAGATGAAACAGGTTGGAGAACAGAGCCATCAACAGAGACTGAAAAAGAAGAAGGAGAAAGGGAAATTTTAGGAGAAAAAACGAGAAGTTCAGTCTTGGCCATGTTCAATTTCAGGCGACGTTGGAACATCCAGGCAGCAATGGCAGAGAGACAGCAAGAGATCCGGGACTGGAAAGCAGAAGAAAGATCAGGAGTAGATAGATAGATTTGGGAGTCATCAGCATAGAGATGGTACTGAAAACCATGAGAGTAAATAAGCGCACCAAGGAGTTGGGTATAGCGAGAAAAAAGAAGGGGACCCAAGACAGAACCCTGGGGGACACCAACTGAGAACGGGGTAACAGAGGAGGAGGAGCCACCAGAACATACACTAAAGGAGCGATGGAAGAGATATGAGGAGAACCAGGAGAGAACAGAGTCCCTAAAGCCAAGCGAGGACATAGTGTCAAGGAGAAGATCATGGTCAACAGTGTCAAAGGCAGCAGAAAGGTCAAGGAGGATAAGGACAGAGTAAAGGCCTTTAGATTTAGCCAGGAACAAGTCACTGGAGACTTTGACAAGAGCAGTTTCAATAGAGTGCAAAGGACGAAAACCAGATTGTAAGGGATCGAGAAAAGCATGGGAAGAGAGGAAGTCAAGACAATGGCGGTAAACCGCAGGTTCGAGCAGTTTAGAAATGAAAGGAAGGAGAGAGATGGGGCGATAATTAGAAGGACAAGAGGGATCAAGTGAGGGTTTCTTAAGGAGAGACGTGACCACAGCATGTTTAAAGTCTGCTGGGACAGTAGTAGTGGAGAGAGAAAGGATGAGAATATGAGAAATGGAAGAGACGGCAAGGATCAGAGGCATGAGAATTAGTCAGGCGAACAAAGTAATCTTGTTTGGCAAGAGCTAAAGCAGATTTGAAAGAGCAGAGTATGAATTTGAAATGAAGGAAATCTTCAGGGGAGCGGGATTTGAGCCAGGTACGCTCAACAGAGCGGGCACAGGAGCGAAGATAGCGAATAGTGGGAGAGAGCCAGGGCTGAGGTAAGGAATGCCTTACAGGACAAGGGATGAGAGGAGCTAAAACATCCAGAGCTGAGAAGAGCACAGCATTAAAGGACATGACTGCCATATCAACAGACTTGGAGGACAAAACAGAGGAGAGAGAAGGAGAAATGGTAGAAGAGAGAACCAGGGGATCAATGGCAAGAAGGTTCCTAAAAAAAGTGGAGGAGACAAGACGAAATACATGACTGCTTCCTGGAGCAGCTGGTTCATGAACCAATGGGAAACTATTTTGGACCTAGTCCTTAGTGGAACACAGGATCTGATGCAAGAGATAAGGGTGTTGCGGCCAATTGGCAATAGTGATCGTAGCATAATCACATTTGATTTAATGAATGGAAGGACAGCAAGGAAATCCACAGTACTGCCATTTAACTTTCAAAAGGGAGACTATAATAAAATGAGGAAAATAGTTAAGAAAAAACTAAAAGGAGCAGCTGCAAATGTTAAAGACTTACATCAAGCATGGGTGTTGTTTAAAAGTACAATCTTGGAAACCCAAAACAGTTGTATTCCATGCTTCAAGAAAAGTGGAAGTAAGGCCAAAAAACTGCCAGCATGGTTTAAAGGCGATGTCAGAGAGGCTGTTGTTGCCAAAAAAGCATCTTTTTTTTTTTTTTTTTTTTTAATTGTGATTTTTAGTCATTACAACAACCAAAACAAGAAAGGAAAAACAGGAGACACTTGCATCAGAAACAATTTTGGTAGATCAATACAACCAATAATAAAAGCATCTTTCAGGAAATGGAAAAAGGAGTCAAATGACAAAAACGGGAAACAACATAAGCATTGGCAGGTTAGAAGCAAGGCACTGATAAGACAAACTATCATTGAGATCATCCCTAGTAATTGAAGATTAGAGAATGGCCAATGTAAAGTCAATTTTTAAAAAGGGTTCCAGGTATGATCCAGGAAACTACAGACCGGTGAGACTGACATCACTATTGGGCAAAATGATAGAAACCATTATTTATTTTATTTACATTCTCTTATATACTGTGCTATTCTGCATCAGTGTGGTTTACATTGAACAAACTGAAATTACATTGAACAGGGCATTATAACTTGGAGATAACTATTTACAGGGAATATGGGCTATGGAGGGTTAAGTGGCTTGCCCAAGACCACAAGGAGCACCCGTGGGAATAGAAACCCCAGTCCTTCCGGCCCAAGGTTGCTGTCCTCTAGTGGGATTTGAACCCCTGACCTTCTGGCCTGAAGTACCTTGCCCCAACCACTAGGCCACTCCTCCACTCCCTTTACCTTTCTAAAGAATTATTCTAATTATAAAGAATAAAATTACTGATCAAATAGATAGTCATGATTTAATGGGAGAAAGCCAACATGGAAAGTCTTGATTTAATAATCTGTTATATTTTTTTAAAGGTGTGAATAAACAGGTAGACAAAGGTGAGCCATTTAATATAGTGTATCTGGATTTTCAGAAAGGTTTGACAAGGTCCCTTATGAAAGACTTTTGGCAAAATTAAAAAGTCATGGGATTGGAAGCAGTGTAGTATTGTGGATCAGGAATTGGATAAAAGATAGAAAGTAGAGAATAGGGCTGAAAGGCCAATTTTCTCAGTGGAGAAAGGTAAATATTGGAGTACCGAAGGGATCTGTACTGAGCCTGCTGCTTTTCAACTTTTTCATAAACTATAAGCACCAAAGTGCTCACTTAGCACCAGCACACCACTATGCCCTTGCAGTATATTCTTACAATTTTTAAATGCATTTAAAAGAACTGAAAAACACTTAGCTTTGATCAATTATTCTCTTAACATTTCAGAAGGAAAGGGATGGCTGTAAGACATAGGTAGACTCGAGTTTTGCCCCATCATTCAAAGGATTGCATCAGGATGTGACAAGCTGCAAAATAGCCCAACTTAAGGGTTACCTTTTCACTGAAAGGATGGTGGATGCTTGGAATGCCCTCCCAATGGAAATGGTGGGGCAAAAACAGTAACAGAATCAAAATGGCATGGGATCCCTTTATAGCAACAGGATAAAATCAAAATAAGCATAGCTATCTCTTATTTATTTATGTATTTATTTATTGAAAATGATTTATATACCGCTTTATCCTGAAATCAAAGCGGCATACACATCAAACAAATCACGTGGAAACGTGCATGGGAGTGGTCATGCAGTGATTAATCGAAAGAGTGTGTGTGTGTGTAATGTATAAATGATTTCATGGTGGACTAGTTACATTGTGAGCTATGTACACGGAACTATATACAAGACCCGGGGGGGGGGGGAGGGGTGGCTGAGGGGGTCAGGAAGAGAGGGGAGCAGACTGTGTGGCCATTGGTCAGGTCACATGATGTCACTATAGTGTTCTGTGAAGAGCGTCATTTTGAGCTTCATCCTGAAGTCCTTGAGGTCCACAGTTGATCTCAGGTCGTCGGGGAGTGAGTTCCAGAGCACAGGCGCAGCCAGGGATAGTGCTCTTCTTGAGGTATCTTGTCTTGTTTTAGTGAATGCTCTGGGGGTATTGATGGTGTCTGAGGTGCCTCTCCTCCTGGGTCTGGTGCCTGGGTCAGATCTGATGAGGGGTTGCAGACTATTCACTGAGAGGTTCTATTTGATTTTGAATATGTTTAATAGTGCTTTATATCAGATGCGGGAGCTGATTGGGAGCCAGTGGAGGTGGTTGAGAATGGGGGTGATGTGATCGTGCCTTGAGGAACCAGTTATTATGCGGGCTGCAGTGTTCTGTGGCTTGTTTTGAGAGCCCAAGGTAAATGGGGTTGCAGTAGTCTAAAATGGGAGTGATTAGAGCTTGACAGATGGTGCAGAAGTGATCCTGTGAGAGAATAGGCTTGAGGCGTCTGATGATTCTCATTTTGAGGTATGCATTCCTGGTGGTTCTGACGATGTGGGACTGTATATTCAAGTCTTTGTTGAGAGTCACTCCGAGGTACTTTACTTCGGGCTTTATTGGCATTGTGATGTCGTTCAGCTTGATGGCGGGAGGGGAGTGAAGGCGGAGTTTCTGGTGATGAGTAGCGCTTCTGTCTTATTGTAGTTTATGGTCAAGTTGTTTTCTAGAAGCCAGCTTGTCATTTGTTGAAGACTGTCAGCTATGCTGGAGTAGTCTGGGCTGTCAAGGTTGATAGGGGTGTATATCATAATGTCATCTGCGTAGATGGGGTATTGTATTTTGTGGTTCTTCATGATGGAGCATATAGGTTGTATGTACAGATTGAATAACAGGGCAGAGAGGGAGGAGCCTTGCGGAACACCCTGGGTAGCTCTCAGTGGCCGGGAGGTGGCTGGGCCGCATTTGAATTGGAGGTGTCTGTCTGTGAGGTATGAGGTGAACCAATTCAAGGTGGTGCCGTGTAGGCCAATTTCCTGTAGTCTTGATTGAAGAGTTCTGTGGTCGACAGTGTCAAAAGCTGAAGAGATGTCTATAAAAATTATGATGATGCCCCTTTTGGTATTGTCGATAACCTGAATCAAATTGTCTCTTATATCTGAACAAATAGGGGTGACTGACACGGAGCGGTGGGTACACCCCTAAACAAAGGCATGGGGAGGAGTGACCTGCATGGAGCACCTACTCTTGCCGCCTTGCTGGGCAGACTAGATGGACCATGCTGGTCTTTATATGCTACAAAAAAGATTTTCTTCGTTCACTGTCACCAGCAACTGGATTAGAGTATCCAAACACTAATATTCAAAAACAAAAAAGTCCAACTTTAATCTTTCCGAGGTCTCAGTTAAACATTAGCAAGGCCTCATAGACTTCCGTCATAATAAGGCTAATTGCATGATCACATCAGCGACCTCAATATAATGTAAACAGCTCCCTATTTCACAGTGAAGTGCTCAAAAAGATGAAACTCTTCCAAATACATTGGTCTTAGCTTAAAAATAAACAATAATTGATTTCACTTCCCACTGCACAAGGGGTCTATTCACTTATAACACTCGTTCAGATCCCAACGTCAAATCCCCGGCACCGCTTAGACGTTTCACTTTGTTGTTTCCTCAGGGGATCGTAAATTTATCTAAAAATAAAGAGCAAACGCAATCAATCTCCAATCCCATACACTTTCCCTTTTAAACTATTCTACAAAAATAACTAACATTTATCAAAAGATAAAAGACAAAATCCTACCAAATGATGCTGCCCACGCTTTCTCTTTCGGCAATGGCAAACTACTCCCGGATGTACAAGGAGAATTCAAACGGTTCCAACAAAAACGCCGCGCATGTCTGATGGGCTCTCCGGCCTCCATTTTTAAAGGCCACTTAAAGCACTCACAGAGGTGACTCATCCTTCAGCTTAAAGGCATATCTCCCCTTCACATTATCTACAGTGCTGCGGTGTTTCTCTACCACTGTGGAACAAATGGCCCTCAATGGCCTTAAGGACTCATAAACGTATATTATATTCAGAGACCCCACTGTAAGCTCAAAGGTAGCTCCCCGAATGAACACACCCTGCGAATATTCAAGGAGCTGACATCCGCATTACCATCAGCTCCCAGCAACCGCTCTCCGAAAGATCAAATTACAGCCACATCTCTTTACATTCATACACATGCTGCCCACTCTATAGCGCTATTTAGGCCCTTAGGCTCCAAAGTGTCTAGTGTGTAAATCAAACGCTGCTGCTGTAGCACTAATGTCTGATCTAATGTCTTCCCCGCTCGACCCTGCCGAATCTGAACCAAGCAGAGACATCTAACTTGTTCAAAGACATGATTTTTTTGTAGACAATGTGCCACCAGAGGAGCTTCAAGCACCTTACAATGTAAACGACTATGATGTTCCCTCATACGTACACGAAAGGGTCTAATGGTCTTCCCTATATAGCATAGTCCACAAGGACAGACTATCGCATAGACTACGTTTCGGGATTCACATGTGGTCTTTTGCTTCAATAAAAAAACTACTCCATGGTATTCAAATGACGAAGTCGAAATCACTGAAAGGGATTCAGAAAGTATTTAAAAGACATGCCAATGTACTTAAGCTAGTGCCGGGACTCCAAGGAAAACATGTCCGGTGCGTTTGGCAACGGCACCGAAACCTAAAAGAATGGGTGAGCCCGGCGGTTTTACCTACAACGAGGGAGGGAATGGGACTTGGTCAGCCAGGGGGTCATAAGCCGTGTGAGAATTGTGATATTTGCGATCTAACGATTTCGACTTCGTCATTTGAATACCATGGAGTAGTTTTTTTATTGAGACAAAAGACCACATGTGAATCCCGAAACGTAGTCTATGCGATAGTCTGTCCTTGTGGACTATGCTATATAGGGAAGACCATTAGACCCTTTCGTGTACGTATGAGGGAACATCGTAGTCGTTTACATTGTAAGGTGCTTGAAGCTCCTCTAGTGGCACATTGTCTACAAAAAAATCATGTCTTTGAACAAGTTAGATGTCTCTGCTTGGTTCAGATTCGGCAGGGTCGAGCGGGGAAGACATTAGATCAGACATTAGTGCTACAGGAGCAGCGTTTGATTTACACACTAGACACTTTGGAGCCTAAGGGCCTAAATAGCGTTATAGAGTGGGCAGCATGTGTATGAATGTAAAGAGATGTGGCTGTAATTTGATCTTTCGGAGAGCGGTTACTGGGAGCTGATGGTAATGCGGATGTCAGCTCCTTGAATATTCGCAGGGTGTGTTCATTCGGGGAGCTACCGTTGAGCTTACAGTGCGGTCTCTGAATATAATATACGTTTATTAGTCCTTAAGGCCATTGAGGGCCATTTGTTCCACAGTGGTAGAGAAACACCGCTGCACTGTAGATAATTTGAAGGGGAGATATGCCTTTAAGCTGAAGGATGAGTCACCTCTGTGAGTGCTTTAAGTGGCCTTTAAAAATGGAGGCCGGAGAGCCCATCAGACATGCGCGGCGTTTTTGTTGGAACCGTTTGAATTCTCCTTGTACATCGGGAGTAGTTTGCCATTGCCGAGAGAGAAAGCGTGGGCAGCATCATTTGGTAGGATTTTGTCTTTTATCTTTTGATAAATGTTAGTTATTTTTGTAGAATAGTTTAAAAGGGAAAGTGTATGGGATTGGAGATTGATTGCGTTTGCTCTTTATTTTTAGATAAATTTACGATCCCCTGAGGAAACAACAAAGTGAAACGTCTAAGCGGTGCCGGGGATTTGACGTTGGGATCTGAACGAGTGTTATAAGTGAACAGACCCCTTGTGCAGTGGGAAGTGAAATCAATTATTGTTTATTTTTAAGCTAAGACCAATATATTTGGAAGAGTTTCATCTTTTTGAGCACTTCACTGTGAAATAGGGAGCTGTTTACATTATATTGAGGTCACTGATGCGATCATGCAATTTGCCTTATTATGACGGAAGTCTATGAGGCCTTGCTAATGTTTAACTGAGACCTCGGAAAGATTAAAGTTGGACTTTTTTGTTTTTGAATATTAGTGTTTGGATACTCTAATCCAGTTGCTGGTGACAATGAACGAAGAAAATATTTTTTGTAGTTACAAAGTAATCGTTCAAGCAGTAAGGGCTATTGAAATTTTGTGGTCTTTATATGCTGCCATATACTGTGTTTCTATGTTACTATGTAACACGCCTCTGTTGCCTGTCGCGACAGGGTTTGAGGAAGAGCCGGGAATAACGGTGGCTCGAAACTTTACAACGTTGGGTTACCATTTATGCCCATGTGATGTTGATCATATTGGACGTTGTTTGGAGGGTTTGTTTCGAACAAAGGCAGCTTAGGCCTGTTTAGGCCTGTGTGAAGAGGATCCTACTGGACATTGTTTCTGAGCGTTTCATCTCGATTCAAGACAGGAGGAATTAATTGCTCTAACGGTTGGATCCAGAGTGCTCTGGTTCTGTTTTATTTGAGCGCTAATACTCTTCAAACACAGTGATGAAGACCTTTGGAAGTTCATTAGAAAACGTATTCCCTCAAGTACTGTTTCTATAATTCATTCATTGCTGGTTGGTATTGAGGGTTATGGTCCCTCGATCCATTGCTGGGGTTGAATCCCTACATCTTAAAATAAAATAAAAAGGAATAACACGCTGCGAGAAGAGGGGGTTTCTCTCCTTTCTTCCAGGCGTGCGTTCTAACAAAAAAATTTTAGTACAATTGGTTTCTCTTTTTGGCTGTGATTATATATGCGAGAACCAAGAAAGGTTTTTGGGTTAGTTATAAGTATTTAAACAGGAAGAGCAGCAAACACCAAAGCAAACCTCCACCAATGGGATCAAATCGCCGACTGCCACTTGATGGTTTCGTTCAACCCCATTGGCTGAACAGTATCCAATGTGAAAATCCACTTCTGCTCTAAATGGACCAGTTGTGATTCTGCATTACCCTGCCAGATGTCTCTAATGTCATCAATGATCACTCCCTGAATGTGCAGCCACTGATGATCAAATTGTAGGTAATGTTGCACTATTGGAGTAGTCACTACTTGATTGATTAGACATGACTTATGCTCGGTCAGTCACACTTTCACTTTTTGGCATGTCTGTCCAACATATATCTTCAGACAACAGCATATAATTAGATATACAACCCACATTGATTGACAGGTTGTATTTAGCTTCAAAGAGTAAACCTCGCCAGTAAGTGGATTAGTCCGTTCTTGAATAGCCATGGAAGTAGCACACATCGCACATCATCCACAAGGGCTGTGTTGGCCGGGGTAACATTCTCCTGAGGGTTGTTCTGAAAAATCTGAATGAACCAGCAGATCTCAAGATCCGCGCCCTGGTGAAGGTTATGCATGGGCCATTACAAAAAACTGAATTAATGAAAGGATGTGCCAATGTTTAAAAGTGCTCTGGGCTATCTTTTGAGCCTTATCAGAATACTGCAAAATACACACTTGTTTATCCATATCACAAGGACTTTGTTTCTGCAAAGCAATGACTGGTTTGCATTTTTTGCTCTCAAATATGTCCGTCGGATCACACTTTGTGAGTATCCACGCTGTATTAA
Source organism: Ichthyophis bannanicus (assembly GCA_033557465.1). Classification (NCBI taxonomy): domain Eukaryota; kingdom Metazoa; phylum Chordata; class Amphibia; order Gymnophiona; family Ichthyophiidae; genus Ichthyophis; species Ichthyophis bannanicus. Next base: position 1,803,692,756 of record CM066032.1, read on the forward strand.
TCTTTGGGTAAGCAACTTAGCCTCATGGTGAAAATCAGCCTCGGTAGAACAGATCCGTTGTTCAGCCAATGGGCTTGAATGAAACCATCAAGTGGCAGTCGGTGGTTAGAATATATAGCACTAAATGAAAGATTAGATATGATTGGAATATCAGAGACATGGTGGAAGGAGGACAACCAGTGGGACACTGTAATACCTGGGTACAAACTATATAGTAATGATAGAGCTGATCAAATTGGTGGAGGGGTTGCACTCTATGTTAGAGAGGGCATTGACTCAGAAAGGATTAAAGTTTTGCAGGAAACAAAATCTGCTGTAGAATCTATATGGATTGAAATTCCATATAAAAGGGGGAAGGCGATGGCAGTGGGGGTGTACTATCGAGCACCTGGCCAGAATGACCAAATGGATGATGAAATGCTCAAAGAAATCAAGGAAGCTAACAAAAGTTACAGCGCAGTAATAATAATGGGTGATTTCAATTATCCCAGTATCGACTGGGTCAGTGTCACGTCAGGACATGCTAGGGAGATAAAGTTCCTAGATTAAATAAATGACTGCTTCTTGGAGCAGCTGGTTCATGAACTGACCAGAGGGGAAGCCATATTAGACCTAGTTCTTAGTGGAACACCAGATCTAGTGCAAGAGATAAGGTTGTTGGGGCCACTTGGCAATAGTGATCATAGCATGATCTCCTTTGATTTAATTAGTGGAGGAGGGATAGTAAGGAAATCCACAGTACTACCTTTTAACTTTCGAAAGGGAGACTATGATAAAATGAGGAAAACAGTTAAGAAAAAACTAAAAGGAGCAGTTGCAAAGGTTAAAGACGTACATCAAGCTTGGGTGTTGTTGAAAAATACTATCTTGGAAGCCTAGACCAGCTGTATTCCACGCTTTAAGAAAAGTGGAAGGAAGTCCAAAAAACTGCCAGCATGGTTTAAAGGTGAGGTCAGAGAGGCTGTTGTTGCCAAAAAAGCATCTTTCAGGAAATGGAAAAAAGAGCCAAATGACGAAACCTGGAAACAGCACAAGCACTGGCAAGTCAAATGCAAGGCATTGATAAGGCAGGCAAAGAGAGAAAATTTGAGAAGAAGCTTGCTGCGGAAGCAAAAACGCAAAATAAAGACCTTTTCAAGTACATTTGTAGCAAAAAACCTGTGAGAGAGTCAGTTGGTCCATTAGATGATAAAGGGGTTAAAGGAGCACTAAGAGGCGACAAGGCGATAGCGGAGAGACTGAATGAATTCTTTGCTTCGGTCTTTACTGAGGAAGATGTAGGGATGTTACCCATGACTGAAGTGGTATTTAAAGGTGCGGAAGAATTGAAGGAAATATCGATACATCGGGAAGATGTCTTACAACTATTAGATAAACTGAAGAGTAGCAAATCACCTGGGCCGGATGGTATACATCCAAGGGTGTTGAAAGAACTGAAATATGAGATTGCAGACCTGCTATCAGTAATCTGTGAACTATCATTAAAATCATCTCTAATACCTGAAGATTGGAGGATCGCCAATGTAACACCAATTTTTAAAAAGGGTTCCAGGGGTGATCCGGGAAACTACAGACTGGCGAGCCTGACGTCAGTACCAGGAAAAATGGTAGAAACCATCATAAAGAATAAAATTACTCAGCATGTAGATAGTCACAACCTAATGGGAGACAGCCAACATGGCTTTAGACAAGGGAGATCTTGTCTTACTAATCTGTTATGTTTTTTTGAAGGAGTGAATAAACAGGTGGACAAAGGTGAGTCGCTTGATATTGTGTATCTGGACTTTCAGAAAGCCTTTGACAAGGTCCCTCATCAGAGACTTTTGGCAAAACTAAAGAGTCATGGGATAGGAGGCAGTGTACTACTGTGGATCAGGAACTGGTTAAAAGATAGAAAGCAGAGGGTAGGGCTAAATGGCCAATTTTCCCAATGGAGAAAGGTGAATAGTGGTGTACCCTAGGGATCTGTGCTGGGTCCGCTGCTTTTTGACATATTCATAAATGACCTGGAAAGTGGAATAACGAGTGAGGTGATCAAATTTGCAGATGACACAAAACTATTTAAAGTTGTTAAAACCCAAGAGGATTGTGACCAATTGCAAGAGGATCTTGATAAATTGGAAGACTGGGCATCAAAATGGCAGATGAAATTTAATGTGGACAAGTGCAAGGTTATGTACCTAGGGAAGAACAACCCAAACTATGGTTACACGATGCAAGGTTCCACATTAGGAACCACCACCCAGGAAAAAGATTTAGGCGTCATTGTGGATACCATGTTAGAACCCTCGGCCCAGTGTGCAGCGGCGGCCAAGAGAGCAAATAGAATGCTAGGTATGATAAGGAAAGGAATGGAAAATAAAACAAAAGATATTATAATGCCTCTATATCGTTCCATGGTGAGACCGCACCTTGAATATTGTGTGCAATTCTGGTCGCCGTATCTTAAAAAGGATATAGCGATTTTAGAAAAGGTTCAGAGAAGAGCCACGAAAATGGTAAAGAGGATGGAAGGATACTCCTATGAAGAAAGGCTAAAAAGGTTAGGGCTCTTTAACCTGGAAAAGAGACGGCTGAGGGGAGATATGATAGAAGTCTATAAATTAATGAACGGAGTGGAACGGGTAAACGCAGATCGATTGTTTACGTTATCAGAATATAGAAAGACTAGGGGACATGCAATGAAGCTACAGGGTAAACTATTTAAGACTAATAAAAGAAAATATTTTTTCACTCAACGTGTAATCAAACTCTGGAATTTGTTACCGGAGGATGTAGTAAAGGCTGTTAGTATAGCTGGGTTTAAAAAAGGTTTGGACAAGTTCCTGGAGGAAAGGTCCATAAACCGTTATTAAGAAGTGACCAAAGATATGAATGCTTGACCCAGTACAAGCATTGTGGAACTTGTGTCTCTTGGGGAAACTGCTAGGTACATATGACCTAGATTGGCCACTGTTGGAAACAGAATACTGTGCTTGATGGACCTTGGTCTGACCCAGTATGGCATATCTTATGTTCTTATGTTCTTATGGTGGAGGTTTGCTTGGATATTTGCTGCTCTCCCTTTTTAAATGGCGACTGAGGCGTGTTGGTTCCATCCCTGAAGTTGGGCCACTTTGCTCCTTGACACGTCCTGATGCAGTCCTGTGAATGATGGGGCAAGACTCGACTCTACCTATGTCTTACAGCCATCCCTTACACTGCTCTAAGAGCCTATGAATGACTTATTTATTTTATTTATTTATTTAAAGTCTCTTCTATACCGCACTATTCAGCATCAGCGCGGTTTACATTGAACAAAGAATTTACACATTTCCGATGGTACTTTGTGTTTACATTTGAACAGGAAGAAATAACTTGGATAACAGGGGTAACTATTTACAAATTAAGACAGGTAACTATTTACAAATTAAGACTTGCATGGGCATAGTGGTGCACTGGAGCTAAATGAGCACTTTGGTGCTTATAGTTTGCCACCTTCCTTTTGTTGAAGCTCCTTTTTTGATTTATCCTCTGCACGAAAATAAACTTGGGTTTTAAGGTTTCGGTTATACTATATGTACTGGCTATCATGCACCTTAGGTGCTGAGCAGATTTATCACTCAACCTTTTTTGTTTGATCACTATTTTATAGCAGTACATGCTGGTTGATACGTGCTCAAGAAAACAGTGCAATGAAATAAAACAAACACTAACGGGGTCATTCTGAACTGCAAATAAGCCGGTTGAACATATGTGGGAGATATGCACCCTGTGAACAGGTCCTGACCATATTCTGAGCACTACTGTACCTGCACATATGCGACAGATGTACGGGGATCTCTGGACGTGGGTGGGGAGGTGTGAAGCGTGGGCATGGTTGGCGGAGAAAACGTCCAAAGTGTATTCTGAGGAGACCCGTGTACGTCTGCAAGATTACCCATAGACACCTACATTATACCTGCTAAAATGTGGAATAGGGGCAGGACATACTTCTCCGAGCCCCACTGCATCCCAACAAGATGTATGGTGGTGACACTGCGGTACCATACCTGTGTGCCTACTGTCTGGGAGTGCACAGGATGCAGATGCACAGAGGAGGGACATGTACAAGGTGCAGGATAAATAACAGACAGTGCCACAGAAACAGGGGCAACTGATACATATGTCCACAGTGACTGAGGCAGAGGGAAGCACAGAGCCCAGCAGGTGCATGAATAAATGTTTAATGCGTGCATTACACAACAAGGTAACACCCACACAACCAACACCACTGCCCAACCAAGCCCACCCCACACTCCCAATTTCCCTCCCAACAGCAAACCACAGGCCACCCACACCCACAACTCACAACCCCGGCAACAGGCAACCAACCTCACCCAGGCCTACCTCTGCCCCCCACATACCCTAACCTGCTCCCTTCCCCTCCCCTGTCCAGAGGATACACCACTGACCCCAGTGTTTGTCCATTGGGTGGTGTGGGCATTGGCAAGCTGGTGCCCTCAGGCTCCGCATCACTGGCAGGTTCTGTACCCCCATCCACAGGCGCCACAGGCTGGGAGGCACCTCCCTATAGTGGCGCCACAGTATGTACAACCCTGTCCAACGATTGCGGCAGTGGAGGAGCATCTGATGGTGAGGCAGGCATGGGGTCAGTTCTGAGTCTTGCATCTGTGGCAGCACTTGTTGAGAGAGGCAGGGATGAACAACTCGATGCCAACCCCTGCACTCAGGAACCCACCTCACAGATATACACATGGGCAGCAGTGTTGCACAAAGGCCCCAGGGACACCACACCACAGAGGTGGATGGGCAGCTGAGAGAGTGCAACGCAGACCAGTGCAAAGCTGCCACCACAGAGTTACCCAGTGAGCCAGCAGAGGGAAATATGACAGTGCAACATGCCCATGTGAGTCATTGACCTGCTGGAAGATGAACCGTCATCCCAGTCTCAAATCTCTGGCAGACTGAAGCAGGTGTTCCTCACGACTTGCCCTGTATTTTGTGCCATGCATCGTTCCTACAATCTTGACCATTTTTACTGTCCCTGCCGATAAGAAACATTCCCACAGCATGATGCTGCCACCACCATGTTTCACTGTGGGAATGGTGTTCCCGGGGTGATGGGAAGTGTTGGGTTTGTGCCACACATGGTTTTTCCCATGATGGCCAGACAGTTCAATTTTCATCTCATCTGACCAGAGAACCTTCTTTCATGTGTTTGGAGGGTCTGCCACATGCTGTTGTGAAAACTCCAAACGTGGTTTTCTTATTTCTTTCTTTAAGCAATGGCTTTTTCTCTGGCCACTCTTCCATAAAGCCCCACTCTGTGGAGTGTAGGGCTTAAAGTGGTCCTATGGACAGATACTCCCATCTCCACTGTGGATCTTTGCAGCTCCTTCAGTGTTATCCTTGGTGCCTTTATAGCATCTCTGATTTATGCCCTCCTTGTCTAGTTTGTGAATTTTGGTGGGCAGCCTTCTCTTGTCAGGTATGTCGTGGTGCCATATTCTTTCTATTTTGTTATAATGGATTTAATGGTACTCTGTGGGATATTCAGAATTTAGGATATTGTTTTATGATGCAACCCTGATCTATACATCTCCATAACTTTGTCTCTGACCTGGTTGGTGTTCTCCTGGCCTTCATGTTGCTTGCTTAGTGGTGTTGCAGAGTCAGGGGTCTTTTGGAACAGGTATATTTGTACAGGAATCATGTAACAGATCATGCAACACTTCTTGCACACAGGTGAACCCTGATCGCCTATTTATGTGACGTCTGTGGTTAATTGGTTGGACCTGATCTTGTTTGGGGTTTCATACCTTTTCAGTTTTTACTTGTTTTTTTATATGTACAGGGTATTTTATTGTCATTTCACTTCACCAATTTGGGCTATATTGTTAGGTCCATTACCTAACATCCAAATGAATCTCCATCTTCATTCCATGTTGTACATCATGCGACAAAACAGGACAAAAACCAAGGGGTTGAATACTTTTGCAGGGCACTGTGGGTCTTCAGTGTGTCCACATTTGTTGTATTACTGTATATGCAATTCTGGTGCCTGCACCTACAAACAGATGTACATAGGTTGGGGTCGGTACAGAGGGTGGCTACTAATATGGTTGGTGGTCTACATTTTGGTCTTCCGAGGACAGACCAAAGGATCTTTTAGGTATACGTTGGCAGGACAGCAGGATGGCGGTGATATGATTGCAACACTTGTATACCTCCATGGCATATATGCACAGGTTAGGAGACTCCTTCGATTGTCAGCATGATCTGCTACAAGATGACATAGGATGGGGGTGGTAGGGGATAGACTCAGGTGTAGTATGCAGGGATGTTTCTTTGCAGACATAGTGGTGGCTGCATGGGATAGTCCCCCATTGGAGGTGTTGGTGTTGTGGACAGTATCGAGCTTCATAGGCATGGGGCAGACACAGGAATCTCTCAGAGGACATGGGGATTGTTGTTATGGGAGGGCAGACTAGTTAAGCAATGTGGTCTTTTTCTGCCGTCATATTTCTATGTTTCTATTATGCTGTGTTTTGGCTGACATTATCAGGCCATGTTGTTGAGCTATTACACATGGTAGCTTTGTTTTACTGTGTTCATGTTTCCTTTCCATATGTGCTTTCCCTTTTATTCTTTTTGCCTGCATTACCACCATGCTTTTCTCTTGCCCATTGTGTTTCTGTTTGCTTGTTTCTTGTGGGGGCCCAGTTGTGTGTTTACAGACATTTGGTTGTGTGGTGGGTTCACACACTCCTTTTGGCCTTTTACTTTGCAGCTACTTCCTGGCTGCACTGTTGTTGTCCCACCACATACATTTCCCCTGCCTCCCCCCTTTCCTGTTTTGACCAACTTACTGCACTAGGGGTCCTGATGTGCTCCCAGCCCCTGCGTGCTGCAGCTAGGGCTGGCTGTCTGTGTCCCAAGGGGAGCAGGGCGTCTCTGCCTCAGAAAGGTTTACTTGGCATGTTGCCATGTTCTGAGGTGTTGTATGGGTCTTGCTGAGGATGAGGGGGTCATCACTCCATTCTGTTTCCTGTCGCACGTGGGAGACAGTGTAGGTGGGCATGTTTTTGGACTTACACGCTGGCAGCATGGTTTCCGGACCTGCACGCGTTTGGACGCGCACTATACGTGTAACGACATAATGCGACGCTCCTGCCCCCGCCCTAGGGCTAAAGGACAGGAGTGGCCTATTGTCCCGTGAGGAATGGATTAAAACTATTCCCTTGGAATGATGGGAGATGTAGTTTTGTTCTCCTTTCTCTCACTGATAAATGTAGTTGCGCCAGAGACGGTAAGGCTTTGCAAGAATATTTTATTCGTGTTGGGGAGATTCCTCCAGCGCATCAAAATTCAGATACATGAACATAAACGGTGCTTTAAATGGTAACAGAAGAAACTCAGGAACATAAGACAACGTAAAGTGAGATCAGCTTTTCTTCTATGGAGCTTAACTCAGCTCTGCCTCAAGAGGTGACTTACATATATTGCAGCCTCATGCAATCACTGTTCCCTTCACAGTGTGAACTCAAACTCAGGTGCAAACAATTAGGTTTTCAGAGCACGGCAACAGAAACTTCCACGTTGTATTCTTTTCATACAAGGTACAGGCAAGCTTTGTTATACTGCTATTTCCTTACAGCATATTGAACAGTCCATGCTATTATCGTCAGAGTTTATCAAAGGTAAGGCATTTTCCACTTGCATACAATCTTCTGACTGCACAGAGCTATTGTCCTCATTCAGCTTTGACTGTCTGCCTGCTTTCAATTCTAAGAATTCTTTAAAGTCCTGAAGGAGCAATTCAGCCTGTTCAGTTCCTGACAAAACCGTTGTCAGCCAACACTGAGTTTTTCTCCCAGTCAATAATGTTTCCCCCTTCAGCTCTTGGCTTGAATGACTCAGGGTAACAATTGGGATCTTTTAAAACAGCCTTAAATATAGGAGATGGGACTTTACCGTCTCTATCCAGGTTCCTATAGAAACTGCTGTCTTTCTGCCAGGCTCCTCTCCTTTTAGGTAGCTCAAAAGCTTTGTAGCTGTGAGTGCTTCTGGGTCTCTCCAGTCCAAACTGTATCCACGAGGGCTCTGCCTTTTCCCAAGACTCTAAACCATGGCTTCGTCCACTTCTCGTAGGACTTCCTTTCCAAGCACCTGTTAAGATCCTTGCAGGTCCTCTGCTGCTACCAGGCTCAGACGTGCAGCCAAACTGCTTCCTGGTCAACTGCTCATGGCTTTCCTGTTTCTCACAGCTATTCTGCTTCTGCTTCCAGGCCCTCTGCTCACAGGTCCTCTGCTCCTGGGAATTCTTAATCTTGTTCTTCTTGATCCCCTTAATCTGTTTAGCAGCGTCCTTCACCACTTCATAAAGGGATTCTTTTTCAGCCACACCCCGTCCAACCCCTGGGTGTGCCCAATCAGCACTGCTCAACTCCTCCCCTGGGCTGGTCTTCATTCTCAGCTCACCAGAAGAGGGCTTTTTTTCCCTTTTAGGATTGTAAATCCTGTGTAAATCCTGCTGCATTTCAGGATTTCCTTCAGTCTCCATTTCCTCAGGAGGGCGCTCTTCACCACAATAAACGTCTGGCTCCGTATTCCATGAATTGCCTGTATGTCATTGCAATCGGGCACAGAATACTGTCTTCAGTGGGGACGTGCACATGTTATGCATTTACCTCCGCCCCACGTGCCCTTCTCTGAATCGCCCCCTAAATGAAATGAAATGAAATGAAAAAGCCCTACACTATATCCTCCCTATCCGTCAAGAGGTTGGGGGGGGGGGGACAACTCTGCAGACTGACTGCAAGATCAGAGAAGAAGACAAAATCTCCTCCCTTACCCAGTACTGGGGCAGCAGGAGGCAGGAGAGGGAACTCACTCAGGCTTAGTTACCTGGGTACAGGTGAGCAGGAAGTAGGGCTAAAATGCAGCCAGGTGTGTTGAGTAAGTTACGATTACAATAAACTCTTCTGCCTCGACTGTTTGTGCCCCTGATAACCTAAAGGCTAGAACTGCAGGCTAAGAAGCAGATAAATCAGCTGTGATGGAAAGCAGGCAGTCGGCTGACAGAGTGATGTGGCTGCAGGCTGTTTCTAGGGCTAGGTGATGCTGGGCAAAGGCTCATTGTAGGGCCTTGTTTGCTACATTTTTCATAAATATTTGTATATTGGAAAATAATCCTGGTGGCTGTGAATTCAAGATCATGGTGCACAGGCTGGATTGGACCATACCAAAGCTGGAAAACCCCTGAAATCAACAGTAGTGAAGCTGTTGGGCCACAAAATAAAAGGAAACTGAGATGTTCCCTTAACATTTTTATTTCCTCGAATCTGAATTAACAAAATATTTTAAAATTTCAGAGGCAGAATCAAGAACACAAAACTGTGAATCTCAAAGACTATCCATATTCCATTACTATCCATACCATATAACACACTGTTCATTGTAAACCGCACTTGATACTTGTGAAAGAGCGGTATAGAAATAGTTGTTAAATAAATAAAATAAAATAAATAAATAAATAAAAATAAAATTACTCTCCAGCAACACCTTACTGTTAATTCCGCACAAGGAACAAAAAGGAAAACCAGGGCACAAGATCTCCATAATAGTACTAACTTCCAAAACTCACTCAATGTGGAGCCTATTCCACGTTGCAGCGGGTCTTACGCCTGCTGTACAGACACTTATATAGAAACCCCACATAACAGAATACCTGGCCTCATTCACACACTTCAATATAATAACAAAAAATGCTCTATTTACTAACCACACTGTAACACCTTTCTATAAGCACAAAATGACGCCCGCAGAGACGTCTCTTCAGCGTTTCGCATCCAGCTGCATCGGGGCAAACCATTAAAAGTACTTAACTTCTCATTCACGCATCATTATAAGCAGCATTTAACTTCTTATTCATGCATTGCCCTCAGCTTGATTGCTCCAGCTCAACCAGCTCATTCACAACTTGCAATATATTCTGTACATGGTGAGGGTCTATATAAATGACCATAAAATAAAACCATATATATGTAGACAAAAATTAGTCTTAAAACCTGAGAAGCCAGACTTTGTGTCTGGTGTAATATAGGGCTGTTTTTGAGGGAGTACTCGGTGGCATCTTTTTCATTGCCTCTTACAACTGTCCCATAGTCCTCATGTATTAATGAAGAGTCCTGAACGAGAACACCGGCATCCTTTTTGCTAGGAAAGAGACACTGGTGTAGCACATATAAGTTATGAAAGCTGTCATATTTCAATCACTAAATTGAAAATACAATTATTCTCTCTAGCTTTGTTGTCTGGCCATTTTATTTTTCTAAATCCTGTTGGTTGCACATACCTACCAATTGCCAGGCCCTTGCTGCCCCCTCCAAATTCCCACTCAGTCTCTCCCATAGCCAGTTCCCTGCTCTGTTTCTGCCCCCTCCCCACCACTCAGTCACCATGTCTCTATTCTTACAGAGTCCCCAGATTCTTGTCCTTTTGCTCTGTCTCGCCCAAGTCTCTGTTCTTCTTCCCCTCCCCCATCTCTCTTTCTTGGCCCAGCAGTGCACCTGTAAACTGCAGTTCTGTCCAGCCCTGGGTGCCTTCTGCCTCCCTCCCATTACTGCTAATGCTGGACAGCACATGACCGAAGCCTGGGCTGTCTGAATCACATTGCTCCGTACCTATAGTGACCAGCATGGTTCAAACATGTTCACTTTCAGCCATCCAGCCCCTGTGGTTGAAAACACATTTGAATCACGCAAGGCTCCATAGTTAAAGAGCCCCGGGGTTCAGACAGCGCAGACTTCAATCATGAAGCTCAGCGCTGGTTGCAATGATATGTAGGCAGAAGGTGCCCATGCCTGGATGGAACCATGGCCCCAGCCCCATCAGCTTGGCAGGAGCAGCTAAAAGCATTACAGTGGCCAGTTACACTTTGTAGAAAACACTTTAAAACCAAGCTGTTTGGTTGAAAAGCAGGCGCTTGGCAAAAATAGGTAAAAACTGGATCATGCCACCTTTCCAGTTTGCCTATCTTTATGAACTATTAAGCACCAATCTCTTCCTCTCCCTCAGAGATCCTTTGTACTTGTTCCATATGTTCTTATTTTCAATCTGTTAAAATCTGCAAATAAATAGTAATTGGGTTAAAATGAGCAGAAATGTCATGCTTAACTGTCAGCCTCTGCTCACAAATTCAGATACAGCTCTTGTCTCTGCGAGGCTGTTCTAAATATCCACCACCCTTTCTGTTAATAAATATTCCTTGCAATTACTCCCAAGTCCATCCTCTTTCACCTTCATCCTATGATCTCTTGTTGCAGCCCTTCCTTTCAAATGAAAGACACCTACCTCTTCTGAATTTAAATGTTTCTATCATATCTTTGACAACTATCCACAGGGTCACCATGAGTCGACACCAACTTGACGGCACTTAACAACAACAATATATCTTTCAGACACCCATACGCACATTGACTCTCTTCCTCTTGAGACATATGCATATGCAGGTACTGTCTCTCTTCAGACACACATACACTCATCTGGTGTTGTGCCACCATCTGTTGCTCATATCCTCATTCATTCATTCAATGTTGTCCCCCCCCACACACACACACACTAACCAGCTCTGCCCATCACTATATGAAGTTGCAAATAAGTTTTAAACTCTGAAAATATTCAGATATTTTAGCTACCCAACCATCCTCTTCCCACCATCCCTTCTTTTTGCCCCATTCTCTTCTTTCTTAGCATCCTAACCCCACATCACTCTTGGTCATCTCTCTCAGACCCTTCTCTCCTTGATATACAAAGGGACTTATATGAGTACTGGGGTCCACTGAAGAAATGTTCAGAAATATGGTGAGTAAGAACAGTCTGGAATTTGCTGACAGCTTGACAATGGATATGTGAGGCAAGCCAAGGCTGTATTTTGCAGAAGTAGCTAGACAGAAAAGCAGATGTTTGTGGGAGCGAGACAGAATGTGTATGCATTCAGAATACTTGTCATCATTAGAAGTGGTCAATACGTCTGAGCCCTTCTTGACCTGAAACATGTAGATATAGGCAAAGCAAAAAGCATGATGTAGAGTTATAAGATGAAATTGTACAATGTGGCTTTTTTTTCCTAATAAAAGAAGGATCTGCAGCCAAACTAATCAAGGGAGTTACAGGTGACCTCTGGAGTTTGTGGATCTGTGACTTCCTTCTTAAAGTTTTAGCAGACTTTGTTATGCTATAATTCTATGTGTGTTTTGTTTTTATTTCTTTTCACTTGCTTCTGGGATAAGAGATAGAAGACCAAGTGCCAAGGAAGAATCCCTGTATTTGTTGCCCCCAGCTAGGAATTTGTTACATGCAAATCCTGATGCTCCCTAAAGTTTCCTGCCTTTACCTCCCAAGCCAAACCAAAAATAAGTCAATGCACTTCTTGTCCCTTCTCCTCTTACCTCTCTTGATGATGGCCTTTCTAATTATTTTGGCCAAATTGACTCCATTCTGCCAGCATCGGGGGCTACCATCACCACCAATGCATCCCTTGCAACCAGAGAAGCACAGCGATCTGCTCCTGAACCACCGGGCCAGAGACAGCAACCACAAGTCTGCTCCAGGGACTGATCGTATGCAGTCTCCCTTACTCCGCCCACAGCCGCAGAGCTGCTGAAAAGACTGGCATGTTCTTTTTTTTTTATTATTTTATTTATCAAATTTTTCAATACAATCCAGAGAAAACACACCTGAATCTGAATCAGAAATATAGCAAGCAGTAAATACCCCCAAAAGTAAACTTAGAGCTAACCTGGAATAGACCACAATATTGTACCCCACAATATGATCCAAGAAACAGAAACTAAGAACAGATTGGCATAAACAAACCACCACAAATAAAATATATCACAGGAGCAAAGATAACATTACATGGCAGCCGATGTGAGAACTTCTCCACCCCCACCCTCCTCCCTACTTATAAGAAATTGTAACAGTTGTTTGGATTCAAAAAAGATATATTGTTTAGACCGAAAGTTAACCATACATTTACAAGGATATCTCAACTTAAACAACGCTCCCAAGGCGACCATTCTCTGGCGCAAAGCCAGAAAAGCCTTCCGCCTTTTCTGCGTGTCCCTCACCAAATCAGGAAATATTATAATTTTTGAACCCATAAACTGAGACATAGAAATCTTACGAAAAAATAACCTAAGTACAGCATTCCTATCAGACTCAAAGCAAAGTTCACCAATAATGTCGCCCTACTAGACACCACCTCCAGGGTGCTATCCAGAAACTCTGATAAATCCATCTGGGGAGAGCCAGAGTCCGCTATGGGCGTCCGCTGGACTCCTAACTCCAAAGAAGAAATCGAGACATATTGAACTCTCACCACTGGTGGCAACGCTTCAGCAGGCATCTGAAGAATTTCAATAAAGTACTTGCAGATCAGGTCCATAGGGGCTAACAGAGGGGAATGAGGAAAGTTCAAGAATCTAAGATTATTCTGACGTAATTGATTATCCAAGTACTCAATTTTCCTGGCTTGAACTGATCGATCCTGCTCATTAGCAGCCCGAAGGACCTCTAGGTCTTCCACCTTAGTTTCCAAGGACGAGAGTCTTGCAGAATGAACCATCACCTCTGAAACTGTAGAGGAGCACTGAGTTTTAATATCCAATAACTCTTGTTAAAAGGTACTCACAAATGGTAGTAGGGACTGTTGCAGGGCAGAGATAGCTTCCCACAAGCTATCTAACGTTATTCGCGCCGGTCTTTCCACTCTAGCCAGCGGCCGGAAAGCCGAGATAGCGGACATACCAGGAGACTGTTGTTTCTTGTCTCCATTACCGCCAGAGGGTAAGGACGCCACTCGACCCCCCACAGCCTCTCCAACGGTGGACTCCGTCATCTCACTCCTTGCAGGGGAACCCCCAGCAGACGTAAGTGACTCTCGATTTAGAGATATCTCGCCAGACTGCCCCTCCCCGAGGCGGTTTCCCGGCTGAGCTGGCGGCGCTTGTGCGGGGCTTAAATCTACCCCTTCAACGCTCAGATCCTCTGACACATTTAGTGAATCCGTCGAAGCCATGGTCGCCGAAGAAGTGCAAAACCCAGCAATTGAAGACTGCACTAGTCTATCTGTCGGGGTCGAAGCCTCAGGGGGTTTCTGGGATCGCTGTTTCCTTTTCTTCCCCATTCAGAAGGCCAACGCAGGAGCCGGTCCTGACCATTCTTAACGGCGTCTTACTCCTCCGCCATCTTGGATCTAGACTGGCATGTTCTAAGGGACTCCCTCTTTGCCAACATCAGGTGCTACCATCACCACCAACGCATCCCCTGCAACCAGATAAGCACAGCGATCTGCTCGTGAACCACCGGGCCAGCGACAGCAACCACAAGTCTGCTCCAGGGACTGATTTTACGTGGTCTCCCTTACTCCCCCCACAGCCGCAGAGCTGCTTAAAAGACCGGTGTGCTCCAAGGGACTCCCTCTTTGCCAGCATTGGGGGCTATCATCACCACCAACGCATCCCCTGTAACCAGAGAAGCACAGCGATCTGCTCCTGAACCACCGGGCCAGCGACAACAACCACAAGTCTGCTTCAGGGACTGATAGCACACGGTCTCCATTACTCCGCCCACACCTGCAGAGCTGCTTAAAAGACCAGCGTGCTCCAAGGGACTCCTTCTTTGCCAGCATCGGGAGCAACCATCACCACCAACGCGTCCCCTGCAACCAGAGAAGCATATCAACACATTTGCATCCCTAGACGAAAACCAATATGGTTTCCTCCCACACCACGGCATAGAGACACTCCTAATTGTCCTAATCGACTGCCTTACACGTGGGATTCTTACAAATTATTGTGTTCAATCCCTCCAAAAACTAAGTAAAAATGGCTTAGGTGGTTATGTAGTAAATTATTATGCTTTCTATATAAATGGAAACAACGGTCTCAGATTTGAATAGCTAAACACTCCTGGATTAGTTTATACCAGAGAGTGTTGCTAAAATTATATCAACGACCGTTTACATATGTTTCCACTTTTGAACTTTGAAATATTTAAAAAAGGTTTAAATGTCCAAGATGATTAACTGCATAACACATTCATCTAACCATTCTTTACATTTTTCTTCAAAAAATGCTTTCAGAGATTGTGCTTAACTTTCAGAAGATTGTTAACATTCCCAACGCCACCCTTTTGGTACCCTCATGCGTTTCAGATCTTCGTCAGGGGAATGATCTCATCCAACAATCTCTGCAGAAGGAGAGAAATTATTTATAGAATCTCACACAGCAAATTAGTTCTCCAGTTTTATAGATTATTCGGAAATGAATCCAATTCTCACCAGAATTCCAAAATCCAGAACAACATTTTAAACTTGATGATGTGCGGTTCCACTTTGCCCAAACTGTTCAATAGTCGCCAAAAAACACCGCGCATGCGGCTTCAGCATACTACGTAAGATTTTAAAGGGCCATTAACGTTCACGTGATCACTACGTTGTTCGCAGGCAACAAATACCTCGGGTTCTAAGGATGTATAAGGAACCTAAACTGTTTACCACCGATCTAGAGTTTATGGAAAAATGGATACGTATTTTGAATAAATGTTCTTTAGACCTTATGGTCCTGATTGCTGATACCACCACCACTGCATTGGGAAGTCTGGGAGACGACATTAATAATATGCTGGTAACCCTTAAAGAAAAGGCGAAAGATAATACATCACATTATGAGAACAAAGTGGCGGAATTAACAAAAAAATGAAAAAATCTTCTATGAGGAAACTAAACAATTTAAAGCTAAGAAATTGAAGCGAGATCATAGTGATTACACGACGGGATATGTTTATCCCTGGCAAAATCCAAAACGTAAACTGAAGAGGATACGGAAACATGTCGAGTTTGACACTCTTTCTGAGGATGTTGATTCCTCCGATTCCGGGAAGAGGAGCCAAGGGGATTTTTTTGGCGAAGAAGAAGGCAAAACAAAGAAGAAAGAGAATCCTCAAGGAAAATCACGCAACCGGAGACAACGGAATTAACGATTCAAGCCGACGATGCAAGAGCAACTATTGCTAAGAATTCCTTGGTGGTAAACATTTCAGCAATTCATCTGTCAGATATCCAATTACGAGTTTTGAACATGGGATTGTCCACAGTACCCGAAATCAGATTTGATTGGTTTCAATTTCGTCTAGATCTGGAAAGCTTCATGAGAAAACTTCAATTGAAATTGTTTTTTGCAAACTCTACATCGAACGAACAGACGGAACAAGTTCCTCTAAACTCTAGTAGAATTCCAATACCTGTTAAGTCGACCTGGATGCCGCCAGGTCCACCTCACCCCAATTTGATCTTATTTCGAGATCTAGTATTAAAAGATATAGCAAAACTTGAAAGTTCGAGGAAAAAGATCTCCCACCTTTTCACACCAACCGAAGCTAAGGCTCTACAAGAGTTACAAAATAATCCCGCCATAGTTATACAGAGGGCTGACAAAGGAGGTGCCATAGTGATAATGGACAGATCGCAATATCTCACAGAAGCAGAACACCAATTATCTCAAACGTCAACGTATCAAAAATTAGTTCAGGATCCTACATCCTCTCTCCAGAAGGAGATTAATCAAGTTACCACTTTGACCTTAGATAACAAACTTATTTCTCGGAAAGAAATGCGATTCTTGAATGAACCCTCTCCCTCAATAGCGCGGTTTTATCTTGTACCCAAGATACATAAGAATGTCGGTCAACCTCCAGGACGGCCTATAGTTTCTACTAAGGGAACAGTACTGGAACCACTTTCAGTTTACCTTGATTCTTATTTGAGACCTTTGGTGAAAAATATTCCCTCATACATCAAAGACACGTCACATTTTTTAAACATCCTTATGAACAGCTCTAGGTGGGCATCGACTTCTGGCATTATAATGGTAACAATGGATGTTTCCGCATTATACACCAGCATTCCTCAAATGGCGGCTTATGATATCATCCTCTCCTCCTTACAAGGGAGGGGAGATCTCTCCATGGAACATCTCCAGTTTTTATCACAACTTGCCACATTAACCATCTTCAATAATTATTTTGAGTTTGAAGGATCCATTTATAAGCAAAAATCAGGGGTAGCTATGGGTGCTACCTGTGCCCCTTCGGTGGCGAATTTGTATATGGATTCATATGAAAAACAGTGGCTTCCATCATCCCCATACTATAGCCATATAATTTTATGGAAAAGATTTATAGATTATGTCTTTTTACTGTGGGATGGGTCTAGTACATTGCTGCAGGAATTTGTTGAATGGTTAAATGGTGTTACCCCCCATATCAAATTTACCTATACTTTTCATGATCAAAGTATAGTCTTTTTAGATGTTACTATACAGAAGGGGTTACAAGGCTGAAGGACGTCTGTTCACAAAAAGCCTACATACAGGAATACGATACTTCACTACAAAAGTAAACATCCTAAACAATTACGCGATAGTCTACCGGTTTCGCAGTTTATCCGCTATAGACGGAATTGCTCCACTACAGAAGAATATAAGAAACAAGCAAAAACCCTCATTAAAGAGTTTCAGCAACGGGGGTATCCTACCCAGATTATTAAACAGGCCTACCGACGAGCTCTCTATAATAATAGAACTCTATTGCTTCATCCCCGGGCCACTCAAACTAACACTGAGATTATGGTTCTTAATTTCATTACTAAATTTTCACCCTTAAGCGGTAGCATTAAAAAGATTTTTAAAAGACACAGAAATGTTTTAAAAAGTTTTTCTTGTTTTCAAGAACTACAGATTCGATGTGTGTGGGCACGCCATTCAAATCTTAAAGAAAAACTGAGTCTAGCTAAGTTAAGATCCATATCAACATGCAATATCAGTCAAGGAGGAGGGCACAAACCATGTGGCCATTGCAATATCTGTTTTATTACGGAGGAAATTAATACATCTTTATTTATCATGGGAAAGATTATAAATTGAGACATTATACGACGTGTGACACGGACCATGTCGTTTACGCAATTAAATGCCCGTGTGACCTTTTGTACGTGGGCAAGACTGTCCGATCGTTGCGGGTTCGAATCAATGAACACAAAAGTAGGCTTAGGTGTAAAGTTCAAGAAGCCCCTTTAGTATCTCATTGTGTCCAATACCATCATGTTTTTGAAGATCTGAAATGTTTTGCGATCGACTTGGTAGTAACAGGTATAATGGGCAACTCTAGAGAAAAAAGTCTGCTGATTCGAGAGCAATCATGGATCCATCGCCTTCAAACAGTTACCCCTGGAGTTCTTAATGTAAAAGTAGACTGGAGTGCTTGTATTTAAAATTGCTCGGCGAACCTGTTGCTCATGGGGTAATTTTTGGAATACATAAGAGGAATTTCCCCATTTAAATTGTGTGTATAGTGACGTAGTGATCACGTGAACGTTAATGGCCCTTTAAAATCTTACGTAGTATGCTGAAGCCGCATGCACGGCGTTTTTTGGCGACTATTGAACAGTTTGGGCAAAGTGGAACCGCACATCGTCAAGTTTAAAATGTTGTTCTGGATTTTGGAATTCTGGTGAGAATTGGATTCATTTCCGAATAATCTATAATACTGGAGAACTAATTTGCTGTGTGAGATTCTATAAATAATTTCTCTCCTTCTGAAGAGATTGTTGGACGAGATCATTCCCCTGACGAAGATCCGAAACGCATGAGGGTACCAAAAGGGTGGCGTTGGGAATGTTAACAATCTTCTGAAAGTTAAGCACAATCTCTGAAAGCATTTTTTGAAGAAAAATGTAAAGAATGGTTAGATGAATGTGTTATGCAGTTAATCATCTTGGACATTTAAACCTTTTTTAAATATTTCAAAGCTCAAAAGTGGAAACATATGTAAACGGTCGTTGATGTAATTTTAGCAACACTCTCTGGTATAAACTAATCCAGGAGTGTTTAGCTATTCAAATCTGAGACCGTTGTTTCCATTTATATAGAAAGCATAATAATTTACTACATAACCACCTAAGCCATTTTTACTTAGTTTTTGGAGGGATGGAACACAATAATTTGTAGGTAACTTCTACCCTCTAACGAACGACCTGTACAATTTGTAGTTACACGTGGGATTGACAATACCAAACAGGCATTCCTCCTCTTATTCTTAGACATATCAGCTGCCTTTGATAGCATAAACCATCACATAATGCTCTCCAGATTACAAAACATAGACATAAAGATATGGTGTGTCAATGGTTCACTTCATACCTATCCCACAGAACCCAGCAAGTATGCATTGGCCCACACACATCCCAAACATATAAACAAGAACAAGGCCTACCACAAGGCTCTGCCCTCTCTGCACTTTTATTTAACATCTACTTACAACCCCTTTGCACGATCATCGAAAAGTTCCAAATACATTATCATATTTACGCCAACAACATCATTTATTTATTTTATTTACATTCTCTTATATACCGTGCTATTCTGCATCAGTGCAGTTTACATTGAACAGGGCATTATAACTTGGAGATAACTATTTACAGGGAACATGGGCTATGGAGGGTTAAGTGGCTTGCCCAAGACCACAAGGAGCACCTGTGGGACTAGAAACCCCAGTCCTTCCGGCCCAAAGTTGCTGTCTTCTAGTGGGATTTGAACCCCCGACCTTCTGGCCTGAAGTACCTTGCCCCAAGCACTAGGCCACTCCTCCACTCCATTATGATATGTCTCCCGTTCAGCATCACCAACCCCTCAACTCAGCAAATCCTAGACTGTTTTGCAGAGATGTCGAACTGGCTAACATCACAAAACCTCAACATCAACCTCAACAAAACTGAAGCACTATATATAACAAAGAAGCAAACATTCTCCCCCACAGCATTCATCTCAATTCAAAATACAAACATAGCAGTAAAAAGCGAAGTAAAATATCTTAGAGTAATCCTGGACAGCACACTTAATATGCTATCCCACATCAAACAAACTACAAGAATTTTTTTTTAAAACTGAATGCTTAAAAAGATCCACCCATTCCTCTACCCCCACAATTTCAAGACCATTGTCAACACCATTGTTACACCCCACTTTGACTTCTGCAATACCACCCTCCAAGGCCTCCCCAAACAATCTATAAAACAACTCCAGCTCGCACAAAACATTGCAGCAAGGATAATAGCACACGTCAACATTACAGCTATCCTATACAACCTCCACTGGCTACCAATCCAAAGCCACATACAGTACAAAATACCCTCAAGCTAATCAAAGATATTGCCCCATCTTACCTCAACACATCTTTGTTGGTGATATAGCGGAAGGGCTTTCAGGTAAGGTTTGCCTCTTTCCGGATGATACCAAAATCTGCAATAGAGTAGACACCCAGGAAGGGGTAGATAACATGAGGAGGGATCTAGCTAAGCTTGAAGAATGGTCTAGAATTTGGCAGCTGGGATTTAATGTTAAAAAATGTAAGGTCATGCATTTGGGCTGCAGCAATCCAAGGGAGCAACATAGTATAGGGGGTGAAGTACTTTTGTCCACTAAAGAAGAGCGGGACCTAGGCGTGGTTGTGTCTGATGATCTTAAAGTAGATAAACAGGTAGAAAAGGTGACGGAAAAAGCTAGAAGGATGCTTGGGTGCATACAGAGAGGAATGGCTAGCAGAAAAAAGGAGGTGATAATGCCTCTGTATAAGTCTTTGGTGCGACCTCATTTGGAGTATAGTGTGCAATTCTGGAGACCACACCTTCAAAAGGATGTGACCAGGATGGAGTCGGTGCAGAGGGTGGCTACTAAAATGATTAGTGGTCTTCATTATAAAGCATATGAGGACAGACTGAAGGATCTTAATATGTACACCTTAGAGGAAAGGTGGGATAGAGGTGATATGATTGAGATGTTTAAATATCTCCGTGGCATAAATGTTCAGGGAGAGAGCCTCTTTCAGTTGAAAGCAAGTTCTGCTATGAGGGGACATGGGATGAGGGTCAAGGGAGATAGATTCAGGAGTGATATGCGGAAATATTTCTTTACGGAAAGAGTAGTGGATCCATGGAATAGTCTCCCAGTGGAGGTGGTAGAGATGAGGACAGTAACTGAATTCAAAAAAGCATGGGACCAACACAGAGGATCTCTAAAGGTAAAAAGTGGACTGTTGTAGTTGTTGATATGGAAGGACACTTATGATAATACCATGACACTGACTAGTCCTAACACCTTATGATTATCGCTATGCAAATTTACCAGTGGTGTGAGGTCTCAGACTTATGATGGCAATGCTCAGATTCTCCTCAAGCAATATGCCTTATTGCATCAATGACCTCAACATATCACTGGATTTATTTTTTCTTTTTTTTACTTTTTTATAAACTTCTTCTTAAACTTGTATCCAATATATTAAATTATTCTAAGGTGCTAAAGCAATTGTAATTTTCTCCCATATATCAAAGTCTTCTGGAGCTTTTCAAACAATCATGTTTCAACCTCTTGATGTAAGATTGTGCTTCACAACTACAGTTAATGCAATTTCATGCTTGCTCGTGCGTGTTTCTATTTACTTTCCAAATGATACATTCAATGCAGCTTATCTGGTATTCGCTGATTATGTCCCCGACGCCATCAACTGGGCACCGCTTTTTGCGTTTCGTTAATCTTCTTCAGGGGGAATTTAAATGATCACTGCACGATCTGTTAGCTTGCAGATAAATTCTTAACAGCACTCTACAATACAAAATGCACAATGTCTTTGTTTATCCAATGTAACATAATGCAGACATGGTCAAGATGTTACTGTTCCAGAAAGTTGACTCTCCTACCTGTTGAACTCGCGGATAAACTTCACACTTATATTCATCAGGGCTTCCTTCCAGCCTAATCTTCAAAGTGCCAAAAAAACGCCGCGCATGCGGGTAGCGGTTCAAACCAAAATTTAAAGAGTCCTAACTTCCTCCCGACAACCAATCGGCTGGTAGTATTTATTCATACGGGGGTTGGCCGTTCTATCCAAGCTCATTACTCCAGCTACACACATGCACGCCATTCAATCCAGTTATTCAGACCCGTAGGTCCCACAGTGCCCATACGCGTGGTGGAATGTTTCAGCAGATAAGAATGCCCTCGATAATCAAATTGTGTGAGTTCTTCAGTGATCACACAGATATTACATATCCCACATGGTTTATGACCCTTCATTTCAGATGAAATATTTTCTAATGGAGGACGTAGTCTCGTTGGACTCAGACTGTCTTTTAGATTAGAATGTCTCGTCCATACACATCGTACTGTTTTGTCTGTAAGCCCCGGCACTGTTCGTAGTACATTCTGATGTCTCTTTATAATACGTTTCACTTCTCCACTAAAAGGGGAAAATTTGGTGATCAAATTGATGTTTTTCTCATCCCTCATAGAATTCTTCTGTTTAGTTTGCAACAATAAAGCCCTATTATTAAACAGAGCACGCTTGTACGCTGTTTTCACTATGGACCGGGGGTATCCTCTATCGTACAAATCTTGTTTAAGGTTTTTTGCCTGTAATTTGTACTCCACTGTGCTAGAGCAATTCCTTCTGTATCTTATAAATTGGGAGAAGGGCAAACTATCTCGCAATTGCTTTGGGTGATTACTACGATAGTGTAAAATTGTATTTCTATCCGTGGGTTTTTTATGTATAGAAGTTAACCAGCTAGTTGAACTTTTCTGTATGATAACGTCCAAAAAGACTATTCTTTGTGAGTTACTAGCGGAAGTGAATTTTATATTAGGATCCACTTGATTTAACCAGTCTACATCAGATCATGTAGTTTATGCTTTAAAATGCCCCTGTAAACTTCTCTATATAGGGAAAACTGAAAGACAATTAAAAGTCAGAATTAATGAACATCGGAGTAGGCTCAAGTGTAAATCCCTGGAAGCTCCAATATTTACACACTGTATAGAACATCAGCACCAATTCAGTGATCTTAGATGTTTTGCGATAGAGAGAGTGTTGACAGGAAGAGGAGGAAAGACTAGGGCTCAAACTTTAGTCATTCAAGAACAGAAATGGATTTTTCGTTTGGGCACTGTGGGACCTACAGGTCTGAATAACTGGATTGAATGGCGTGCATGTGTGTAGCTGGAGTAATGAACTTGGATAGAACGGCCAACCCCCGTATGAATAGATACTACCAGCCGATTGGTTGTCGGGAGGAAGTTAGGACTCTTTAAATTTTGGTTTGAACCGCTACCCGCATGCGCGGCGTTTTTTTGGCACTTTGAAGATTAGGCTGGAAGGAAGCCCTGATGAATATAAGTGTGACGTTTATCCGCGAGTTCAACAGGTAGGAGAGTCAACTTTCTGGAACAGTAACATCTTGACCATGTCTGCATTATGTTACATTGGATAAACAAAGACATTGTGCATTTTGTATTGTAGAGAGTGCTGTTAAGAATTTATCTGCAAGCTAACAGATCGTGCAGTGATCATTTAAATTCCCCCTGAAGAAGATTAACGAAACGCAAAAAGCGGTGCCCAGTTGATGGCGTCGGGGACATAATCAGCGAATACCAGATAAGCTGCATTGAATGTATCATTTGGAAAGTAAATAGAAACACGCACGAGCAAGCATGAAATTGCATTAACTGTAGTTGTGAAGCACAATCTTACATCAAGAGGTTGAAACATGATTGTTTGAAAAGCTCCAGAAGACTTTAATATATGGGAGAAAATTACAATTGCTTTAGCACCTTAGAATAATTTAATATATTGGATACAAGTTTAAGAAGAAGTTTTAAAAAAAGTAAAAAAAAGAAAAAATAAATCCAGTGATATGTTGAGGTCATTGATGCAATAAGGCATATTGCTTGAGGAGAATCTGAGCATTGCCATCATAAGTCTGAGACCTCACACCACTGGTAAATTTGCATAGCGATAATCATAAGGTGTTAGGACTAGTCAGTGTCATGGTATTATCATAAGTATTCTTCTGAGTATAGGTAGAGGGCTCATTTTACACTTTTGGATAGTTTAAACCCTCAAGTATTGGACCTAGCAAATAGTGTTGCTACACGGATATGGAAGGACAGACTAGATAGGCCATGTGGTCTTTTTCTGTCATCATATTTCTATGTTTCTATGTTTCTATACTGCAATTTCCGAGGATCAATTGTGGTTTACAATAAAGAACATTTAAGAGGGATGCATAAACCTTAGCAACCGTCTTGTACATGGAACACATTTTAACTATGTACAGTCTGACAGTTGTTGCATACCTAACGGGGGCAGCAACATAACATTAAATAATTACAAGTTAACTATTTACAATTCAACTGTAGAATGGCATGTTCTAAGTTATGGTTGGGGGTGTTTGTGGTGTTTCTGAAGTAAAGTGGTGGTCAAGATTGTTGAAGTATAGGGTAAACTGATGAGTTTTGAGGTTTTTCCTCAGCATCATTCAACATGGATCCTTGAACATCTTGTAGCATTCCAATTTGAGGCTGGAATTTTTTCTTTAACTCTCATAGATTTAGGAAAGCTGAACTTATTCTTCCTCTAATAGTTTCTGATTCTATTTCCTTGCATGCATCATTGAAGTACTTCTCCTTGTCTTATCTTGCTGCACATTGTAAATCTCTGAGTTCTGTGATTGCCTCTCTTTATCCCCTGGCTTTAGCTTCTCTGCATTTAAGGGCAATTTTCATAGTTTCTTCAGTCATCTATTTTAGTTGTTTTTGCTTTTTCACCTTTTGTAGCCCTCACTTGGTTTGCAGCTTGTCGTGCTGTGAGGGCTTGTGTGAATCACAGATGCTGAGAGCTAAGCTATCAGAAGCTTAGCTACTGGCAGGGTCTTCCAAGATAGACAGATCTCAGCTGAGGTGCCGGACTAAGACAAACCATCCATCTGGGCAGCAGCAGAATGGGATGGTGTTGATGGCAGAGGATCACATTTCTGTGACAAATGCAACAGCACTGAAATTAACTGCACAGAAGAAAGGCTTGGCTACTTCTGTATCTTGCCATGAAAACCCAATGGATAGTGTCACCAGCTCTCCTTGAACCCCCGTATATAAGTGAGTAGAGGATAAGTGAGTGGGTCTTCCCCACTGAAGCAGCTACTTTACAAATCCTGAAGCTGGGCTTTTTGGGAAATGTAGTCCCTTCACCGAATCAATGAGGAGCAGTTGTGGAAAAGTGGATTTCACCATGAACAAAGTAACACAAACCAGATATTTACTGGCATAAGGACAAAACAAAGGTTCTTTAACAGAAAAGGCTTACTTCAGCAATAAACAGGTTGATATCTAGCATTCCAACGTAACAATGCTGTTTCTTCACAGCTCTCTGCTTCTCAATGCTAGTAGTGCTGTACTTTCTCTTTCAAAACATGCCTTCAGCGTAATGAGATTATTTCATTAGCAAGCGATATCGTACAGTCCATGATATCTTCATCAATATTCACACACTCAGGTTCAAAGTCCATTAACTCTTCCTGGCTAGAAGGAAATGTTTGTAACGGTAATCCTGATGCTACGCCCTTTCTAACTGCTTCAGGTTTCACCTGATATTCCTGAGTTAAATACTGGCTTTCACAAACGTTATCAGCACAGGTATTCTCTTCCCAGCTCCAACCCTCTGGGTAAATACAGGCACTGTAAGTATTTTTATACCAGCCTTTCGGCTTACCTTTTAGCCTAGCTGGTGGAGGTTTTCTTTGTGGCTTTGGACTGGCTGTAGGTTCCCAACCTAAGCCTTGCACAGAAGATTTCACTTGCCTTCCTGGCTTCCTTTCACTTCTGTGTTCCCCTGGATACTGCAGGTAATCCACCCTGCCCTTATTATATCTTTCCCTTGGGGTTTTTTTTCTTTTCCTGAAGAAAGACTCTGTCTCACGCTTCCACAGAGACTCTGGCTTTTTCCTGGCACTGCTGTCTTCACCGTAGCTCTCATTAGCTTCCTTATCCAGCACGCATGCCTCAGCTCCTACTCCTTCTCCAAACCCTTCTTCCTTTTCCTCTCCTTCTAACTCCATAAGCTCAACTGAACTCTCTTTATCAGGGTGAATTCTAGGGCAGTGCTCAACTCCACCCCCTAGCAGGTGTCCTGCATTAGCTCGTGACTCATTCCCTGAATGATAGCACGGGCATTTCTCTTGCCTCTGTGCTTGGTTTCTAAGGTAACCAGGAGCCGTATGCTTTTGTTTACAACTCAGCCCTACTCCTGTTCCTGGCTTTTTAGCCTCATTTAACGGGCTGGAAGGTCCCACTATGTCACAGATCCCCCCCCTTAAAATATTATGGGCTGCCAAAGCCTGCGACGGACAGCACGTAATCCCTTGTATAGGGTTCCTGTGGTGTTCCTTCATAGCTAATTGTACTGTGGCTACCCTTTTTTGCCAGGGTTTTAAAACATTAATGTGATAGACCTGGCGCCGGCCCTTACTATTCTCTACCCAGTATGAGACGGGACCTACCCTCTCCACTACCGTACAGGGCCCCTTCCATCTGGACTCGAATTTTGGTCCTACCTCGGCCACCATAATCACCACTTTATCGCCTACTGCTAACTGACGGGGTTTTGTTCCACGGTCGTAGTACTTTTTCTGCCTTTTTTGGCTAGCCTGTAAGTTTTCCAAAGAGGCTTGAGCCGTTCTCTTCAAACGACTCCTTAGGTCTTTGAGGAACTGGGGTACTTCTGTCTCCCCCTTATCTGGTTCCACCCATTGTTCTCTGAGTATATCAAGAACTCCTCTGGGGGCTCTACCAAATAACAGCTCGTACGGGGATGCCCCTAGGGATGTCTGTACACGCTCCCTACATGCATACAATACAAAGGGTAACAATGTATCCCAGTCAGACATCTGCCCATCTAGTCCCCTCCTAAGCATTTGCTTTATGGTCTGGTTTGTTCTTTCTACCATCCCATTGGACTGGGGGTGGTATGCTGCAGTCCGCACATGGTGTATGCCAAAGGCATCCCACACAGTGGCTAAATATTTTGACAAAAAGTTGCTTCCTTGGTCAGTGAGCATCTCCTGAGGGAAGCCAACCTCACAGAACAATTTTATCAGTTCTAAGGCTATTGTTCTGGCGGAGGTATTTCTCATGGGTATAGCCCATGGGAAACAGGTAGCTTGGTCCACGATCACTAACACGTACTGAAAACCCTGGGGAGTCCTAACGAGTGGCCCTATGATGTCCATTGCCATTCGCCTAATGGGTGTGGATATGGCAGGTGTGGGTATCATAGGCACTGCTCTCGGTTTCGAGGCAGTAACCCGTTGGCAGGTGGGACACGCTTCACAATAGCGGGAAGTTTCCTTGTAGACCCCTGGCCAGTAAAAACGGGCCAAGACCTGGTCCAATGTCCCTTGAATCCCCTTGTGGGCTCCTATTGGGTGGTCATGGGCTAGACGCATTACTATGGCCTTAAATGTAGTCGGTACTACCAACTGCTTTCTTACCTCACCGGTAAGCGGGTTATTACTCTCCCTGTACAGGATATCCCTTTCTAAAAGGAATCGGGGCAGAGTATCCCTTTCTTCTTGCGCAAACATAAAGGCTCTTTTCAAAGCGGGATCCGCTTTGTGTTCCCCTGGGAAGGACGGGAATTTCTTTACTAACTCTGAGGGTACCCATGGTAAGCCCTCCCCGGCTCCCAAATCAGCCCTTCCTTGGGTCCTGTGTTGCCTTTCTTGTTTTTTCTTTGCCTTTCCTTTCCTCACCTCCTTGGGCATGGTATCAAAAAGGTCAGTCTGTGCGGGCAATGGGTCTATTGCTTCCTCATCATATTCCCTTTCTAAGTCAGGGGAATCTTCCCTAACTCGGGATGGGCCTGCCACTTCTTCAGCGGGATCCTCTTCCCTATGAGGGGTTCTTGCCTGGGAGCGGGTAGAGACATAGCCTGTCCTCTCTTCTATACCCTTTTCAATTCCTCGGCAAAATGGGGGCCAATCATTTCCCAAAATTACATCGTGTAACAGCTGTGGGATTATTGCCACCTTTACTTTCTTGGCTGATCCTAAACCTTCTATCATGAGGTCATATACAGGGTAATAGGAGGCTGACCCGTGCAAACACTGTACTTTCACCTGCCCCACTGCTGGACTCGGCGCTACTTGAGCTTGTATGGCTTCCCAGAGCCGTTGGGACACCATACTCTGGTTAGCGCCCGAGTCTAGTAGCGCTTGGGCCTTTATGCCCTCCACCTGGACTGGTAGTAAAAAGCCTGCTTTGAGGTTTTCCCCATTACCAGATACTAAGGCAGTGCGTATAATACAGTCTTTTTGCAAGTGCCCAACATTTCCACTCTTGAAACATTTTCCCTTAGTAGAGGAAAAAACCCTATTTTCATAAGGTGCTTTACATTCAAAATTCTTACTTACTTTATCAGCCGGTGTCATGCCCAGAACGCCGGATTTTGAGGCCCTTGAGCATTCAGCCTCAAAATACCATTCTGTCATGGCAGCTGCTTCACTTGTTGTCTTACAGTTCTGTAACATAAGAAACTTTTTAACCTCAGCAGGTACAGCTTCCATGTACTGTTCCAACAATATCTCATCTAACATAGACTCTACATTTTGCTGCTTAGGTTTGAGCCATTTACAGGCTAATCCCTTTATTCTAAAATACAGGGCTTTAGGGGTTTCTCCAGGCTTTAACTTTGCCTCCCTAAACCTGCGCCTGTAGAACAGAGGGGTGAGCCCTAACCTGTCTCGTACAGCATTCTTTACTGCGTCATAATTCATTGCTAAGGTAGCTGGCATTGACTTGTATGCTGACAAAGCTTCACCAGATAAAGACATGGCAAATCTTATAGTCCACTGCTCTTTAGGCAGTTTGACGGCTTCTGCAATCCGTTCAAATGCATCCACATAATCATCTAAATTGTCAGTAGG
This sequence comes from Ichthyophis bannanicus, assembly GCA_033557465.1. Classification (NCBI taxonomy): domain Eukaryota; kingdom Metazoa; phylum Chordata; class Amphibia; order Gymnophiona; family Ichthyophiidae; genus Ichthyophis; species Ichthyophis bannanicus. The sequence continues at coordinate 1,803,721,608 of CM066032.1, forward strand.
AGATAACTGTCCCAGCAAAAGTGAACCGGTTCCATTTAGTCCTACCCCTTGGGTAAATCCTGGAAAAACTTCCGCTGGCTCCTGCTGTTGCTTTGCTAAATGTTCTATGAGAGCATTTACTGGTTTCAGCTGTTCCTGTAAGGCAGTCATCGCTTGGTCATGCACCCTTCGTGACATCTCCATCTGCTTATCCCATTGCAGGGACATCCACCTTAGTATTTCTTATGGGTCCATTCTGGATCTCCTGGTATCTGCAACAGAACAACAACAAAAAAAAACAAGTGTGGCCCAAAAAAAAAAGAGAGAGAGAAAAAAAAAATTCCCCTTTTTTTTTTTTCAACGCCGTGCACTATTCCTGTGCATCACCCTTTCTCCTTTGTATCCTCCTCCACCCGTGCCCAGCTACAATTACCTGGCACCAGTGCAGAGTTAGGCACTGAGAAAAGGGAACTCCCCAGTCTGACCGATCGTCAGCCGAACTCCGGACCTTTTCCTCCTGGCTATCAGTTCTTGCTGCAGGAACCTCGTCCTTGTGGTGTCCTCAAATCCAGGTAAAAATCCTGCCAACTACGCCATTTGTCACCAGCTCTCCTTGAACCCCCGTATATAAGTGAGTAGAGGTTAAGTGAGTGGGTCTTCCCCACTGAAGCAGCTACTTTATAAATCCTGAAGCTGGGCTTTTTGGGAAATGTAGTCACTTCACCAAATCAATGAGGAGCAGTTGTGGAAAAGTGGTTTAAGCAACCAAAGGATTTTATTTCCCCTCCCGGGGTGGATTTCACCATGAACAAAGTAACACAAACCAGATATTTACTGGCATAAGGACAAAACAAAAGTTCTTTAACAGAAAAGGCTTACTTCAGCAATAAACAGGTTGATATCTAGCATTCCAACGTAACAATGCTGTTTCTTCACAGCTCTCTGCTTCTCAATGCTAGTAGTGCTGTACTTTCTCTTTCAAAACATGCCTTCAGCGTAATGAGATTATTTCATTAGCAAGCGATATCGTACAGTCCATGATATCTTCATCAATATTCACACACTCAGGTTCAAAGGAGTGACCTAATGGTTAGGACAAGGTACTTCAGGCCGGAGGGCCAGGGGTTCAAGTCCCACCTGGGGACAGCAATCTCAGGCCGGAGGGACTGGGATTTCTAGTCCTATAGGTACTCCTTGTGGTCTTGGGCAAGCCACTTAACCCTCCATTGCCCATGTTCCCTGTAAGTATTAGCGTATGTGTGTCAAATCCCCTCATGTTAAATGTATCTCCCAATTGACCGCTTTGACCCGGTGAAAAAGCGGGATATAAATATAAATACAGCTAAAATAAAATAAAAAAATTAACTCTTCCTGGCTAGAAGGAAATGTTTGTAACGGCAATCCTGATGCCACGCCCTTTCTAACTGCTTCAGGTTTCACCTGATATTCCTGAGTTAAATACTGGCTTTCACAAACGTTATCAGCACAGGTATTCTCTTCCCAGCTCCAACCCTCTGGGTAAATACAGGCACTGTAGGTATTTTTATACCAGCCTTTTATCTTACCTTTTAGCTTAGCTGGTGGAGGTTTTCTTTGTGGCTTTGGACTGGCTGTAGGTTCCCAACCTAAGCCTTGCACAGAAGATTTCACTTGCCTTCCTGGCTTCCTTTCACTTCTGTGTTGCCCTGGATACGGCAGGTAATCCACTCTGCCCTTATTATATCTTTCCCTTGGGGTTTCTTTTCTTTTCCTGAAGAAAGACTCTGTCTCACGCTTCCACAGAGACTCTGGCTTTTTCCTGGCACTGCTGTCTTCACCGTAGCTCTCATTAGCTTCCTTATCCAGCACGCATGCCTCAGCTCCTACTCCTTCTCCAAACCCTTCTTCCTCTTCTTCTCCTTCTAACTCCATAAGCTCAACTGAACTCTCTTTATCAGGGTGAATTCTAGGGCAGTGCTCAACTCCACCCCCTAGCAGGTGTCCTGCATTAGCTCGTGACTCATTCCCTGAATGGTAGCACGGGCGTTTCTTTTGCCTCTGTGCTTGGTTTCTAAGGTAACCAGGAGCCATATGCTTTTGTTTACAACTCAGCCCTACTCCTGTTCCTGGCTTTTTAGCCTCATTTAACGGGCTGGAAGGACCCACTATGTCACAATAGTCACAATACAAATTGCACTATATTTATTTATTTTTATTTATTACAATCTTTTATATACCTCACTATTTATCATCAGCGTGGTTTACATAAAACAAGGTACCATAACAACAAACTGGTTTTACAGAGAACAGGGAAAGCAACTTGGATAACATAGGGAAGTATGAATGCAACTATTTACATATGTACAGTAAGCTTGTGCTACAGATTAGGTACTATCTAAATGGTGGGCTAGTATGGAGGAGATGCAATTATGTTGGAGTCTGGCTGTCTTGGTAGTAATGGAGGAATAAGTGGTATTTGAGTGCCTTTTTGAATTGCGCTAGATTGGTAACATAGTGCTAGAACATTGGTAACTATAGTGCTGGAAGATGAGACCCCCAGGTAGGAAGGCACTCAAATGACTACTGGGGATGAGCGAAGACTTCTCAGAGTAAGGCCAGCACTTATGATGTGGTTGGGTCTGCTGATGTAGCTGCACATGAAATGAGAGTCAGAAGTTGCAAAGATGTCTTATATATTTGGACATGGAACATATGAAGCTTGAACCAAGGGAAGCTGGAGGTGGTCAAGAATGAAATGGAACATATACATTTCGATCTGTTGGATGTCAGTGAACTGAAATGGACTGGCTGTGGGCATTTTGCATCCGATGATCATATGGTCTACTATTCTGGAAATGAAAGACAAAGAAGAAATGGTATGGCATTTAGAAGAAACCTGCAAGAACTGTATTGAAATACAATGCAGTCAACGAACACTTCATTTCTATTTATCTATGACGAAAGCCCAGCAACACAACTATAATTGAAGTACATGTCCCAACAACATTGACATTGATGAGTTCTATGAACAAGTACAAGCTGAAATTGACAGCACATGCAAACAGGATATCCTGATAGTCATGGGTGACAGTATGAAAAAGTTGGTAAAAAAAGACAAAGGCAAAGTGGTTGGAAAATATGGACTTGGCAACAAAAATAAAGCCGAAGAAAGACTGATAGAATTCCTGCAAGACCAATGATCTATTTATCTCAAGCACATTCTTCCAGCAAAACAAGCGCCAACTGTACACATGGACTTCACCCAATGGATTATACAGAAACCAAATTGACTACATCTGTAGAAGACAATGATGGAAAAGCTTGATAACATCAACAAAGACAAAACCTGGAGCTGGCTGTGGTACAGATCAAAAACTACTAGTATGCAAACTCAAGCTAAAGTTAAAAAAAAGCAAATCACTCTGAAAAATCGATTTGCTGCTTTAGACACCAATGACAGAGTTCCAGAAGATTTATGGGATGACATCAAGAAGGTTGTGTAAGAAGATATGGGGAGATATGATAGAAGTCTATAAATTAATGGAGTGGAACGGGTAAACGTAGATCGATTGTTTACGTTATCAGAATATAGAAAGACTAGGGGAGATGCAATGAAGCTACAAGGTAAACTATTTAAGACAAATAAGAGAATTTCTTTTTCAGTAAACATGTAATCAAACTCTGGAATTTGTTACCAGAGGATGTAGTAAAAGCTGTTAGTGTAGATGGGTTTAAAAAAGGTTTGGATAAGTTCCTGGAGGAAAGGTCCATAAACCATTATTAAAAAGGGACCCGGGATATCAATGCTTGACCCAATACAAGCATTGTGGAACCAGTGTCTTTTGGGGAAACTTCTAGGTACGTATGACCTAGATTAGTCACTGTTGGAAACAGGATACTGGGCTTGATGGACCTTGGTCTGACTCAGTATGGCATATCTTATGTTCTTATGTAAGAAAGCGAGAAACATGGGACATAGAAATATGACGACAGAAAAAGACCACATGGCCTATTGTGATGCAGTGGATAAAATAGAGCATATGGAAGTTCAGGAAAGTGAAGAGCTTACCTCTGATTCAGCTGTAGGAAAAGATACAAGGCATAGGAAAACAGCTGAGCAGAAAACGCTGTTAGTACAAGAAAAGCCAAAAGCTCATCAAGAGCACCTGTCTCCTAGTTCTCACGTTACATGCAGGGCTGGGAACCATATAAGGGAGAGTTTTAGTCAGTGCAAGCAGAACTGCCAGGAGAACTGCCAGGAGAACTGCCAGGGGAACTGCCAGGAGAACTGCAAAGGAAGTTGCAGAGGAGTGCTGGGAAAGGAAGCTGCAATCCAGGAACCAGGAAGTGGCAGCAGACACAGTGCTCGAGAGAGAAGGGTTGGAAGGAGCAGTGCTGGGAGACGCTTTGATACAGGAAGCAGACCTGGAGAGAAACCAGGAGGGGCCAGCAGCTCAGGAGGACGGTATCTGCAGTCACGGAGCACAGGTCAGCCCAGAGGAAGTTTACCTAGAGAAGGGAGCTTCAAACGTAGCTGTAATCTAAAGAACAGCTGGGAGGCTGACACAGAGTTTCTTAACTCACAGCCTGACTGGGAAGCCGGGGAGAGAAGCCACTACAACCCCAGAGCTAAGACCAGCACCGAGGTAAAGAGAAGGGAACCTTCTTCTTTTAAAGAAAGGTTTAAATACCATGACTGTTGTAAAGGGCGTAGCCCTGAATATAATGCTGTGAGGGAAAGATATCCTAAACTCTCACTTCATGAAGAGGACCAGTGGAGAGCTTTCCACAGACCAGGAAAATATAACCTGGGGATTAAAGAAGCTTTTGCAGGAAGCGATAGTGAACTCTCACAAGAGGTTGTGCCAGAGTCCTACACATGGGAGGAATCTGATTCAGACGGTTTGGGAAGTGAGCCTGAAGGGATGGTATGGGAGAATAACAGCCACCTTTCAGATCCCATACCAATGGATTGTAATATATGCTGTAAGAATAACCACACTTCTTTATGTTGACCTTTTTAAAGGAAACTGCTTTGTGAAGATAACAAAGGGGAGAAGTTTTTGTTACTATTTTTGTGCACTGCTGTGTTTAAGTTTTTGTCCTTAAAGAATGTCCGTTCGGGAAGGGGAATAAAACCCATACTTATTTTTCCTTACCATTTGACCACAAGACTCTGTTTTTCATAGCAAGAGCAGGGTAAATTTCTACAACCCTAGGCGACCACCTAATTAGGGTTTTAAAAGGGCTCCACCATACGGGCCCCATCACAAAATGGCGTAGTTGTTGCAGATCCATTATAGAGGATACAAACTGCAACGCAGCAAGCTAGAGCGCGCGGAAGAACGGATGGCGCCATGCCCGGAGAGGATCCAGTTCCTGCAAGGCGGAAAAAGTCAAGCACCTTCTCAAAGCGAGAACCTCCACCTGGCTCAGGTAAAGCGTATTTGGGCACAGGCTGGGAGGATTCCTGGTGAGAAGGGAGGGCTTGTAAAGGAAAGAGGAAAAGGGAAATTTCTCTCTTGTTGTATAGTACCGCACTTGGTGGTTGTGTTTTGATCTGTTTTCCAGGATCCAAGGAGGGAAAAGATGGATGTCCAGGAGGTCTTAAGATGGATGAGTCTGCAATTTGACAAACAGAGAGAGCTGGCTCAGCTCAGCCAGGAGCAGGCCATCGCAGCGCTGAAGGACCAGCAAAAGCCTCTGACAGACTTACTGCAAGCTTTTCTGGAAGAGCCGAAGACAAGGACAGCGCTACTAGCATCCTGTGGGGTAGGCCCACAGAATTGTGGGATGTGGACTGTTGGACAAATGAGTAAAACAGATAACTTTGATGATTTTGTTGAAACCTTTGAGAGGGTAGCTCTCAATTCCAACTGGCCAAAGGAGCAATGGGCGGTTAGACTGGCTTCAGCTTTAACTGGGGAAGCACAGTCGGCTTATAGAGCCATGCCTACCGCTTTGGCAGTGGAATATGATGAGGTGAAACGAGCAGTACGTGATAGGCTAGGCCTAACTCCAGCAGTTTACAGACGTATGCTCAGGTCCACTAAGATTCAAGCTGATGAAACACCCAAGGCACTGCTCTATAGAGTGCATGGTTTAGTTTTAAAATGGCTTGAACCAGATGGCAAACCCATAGAGAGCATAATAGATCAAATTGTGCTTGAGCAGTTCTATGAGGCAGTACCTGTAGAGGTAAAAACCTTTTTGACACTGCAGAATTGCAGAACCTCCACCGAAGCAGCACTGCTAACTGAACGGTTCTTTGAAGCCGAATTAGCTAAAAAGGCCGGTGCTGAAAGTAAGTTGGGGTTGGTCAATTCTGTAAGGGATACTAGAGAACCTTGTAGGAACATGAGGTATGCAAATGAGTCTCTGTATGGAAAAGAGGATAGGAATGTATTTCCAAGGTGCTTTAAGTGTGGTAAGACAGGGCACTTAAAGAAAGATTGCACCCAGCGTACTGCGCTAATTATAAATGTTGACAAACATGTACCAGCAGGCTTCCGAGTGGATGTAGAGGTGCAGGGGGTCCCGGCAACGGCCTTGCTTGACTCGGGGGCCGATCAAAGTATGATCTCCCAGCGCTTCTGGAAGATCATACAGGCCAAAAATGATCTTTCCCCGAGTCATACTGAGGGCATGGCAAAAATAAGATGTATTCATGGGTCTTCCACCTGTTATCCTCTGTATCGGCTAAAGATACAAGGGTTAGGGGTACGGAAGAAAACCCTAGTGACCGTAGTCCCTAAACTACCTTTTGACCTGGTGTTAGGTCGGGACTGGCCCCCGTTGGACAAAGGGCTAAGGGAAGGCTTGGTCTTTGAAAAGGGTAGGCCCCCGGGGTGCCCCAAAAAGGTAGCAATGAAAGAGAAGCATGTATTAGCGCCCGGTAGTAAAGGAGAGGCTATGGTAACTTTAATTCCAGAACCCTTATTTGCGAAAACCCCGAAGGGAGCTCCCGACAAAAAAACCCCGGTGGAGGCAGAAACACCTAATAAAGAAGGTTTCGTATTAAAATTCTGTAAGATGTCCCCGGACGCGCAAAGTCCGCAAAAAGCAACTGCGGCCTCCGCAGGGTTTGACCTTTTTAGCGCAGTAGAAGGGGTAGTTCCTAAGAGGGGGAAAGCTTTAATTGATACAGGGTTGCAAATTCAGTTGCCAACAGGGTGCTACGGGCGGATAGCTCCCCGATCCGGACTGGCATCGAAGCATTTTATCGATGTCGGGGCTGGGGTTATTGACCCTGACTACAGGGGAGGGGTCAAGGTGTTGCTTTTTAACTTTGGCGAAAAAGATTTTGAAGTAAAAATAGGAGATAGGATCGCCCAGATCGTTTGCGAACGGTTTGGGTATCCAGAGGTGAAGGAGGTGTCTCAATTGACCCCTACCAGTCGGGGAAGCGGGGAATTTGGCTCCACAGGGCAGAGGGAGGTCCAAGGGCTCACCGCCACTATGGAGGGAAAATTAGAGGATGACTTAGGCCCCCAGATTGAAGACTGTAAAGTGGATTCTGCACCGAAAATAGGCATGGAACTATCCCTGCAACAGCAGGACCAGCTAGCCCAGTTACTGGCGCGCTTTAAGGACGTCCTCACACCCATCCCAGGGGAAACCATACTAGTCGCGCATGAAATTCTTACACTCCCCGGGAAAATTGTGCGACAGCGGCCTTACCGCTTACCGGAAGCCCGCAAGAGAGAAGTCATCTCCCAGGTACAGGACATGTTATGTATGGGCATTGTGGAAGAGTCCAAGAGTCCTTGTTGCAGCCCAGTGGTCCTGGTTCCTAAGCCCGATGGCAGCCTTCGGTTCTGCATTGACTTTAGGCAGGTTAATGCTATATCTCTCTTCGATCCGTATCCCCATGCCCAGGATCGAAGAGTTGTTAGACCGACTGGGGCAGGCCCGGTACTTGACCACCCTTGACCTCACCAAGGGATACTGGCAGATACCGTTGACCCGTGCCTCCAGACCCAAGACGGCATTCAGCATGCCGCTTGGCTTGTTTCAATTTTGGGGCATGCCCTTTGGCCTGCATGGTGCCGCGGCAACGTGCCAGAGGCTCGTTGACCAGGTCCTACGTCCTCACCAAAGTTACGCGGTGGCCTACATGGACGACATAGTCATCCATAGTATCACCTGGGCACAACATCTCCCATGGGTCGAAGCTGTATTGAAAGCTTTACGGCAAGCCGGGTTGACCTTGAACCCTGGGAAATGTCTGTTCGCGGGAACAGAGGTTAAATATTTGGGGCACTTGGTGGGAAAGGGGACGGTCCGGCCCCTACGCAATAAAATAGAGAGCGTGCAGAATTTTCAGCGACCGATAAACAAGAAACAACTCAGAGGTTTCTTAGGTTTAATAGGGTATTACAGACGCTTCATACCCAGGTTCGCGGAAGAAAGCGCTGTTTTAACCAACATGTTGAGGAAGAATGCACCCAACAATTTACATTGGACACTAGATGCGGAGAACGCCTTCACACTGCTAAAGGGGAAGTTGTGTAAGGCCCCGGTCCTATATGGGGTAGACTTTGGACGCACGTTCATCCTTCAGACAGACGCCTCAGAGTCTGGCTTGGGAGCTGTCCTCTCCCAAGAGTTCAAGGGCACTGAACACCCTGTCCTATACTTAAGTAGAAAACTGTTGAGAGCTGAGGGCAACTACTCAACTATTGAGAAGGAGTGCCTAGCTATTAAATGGGCTATTGAGGCGCTCAGATTTTATCTTACCGGTCGGCATTTTGTGCTGATTACAGACCACGCACCTTTAAAGTGGTTGGGTACCATGCGTAATCACAATCCTCGTCTCACGCGATGGCACCTAGCATTGCAGGCATTTAACTTTACAATACACCACAGAGCCAGAAAGTTACACTTAAATGCGGATGCTTTGTCCCGTATTCCGAGCTGTGGGCACAGAAGTTCCCCATCCCGGAATATCTTAAGAGGGGGGATATGTGATGCAGTGGAATAAAATAGAGCATATGGAAGTTCAGGAAAGTGAAGAGCTTACCTCTGATTCAGCTGTAGGAAAAGATACAAGGCATAGGAAAACAGCTGAGCAGAAACGCTGTTAGTACAAGAAAAGCCAAAAGCTCATCAAGAGCACCTGTCTCCTAGTTCTCACGTTACGTGCAGGGCTGGGAACCATATAAGGGAGAGTTTTAGTCAGTGCAGGCAGAACTGCCAGGGGAACTGCCAGGAGAACTGCCAGGAGAACTGCAAAGGAAGTTGCAGAGGAGTGCTGGGAAAGGAAGCTGCAATCCAGGAACCAGGAAGTGGCAGCAGACACAGTGCTCGAGAGAGAAGGGTTGGAAGGAGCAGTGCCGGGGGATGCTTTGATACAGGAAGCAGACCTGGAGAGAAACCAGGAGGGGCCAGCAGCTCAGGAGGACGGTATCTGCAGTTACGGAGCACAGGTCAGCCCAGAGGAAGTTTACCTAGAGAGGGGAGCTTCAAACGTAGCTGTAATCTAAAGAACCACAAAATTAACCACCCCTCACTTTCTATCATAACCAATAACCCACCAAAAAGTGATATTTAAGTGACTGACTCACAATGTCATTAAACTATTTTTTTGTCGGAAGTTATTGCCGTGAGTGATTACTCACTCATGAAGCGTGACTTCCCTTTTAATTACTCTTATGGTAATAAAACCACCGTATAAAAATCATGAAGCAATTGCATTACTTAATATCATTCAATGCTACTTCATTACACAATATCGTCACAGCCGTTATTTATATAGCTGTAAAATATCTTGCTATGCAGACTTTCCACGGACACAGTACTGCGTTTAGACCCGTACTTCCATTCCGGCTCTGTTTCAACGCTTGTTATCTGCTTAATATACTCATCTGATTTTATGAGTTGAATAATTCCTTCTAGCAATTCGAACGGAATATATGTTGACAACTGGATCCCTCCAATGACACAGCCTAACTTGTGTGAGCGGTAGAGGCAAAGAAAAAGGCATTTAAAGACCCGTGAGAAACGTCACTCATGATGATGTCATCATCCCTAATTGGTCCCTGAATGCATGGGATCAAACGAGACTAAGCCAATCCAGTTCTGCATTCAACCCATGGGGTTCCAAACAGCCAATACGAAATATCCAGTATTGTTCAATCCACTGGAGTCGTTGTTCCCTATTACCCCCTCTGACAGCTGGGGGCACTTGGTCAATAATTCGCCATTGAAAGTCCGTGAAAGAGTGTCCAAAATCCAAACAGTGTTGTACTAATGGAGCTGTAATAACTCCATTGCGAATGCAAGATGCATGTTCTTGTAGGCGAACCCTCACTTTTCTAATCGTTCGACCTATGTACACTTTTGTGCACGGGCAGATTAGAATATAAACACCATAAGTGGTAAAGCAAGTGGTAAAACCTTTTGACCGCTGTGTTATGGTAGTGTGTGGGATTTAAAGTTGTTAAAACCCAAGAGGATTGTGGAAAATTGCAAGAGGATCTTGATAAATTGGAAGACTGGGCATCAAAATGACAGATGAAATTTAATGTGGAGAAGTGCAAAGTTATGCACCTAGGGAAGAACAACCCAAACTTGAGTCTGACAATACCACTTTTGCCCTTCCTCTTCTCACTAATATATCTGAAAAATGTCTTATCTTCCCATTTTATTGCATTGGCTATTTCCTCCTCCTTTTGAATCTTTGCCTTCTTGACTACTTTGCTAGCTTCTCTAAGGGGCTTGTTTACAAAGCCGCGGTAGTGGTTCGCGATCGCGATCGCAGCCGCGGCCCCATTGAAATCAATGGGGCCGCGGCTCCGATTACGATCGCAAACCGCTACCGCGGCTTTGTAAACAAGCCCCTAAGTTTTTCCAAATACAGATGCCTGTCTTCCTCTCTCTGTGATCTCTTGTATTTCATGAAGTCCTCCCTCTTTTTCTTCACTTTTTCAACTACTTTCTTCAAAAACCATAGCGGTCTCCTTTTCCTTTTACCTTTATTTACCATTTTAACAAAAAGAATGCTAGGTATCATAAGGAAAGGAACTGGAAAATAAAACAAAAGATATTATAATACCTCTGCATGGATCCATGTTGCTACCGCACCTTGAATATTGTGTGCAATTCTGGTCGCCGTATCTTAAAAAGAATATAGCGTTATTAGAAAAGGTTCAGAGAAGAGCCACCAAAATGGTAAAGGGGATGGAAGGATACTCCTATGAAGAAAGGCTAAAAAGGTTAGGGCTCTTCAACCTGGATAGCGGTGGTTGCTGCCCGAATGAAAAATGTAGCTGAAATATTATTAGATGTTTCAGACAAATGAGAAGCACAACTAGCTTTTCATCACAGTCTGAGGTTGGTCTGAAACAAATGACCTTTAGGTTAGAAGGCGGGCAATTTGCAGAGGAGCAATGACATCTCCAAAGGGGCTTGCCCTTGCCAGCCGGCTCTTATGTCCTGTGTTGCTGAGGATCTTACTTCCTGTTTCCTGATTGGCTCAAAGTTTGTGTGGTCTATAGCTTTATGAAAAATGTTAACTGGATATTTTGTTTTGTGACTCTATTGACTCCTGCGATAGAGATTTACTTCAAAGATTTTTCTTTTGCCATGTTCTTGAGCCAGAAATTCTGTGAAACAATGTCTAAGTACACTATCACAGACATTTACCAAGCTTAATCCAGATCCTGTTTATTCAATTAGTGATGGTCAAACAAGATCAAACTGATTGAAGTGAAGCCCAACATTACTTTTGGAATCAACGTCAGGTATGTGCAAGACCATGCTGTTGTTAAAATCTTTGTGTAAAGTGGATCACTCATTTGAGCTTAAAGATCCCAATTTACCCATGTCTAACAATAGCCAAATTAACATGAATAAAATACATTCTCTAAAATGCTTGTATGCAAATGCTAGAAGTCTAAAGAATAAGATGGGAGAGTTAGACTTGTCAGACGGTTGCCTGGGTGAGAATCTTCACACTCTTGGCAAGTGCATATCTCTATATGATTTGCAAGGTATTGTGGGCAATGTAGTTCATTCACACCAGACACAGCTGCTGACAATAATTTAGTTGTGCTCTTGGGTAAAGCCAATAAGATATTTATTTATGGGGTTATTTCTCCCAACACAGATATGCTTGGTAGCACATAAATTAGGTTACTTGCTTTCAGTGTTAACTTGGAAAAACAAAGTCAAAATCAGAAAAACAACAAATGAAAAGCCACAAAGCAAGAAACAAACGGTTCTTTTCAGATTAACTTCTGATTACTTCCCACATAGATACAGAAGTGATTCTCTTCCTAGCTCACAAGCAATTAGGTAAGGCTTAATTGCTAGCAGTCACCAGCTGAAACCCCTTAGCTGGCTTGCCTTCCACTGTGTGGGTCAAATCCTGCTTCAGGAGCTTTTCTGAGTAGATTAAAGAACACATTTGTATTTCTTTGTGATGGTTGCTGTACTTTATAACAGAAAGTTACCAACGGAGTTTAGATAGAGAGCAGTCCATATAAACAGGATCCTCATCTGCTATTATTCCCCCTTGTTCAACAAGCATGGGTTCAATATTATGGATTGGCACAGATGAATCTCTCAATGGAGCATTTTCAGGAGAATACTTGTTTCCCTGCTGTCTTTCAAGGTTATAGCTAGGGCATAGATCAGTGTTCATACCTGAGCTTCCATTGCTGCTAGAGTTCCTCTCTATATAGCCTGGCCAGTATGTAGTCCAGTTCTTATGTCCAGCCTTCCAATCCAGATCCCTGGACACTGGATCTCTCTTCACATACCTTCTGGCACAGGTCTTAGGGTCCCTTCCACGTGCAGCCGTCTCCCTCACAGGTAGCCTCTGGTGATTCCTAGCTCTGCAGCACCATTCCTCTGGCTTTCTCCAGTCCAATGGTGTATGCTGGCCCTTGGAATACCTCCCAGTATACGTACTGCTTTGGACTCTTCTAGACCTCTCAAAGGCTTTTCTCTTCCTTCTTCCAAAGGGTCTCTTTCCTTCTCTGTCCGTCCGGTTTGGCTTCTGCTTCTGATGATCCTTCAGATGAAACTGATGATCAAACTCAAGCTGATTCTCAGGATACTGAGGACAATTCTCTGGATATCCAAGGTGATCATGAAGATGGTCATCTGTAGAATAAACTCTACTCTTATTCTGCTTAGATGAGTGATCCTCCATAACACAGCGCAGCTGTGCTGAATCAGGCCCTGCCCTTTGAGATGAGTGCTTAGGGATTACCTCATAGCCCTCCTGATTGAACACACGTTTCCTCACTTCAGCTCCTCTAATGGCTGTTGGAAACCTGGTGCATTCTGGGACTGGTAGTCTTTTATGGCAAAATTCTGTTTTCATATTTCTACCAGAACTGACAGGTTGCTTGTTCAGAGTCACTTCACCTTTTCTATAGCTCCTTCCTGAGCTATGATAAGCTTCTTTATCACAGACTATATAGCACTAAATGAAAGGTTAGATATGATTGGAATATCAGAGACATGGTGGAAGGAGGACAACCAGTGGGACACTGTGATACCTGGGTACAAACTATATCGTAATGATAGAGCTGATCAAATTGGTGGAGGGGTTGCGCTCTATGTTAGAGAGGGCATTGACTCAGAAAGGATTAAAGTTTTGCAGGAAACAAAATTTGCTGTAGAATCTATATGGATTGAAATTCCATATAAAAGGGGGAAGGCAATGGCAGTGGGGGTGTACTATCGAGCGCCTGGCCAGAATGACCAAATGGATGATGAAATGCTCAAAGAAATCAAGGAAGCTAACAAACGTTACAGCACAGTAATAATAATGGGTGATTTCAATTACCCCCGTATCGACTGGGTCAGTGTCACGTCAGGACATGCTAGGGAGATAAAGTTCCTAGATGAAATAAATGACTGCTTCTTGGAGCAGCTGGTTCATGAACCGACCAGAGGGGAAGCCATATTAGACCTAGTCCTTAGTGGAACACCAGATCTAGTGCAAGAGATAAAGGTGTTGGGGCCACTTGGCAATAGTGATCATAGCATGATCGCCTTTGGTTTAATTAGTGGAGGAGGGATAGTAAGGAAATCCACAGTACTACCTTTTAACTTTCGAAAGGGAGACTATGATAAAATGAGGAAAACAGTTAAGAAAAAACTAAAAGGAGCAGTTGCAAAGGTTAAAGACGTACATCAAGCTTGGGTGTTGTTGAAAAATACTATCTTGGAAGCCCAGAACAGCTGTATTCCACGCTTTAAGAAAAGTGGAAGGAAGTCCAAAAAACTGCCAGCATGGTTTAAAGGTGAGGTCAGAGAGGCTGTTGTTGCCAAAAAAGCATCTTTCAGGATATGGAAAAAAGAGCCAAACGACGAAACCTGGAAACAGCACAAGCACTGGCAAGTCAAATGCAAGGCATTGAAAAGGCAGGCAAAGAGAATTTGAGAAGAAGCTTGCTGCGGAAGCAAAAACGCGAAATAAAGACCTTTTCAAGTACATTTGTAGCAAAAAACCTGTGAGAGAGTCAATTGGTCCATTAGATGATAAAGGGGTTAAAGGAGCACTAAGAGGTGACAAGGCGATAGCGGAGAGACTGAATGAATTCTTTGCTTCGGTCTTTACTGAGGAAGATGTAGATATGTTACCCATGACTGAAGTGGTATTTAAAGGTGCGGAAGAATTGAAGGAAATATCGATACATCGGGAAGATGTCTTACAACTATTAGATAAACTGAAGAGTAGCAAATCACCTGGGCCAGATGGTATACATACAAGGGTGTTGAAAGAACTGAAATATGAGATTGCAGACCTGCTATCAGTAATCTGTGAACTATCATTAAAATCATCTCTAATACCTGAAGATTGGAGGATCGCCAATGTAACACCAATTTTTAAAAAGGGTTCCAGGGGTGATCCGGGAAACTACAGACCGGTGAGCCTGACGTCAGTACCGGGAAGAATGGTAGAAACCATCATAAAGAATAAAATTACTCAGCATGTAGATAGTCACGACCTAATGGGAGACAGCCAACATGGCTTTAGACAAGGAAGATCTTGTCTTACTAATCTGTTATGTTTTTTTGAAGGAGTGAATAAACAGGGTGACAAAGGTGAGTCGGTTGATATTGTGTATCTGGACTTTCAGAAAGCCTTTGACAAGGTCCCTCATCAGAGACTTTTGGCAAAACTAAAGAGTCATGGGATAGGAGGCAGTGTACTATTGTGGATCAGGAACTGGTTAAAAGATAGAAAGCAGAGGGTAGGGCTAAATGGCCAATTTTCCCAATGGAGAAAGGTGAATAGTGGTGTTCCCCAGGGATCTGTGCTGGGTCTGCTGCTTTTTGACATATTCATAAATGACCTGGAAAGTGGAATAACGAGTGAGGTTATCAAATTTGCAGATGACACAAAACTATTTAAAGTTGTTAAAACCCAAGAGGATTGTGAAAAATTGCAAGAGGATCTTGATAAATTGGAAGACTGGGCAGCAAAATGGCAGATGAAATTTAACGTGGACAAGTGCAAGGGAAGAACAACCCAAACTATGGTTACATGATGCAAGGTTCCACATTAGGAACCACCACCCAGGAAAAAGATTTAGGCATCATTGTGGATACCATGTTAAAACCCTCGGCCCATTGTGCAGCGGTGGCCAAGAGAGCAAATAGAATGCTAGGTATGATAAGGAAAGGAATGGAAAATAAAACAAAAGATATTATAATGCCTCTGTATAGTTCCATGGTGAGACCGCACCTTGAATATTGTGTGCAATTCTGGTCGCCGTATCTTAAAAAGGATATAGCGATTTTAGAAAAGGTTCAGAGAAGAGCCACCAAAATGGTAAAGGGGATGGAAGGATACTCCTATGAAGAAAGGCTAAAAAGGTTAGGGCTCTTTAACCTGGAAAAGAGACGGCTGAGGGGAGATATGATAGAAGTCTATAAATTAATGAACGGAGTGGAACGGGTAAACGTAGATCAATTGTTTACGTTATCAGAATATAGAAAGACTAGGGGACATGCAATGAAGCTACAGGGTAAACTATTTAAGACTAATAAAAGAAAATATTTTTTCACTCAACGTGTAATCAAACTCTGGAATTTGTTACCGGAGGATGTAGTAAAGGCTGTTAGTGTAGCTGGGTTTAAAAATGGTTTGGACAAGTTCCTGGAGGAAAGGTCCATAAACCATTATTAAGAAGTGACCGAAGATATCAATGCTTGACCCAGTACAAGCATTGTGGAACTTGTGTCTCTTGGGGAAACTGCTAGGTACATATGACCTAGATTGGCCACTGTTGGAAACAGAATACTGGGCTTGAAGGACCTTAGTCTGACCCAGTATGGCATATCTTATGTTCTTAACCAAAAATATGACCTTCCAGGTCAGATGCTTTAACTCACAGGAATCTGGAGGCTCAAAGGGAACTTTCACTGACTTGGTTAGAACAAAGATAAGGTTTCAGGACACTACAAAAGGCTTCTTGGGAGACTTCAGTAGAAGGAAGCCTCTGATGAAGTGAACAACTAGATGCTTCACAGAGGTTAGGTTCCTTTTACATGGTGATGGTATGCTCTAGTTACACTAAAATGGAGCTTAATAGAGTTGGTCTTTAAGCCAAATTCTGATAGATGGTTACCTTTATTTGTTAAACTGTCTTTTATGAATTCACAAAGCGGTTTTTAAAGCAAAATTAAAACGGTAGGAAGGGAACTCCAAAGTTTTTGATAGAGACAGGAAAAAGTAAATAAAAGAAAGAGAAAGAAACATCAGAGGAGGCTGGCGTGTCCAAACACTCAGAGAGAACAAATACACAAACCCTTCTGATGATCGGGAGGCCAGTCCATCCCCGTGCCCTTCCATGATATCAAAAGACTTCCATAACATGGGCTCATGAAAAAGAATGCAGATTGTCTAGTTGTTTTATAGCTGTCCCTAGATGGTGGTAGCAGATGAAGTTGGTTACTGTGTTTAGAATGTAAAGATCATAATAGGCAGTAAAAGGTAATCAGAGGCACCCTGATAATGGGCCATTTAGGTCAAAATCAAGATGGAAGACATTGATGGTAAATTAAGAGAGGGGTTACATAATCATTTTTTCTAGCATGGGACAGAATATGGATAGCAGTGTTTTGAATGGGTTATAGGCAGTTAAGCTTGAAAAATGTAGCTGAAACATTATTAGCAAAGGCTGAATTAAAGTAATCAATACAGGATATGACCAAACTAAAAATCACAGTAGTCTGAGCTGGGGAGTCAAGGAAAGAACAAATTGAGTGAAAGTGTCTCATGGAATTAAAGGATGATTCGACCACAAAGTTGACTTGCTGAGAAAGGATAAATCAGAGTCCAAAATTATATTCAAGTATCTGAAGGATGAAGTTAATGTAATGGGGTACCCTGGAGATTGGGCACAATACTAGGGGCTGGTAACCCACTACTTAACCAAGTGGATGTAGTCTTCTTGGGGTTAAGTTGTACACAATGTAGATGTAACGATCCTAAAAAAACTTTTGTGAGGGAAAGTAAAAGGGATCTAGGGTCTCCCCATCACACCTGATGACAACTTCTTTCATTTAAAATCATAGTAATCTTTCCTAGAAGCCATCAAGATCTGCAATACACTTCAGGAAAATTCAAGAAAACCAATGTCAACTTTTTAACATCCAAGCTGTGAGAGACTTGATCTTGGGATACAATAATCTTCCCTGAGTCTGCGCAGTCAGTGTTGGGGAATATTCCAGTCTTATTTTTACTTTTTTTGAGACAGCTTCGGCTTGTATAGTTCCTTTTGCATAAGATATTTCTTGGTCAACTTTTGATGAATTATCTTTGGACACAACTGCCTAATCTTCTGAAGAGAGCTTTAAACTAGATTTGTTGGGGATGGTGAAGAAAGCCCCCAGGTAAGTGAAAGCCCTCAGGTAAGAAAAACATTAAATACCTCTGTAGAAATGGGTAAAAGGGGCAACATCTGGAAAGTCATGTGCATAAATGCATGTAGTATAGGAAATAAAGCTTTAATAGAAGATGCTGGCTTGGATTTAATGGTGGTTACAGAGACAAGGTTCATGGACAGCCATGACTGGGATGCAATTATACTGGGCTATACTTTATTTAGGAAAGACGGAGGAGGAGTGGCACTATGTGTAAAAAATAATATTCAAACTATAGAATTACAGGGCTTAAAAGTGAGTGAGGAGGCACTGTGGGTTAGACTAGAAAGGGGGAAAGGGAAATCCATTTGCATTGGTGCGATATACAGATCTCCTTCATAGGGAGAAGAAGTAGACGGAAATTTAATAGAAGACATATAAATTATTGCCATGAAAAGAGAAGTGCTACTGATAGGGGATTTCAATATACCAGATATTGATTGGCACATCCCTGCTGCAGTGTCTAGAAGTAAGGAGATCCTGGATTCTCTACAGGGAGAACTATTCTGGCAACTGGGTCTCCAATAAAGTGTTTTGGATATCTCCTTGTGTTTGGCCGTGGTCTTTGCCCTCTGCTACTTTTCACCATGGTTCAGTATTAGGCCTAGGGCTGATATGCTCCATTCAAAAGTGAAGGTCTTAGACTTTAGGAAAACTAACTTTGCCAAGATGGGACAGTACCTCAAAGAGTCATTAGTGGGATGGGAACAGATGAGGGATGTAGAAAAGCAATGGGCAAAAATGAAAAGGGTGGATAAATGCTGGATACTGTGCAATTGGTGGGCTGCAGCCCTGTATCCCATGGCAATGCCACACTACAGCACCTGGCGCCCCAGTCCAGGCCTTGGGGACCCCGCTGATGGTCAGACAGTAGTGTGCAGGGGCCGCTGTCAGGCAGGATATTCTGTGCTGCTGGCTCGATGTGTCAGTGCCATGGCAACGGGACGCCAATGCACAAGCACTCCAGCCGGAGCGTTGTTGGTGGGGATGGGCAGCCTCGGAGATATCTCCCACCTCAGAATATGGTGCATACCAGGCCATCTATTTGCCCAATTCTGCAATCGCCTGGTGCATCCAGACCCCGCGGTTGTGGATTCAGGTCTAACTTGGCCCCGTCCAAGTTTTAGGGGTGCACACGGCCCAGGCATGGACAGTTTGGAATCAGCCTCCACCTGAATTCAAAAAAGCATGGGACAAACATAGAAGATCTCTAATGAAAAAAGGGGACTATAGTAGTTGATATGGAAGGGCAGATTAGATAGGCCATATGTTCTTTTTCTGCTGTCATGTTTCTATGGTTGGTGAATATGTGTTCTATTCTTGACCATCGTACAATTGCTATAATGAAAACTCTTAGGAACGCTGTGTTACTGTGTGCTGTGATAAATTGTTCGTTGCATGCTTGGAATTTACCTGGATTATTGAAAAGAGCTTCTGTGTGGCCTGTTATAAAGGATAAATCTGGAGACTCTGATGATATATTCAACTATCGTCCAATTTTTGTTTGCCTTTTCTGTCAAATACTGTGGAGCAAGTTCTGCATTTACATCTTGATACTTATCATTATTGGATCCTTGGCAACAAGGTTTTCGGGTGTGTCATGAGGAGGAGACTGATAATTTTATTGGTTGATCAACTGATGTGTGGGTTAACTGGCAGCCATACTGCACGTCTGCTTTCTTTATCTATCTTTCATCTGCTTTTTATTCTTTGTTGCCGTTGATTTTGTTAATGCATTTGGCACAATGTGGTTTAACTGGTATTGTGCTGTGGTGGTTTATGTCTTTTCTGATTGATAGATTTTAGTAGGTATGTATTGCTGGGAAGGTGTCAACTTGACATGTGATATGTCATAAAAACATAGAAACATGATGACAGAAAAAGACCACATGGCCTATCTAGTCTGTCCTTCCATATCAACAACTACAACAGTCCACTTTTTACCTTTAGAGATCCTCTGTGTTTGTCCCATGCTTTTTTGAATGCAGTTACTGTCCTCATCTCTACCACCTCCACTGGGAGACTATTCCAGGGATCCACTACTCTTTCCGTAAAGAAATATTTCCGCATATCACTCCTGAATCTATCCCCCTTCACCCTCATCCCATGTCCCCTTGTAGCAGAACTTGCTTTCAATTGAAAGAGGCTCTCCCCCTGAACATTTATGCCACGGAGGTATTTAAACATCTCAATCATATCACCTCTATCCCGACTTTCCTCTAAGGTGTACATATTATGATCCTTAAGTCTGTCCTCATATGCTTTATAATGAAGCCCACTAATCATTTTAGTAGCCACCCTCTGCACCGACTCCATCCTGTTCACATCCTTTTGAAGGTGCGGTCTCCAGAATTGCACACTATACTCCAAATGAGGTCGCACCAAAGACTTATACAGAGGCATTATCACCTCCTTTTTTCTGCTAGCCATTCCTCTCCATATGTACCCAAGCATCCTTCTAGCTTTTGCCGTCGCCTTTTCTACCTGTTTAGCTACTTTAAGATCATCAGACACAACCATGCCTAGGTCCCGCTCTTCTTTAGTGGACAAAAGTACTTCACCTCCTATACTGTATTGCTCCCTTGGATTGCTGCAGCCCAAATGCATGACCTTACATTTTTTAACATTAAATCCCAGCTGCCAAATTCTAGACCATTCTTCAAGCTTAGCTAGATCCCTCCTCATGTTATCTACACCTTCCTGGGTGTCTATTCTATTGCAGATTTTGGTATCATCTGCAAAGAAGCAAACCTTACCCGACAGCCCTTCCGCTATATCACTAACAAAGATGTTAAAAAGAATCGAACCAAGGACAGATCCCTGGGACACCACTGGTAACATCCTTCTCCTCAGAGTAAGCTCCATTTACTTGTACTCTTTGTCGCCTTCCACCCAACCAATTTCTAACCCAAGCAGTAACTTTAGGGTCCATCCCTAGGGTGCTCAGTTTGTTTATAAGTCGCCTGTGAGGAACAGTATCAAAGGCTTTACTGAAATCTAAATACACCACATCTAGAGCTCTCCCTCGGTCCAACTCCCTGGTCACCCAGTCAAAGAAATCAATCAGATTTGTCTGACAAGACCTGCCTCTGGTGAATCCATGCTGCCTCAGATCCTGTAATCTGCTGGACTCCAGAAACCTCACTATTTTCTCTTTCAGCAGCGTTTCCAATAATTTACTCACCACCAAAGTTAAACTAACCGGCCTGTAGTTTTCAACCACATCCTTACTTCCGCTTTTGTGTAAAGGCACCACATGAGCCTCTCTCCAGTCCTTTGGCACCACTCCCGACTCCAACGTAAAACAGATGTACTATTCATCTCATGAAATCAGAAGTTCACGCCACCTTCCTCACTTCTAGTCAATAACATTGAACTGAAATCCAAACCTACAATTCGATACTTGGGCATCACTCTTGACCAGCGCCTCGACATGTCAGCACGTCTTAAACACATCTAAAGCAATCTATTATAAGATCCGGTCACTACGCCATCTCCGTCCACTTCTTGACTTCCCCGACTACCGTTCAATATTCCAAGCCTTAGTCATCCCACAGCTCGACTTTGCCAATATTATCCTCTTAACCCGCTACGCCTTGCTATGAACTCAGCTGCAAGGGTACTGTCAGGGTCCTCAAGATCTGACCACATAACGCCAGTCCTAAAGAACCTACACTGGCTCCCGCTGCAGGCTAGAATCCATTTCAGGGCCCTTGTCATGACATTCAAGGCCCTTAAAAACCATCCCCCCACGCCCATCAGTGATCTTCTCCATAGCACTCCAGACAACAGAACTAGGAGATCTACTTCGTTGAATAAACTCGACGTCCCAAAACTGCTGATAAAATGTAAGAAAACAACAGCAAGGAGAGCCTTCTCTGTTTTCACACCTATGGCATGGAATGCCCTCCCTGCTGAAATCCGGGCCATCTCAAACCTGGCGCTATTCCGAAAAGCCCTCAAACACCACCTATTCTTACAATATTACCCTAACACCACTCAAGAAGCTCACACTGCCACCCCCTCACAGTCCTTACTAGCCCATCCCTTAGATCACCCTCATCTAGATAACGGCTAACCATTCTTCCTTACCCGACTCCTTGACCCACCAGCCAAGCATCCAGGCAAAGTTTTATCTATTCGTCCGTAAGAGTACCCCTAGTTATATAATGTGTATATAATTTGTACATAGTTCTTTCCCTTGTTGTTTTTCTCCATGTTTTACATTCCCTGTTCTATGTAAAAAAACTCGATGTAACTTGTTACATTCTTGGTTGTTCCATTCAAATGTAAACCGCACTGATTATAATAGCACGGTATATAAGAAAGAAAAATAAATAAATAAATAAATAACGAGGCATTGAAAAGGTCAGTCAGTGGAGTTGTTAGAACGTCCCCAAGTTCCCTCAGTATTCTAGGGTGTATCCCATCCGGTCCCATCGCTTTGTCTACTTTAAGTTGAGCTAGTTTCTCACAAACACAGTCTTCTGAAAATTGTTCAAGATGTCCCTCGCTTCTGTTCCTATTTGTGGGTGTTTTCTGAGGTCCTGCTCCTGGTTCTTCATCTGTGAACACAGAACAAAAATATTTGTTAAGCAATTCCGCTTTATCCTTATCAGCTTCTACATATTCCCCCCCTGCACCCTTGAGTCTGACAATATCATTTTTGCCCTTCCTCTTCTCACTAATATATCTGAAAAATGTCTTATCCCCCCATTTTATTGCATTGGCTATTTCCTCCGCCTTTTGAATCTTTGCCTTCTTGACTACTTTGCTAGCTTCTCTAAGTTTTTCCAAATACAGATGCCTGCCTTCCTCTCTCTGTGATCTCTTGTATTTCATGAAGGCCTCCCTCTTTTTCTTCACTTTTTCAGCTACTTCCTTCGAAAACCATAGCGGTCTCCTTTTCCTTTTACCTTTATTTACCATTTTAACAAAAAGGTTGGTTGCCCTTAAAATACCCCCTTTCAGTTTTGCCCACTGTTTTTCTACATCCCCCAGCTGTTCCCATCCCACTAACGACTCCCTGAGGTATTGGCCCATCTTCGCAAAGTTAGTCTTCCTAAAGTCTAAGATCCTCACCTTGGAATGGATTCTAACAGCCCTAGTCCTAATACTGAACCACACCATCTGGTGATGACTGGATGCAAAATGATCTCCCACTACAACATCAGAAACACTTTCACCATTGGTAAGCACCAAGTCCAGTATGGTCCCTTCACGTGTGGGGTCTGTTACCAATTGCCTGAATAGTTCTCCCTGTAGAGAATCCAGGATCTCCTTACTTCTAGATGATACTGCAGCAGGAATGTGCCAATCAACATCTGGCATATTGAAATCTCCTATCAGTAGCACTTCCCCTTTCCTAGCAATGCTTCGTATGTCTTCAATTAACTCTCTGTCCACCTCTTCCTCTTGTGAGGGAGGTCTATATATCACACCAATTCAAATAGATTTCTCTTTCCCTCTCTCTAGTTTAACCCACAATGCCTCCTCTCTCCCTTTTAAGCTCTGTAATTCCAAAGCTTTAATAGTAGTTTTTACATATAGTGCCACTCCTCCTCCCCTTCTTCCTACCCTGTCCTTTCTGAATAAAGTATAGCCAGGTATAGTTACATCCCAATCATGGTTTTCTGTGAACCATGTTTCTGTAACTGCCACTAAATCCAAGTCAGCCACTCCCACCAAAGCTTCAACATCAGGGATCTTATTTCCCATGCTAAGGGCATTTATACACACTGCTTTTCATATGTTACCCCTGTTACCCATTTCCATAAAGGTATTTAATGTATCACCTACCTGGGGGCTTTCACTTACCTGGGGGCTTTCTTCACCCTTCCCCAGTGAATCTTGTTTAAAGCCCTCTTCAGTAGATTAGCCAGTCTACTACCGAAGATGCGTTGACCTTTCTTGGACAGATGGATGCCATCTCTGCTCTGCAACCCTTGGAACAGCATCCCATGGTCTAGGAAACCAAAACGCTCTCGATGACACCATCCACGCAGCCATGCATTCATCTCCATGATGCGAGCCTCTCTGCCTTGGCCTTTACCCTCAACAGGGAGGATTGAAGAGAACACCACCTGTGCACCTAACTGCTTCACCCTCTGTCCCAGAGCCATGAAGTCACTTTTGATGCGTTCCGAGGTATACCTGGCAGTATCATTTGTTCCAACATGGATTAGCAACATTGGGTAATAGTCAGTGGGCTTGATGAGTCTCGGCAAACTCTCCGTAACATCTTGGATTTTGGCACATATATGTCAAGGAGTACCACAGGGCGCTGCCAATTTTCAATATCTGATTCCGTTTTGTAGGCTGCTTCATGAGTTGGGTCTTCAATTTCATAGATATGCTGCTGACATTTTGATTTTTGAACCATTTATAGTTTCTTCTTCTGATATATCCCTACAGCTTGTTCAACATTTCTCATCCATTGTCCAATGGTTTACTGATTAATTTTGCTAAGACCGAAACACTTATAGGGCTCCTTTCTGATCAGGGTACGTCCGGCCTGTCTGCACATCCAAAAGCTGGACAGGCCAGATTTGCACCCAATTCTGCACCCACAAGAGCTAGACGTTCCTGAGGGAGCAAAATCGGGCAAAGGGCCTGGATGGGCAGGACGTGTCCTGATTCTGTGCCATTGCACGTCCGGCTCCCTCCCCATACAACCCTCCCAATACTTTTTCATGGAGCTCTGGTGCCATGGCGCCGCCATGCAGTAGCCCCGATGCACTGTGACTGGGGCAAACTGCTTTTCCCTGCTGCCTGACCCCCCGGAGTGTCCTGCTAAGGCTGGGATCAAGCAGCGGGGAAGCCCTGCTGCTCCTCACCAGGGTTCGGGAGTCCATGGGTGTAGATTCCCTTCCTTGGGGACTTATTCCACCTCCAAGGTGGAATAAGTCCTCCATCCATCTCTGCTTCCCTGAACGTACAGGGCCGTGACTGGAATCGGCCCTGTACATCTGGGGTCATAAGCCCCTTTCTGCTCTGCCCATGTTCCTCCTCAGCCCTCACCCATCTGTGCCACGAACAGCAGGAATATATGTCTAGGCAGGACGTTCATCCCCGCTGTTCATCCCCTATGCCGCTCCCAGCACTAAGGCTCCCCGAACAAACATCGCTGTTGTACGGGAAGCCTTAGACAGGTGCAAGATAGGGTGGACCGGAGACAGAGTGAGAGTGGGGCTGTGATCCCGGACATACAGAGTCAATTCTGAGGTCAGCCCTCTACGTCCAAGACCTTCAAAGTTGATTGGGGACTTATCTAATCTCAAAGGTAGAATAAATCCCCCTGGATGGTGGGGGATCGCAGCATGGGACTTGGAGGAGCAGGTAAGGGGGCGCAGGGGGTTTCCTGCAGCCCAACCCAGACCTTGGAAGGCCAGATCAGGAATCGGGCTGCGGGAAACAAGCTTGGCTTTTTGTGGCCAGAGATCACAGCTCCTGAATGAAGCCATGGTGACATGGCACAGCAGCTCCATTCAGGAGCCTGGCTGAGTTAGCCAGGTATGTGGCTGGGCATGAGGTCACTAAGAATCAGGGCCGGCCTGCACTTTAGGCCAGGAGACTCGATTCTGATCTCATGGGCATGTCTAGCCTCTACGGGATCAAAATCAGGTGCTACCGCTGCATGCTCCGATTCTGCCCAGCCGCACAAGGAGCTGGATGGCCAGAAATAAAATTGGCCTCATAGTGTCTAGGATGCAGCATATCATCCTCCCCAGTCTATTTTGTTTGGACGTCATATTGTCCTGGTTAGACATAATGTTCAGTATCTTGGTCTCTTATTGGATTCAAGGTTATTTTTTCATGCTCAGGTGGTTAAGGTGGCTCAAGATGTATTTTTCAAGCTTTGTGTAGTGTAGAAGCTTCTTTCTTTCTGATTTCTGGGCCATGGTACAGGCCTTGGTTCTCCATCATCTGGACTACTGTAATCTGATTTATTTAGGATTACCAGGATATGTACTTAAATCTCTCCAGTATGTGCAGAATGCAGCGGCATGAGTTATTATTGGTGTTTGCAGATTTGATCATATTTCACCACTATTACGTGAGCTCCACCGGTTACCTTTTGTTCAGCAATTACAGTTAAAGTGCCTCTGCTTTGTTCACAACATATTTAATGATGATGTGCCGTTTGCTCTTAGTGCATTGATAACTTCCTACGTACTGGAGGAGCTCATGGTCTTTTGAATATTCCCTCCTGCTTTATTGTTCAGCAGGAGGGCTGCATGCTCAAATGTTTTTGGTAATAGGACCTTTGTTGTGGAATTCTTTATCTCTTGTCATTCGTAGTGGGTCAGATTTTTATTATTTCAAAAGAGTTTAAAAGCACATTTCTTTTGTGAAGTTTACTCATAGTGCTTCTTGATGGTTGACAGGATATTATTTAGCAGGAAGGGTTTGAAATTTAATTTTAGATCTTAAATTTATTTTATTGTTTAATGTATATTATTTCTGATTTATGGTATAAAATATTATCTATTTTAAATGCATTTTGATTTTCTTTCTATCTCCAAATTTTTGTTTTTATGTTTGCTGATTTTGTTTTGATTTTATGTATGTTGATTTATAAAACACCCAGTAATGTAATGATGGGCAGGTTAGAAATATTATTAAATGAATAAATACATTTTTTAAAATTTATTAAAAAAAACATTATATACCGGGGATCTTATTCACTCTCCACAATTTACATAAAACATAAGAAATAATGAAATATAATAACATAAAACATTAAAACACTGTACAAGCAAACAACAAACAAACAATTCAGGCAATTGAAACATTTACAAAAATGATCAAATCCTCTACGTATATGTGACTCCTTATTGAAAGTTACAGAAAAAAAACAGAGCTATGCCTGCCTTGGCCAGTAAGGAGCTATCACTATCATGGTTCCTTGATCCATTCTTAATTTTAGGAGAGTCTTTGCTATTAGGGGTATTGCAGGATACACATACTGAAGATTCTCTCCATAATCTAGAAGGAAAGCACAGAGAGCTAACCTGTCAGTGTCCATATACTGGAGCACTTTCCTATTCTGAGCCACTATTGGTATGTCCCACTCATGAAAGGACTGCTTGTATGGTTGAACCATGGGTATGTCGCACTCCAATGACTACTATTACTAGAGATGTTTGTGAATATTGGTAGCTCAGGTTGGTGATCATGATGTTGGATTGTTCTCTGGGTTTGATAGTTTGATTGCAGACATTTTGTCACCATTCGAAGGGAAATCATTAGTGCAGGGTCCCAGATGGTAATGTGCTTGAATGCTTGTTTGTACTTATATTGGGGTTGGTGGTGACTCAGCTCAATTTTGTTCATGGAGATTGATTGGTTGGTTTCCCTGAGGGTTGCCGAGGTGTGGTTGGTGTTTCAATTGAAGGCAAGTTCTGCTACAAGGGGACATAGGATGAGAGTGAAAGGTGATAGACTCAGGAGTAATATGCAGAAATATTTCTTTACGGAAAGCGTGGTAGATGTGTGGAATAGCCTTACAGTGGAGGTGGTGAATATGAGGACAGTATCTGAATTCAAACAAGCATGGGACAAATACAGAGGATCTCTAAAGGTAAAAAGGGGACTATTGTAGTTGATATGGAAGGGCAAACTATATAGGCCATATGGTCCTTTCTGACGTCATGTTTCTGTTTCCAAGCCTTGTTGGTGATGACTCAACTCTTTGGTCCACAGGGATTGGTAGATCAGATCTGTGTTGATATGTCTGTTTATCAAGTTTGTGGTGGAAAACCAGGCTTCCAGAAATTCTCTTTCTCTTTTTGTTTGGGTTTGTTCTATGATTTCAGCTGTGTTCCAGTTGAATTTGTGTCCTTCCATGTCTTCACAGATTGAGACCAGGGAGAGTGGTTGTGTTTTTTGCTGGCTAGTTCATGTAGTCTGGTGGATAGTTTTCTTCCTGTTTGGCTGACATAGATCTTGCCACAATCACTGCATTGAATTTTGTTCATGATGTTTGTCCTTTGATCTTTCTCTGGTTGTCCTTTTGGTTTTCACAGGATTCTTCTGAGGGTTCTGGTTGGTATGTGGGCTATTATAATGCTGTGGTCTCTTAGTAGTCTTGTGGTTATTTCAGCGGTGTTCTGGATGTAAGATTGGATGAATCGTCAAGGTGCAGTTTCCGTCTGGACATTGGAGCTTTTTGGCTGCAGGCATCTGTGGATGAAGTACCTTGTTTATTATTTATTTATTTAGCTAGGCTTATATACTGCCTTTCACCGGGTCAAAGCGGTTCATAGGAAACAGAACATTTTTTAAATGAACATATATCGTACAAGGAACAGAATAGCAGTTACATTGAAACAGTTCAATATTTTGGTAACAAAAATAATATTAAGCTTACATAGTTTAAATAGTACAATGCTATATACCAGGCATGTCCAACAGGTAGATCACAATCTACCTGTAGATCGCAGAGGGGTCAGATGTAGATCGCCAGTCCCACATGGCTCCATCTCTCCAGCTGCTCGCCCCGTTGCTAGGAGAGAGCTCGTGCCAGCAGGTAGTCTGCCAAGGGCTTGCCGCTGCGGCTGATCCTTTGCCTGTCCTTTTTTCCTGCCTGCGGGAATCTTGCCTGTGGGTGTATTGGGGGCACTTATTGTTTTCAGTATGCCAATAGTTCGTGGGTACCCCAGGGGG
The DNA here is from genome assembly GCA_033557465.1 of Ichthyophis bannanicus. Lineage (NCBI taxonomy): Eukaryota > Metazoa > Chordata > Amphibia > Gymnophiona > Ichthyophiidae > Ichthyophis > Ichthyophis bannanicus. The sequence continues at coordinate 1,803,750,126 of CM066032.1, forward strand.
CCGCCACCCGCTCCCCGCTACGCCACAGGCCCGGCGCATTACCTGGTCTCCTGCCTCTCAGAATAACCCATTCCTGCCCCCGCCCCAACATCCCTTAGAAGTGTGTTATATACCGGGCGATATCCATTCGCCCGGGCTTTACCTGAATACACTTACCGTATTAGTTGTGTCGTGTGTTGGTCTTTGGTCGCTTTATAGTTTGCTTTCATTTAGCGTTTTCGGGCAGACACAACAAAATGTCAATAATTTGGTGATTTTGGCAGGCTTTTCCAATTTTGTTCTAACTTGCCTATGCCTTGCCTTCGAATTGGTTCAAACCACTGTGACTTTTCCTTGCCTCTGCAATTTTATTTTGCCTTGCCTTTGCGTTGATTCTACACTGTTTGCAGAATTTATTAAATCGTGTGTGGTGGTGTTTGAACTTGTTTGGCGGTGTTTGATTTTATCTGGTTTGCTGGACAGGTGTTTGAGGTTTTTTGATGATTGTTTGGTGGTATTTGATTATTGGTGCCAGTATGATGGATTCATTTTTTTACTTTTAGAACTGCATATGTGATTTTGGCATCTCCAGTCCTTGTATTGCACATCATCCAGAGGTCTTTAGTTCCTATTGATCTTTAATACTTTGGGACAGTGACAGTTTTGGACCAGAGTCAGCCAGTGTTTATACTAACTTAGCAGATTTGGCCTTCTTATATCCAGCCACCCCAGTATAACGAAGATGAGTGTTCCAAAGAAGAGCAAAACCTATCACTTTCATGATGAATGGGAAATGGACTACTTCTTCATCATGCCAAGGAAGCGCTCTGGATTGCGTTGGAAAGAGGAGATGGCACTGTCATCCATACTGCTGTAGTCTACAGACCTCCGACTCAAATTGAAGAGATAGATAACAAATTGATTATAGATATTGTCAAGATAGCCACAAAGGGGGAAGATATCATTTTGGTTGACTTTAATCTACCTGATGTGGATTGGATTACTCCTTCTGCAAATCTGGAAAGAAGCAAAAAAACTGTAGATGCTCTCCAAGATGCATCACTTAGACAAATGGTCATGGAACCAACCAGGGACAGCTCAACGCTGGATTTAGTGCTCACCAACGGTGATAGCATGTCGAATGTCTGCAGGAGTGCCCCTGTGAGCAACAGCGATCATCACACGGTGTGGTTTGAGATAAAAGCCAAGGTACAGGCCAAACATAGCAAGCTCAAATTCCTAAACTTCAAAAACACTGACTTCAATAAAATGGCCGAGTACCTAAAGGAGGAGATAACGGGGTGGAAGGAGAAAAGGAAAGTGGAATTGCAATGGGCTAAACTAAAGTGGCAATAAAAGGGGCAACAGATAAATATGTAAGAAAAGTAAATAAAAACAAGAGGAGAAGGAAACCTATTTGGTTTTCTAAAGAAGTGGCTGCTCAAATAAAGGCAAAAACAACAGCTTTTGCAAAATTCAAAAGCTTGCAAACAGAAGAACACAGAAATGAATACAGGATCAGACTCAAAGAGTCAAAAAGAGAAATAAGGATAGCAAAATCAAAGGCAGAGGAAAAGATGGCTAAAGATGTTAAGGGTGGCAACAAAACTTTCTTCAGGTATACTCGGGAAAGGAAGAAGATCAGAGTTGGAATTGCAGGACTCAGAAGTGCTGGAAAAGGACTCGTGGAAAGTGACATAGAAAAAGTGAAATTGCTAAACAAATACTTCTGCTCTGTTTTTACTAAAGAAAATCCTGGAGATGGACCAGCTGTGACTCCCAAATATAAAAATGGGAATGAAGTAGATACCACACCATTCACAGAAGATGAGGTGTTGAAACAACTTGCTAAACTGAAAGTGGACAAAGCCATGGGACCGGATGGGATACATCCCAGGATACTGAAAGAGCTCAGAGAGGTTCTTGCAGGGCCGTTAAAGGATGTATTCAACAGATCCTTGGAAACATAAGAACATAAGATATGCCATACTGGGTCAGACCAAGGTCCATCAATCCCAGTATCCTGTTTCCAACAGTGGCCAATCTAGGTCATACGTACCTAGCAGTTTCCCCAAAAGACACAGGTTACACAATGCTTGTACTGGGTCAAGCACTGATATCCTGGGTCCCTTCTTAATAATGGTTTATGGACCTTTCCTCCAGGAACTTGTCCAAACCTTTTTTAAACCCAGCTACACTAACAGCCTTTACTACATCCTCCGGTAACAAATTCCAGAGTTTGATTACACGTTGAGTGAAAAAATATTTTAGTTTATTAGTCTTAAATAGTTTACCCTGTAGCTTCATTGCATGTCCCCTAGTCTTTCTATATTCTGATAACGTGAACAATTGATCTACGTTTACCCGTTCCACTCCGTTCATTAATTTATAGACTTCTATCATATCTCCCCTCAGCCGTCTCTTTTCCAGGTTAAAGAGCCCTAACCTTTTTAGCCTTTCTTCATAGGAGAGGTTCCTCAGGACTGGAGAATGGCTGATGTCGTACCTCTACACAAAAGTGGTGACAGGGAAGAAGTGTCAAACTATAGACCCATGAGCTTTACATCGGTGGCGGGAAAAGTAATGGAGGCGCTCCAGAAAGAGCGGATAGTGAACTTTCTCAAAACCAATGGGTTGCAAGATACAAGGCAACATGGTTTTACTGAAGGACGGTCTTGCCAAACAAATCTGATTGAGTTCTTTGACTGGGTGACCAAGGAACTAGATCAGGGGCATGCAATGGATGTCATCTACCTGGATTTCAGCAAAGCCTTTGATACTGTTCCTCATAGGAGGCTTATCAATAAACTCAGTAGCTTGGGGATGGGTCCCAAGATGGTAAACTGGATTAGAAATTGGTTAACTGACAGACGACAGAAGGTGATGGTACATGGAGCTCACTCGGATGAAAGGAAGATGATTAGCGGAGTGCCCCAGGGTTCGGTCCTGGGCCCGGCACTGTTCAATGTATTTGTGAGTGATATTGCTGAAGGACTGAATGGAAAAGTCTGTCTTTTTGCAGATGACACAAAAATTTGCAAGAGTTGACTCCCCCGAGGGAGTGGATGACATGAGGAAAGATCTACAGAAGCTTTGAAGAATGGTCGAATGCTTGACAATTATGATTTAATGCGAAAAAGTGCAGTGTCATGCACTTAGGAAGCAGAAATCCAAGGGAAATGTATGAAATAGGGGGCGAGAGGTTGGTGTGCACGGTTCAGGAGAAAAACCTTGGTGTGATTATCTCTGATGATCTCAAGGTGGCAAAACAGTGCGACAAGGCGGTGGCAAAAGCCAGGAGGATGTTGGGCTGCATACAAAAAGGGATTACCAGCAGAAAGGAAGAGGTACTTATGCCACTGTACAAGTCACTGGTGAGGCCTCACTTGGAATACTGTGTTCAGTTTTGGAGACCATATCTTGCAAAAGATGTAAAAAGACTGGAAACTGTTCAGAGGAAGGCGACCAAAATGATTTGGAGCCTGTGTAAGAAACCTTATGAGAAGAAACTTGAAGACCTAAATATGTACACTTTGGAGGAGAGGAGGGATAGGGGCGATATGTTTCAGACCTTTAAATACTTAAAGAGGAATGATGAACAAACAAACCTCTTCCAAAGACGGGGAAGCTGCAAAACTAGAGGGCATAACATGAAGCTGCAAGGTGGAAAATTAAAAGGCAATGTCAGGAAATATTTTTTCACTGACAGGATGGTGGATGCTTGGAATGCTCTCCCGATGGAAGTGGTGGGGGCAAATACGGTGACGGAATTCAAAACAACATGGGACAAGCACAGCGGATCCCTTTACAGCAACAGGATAAAAACAAAATAAACGGAACCATCTAACCTCTCAACAAATAGGGGTGTTCTACATGGAGTGGTGGGTCCACCCCTAAACAAAGACATGGGGAGGGGTGGCCTTCACAGTGCAACAGGTGCACCTACTCTTGCCGTATTTCTTGGCAGACTGGATGGACCATGCTGGCCTTTATCTGCCGTCATTTACTATGTTACTATGGTGAAAGACAAGTGTTGTTGTCTAATTTGTAATGCCCCAGTATCCTTGCCCAAAAAGGGTAATCTGGAACGTCATTATAAGGCTCTGCATAGCAATAAGTTTGATGCTGATTTTCCACCCAAAAGTGAAATTCGTAAACTGAAGCTCAAAGAACTTAAATCGAAATTGGCTACTCAGCAACAGTTGATGATGAAGCCAAGGTCACATTCAGTCAATGCAACCATAGCATCCTTCAAGGTCAGCAACCTGATCGCAAAGAAATGCAAACCTTTCACTGAAGGGGAATTTGTAAAAGATTGTTTTCTTGAAGCAGGTGACAATCTTTTTGAAGGATTTAAAAATAAGAAAGAGATCATAGCTGCTATTCAAGATGTACAATTGTCAAAAAACACCGTTGTGCGGCGTACAGAAAAGATATGTGGAGACACAACTGAACAATTGTTGGAGGATGTTTCAAATTGTGTTGCTTTCTCACTCCAACTGGATGAATCTGCAGACATAAGAGACAAAGCCCAATTACTAGTCTTTATCCAGATGGTTTTTGAAGACTTCAGTGTTAAAGAAGAACTACTTGGAATGATTTCTTTAAAAGGGAGAACTTATATGCTTGCTTTTGTAAGTTGTTGGAAATGCATAAAAAATAAAAAAAATAAAAGGGAGAACTACCGGTCAGGAAATATTCAGTTCTTTCCATTCTTTTGTGACAAAGTGTAATCTTCCATTGCATAGACTTGTTTCCATCACTACTGATGGAGCAAGAGCAATGACAGGTGAGGTTAACGGTTTCATAGCCCTCTGTATTTATTTATTTATTTATTTAACACTTATTTATATACCGCATCTTCCAGCGATCAGTTGCGGTGTACATTTAACAACAATTAACAATGCAGAGCTTGTTTTACATAGAACAATGCAGAGCTTGTTTTACATAGAACAGTTATAACTTTTTACAATGAACATCTTAACTTGAACAACAAAGTGTATGTAAAAACTATGCGGCATGACGGCATGACGACTTCCCAGATTTCCTTTCTTACCACTGCATCATTCACCAGCAAGTTTTGGCAAGCAAGAGACTCAATGCAAAGACTGTCATGGACATCACTTTCAAAATTGTAAATTCAGTTCATGAAAGATCACTTCAAAGACGGCTTTTCAATCTTACTCTTAATGAAGGGGCAGCAGAAATCATCTTGCACACAGATGTAAGGTGGCTAAGTAGGCACAAATTTCTGCAAAGATTTTTTGATTTGCCAAATGAAATAAGATGTTTTTTGAAGGAGAGGGGAGATGACCAAGCAGAGTTGGAAGATGAGGAATGGTTATGTGATCTGGCATTTCTCGCTGACTTTACAGGCAAACTAAGTGATATGAACCTTGAACTTCAAGGTAAAAGACAAATGCATTGGCAAGATAATGAGTACAGTTTCATCCTATAAGAGCAAATTTGAGCTAATGATGACTGACCTTGCAAACAACACTTTTGATCATTTTTCTAAAACGCAGGACCATCTGGGACAATATCCAAATTTCAGAACGAGAAGTATGTGACAGAAATCTGTTCTGTTATCCAGGAATTCAAAAATAGATTCTGTGACTTCCAAAAAATTGGAACAGTTGTGGAGTACTTGTCATACCCATTCAAAGTAGATGTGGACATTAAAGAAACTGCAGCTGCTATCAGTAAAAATTACTCATTAAACAAGCCATCTCTTGAAAACAAAATATTAACCCTTAAAAATGACATTTTTCTCAAGACCCGTGCTGAGCAAGAATCGTTTTGGAAGCTAGTGCCTAGAGACAAATTTCCCAACTTGAGAAGATGCAGTGAAGCTGTACGCTCCTGTTTTGGTTCAACTTATTTGTGTGAATCTGCGTTTTCCCATCTGAAAATGACAAAGAGTACACAACGTTCCAACATGACAGATGAACATCTCTAGGATTCCCTGAGACTGGCCCTCACGCAATATTCACCCAACTTCAAAAAGCTGGTGGATGAAATGCAGGCTCAGACATCTCACTAATGAACAAGAGCGAAATATTAAAGATTGTGCAAGATCAGCCTGGATCAATACTCGACCTAAATTTAACACAAATTACTCAATAAAAGTTAAAGAAAGTTATTAAGACAGTTAAAGAAAGTTATTACTCAATAAAACTTCAAGAAAAAATGTACTTTCCATTTCCCCTCGCAGTTTTTACTGGATGTTCAGTTCTCTGTTTTGTTTTTGCTTAATTTGCTTAACAGCTGATCACATCCAAATAAATGACAGAAGATTCATTAAAAATGGGGGGTGGGGGGGGGGAATCCTACAACTTTATTGGGTTAAAATTTAATTTGAAACTAATTTGAAACTTAATTTTCATGGTGTTAGATCACCGGCACTTTTGGCCGGAAAAAGTAGATCATGACCTGTTCGAAGTTGTACATGCCTGCTATATACAAACGTTGAAACTAAATGTTATGTTCAAACCATTTACAGCTTTGAGTCTATTTTGATAGTGTCATGTTGAAGGGGTGTTAGGTGGAGGGACCAAAATATTCAGCGAATAGGTGGGTTTTCAAGTGTTTGTGGAAGGAAGGGAGACTGGTAATGTTTCTTAGGGTGTCCGGGAGTTCCATAGGGAAGGAGCATAGAGTTCAAAAGCTTTGTGGCAAGTTTGTTGTTTGTATTTAGATTACCAGCTCGGTATTTAGTTTACCAGCTCGGTAACTGTTAAAATGTAAATAGTTTCCCCCAGTTCAAATCCATGTTATGTCTCCTGTTATATGTAAACTTAGAACAGATTTGACTGTCCGAGTATTATATTGCTTAATGTAAACCGCACTGATAACAAAGAGCGCGGTATATAAGAGCTGTTAAATAAATAAATATTGTGATATGTAAAGTTTGTTGACTGTCGTACATCTTCGTGTCTGTTTGTAGGGGGTTTCTGTAGCAGAGATTTGAGGCAGGTTTGCTGGTGGGAGTGAAGCGCTTTGTGAGTGAGGAGGACACATTTATATTTGATTCGGTAAGGGGTAGCCAGTGTAATTATTTCAGGATGGGGGTAATGTGGTCGTATTTAGCAGCTACCTAGATGATATGAGCAGCTGTGTGGCACTTTGGTGGCTGCTGTAGAAGTTCAGGATTTGGTCTATGTGTATTACTTTCCTGTAGACCAGTGGTTCTCAACCTTTTTTGTACCGTGACCCCTTTTACCATTGGTCAACTTGTGGTGACCCCCAATGATAAAATCAAATGTGTCTCTCTTTCTTTATCGTTAACATATTGTCACTGTAATCATTTGTTGAATTATTAATATATTATAGGCCTTTGCAATATGTTTTTATTTATAAAATTTACTTATTTAAACCACAATAACGTGTAACAATATTTGATTTCAAAATTATGATGCTTTTGTAGTCAAATCACCAATATGAAATAAAATTATTTTTTCTACCTTTGTTGTCTGACCAATTTATTCTCTGATCATGCTGGTCCCGATCTGAGGCTTCTGCTTTCCTGTCTTCTCTTAGCTCTCTTTCTGTGGTCTATGGTCCATCTGCCATTTCTTATCTCTTCTTTCATTTTCTTCACTTCTTTCCATCAGCCTATTTCCAGTCCCAGTAACCATACCCAGTATCAGCCCCTTTGTAGTCCTCACTCCCAGTACCTTCCAATGTCAACTTGCATTCCCATGACTGCCTCTGGTGTCCATTCCCTTCCAGTCCCCCTCCTTCCCCACTGACCAGTCCCTTCTAGTACAAATACCATGGCAGCCCCTCTCAGATCCACTCCCTTCCAGTTCCATTCTCCCATCCCCTCATATCAGCCCATTTGTAGCCTTAGCCCCCAGTTTTCTTCCAGGGCCAGCAGCTCTATCCTCCCCTCCACACAATCAGCCCATTCCCAGTCGAAGCCCCCAATCAGCTCGCTTCCAGTGCTAGTCCCCTCTCAACCGCATTGCCAGTGCTAGGCTCCCCTAATCAGCCCATTACCAGTCCTACTCCCATGCCATCAGCCCATTACCAGTCCTAGCCTCCTCTAATCAGCCCATTTCCAGTCCTAACCTCCCCGATCAGCTCATTTCCAATGCTAGCCCCCCATCAGTCCATTACTAGTCCTACCCCCCTATCAGCACATTACCAGTCCCAACCCCCCCTTGATCAGTCCATTCCCAGTCCTAGCCTTCCCTAATCAACCCATTACCAGTCCTAGCCCCCCCATCTGACCATTATAATCCTAACCCCCCTCTGTTCAGCATTTATCCCCCGTCTGTCCAGTATGTCCCCCGTCTCTTCCCTTTGTCCATGTCAGCCCCCCTCTGTCAATGTCAGCCCCCTCCCTCCCTCCATCTATCCATCCCTCCATATCAGCCCCCCTCCCTCCATGCCAGCCCCCCTCCCTCCCTCCCTCCATCCATCCCTCCATGTCATCACCCCCTCCCTCCTTCCATGTTAGCCCCCACATTGTCCATGTCAGCCCTCCCTCCCTCCATGTCAGCCCCCCCTTTGTCCATGTCAGCCCCCTCCCTCCCTCCATTTCAGCCACCCCTCGGTCCATGTCAGCCCCCCTCCCTCCCTCCATCCATCAGCTCTCCCCCCCTCTATGTCAGCCCCCCTATCCATGTCAGCCCCCCTCCCTCCCTCCCTCCCTCCATCCAACAATCAGCTCTCCCCTCCCTCCATGTCAGCCCCCTCCATCCATCCATCCATCCCTCCATGTCAGCCCCCTCCTTCCCTCATGTCAGCCCCATTGCAGGTTCCCTGCCCCCTCCTCCCCTCTCCCTGTCTCCCTGCTACTGCCCTGTTCTTCTGCAGCCGCGGCTCCCTGCCTCTTTGGGAATCGCGCGCTGCCGAGAAGCGGACTTGGCAGCAGCAGCAACTTATTTATTTATTTATTTATTTAACATTTTCTTCTATACCGCGCTATTAAAATCAGCGCGGTGTACATCGAACAAGAATACTGCAATGTATACAAATAACATTGAGTTTACAAATAACAGGGAATTGAACATGGGGGAGAAAACGGGGAAACTAAATACATATTAACTCAAACTATGTGCAATGCTCTAATGTAACTGGGTGTTGCATTAGTTTTGTGAAGGTTGGTAGGGTTTGGGGGACTACCTATTATTTGTGGTGTTGACGTGCAGGGGCGACTGGTGTGTGGGGGAAGTTTGCAGGTTGTTAGTTGTGCTTCTATCGCTGGAGGTTTCTGAGTAGCATTTTGTGAACAGGTGGAGCTTTATGGCTTTTCTAAATAGGATGAGGCTTTTTATTCCACGGATTTCGTGGGGGAGTGCATTCCAGTTTGAAGGGGCAAATAATGAGAAGGCTCTGTTGGATGTAGCTTTTGTGCACCTAGTCATTAACTTAGGGACTGCTAATGTGTTCCGTGCAGTAGATCTTCTGTTTCTGTTTTCTGGGGTGCCATGAATTAGTTTGCTGATTGGTGTAGGGGGGTAGTTATTTAGGGCTTTGAAAGTGAGGACCAATGATTTGTATTGGAGCCTGGCATGTAGAGGTAGCCAATGCAATTCTTTCATGATGGGTGTTATGTGGTCGGATCTTGACGATCCGGAGAGGACTCTTGCGGCTGCATTCAAGGCTAAGCGGAGGGGGTTTAAAGTTGATTGTGGGAGGCCGTGCAGGATGATGTTTGCAAAATCGACATGTGGAAGGACTAGTGCCTGGAAGGTTGTCCGATAGTCTGTGAAGTCCAGTAGGTGTCGAAGGTGGCGTAGAGTTCTGATTTTATGGTATATTGCCTTTGTGATGTTTTTGATATGCGTTGTCATGTTCAGGTGCTGGTCCAGGGTGATGCCGAGGTAACGGATTGTGGATTTGGACTTCAACTCTACATTGCTGACACGTAGTGATGAAGGAGGTATGAATTTGAGGTTCTTTGTGACAAATAGGACATCTGTTTTACTGTGATTGATCCGTAAGTTTTGTGATAATAGCCAATTGGCTACTGCTTCGAAGCAGTTGATGATTGGGGAGAGCACTGGTTGGTCTATCAAGAACGGCATGTAAAGGAGGATGTCATCAGCGTATGCCAGGCACTTTACGTTGAAGGATCGAATCAAGTCACATATCGGCTGCATATAAATGTTGAACATCAGGGATGATAAGGACGATCCTTGGGGAACTCCCTGTGCTTGCAGAAATGGTTTGGAAGATGCTTGGCCAACCTTGACTTGTTGCCACCTATTAGATAAGTAGGATTCACACCATTTTAGCGCTGTGCGCTTTTTCTTTTTTTTTTTAACAGCGGAGTGAGGCGACCCCCGCTGAATCCTGTGGCGACCCCCGTGGGGGTCACGACCCACAGGTTGAGAACCGCTGCTGTAGAGTGATGTATAGAATTCGCTGCTTTTGGTTCTCATGACATGAACATCTAGGAAGGGGAGTTGGTTGTCCTTGGCTGTTTCCATTGGGCCCGATTCCATCCCACGAATAGCAGGGATGGACATGCCCTTCCCCCCAGTGTCTAACCTCCCCGCTGGTTGTACGGGAAGGTTAGACGGAGGTGGGGAAGGGGCAGATCAGGGACAGAATTAGGGTGGGTGGTGGACAGTCACCAGCCCTGGACATACAGGGCCAATTGTAATGTTGGCCCTCTATGTCCAGGGCCGGCAAATTGTGTGGGGAAGTTATTCCACCTCTGAGGTGGAATAACGTACCTGATGCTTTTTTATGGCAGGCCCGGGGCACGGATGGGGCAGGGGGGAACCTGAGGACATTCCCTGCAGCCCAACCCTGGCCCTAGGAGGCGGGATCGGGGGTCAGGCTATGGGGAAAGCCTTTGTTGAGCCGGCTGGGATCGCGGCTTTACAATGGAGCCATGCTGCCATGGCAACCGGACGCCATGGTGGCGCAGCTCCACTGTAAAGCCCTGACTGAGTTAGTCAGGCTTTCCCTGAATGTGCAGGCCAGGCTGAATCGCAATCCCAGCCTGCACATACAGGGCTGTTTATGATTCTGGTCCCATGGGGCTAGACATGCCCTGCGGGATCAGAATTGCAACCCCCTCTGAACGTCTGGTTCATACTGGATGTACAGAGTGGGTGTATATCTGAGATGGAATGAACCTGATTGTTAACCAGTCTTCGAGGGCATCCAGTTCACAATGGAAATGGCCAACGACAACAAAATTCCGTTCCCAACCATTCAAAGTGCCACAAACAAAGCTGCATAAAAACACTACTCAGAAGAGTAGAATCCCATTGCAACATGACAGAAGCTAAAACAGAAGAGAATCACCTATTCAAGGCATTAACAAGGAACAATACCCATGAAACTACATCCGCAGATGCCTGCAACCAGGGGCAGCTCAAGGCAATCTGCTGCCTGAGGCGAAGAATGAGATGGCGCCCCCCCCCCACACCTTACAGGGGGGGTGGGGCTTTTTCAGAAATCCAATCAAAAACTGAATCAAACCAAAAAGCCAATTAGATTATATGGAGGAAATGCAAGATGTTTGCACACAGGGCCGTAACGAGCTGCAATCGCGCCCTGTGCGACTTGCAGCTTGGGCGCATGCCCCCCCTCTCCCCCATAGCTACGTCCAGCGCTGCCTGCTCTTTCCCTGCTACTGCCGCCCTCTGTTTTTTTCAAGGTAGCGCCGGCAGCAGGGAAAAAGCAGGCAGCGCTGAACGGAGGTATGGGGAGGAGGAGGGGGGCATGCGCCCTATCTGAAAGGCACCAGCACTTTAAACAGATCTGTCCCTCCCTGCTCTGACATCGCGTCGGAGGAGGGAGGGACCAGACCTGCTTAAAGTGCTGCGAAAAGGCTTGGGGGGTGCATTTTGGCTGCCTGCTATTGTCCTGCCAGCGATGGCATGGCAACAGCAGACAGCCGAAATGCGCCCCAAGCCTTTGCGCCCTGTGCGTCTGCACCGCTTGCACAGGGCTAGGTACAGTCCTGTTTGCACACCAAGGAACTAAAAGACAGGAAGAACCAACAGCACAGTTTATAAAACTAAATTATAACTCATTTTTAATTTGTTGTTATAAACCTCATTATGATTCTTGCTTTTTCTTTTTCAACATATATTTTGCATCCACAGTAGGTGCAGAGCAGAACCAGGACATTCACCCACAGAACTCAATATTTAAAAAAAAATCTGATTCTGATCATCTCACTACTATTCTCCAGTACCAGGCATATTGCGAACTAATACAAAACCCTACAACAAAGAGCAAACCTACCATAACATACCATATCAGCACAAACTTCCAAAACTCATATAAGGAGCCCATCCAAAAAAAGCATCACTGTAAATACTACAGTGGGCCCTGGAACATCCATACACCTATTTGAAATGCTGAACAAGTCAAATTACTACACTACAGCATAGATCTTTATGTACAAACTCCATGTTAACAGAACACCTGACCTCAGTCACACATTCACAACATCGACCCTCACCAAGTACAGAATAAGTAACCTACAATCTAAAGTAAAAATAAAAATATGTAGACTAAACTTAAACTGAAACCCCAAGAAGCCAGAGTCCACATGCAGTGCAACATCGGATAAATAAGAGATGCAGTTCCCCAATACTGTGTAAAATATAAAAATAGCACAAAGTCCAATCACTAAAATTAAATAAAATTATTTTTTCTTCTATTGTTATCTGACCATTTTATTCTCTGATCATGCTGGTCCCGATCTGAGGCTTCTGCTTTCCTGTCTTCTCTTAGCTCTCTTTCTGTGGTCTATGGTCCATGGTCCATCTGCCATTTCTTATCTCTTTTTTTGCTTCTTCACTTCCTTCCATCAGCCCATTTCCAGTTCCAGTAACCCTCTCCATTATCAGTCCCCTATCCAGTCCTTCCCTCACAGTACCTTCCAATGTCAACCGTCTTGCATTCCCACGATTGCAACTTGTGTCCATTCCCTTCCAGCCTCCCTCCTTCCCCACTGTCATAAGAACATAAGATATGACATACTGGGTCAGACCAAGGTCCATCAAGCCCAGTATTCTGTTTCCAACAGTGGCCAATCTAGGTCATATGTACCTAGCAGTTTCCCCAAGAGACACAAGTTCCACAATGCTTGTACTGGGTCAAGCATTGATATCTTCGGTTACTTCTTAATAATGGTTTATGGACCTTTCCTCCAGGAACTTGTCCAAACCTTTTTTAAACCCAGCTACACTAACAGCCTTTACTACATCCTCCGGTAACAAATTCCAGAGTTTGATTACACGTTGAGTGAAAAAATATTTTCTTTTATTAGTCTTAAATAGTTTACCCTGTAGCTTCATTGCATGTCCCCTAGTCTTTCTATATTCTGATAACGTAAACAATCGATCTATGTTTACCCGTTCCACTCCGTTCATTAATTTATAGGCTTCTATCACATCTCCCCTCAGCCGTCTCTTTTCCAGGTTAAAGAGCCCTAACCTCTTTAGCCTTTCTTCATAGGAGTATCCTTCCATCCCCTTTACCATTTTGGTGGCTCTTCTCTGAACCTTTTCTAAAATTGCTATATCCTTTTTAAGATACGGCAACCAGAATTGCACACAATATTCAAGGTGCGGTCTCACCATGGAACGATATAGAGGCATTATAATATCTTTTGTTTTATTTTCCATTCCTTTCCTTATCATACCTAGCATTCTATTTGCTCTCTTGGCTGCCGCTGCACACTGGGCCGAGGGTTTTAACATGGTATCCACAATGACGCCTAAATCTTTTTCCTGGGTGGTGCTTCCTAATGTGGAACCTTGCATCGTGTAACCATAGTTTGGGTTGTTCTTCCCTAGGTGCATAACCTTGCACTTGTCCACATTAAATTTCATCTGCTATTTTGATGCCCAGTCTTCCAATTTATCAAGATCCTCTTGCAATTTTTCACAATCCTCTTGGGTTTTAACAACTTTAAATAGTTTTGTGTCATCTGCAAATTTGATAACCTCACTCGTTATTCCACTTTCCAGGTCATTTATGAATATGTCAAAAAGCAGCGGACCCAGCATAGATCCCTGGGGTACACCACTATTCACCTTTCTCCATTGGGAAAATTGGCCATTTAGCCCTACCCTCTGCTTTCTATCTTTTAACCAGTTCCTGATCCACAATAGTACACTGCCTCCTATCCCATGACTCTTTAGTTTTGCCAAACGTCTCTGATGAAGGACCTTGTCAAAGGCTTTCTGAAAGTCCAGATACACAATATCAACTGACTCACCTTTGTCCACCTGTTTATTCACTCCTTCAAAAAAACATAACAGATTAGTAAGACAAGATCTTCCTTGTCTAAAGCCATGTTGGTTGTCTCCCATTAGGTTGTGACTATCTACATGCTGAGTAATTTTATTCTTTATGATGGTTTCTACCATTTTTCCCGGTACTGACGTCAGGCTCACCGGTCTGTAGTTTCCCGGATCACCCCTGGAACCCTTTTTAAAAATTGGTGTTACATTGGCGATCCTCCAATCCTCAGGTATTAGAGATGATTTTAATGATAGTTAAGCCCCTTCTAGTCCAAATACCATCCCAGGTATTAGCTCACGTCCACTCTCAGTGCCACCCCCCCACCCCCCGTCAGCTCCCTTCCAGTCACCCTACCCTCTGTCCATCCCCCTTCTAGTGTCATTGGCATGTCAGCTCCCTTCCAGCTTCCTCCCCATTGCCCAGCTACCTACCACTCCCATCCCCAAGTGTCAGCTCCCTACCAATCCCCCTTCAGTACATCCCAGGTGTCAGCTCCATTCCAGCTCCCTCCTTCCTCTGCCATATCAGCTCCTTTCCAGTCCTCTCCTTCCCCCGTGTCAGCTCCCTTTCTGCCCTCTCCTTCCGCTGGCAGACCCTCTCAGTATCCGCTCTCTTCCAGTGCTATTCTCCCATCCCCTCGCATCAGCCCATTTGTAGCCCTAGCCCCTAGTTTTCTTCTAGGGCCAGCAGCATTCACCTCCCCACCCCCATTAGCCCATTTCTAGGCCCAGCCTATTTCCAGTCGTATCCCCCTTATCAGCCCATTACCAGTCCTAGCCATCCCAATAAGTCCATTTCCAGGCCTAACCCCACCAATCAGCCCTTTACCAGTCCTAGCCCCCCTCCTGATAAGCCCATTTCCTGTTCTAACTCCCCATAAGCCCATTTCCAGTTCTAACCCCCCCATAAGCCCATTTCCATCCTAGCCCCCCTCCCAATCAGCCCATTTCCAGGTATAACCCCCCCCCCCCATTAGCCCATTTCCAGTCCTAGGCCTCCTCCATCAGTCTATTTCCAGCCCTAACCCTCCCCACCATCAATCTATTACAATGCTATCCCCTCCCCCCCCATCAGCGCAGCCCAGCCCGACCTTCAAAGGGAAATTTAAAATTAAAAAAAAAAACCAAAACATTGGTTATGATTATGGTTAGGCATTTGATATACCGCCCTTTACTTATGCATCAGAGCGGTTTACATGTATATACTAACAGGTACCTTTTATTCCCTTGTCCCTGCAGGGCTCACAGTCTAAGTGTACTTGAGGCAACTGAGGGTTAAGTGGCTTGCCCAAGGCCACAAGGAGCAGCCATGGGACTAGAGACCCCATTCCCTCCAGCCTGAGGTTACTTGTCCCCATTGATCTGGAGCCACAGTAGCAGCAGCAAAATGAAGTGCCCCACGGTCCCCGGCAGAGCTCTCCTTTCAGCACCGGGCTGCTTTTCAGAGCCGCGAAGGAAGAGTTTCCCTTTCTCATGGCTCTGTTATTTGAGCCCTCCGGCACTGATGGGAAACAGGAAGGAAGTTTCCCATCAGCGCTGGCAGGCTCAAATATTAGAGCTGCGATAAAGGGAAACTCTCCCTTCGTGGCTCTGAAAAGCAGGCCGGCGCTGAGAGCTCTGCCGGCGAGGAGTGGGGACTGCGGGGAACTTCATTCTGCTGCTGCTGAGGTGACAGCGGCAGCGGCTCCGACTTGATGGGTTTTTTTTGGTTTGTTTGATTTTTTTGAAGTCCGGGTGAGGCGGTCTTTTTGGGGGCAATTTTTGCCGCCCCCAAAAAGTTGCCGCCTGAGGCCACTGCCTCACTCAGCCTCATTATAGAGCCGCCCCTGCCTGCAACCAAAAAGCCCCAACCTCCAGACTGAAAGTGAACCCCAATGATTCACCCTCCCTTACATCCAAAACACCTCTGAAATAACCGCAAGACTACTAAGAGACCACAGCATTACAACAGTCCACAAACCAACAGTGACCTGAGATGAATCATGTCAAAACTGAAAAGACAACCAGAGAAAGATCAAAAGACAAACGTCATATATAAAGTTCAGTGTGGTGACTGTGACAAGAATTATGTAGGCCAAACAAGAAGAAAACTATCCACCAGATTACATGAACACCAACTAGTCAGCAAAAGACACAACCCACTCTCCTTGGCCTCAATCCATGAAGATGCTGAAGGAAACAAATTCAAACAAAAAGAGAGAATTTCTGGAAGCCTGGTTTTCCACCACAAACTTGATAAACAGACATATTGACATAGACCCATTCTACCAATCCCTGTGGCCCAAAGAGCTGAGGCATCTCCAATAATGCCCAGGAACAGCAACCATATCCCAGCAACCCTCAGGGAAACCAACCAACCAAACACTGCATACCAAAGAGCTGAGGCATTGCCAACAAAGCTCAGAAACAGCAACCACACCCCAGCAACTCTCAGAGAAACCAAACAATCAATCCCTGTGAACCAAAGAGCTCAGGCACCACCAACCCCAATATAAGTACAAACACAAGTATTCAAGCACATTACCATCTGGAACCATGCACTGATGATGTCCCCTCAAATGGTTATGAAGCATCTGCAATCAAACTATCAAGCTCAGAGAACAATCCAATATTACTACTACTTGTAATCATTTGTATAGCACTACAAGGTGTGCGCAGAACTGTACATATGGATGTATGACACGTCCCTGCTCATCAGGGCTTACAATCTAATCAAGATGAAAAAACATCACAGAAATGGAGACTAGAGTATAGCAAGATACACATAAGTAGTGGACAAGAGGATGAGGAGCATCAGGATCCAAAAGCAGCCTCAAAGAGGTGGGTCTTCAGCCTGGACTTGTATAGGACCTCTCATATTGTTGTAATACATGGCTCAAGTTTGTCTGTCAGGTTGTTGACTTTCCCTGACAGATATGAGGTTCTGAGAGTCATCCCATGGGAAATCGCCCAGTTCCACTTTCTGACAGTTTCCCAATAAAGGAGGTATGATCCTGTTCCCCTGTTGGCCAGGTTGCAGTGATCCATCCATGAGGACAGAGAGTCCCAGTGACATTTGTTGATACAGATTACATCTAAGAGCCTGTAAGTACTATGAGTTCATTGCATGCTCAAGGTACATTGAGTTTACCTATTCTGAAATGTTCCCAGAACATAACATATACTGTTGAAGTCATATGACCCAACATCCTCAACATGCCCCACAGTGACATCTGCCAACTCTGTTGTATCTCTCTCACTAAAGAGAATCTGTGTGGCTATTCTTCCTCGAGGAAAAATAGGAAAGGCTTTCACCTGAATGGTGTCCAGTAGAGCTCCTGTAAACTCCAATTGAGGTGGCAGGCTTGATTGGGACTTTGGCTAAGTTATGACGAATCCTAGTGACTCCATCACCCAAATGGTCATAGTAATTGACCTTTGATCTCTTTCTTGAGTTGTGGCTTTGACCAACTAAATGTCCAATGGACTCATGCACCTCCAATCTGTGTATACATACTGCTACTACTGCAAGGCACTTGGTGAATATGTGGGGAGCTGACGAGAGGCCACATGGCAGAATGCGGAACTGGAAGTGTGTTTCCCTATTATGAATCTGAGATACTACTTGTGGGTGGGATGTACAGTATCTCTATGTGGGTGTAAGAATCCTTTAAATTTGGAGAACATAACCAGCCTCCTTTTTGAAGAGAGAATAAGGGTGCCAAGGAAACCAATTTTATGTCACACTTTTCCAGTAGTAGGTCAAGGAGAGCTGCATTCTAGTACAGTAGCTGTTTCCTTATCCCCAGAGAGTTTACAAACTAAATTTGTACCTGAGCCAATGGAGGGCTGAATGATTTGTCCAAGATCATAAGCATCGTGTAAAACAGAACAAGAAGAAGAGCAAACCTCAATATGCTTCTAATTCTCAATTCTGTGAGAAAATTGAAACAAGCAACAACCAATACTGCCTTCTCTTATTATGCACCCAATCAATGGAACAAACTACCCCTCAACCTGAGAGAGATTAAAGACCTTATTTCTTTCAGGAAAGAGCTTAAAACATATCTTTTCGCTCAACACTACTACAACCTACAGCCCACTCTTGAACACTTATCACAAGAATACTCGACACAACTTACACAAGTTTATCCTACCTAATTCAAAGATTCACTCAGCATTTTGCACCTTCATCAACAACCATGGTACACTGTCATAAATGTATAATAATCAGTTTCATCAATGGCTGCTTTAATAATTCTCTGTAAATAGTAAATGATTGATGTAAATAGTTTTTAAAGAGTTGAACATGTTCCATGTATCATAGTTTATTTTTTGTGCAAGAATGTTCTATGTAATTCAATGTTTCAATGGTTTATTAACTTGTTCTCTGTAAACCGCCCCTGATCTCTGGAAGGGGCGGTATAAAAAAGTACACAAATAAATAAATAAATAAGCATCAGTAGAATCTGAACCTATTTTTTCTAGCTCCCAGCCTGCTATTCTAAGACTATGATACTTGTTCAAGCCCCTTAGGTCTAGGATGGGACGGAATCCCCATATTCTTCCATGATCAAGAAATACTTATTTCTATCCTATTTCCCCTGGTAAAATGGATTTCACCACACTGGCTTCTAAGAGGGAAGACAGCTCCTATGAGAGTATTTCCTGATGTTGAGAATTTGACCACAATACTCTCGATGAGCGATTTGGTGGTAGCCAAATAAATGGTTTCTCTCATATGGGTGATCTTTAGAACTCAGCAATCATAGAATATAATGGACCAACCATTTGCAAAGAACCCTAGCCCCTTAATACTTGGAAGTTGTCTGAATACTGAATACTGGTTATATTCTTGTGAAGGCAGTCAAAACCCCACCCCAGATTTTGAGCAAGATAGAGATTGGGTCTTCTTGGCCCTTTGATATCTTCGTTGAGAGTGAGGAGAAGGATACCTATGTCTACAAGAGCAATAAGATCTCCTTTGCCCTGCATACTGGAATCTCCTGGAGGAAGAGGATGCTGGGTCAGAAGTGGGCCGGGAGAGGGCTTTAAGGGTATCTGTGTTTACTTTTATTAGAAATACAGCCTCCTTAACCTCATCTCTAAAGAGATTCTCATCCTAGCATGACACATCTGCAAGCTTTTGCTGTATTTCATATCTAAGATCTGAAGCACGGAGCCATGAGAGTCTTTGGGTACCAAACACCCTAGCAGAAGCTCTGGATGCTGTCTCAAATAAACCATAGGTTGCTCGGACCACATGTCTTCTGCCCTGCAAGGCCTTCTGATGAGGGAGAGCATCTACAGGCTCCTTCATTTCGCACATGAGTCACACGTACATACCCCTGAGGAGCTGGAAGAGGAGCTTAGTGATTAGACGCCAGGGAACAAACCCCAATGATGATTATTATGGCTTTGGGAAAGTCACTTATGCCTCTATTGTCACAAGTACAAATTTAGATTGTAAGTCCTCTGGGGACAGGGAAATAACTACTGTGCCTGAATGTAACTCGCTTTGAGCTACTACTGGAAAGAGATGAGCTAAATTTAGAAAAAAAGTTATGTGGGATGTTAGCATAATGTTCTGAAAGAATTTCCTCCCAAAAGGCTGCAGTGTTTGGGTCTCCATCCGTGAGGTACCAAAGAATAAGATTTAGAACTCTTGGCTCTTTTAAGGCGGATTCAACCACCATATTTCTGAAATCCAGGAGCCTTGTGAACTCTGTACATAGGGTCTACTTGCTTTTAATAGGATGAACCAAGAGAGGGGTTTCCCAAATTCTCATTCTAAAAATCCTTGAGGCTTCTATGAACAGGACCTTTAACTACTTCCTTGGGAGGATAGAGGTATTAGAAGATATTCAGTGCTTATGTCCTGGGTTCTTCCTTCATTTCTAATTTTAAATGGAATTCTATTACCTTAATAAAATCAATAAAGAGGAGATCCTCAGGCGGGGACTTTCTTCTTTCATGAGTGGAGTTGGATCTGATGGTAAACTAGATGAACCCTCTTCATCAGAGAATTTTGCTCATAGTTCATAGTCAAAATAGTTCATAGTCAAAATCCCAGGAGTGCTTAGTTTAAGACCCTGAAAAAAACTCCCAAGGGAGATGTCTACTTCTATACCTGCCTCGACCTCCATACATCAGTGTAAGTGGACTATGAATGAGGGTGTCAAGATAACAATGATCTCTGATGTCTCGGTAAAGCTTCCGCCCTCAATGCACTGCGGCTAGATACCGGTGCAATAGACATCAGACCTGAGGTCCTTTGAGGTCTCAGCATCGGTGACTATGTCCTCCAGGCAATGTTTGAGTTTCAAGGATTTGCTGGAATACTTGATGATTTGAGATAAACGATGTTGATGCCACTATAACATTGAGCAAGGATGCTTTCCAGATGTTTATCAATCTTTATGAGCTCCTCCTGGAAAACAGTTGATGCCAAAAGCATTGTGGATTCGGTAGGAGTGGCTATGTCTCCTGAGTCATTTGGGGAGTAATGGTGGCTTGGTCTCGAGTCCCTGGAGGCTGTAGCAGCCCCATTGGCACCAAGGAGGATGAACTGTCATTTTGGTGGAGGCACCTCAAGAACATTGGTGATGTTGGTGCCTCAGCGCTTTTGATGTAGTGCTTTGAAGGGGTTCAATGTCAATGCATTCTAGCCTTCTCCTGATGTTCAGTATCACAGGCTCTTGATGATGATGAAAAAGAGGATGAATTCTTCCTTTTCTTTGGGAAGGATTCGGTTGATCTCTACTCTTGATGGGCTCTATCAATGCTTGATGCTTAGAGTGTTCGATGCACTCCCGAGTGTCGATGCATCTGCAGCATCTGATGCAGCTCCTGAACCTATAGAAATGAAAGCCTCTGATGCTCATGTCATGGATTGCATTTAAGAGTGCAAAAATTAATGCCCACTGTTGTTCATGGCCATGAATTCCTTTCTTTGACATCTATAAACACAAATGATATTGAAAGGGTTCATAGTCAGGCTCCAGCAATGCAAGCAACATTTGGGTATCTATTACAGATATGTTCTTGCACATCAGGAACCTTTTTTAAGCCACTAGGGTTTTACTCTGGGTTATATAACTGGAAAGGATTGTCCCAATGAAATCAAATGACTTCATAATTATTGGTACCCAACTGGGGTGCATGAGGCTGAAGAAAATAAGCCTGAATGGGTGGATGCAAAAAATAAAGAAAACTTAATGACCGAAAACCTACCTAAGGAATTATGAACCCACATGATAATGACAGTAGCTGTAAAAATATTTATGTGTGTGAAAGAAAAAAGCCAGCAGAGCGCTGGGAGACATGTCTGAACAGCTCTGTAGAAGAAAGACTGGAGGGTCATGTGACAGTGGCAGGTGGGAAGATGGCACACGTGCAGTAGAGCTTCTGCGTGGTTGCTGTTAAATGATGTCACCCAGCTGTGAGGACTTCCTTCCTGCTTGTCCTCTGAGAACTTAAGCTCCTACGCTTGACTGAAAATAGGGGACACATTTAGGCACCTAACTTAAATGTTGAAATTTATTTTATTTACATTCTCTTATATACCGTGCTATTCTGCATCAGTGTGGTTTACATTGAACAAACTGAAATTACATTGAACAGGGCATTATAACTTGGAGATAACTATTTTACAGGGAACATGGGCTATGGAGGTTTAAGTGACTTGCCCAAGACCACAAGGAGCACCTGTGGGACTAGAAACCCCAGTCCTTCCGGCCCAAGGTTGCTGTCCTCTAGTGGGATTTGAACCCCTGACCTTCCGGCCTGAAGTACCTTGCCCCAACCACTAGGCCACTCCTCCACTCCAGGAGTGGCCTAGTGGTTGGGGCAAGGTACTTCAGGCCGGAAGGTCAGGGGTTCAAATCCCACTAGAGGACCGCTAATATATTAGGAGCTAATATCAAGCCCAATACTTATCTTACAAAATTAATCTTTTTATAAAACTCAGAGGACGGTCATATAGACTTATTGGAAGAAACCAAGGCATGTTTCTAAATATGTTAGCTATACTTACTGTATCATCTAAGGGTAAATAACTCCGGGTGTGGAGAACCCATAGTATGTTGGGGGAATCTGAGAAAATGTGCACAAGGAGGTCTTTTCTTTCAAAAACCAGATTCATAGGAGACTGCAGGAGCAGATTTACCATTAATATATATTAATAATAATCAAATCTTATTTCTTTCCCTATTATGTGAAAGCGTTACTTAAAATCTGATTTTGCATAGGTTGCCTAAATAGAAAAAGGGAATTCCAAGTCCGGGTGTTCAACTATTTTATTGGTTTATTTATACCCATTGTCTGCTATGCCGCTTTTGGAACATAAATGCTTAGCAGGGTGGTTTACAAAAAAAATGTTAATGCAAAAGAAAGAGGGAAAAGGAAGAACTAAAAGTCACAAAATATCATGTCCAAGGCAGGACAAAATGAAAGAACAAATGGAGCTTAAATCAAATGCGTATCTGCGTGGCCCAGCAGCATCCACGTAGGGAGGAGTCATGTCCTGGACATGGGGGTACTGTATAACCAAAGGAGAGCTCAAGCAGCCTGGTCTTCAAAGCCTTTCAAGTTCTGAAAATGAGGGTTCCTGATGAAGATATACAGGGCGGGGAGTTCCATAATGAAGGGCCAAGATAGCTGAAAACAGATTCATGGGAAAAATGCAGAGTATTTTACAAAAGATTCACGGAACATGGAGTTCAAGGACCTGGGAAATGCACTGGTAGTTTGTAGCACATCCTTTAGGAGCAGATATTTTTCATGTGGGATGGATTTTGGATATAGCTTACACTTTTTCAGTAGTAATATAAAGCAGAGTTACTCACCTGTTCTCTGGGAACAGCAGGAATCAGTGCTCACATATGGGTGATGGCGCCAACGGAGCCCGTGCAGAGCATTTCCCCAGCTTTCAAAGAAAACCTTTGAGAATGCTACCATGCATGTGTGGTCCCCTTCCTGCCCAAGGGTGCCATCTTTCTCAGTCAGATGGCATAGCTAGGACGGCAGTAAGAAATAAAATAAGGTAGGGAGGCAACACCCATGGGAGGAAGGAGGGTTGTAAGGACTGATTCCTGCTATTCGCAGAGAACACCAGTTACAGGTGAGTAACTATGCTTTCTTCAGGAACAAGCAGGACGTCAGTCCTCACATATGGGACTCCCTAACTCCAGGCTGCTGAGGTTTGAACCAAGACAGCGCCAACGGCCAGGGCCGGATTTACCTATACGCCATGTACGCCATGGCGTAGGGCCCACAGCCGGCAGGGGCCCACAAAAAAAGAACCAGGTAATTTTTTTTAAACACAATTAAAAAAAAAAACCTGGTGGCTGCCGCCGCGGGGCCCCCTCTGCTGCCGCGGGGGCCCCGTCTACAAGCTGAAGCCGTCGGGTCGGGTCGGGTCGGATCGGGTCTCTCCCTCCCTCCCTCGCTGCAGGCTGCGAGAGACGCGAAGATAGAGCGTCTCCTCGCGTCTGTGTTAAGCCCGCAGGTAATGGGCTATGGGGGGCTAGGACTGGAAATGGGCTGGGGGGTTAAAACTGGAGGTGGGATGATGGGGTTAGGACTGGTAATGGGCTGTGGGCTGATGGGGGGGGGGTAGGACTGGCAATGGGCTATGGGGGGCTGACTGGAAATGGGTTGATGGGGTTAGGACTGGAAGTGGGCTGATGGGGGGTTAGGACTGGTAATGGGTTATAGGGGGGGCTTAAACTGAAAATGGGGTGATGGGGGGTTAAGGACTGAAAATGGGGTGATGGGGGGTTAAGGACTGTAAGTGGGGTGAAGGGGGGGCTAGGACTGGTATTGGGTTGGGGGGTTGCTAGGACTGGAAATGGGCTGATGGATGGCTAGGACTGGAAATGGGCTGATGCAGGGACTAGAAGGGAATGGATGCTGGGTGAGGCTGGAACTAGAAGGGAGCTGATGTTGGGGGAGGATTAGAATGGGATGGGGCTGGAAGAGTAAAATGGAGAAGGGAAAAATATTTTGTGTGGGAGGGATAAAAAATCTACAATTGGCCGGGTATTGGGAGAGTAAGTGGGGATTGAGGATGGAGGGGTAAAATTTGAGTGGATGAAATAGGAATGAGGAAAGAGCAAAAGGAGAAAGATTAGTATGTTAAAGCAGATGTAGAGAGAGAATGGAAAAAAATCTAGAAGAGAGAAGAAAGGACAAATGGACAGCAGACGATGGAGAGTTAGCAGAAGACACGAAGAAACCAGAAGAAAGTGGCTGGAGCAATTGCAGCTGAAAAAAATGCACAAAAGGTAGAAAAATATCTCTTTATTTTGAATTTATTAATTGGAATATGTCAGCTCTGGTAAATGTGCATCATTAACATCTGCGCTTTGTTTAGTACAAGAGCAAATTAATGTATAGTTTTATTTCTACAGTGTTGTACATTCCAAGTTTGGCTTTTGGGATTCCCAGTTTAATTATTGTCTTCCTATTTCTAAATTGTGATTACTTGTTTGGTGATGGTCTATGTTCTGCATGTGTAACTGAGCTGAGGTATTCTGTTTATATAATTCCTATTTGACATTGCCACTTGTTCTCTTTCCCCAGTAGGTCATGTATTGTTGTTCTCTGAAATGTATTGGTTTAATATTTGCAGTGTTGCCTTTTGATTGGTAGAGTATGGTGCTTTGTGAGTCCTGGTAGTGCTGTTAGGATACGGCGGGTTTACTATGGGCAGTGTTTGTAGTAGTTCCTAATGTGTCTGGCAGTTGGCACTGGATTATAGTAATGTAGAAATCTTTTAGTCTTTCTTTATCCATACACTCATTAAGAGGCACGTTTACTAAAAGTTAGTATATGGTAACATTATGCAAATATTTATGCAAATGAGGCCCCTTATGCAAATGAGGTCCGCACCCCCCTTGGGCCGCCCCTGCTGGGGGCCCACAATTTTTGTTGGCGTAGGGCCTCACTCAAGGTAAATCCGGCCCTGCCAACGGCGACCAATCGGGTAACCATGAGTTACAGAAGGTGAGTCCCCACTGAGAGACTCTGCAAGATCCTAGCTTCCAGCAATTCTATCACTCCGGTAGCCTGAACACAGAAGAGTTGGAAGGCAGGTGTTGCCTACACCCCGAGAATATTACGGAGTACTGCCTGGCCAAAGGCACTGTCCCTGCAGGACTTGCTCTCCAGGTAGCAGTGAGCTGAAGATCATGTGGCGGCCTTGCAAATTTCTGCCACTGGCACTGAGCGGAGGTTGGCCACTGACACGGCCATCACCCTTACGTGATGCGCTATGATCCGGTGCTCGAGGGGGAGGCCAGCTTGTGCATAGGCGAGGGCAATACAGTCCACCACCCAAGTGGACAGAGTTTTTTTAGTCACGGGGAGCCCCAGTTTACTGAGGTCTTAAGACACGAAAAGTTGAGGAACTTTTTGATGGGCCTGAATCTGTTGCAAATAGAAGGATAGGGCCCATTTGCAATCTAGTGTATGAAGTATTAGTTCCTCCTAGCGGCGTGAGGCCGCGAGAAAAAGGTGAGGAGGACCACTTCTTGGTTGAGGTGGAAAGGAGACACCACCTTCAGGAGGAATTTGGGGTGTGTGCGGAGCACCACCCTGTTCTTTTTTTTTTTAATTTCCAAAATTTATTTCAAAATGAAACAAAAATTACAAAGAAAACATTACATAAACTGTAATATCCAGTCCACATAAAGGAGCAGCTTCACACATTTGCAGTCAAATTTAAAAGGACACCTGAGAAAACCAATAAGCTCAATATACTAAATCAAGTGATACACTATATTCCCCCTATAATTACACCAAGTTATACCAGTTCCCTCTCACTCAACAAGCTAACTAATTGATCAGGTTCAGAAAATATATATCGCTTACCTTGAAAGGTAATCTGACATTTACAGGGAAATTTAAGATAAAATAAACCCCCCAAAGCAAGAACACGTGGACGGAGAGCTAAGAAAGCCTTACGGCGTTCTTGTGTGATTTTAGCCACATCTGGAAATATCTGAATAACTTGACCACAGAACTGTTCGGTTTTCTTCTGAAAGTAAACCGTCAAAACCCTATCCTTATCCATCTCCCCAACAAAGGAAACTAATAAGGTATCTCTTGTAGGAATATCATTTATTTATTATTTATTTATTTATTACAGGCTCTTATATACCGCTCTATTCAGCATCAGCGCGGTTCACAATATAACAACAGACCAGAACAACAAACTGTTTGGTTTTACAGAGAACAAGGTCAGAGAACTTGGATAAAACATGGGACGTCATTACTGCAACTATTTACATGAGTATTTACAAGTATACACAACAGGATTTGTTATTAGTTATAGGGTAAGGATCGAGATTGGTTAGCTGGTCAGGTAATATTGGGGGAAAAGGTGGGATTTGAGAGCCTTTCTAAAAAGGGATAGATCAGTGATAGCACGAATCTCTGGAGGTAGGGCGTTCCAGCACTTAGGGGCATAGAATCTGAAGGCCCTGTTAGATGTCGTTGATAGGCATTTTGTCGCTGCTTTAGGGATAACTAGTGCATTTGTTGATATCGTTCTCCTGGATCTATTGGGTGGAACAGTCTGTGGAAGATTCAAGAAAGCCAGATAGATCCAGAATGGAAGAAGCCAGCTTTTCACTTTGGATATTCCCTGACATGTTACCATCCAAATCTTTTTTAACTCTAGGTATATAATACAATTTTGAAATTAAAATATCCGAAGCATCTTTAAACATCAGGATTTCCTTAAAGTATTTTTGCAACAACAACAAGGGGGATAAGTAATGTGTCCTAGGAAAATTTAGAAAACGTAAATTTTTTGACCGATATACATTTTCTCGAAATTCATCCTGTCGTTGCAAAGAACTAAAACCCTGGGAAAATTTCAAATTAACTTCACTTTGAGAGGAAACAAATTGCTCAGTAGAATTAACAAGCCTTTCCACAGATGTCAGCCGAGCTTCATGATCAGTTAGTTTAGCTGATCATGAAGCTCGGCTGGCACCACCCTGTTCTTATAGAACCTCATATATGGTGGGTCCACCACCAGGGCCTGGAGCTTGCTCATCCTTCGAGTGGATGTGAGGGTCACCAGGAAGACCACTTTCCAAGACAGGTATTTCAGGTGGCAAGTGGCTAGGGGCTCGAATGGCAATTTAGTGAGCTGGGAGAGCACTGCATTGAGGTCCCATTCCGCTGCTGGAGGGCAAAGGGGGGGCTTGGACAACTGGAGGCCCAGGGAGATCAGGGGTTGACTAGAGAGGGTTTTCCCCTCAATAGGATGGTGGTACGCAGCTATGGCGCTGAGATGCACTTTCACCAATTTGGATTTCAGTCCAGTGTGAGACAGGTGCAGTAGGCACTGAAGAACCAGTTGCACGTGGCAGGAAAAGGGCTTCTCCTCCTTCTCTGCACACCAGATGGAGAACCATCTCAAAGGCATAGGCCCACCTGGTGGAGGGTTTTTGAGAGGCCAGTAGAACCTCCTCGACTTCCCCTGGCAGGTTAAAGGGGGCCAGCACTACCCTTTCAGTAGTCACACCATTAATGATAGCGACCCCAGGTTGGGGTGCAGAAGGGAGCCTTCCTCCTTGGACAAGAGGTCCAGGGCTTTGTCCAGTGGGACTGGGAGTGACGCCAAGAGTATGACTGATGTCCCTTCCCTCTGGACATTGAAGAGGGTCTTGGCAACCAGAGGGGTTGGTGGGAATGCATACAGTAGGCCCTTTGAGAACGAGACTAGGAAGGCATCTGCCACCACCCTCCCTGGGTGCAATTGGCACAAGCAGAAGCGCGGTAGTTGCACGTTGTCTGGGGAGGCAAAAAGGTCTATCACTGGCCTTCCTCAGAAGTGGAAGTCCTGCTTCATTACATTGGGGTTCAAGTGCCACTCGTGTGGATGAAGGACTCTACTCAGCCTGTTTGCTAAGCAGTTGCCCTGGCCTGGCAAGTATACCGCTCACAGGAGCATGCTGTTGCACCCTGTGAAGGAGAGAAGAGCTAACACCTCCTGACAGGGGGAGTATGTACCCGTGCTCCCCTGCTTGTTGATATAAAACATGGCCACCTGGTTGTCCGTCTGGATCAGGACAGGCTGGTGCTGTAGGCAGTGGCGGAATGCTCACAGAGCCAGAAGATTGCCCTGAGTTCGAGGAGATTAATCTACAAGAGTGACTCCTCCTGGGACAAGCTGCCTTGCGTGTGGCAGTTCCCGCAATGTGCCCCCCCCCAACCCAGGAGGGAAGCGTCCATTGTCAGGGTCCTCTGTGGTGCAGGTACCTGGAATGGCATTCCCGCCCAGAGGTGGTGCAAGTTTTTCCACTAAGTGAGGGAGTCTGCCAGCTGGCGGGTGACTCTGACTCAGTCCCGTAGTCTGCCCGTGGCTTGCGTCTACTGTAAGCAGAGGCACCATTGGGCTGTCTGCATGTGTAGGTGCGCTGGTGGTGTGACCTGGACTGAGGCCATATGGCCCAACAGGTGGAGAAGGAGGTGAGCCAGCACTGACTGGCGGCATTGCACCTCTCCTGCCAGTTGTATGAGGTGGTCTGCCCTTCCTTTGATTTAAAAAGCACATGCGCGGCGTTCTTTTTACAAATGCTTCGCAGTTCAGCAAGTTCTATGCGGTTAGAACGCCGGCATGAGTTATTGAAAAGTGAGTACATATATAAAAAAGTTTTTTTCCTTACGAGAGAATGAGTAGTTTTGAGAACCATATTGAGGAAAGTAAAGTTCATTAGTACTGTTTTGTACTTTTATTTCTAGAGCTTAGCAATTCCCCTGAGGAACCCTATTTTGGAGAAACGCTTAGCGCTTGGTAGCGTTGGGAGAATACTCAACAATGGATGGAGTTAAGCCGCTTTTGCTATAAAAGAATTGCTGTGAACGAAGTTTATGATCCATCATCAAACAAAGCTAAGCAATTGGTTAAAGATATATATATAGTGATAGAGACATTTTTTAATTTATCACTCTAAAAATATTTAAAATAAGGCAGCTGGAGTTTAGTGGTCGCTGATGTGAAAAGCGTGGGTAATGAGTTAAAGTTTCAGACTTCTACCCCGAGATGCTGAGACCACTTGGTTGCCGGAAAAATTAATGTCTCATATTTATTAACATTTACAGCCTTGTCTAGAACACCTTACTTTCAGATTAGAGTACAGAGTTTTTTTTGGTTATAGTGATTTTTACTCTGTAAAACAACAGACCAACAACGTGATTTGTGACTTCCTCTTGAGAGGACAGCCTTGACTTGTAGCGTGTCCAACTGTACTCCTATGAACTCCAGACTTTGGGTTGGAGCGATATGAAACTTGGGGGTAGTTGATGATGAACCCCAGGTGCTGTAGCAGGAGAGTGTATGCTCTGTGGTCTGCCTGACCTCTGAGGCTGTACCGCCTCTGATTAGCCAGTCATCCAGGTAGGGAAAGACAAAACCCTTTGAAGACGCAAGTGAGCTGCTACCACTGCCAAGCACTTGGTAAAGACCCTTGGGAAAGAGGCCAGGCCAAAGAGCAGCACTCTGTACTGGTAGTGGCTTCCCCCCATCATGAACCGTAGGCACTGCCTGTGAGAGGGGTGGATCAGGATATGAGTGTATATATCCTTTAGGTCCAAGGAGCACAGCCAATCTCCCTGGTAGAGGTAGGGTAGCAGTATTCCAAGGGACAGCATCCTTAACCTCTTCCTCAAAAGAAACTTGTTCAAGTTTCACAGGTCTAGTATGGGCCTGAGGCCCCCTGTTCTTTTGGGGACAAGGAAGTACCTTGAGTAGAAGCCCTTCCACCAAAGATGCCAGGGTACAGCCTCTACAGCATTGTCCTTGAGTAGACCTGCGAGCTCTGAGAGCATAAGGGTCTGGTGAAGGAGAGGTCACACTGGCTCTCCTGGAAAGAACCTGGGTGGTACTTGTTGTGAGGAGGTACCCCTCCTCTACCACCTGCAGCACCCACTGGTCTGAGATGACCTTGGTCCACCTTTGAGCAGAGTGCCAGGCGGCCCCCTGTGGGCTGGTGAGGGTCTCCCAGGGGAGGGGAGGCTCTGTCCTGGGAGTCAAAAACTACCACATTGCTGGGCTGAAGCCGGGGATTGGGGCTTCTGAGTCTTAGGCTTCTGAGCTCCTTGGCCCTGCCTTTTGGGGTGAGAACTCTGTTGCTGGCCTGAGAAGGTCTGGTAGCGGTGACTCTGCTGGAAGTGCCCCTTTTTCCCGGGGAATAGGGGCCTTTTCCTCAAGGGTTTTTTGCAGGGGAAAGAAGAGCTCTTCTTTGAAAGCTTCTTGTGGGTCACCACTTCAGCCTCTATCTCGGCCACCTTGTTGGCCATGGATTTGCCGAACAAGTTCTCACCGGTGCAGGGGACATTGAGCAGCTTGTCCTGGACACACTGCTCAAGGTCCGAGGACAATAGTCAGGCTTGACGTCGGGCTCTGATGCAGGCTGCTGCTACTTGAGCCACCGATTCGAATCCATTGTAGGCTGCCCAGGAGAGGAACTCGGAGCAGTCCTTGATCCCAGAGGTCAGGGCTTGGAACCGATTGAGAGGTTCCCTTGCCATCCCCGCCAAAAACCCAGACAGCTCCTGGATCAGGACCTTCAGGTACATGCCTATGTATAGTCCATAGTCCTGGATTCGACACTCCAGCATCGAGCACTTGCGCCCCAGAGCATCAAGGGCTCTAGCATCCTTGTCCAGGGGGACTGAAGAGTAAGTCTTCTGGCTTTTGAGTTTTTGCATGGTTGACTTGACAACTATGAATTTATGTGGGAGATGGGGCTTGTGGAACCACAGCCCCTTCCTGATGCAGTATATGGCATCGAGGCATCAACTGACCACCGGCACTGACGCCGGGGTCTCCCACATTCGCAGTAGTAGCTGCTCGAGATCAGCTGTACTGGCACCATAAGAGTTTGCATTGGTAAAGACTCGAACTGGAGGATCTCCAACTCCTTGGCGCGGAGGCCATTCTCCACCTCAGTTTGCACCGAGTAGGCTCTGGCCATATCCCTGACAAAGTCATGGAAGGCCACATCCTCCAGAGGACAATGGCGCCGGAGCTCTCGGGGAAACGGGTGCGAGGGGACATCTCGGTGCTGTCTGGTTTCCAGGGAGGTGTCGTCATTAGTCTCCCACTCAGTTGAGAGGGGATGATGAGTCCGAGGCCCTGCGACTCCTTGGCTTGAGGCCCACCCCGAAGGATTGGGGCCCTCCCAAGGACCTGAGGTTGGAGTCTCAGAAACTGGCCGGGAAGGACAAGATTCCCAAGGAACAGGACGGGGACCTCGAATGGGAACGAGGACTTACCCGAGGCCGGTGGCACTCGGAGTTTGGCTCAATGACATCATTGCCTGCTGCATAGCCAGGGTAGCAGTGATGTTCTGCTCCATGGCAGTCATTTTGGATTCCAAGCCAGAAGGCTCTGCAACTTTCAGCACGGGCATCAAGGATTTAGGGCCCAGTGCTGGCACTCTCGTAAATGTGTCCTCGATGAGGACTATGGCCTCGAGGACCCTCGCATGGTCTCCACTGACTGAGGCATCCTTCTTGAGGACCTTGGTGGAATGTTTCTCAGAATCACCCAAGTCCCTCTGGGCGGTCTTACTGGGTTTCTCCGGTAAAGTGTTGACAGACTCCGAGGATATTTTCTTTTTTTGCTCAGGGTCTGAGGTCTTGTCAGAGGAGCTGCCGCCGTGGGACTCCGAGGATGCTCGGCCCTTTCTGGAAGTGCTGGGCTTGGAGCTCGGTGTCGGACCTGGGGAACAATTTCTTTTGCAACTCCAACATCTTTCTATTTGTTTTAGGCATTATGGCAGGAAGTGCTATCATGGTTCGTGTCCCAGGTAGTGTAGGCAGCAGTCATGGGTGTTGGTGACAGACATGGTTTGACTGCAGCGGTCACATTTTTTGAACCCACCGGGAGACATGGTGGGGAGACAACTGGCTGGGGTCAACCACCCTGGGCGAAAAAGGGTGTGAATGCCGGTCAAGGCAAGCCTTAGTCAAAAAAAGGGGAAAAGAGCCAAGAACAGCGCCGGGCCCAGCACCAGCTCAAGACAGGAAGAGGTACTGGTACGCAAACTGGGACACCTAATTTTAAAGGATATAACAAGGATTTATTCCGGGAAAATTGGACTGATGTCCATTAGGCTCCATGGAAAAAAGATTGAGCAAGATGGCACCCTTGAGTGGAAAGGGGGCCACACATGCGTGGTAGCATTCCCAAAGTCTTTCTTTGAAAGCTGTGAAAATGCTCTGCATGATCTCTGTCGGTGCTGACATCACCCATATGTGAGGACTGACTTCCTGCATGTTCCTGGAGAAGGCGAGCTGCATTCAGCTACAGCAGATATTTCCTGTCACAAGAGGGCTTACAATCTAAATTTGTACTTGAGGAGATGGATGTGTGGGAATGGGTTTTCTGTACAACACAGGCCAGACAACAGTTCAAGGAAAACAAAAGCAGTTTTTATTTTGTCCCATCTTGTTAAACCTCCACAAAGCAAAACCCAGAACAGACAGCAGTTCAGGGAAAACAAAAGCAGCTTTACTTCTGTCCCAGCTTGTTAAACCTCCACAAACTGATTCTCCTGGCCTTTCCTCCAGTCCCAATTAAAGTTCCTACGTCAGAACTCCTCTGCATGACTTGCCTTGGAAGGACTTCTGGCTCCATAGTCCTCTCTCCCTCCTGCAGCCTGCTGGGTTCTTAACTTCTCCCTGTGGGCAACACCCTCACAGCCCTGAACTCTGGGCTGCAGACTCTCTTAAGGGAGACTGTTGATAATACCTTTAGAGAGGGACGGGATAATTCCATAAACCCCATCACAGGACGATTAAGTGACTTGTCCATCATCATAAGGAATGGTAGTGGGATATGAGCTCTGGTTTCCCTGTCAGCCCACTGCTCTAACCACTAGGCTACTCCTACACTCAAAGGGCAGCAGCACATTGGGTTTGGAATGGGTACGTAGTGCAGATGTCGACCTCTCTGCCATTGAAACAACTTCAAAAATGAAAACCTTAACCGCCTGATATTCAAAGCGGCAGATATTGAAATACTGAGGTCGTCAGTCATTGTCTTTCGGTATCCATTGAATATTCAGGGACAGAATCTGCATAGTGACTGTTGCTGAATATCTGGATTCTGCAGATTATCCGCATAGCAGCAATTTTCAATCGCTAACTGCATAATTTATCCATACAGCATTTTAGGCCATCTTTTCCGCTGGCCTAAACTATCAAGACAGTGGTTGAAAATCGCCACAGTTTAGATAATCGCTACCATTATCTAGATGGTAGTCGCACTGCCCTAGGTCTTCAGATCCTCCCTGCACTAACTGGGAGATATTCACTGGCACTATACTATTACTTATCACTTTCAATTCAAATAGTGCTGCTGAATCTCTCTCTCAGTGTCCTTATCCGGATAACTCTGTGATTATATGCATAAGAGCTTTTAAATATCGGGCTCTAAGAGTTTTGTAGCTTTGCTCGTGTCCAGAGCACAATTGCTTCCCCCAACTCCAAGTGCAAATGAGAATTAGTTGACACACCTGACTCAGGGCCGGCCCGTCCATTGAGCAAGAATGTTTTTGCACAGGGCCCCGTGTTTCAGGGGGCCCCGCGCAAAGAACATTCTGCTTTTTTAAAAATTAAATTTAAAAAAAAAAAAAGCTGGCTGCTGCCGCTGCCGCCGCAGCAGCAGCAGAATGGAGTGTCCCGCGGGGCCCCCTCTGCACCGGCTTTCAGATACGTGAAGGGAGAGTGTCTCTCTCGCATCTCTGTTAAGCCCACAAGGGCAGATGGGAAATTTCCCATCAGCCCCTGCGGGCTTAACAGAGACGCAAGGGAGACACTCTCCCTTTGCGTATCTGAAAGCCGGCGCAGAGGGGCTCAGCCGGGCAGAGGGGGCCCCGCGGGACACTCCATTCTGCTGCTGCTGCGGCGGCAGCAGCAGCAGCCAGCTTTTTTTTTTTTTTAAATTTTCCATGAGCCGTTGTGTGGTGTGGTGGGGTGGGGGGGGGGGTTAGGACTTGACTTGAGGTGGGCTGTGGGCTGTTGGGGGGGGTTAGGACTGGTAATGGGCTATGGGGGGGTTAAGACTGGTAATGGGCTGTGGGCTGATGGGGTTAGGCCTGGTACTGGGCTATGGTGGGGTTAGGACTGGTAATGGGCTATGGGGGGCTAGGACAGGAAATGGGCTGATGGGGAGGGGTTAGGATGAGATGGGCTGATGGGGTTAGGATTGGTAATGGGCTGTGGGCTGTTGGGGGGGGTTAGGACTGGTACTGGGCTATGGGGGGTTACGACTGGTAATGGCCGGTGGGCTGATGGGGGCTGTCTGGAAATCGGGTGATGGGGGTTAGGACTGGTAATGGGCTATGGTGTGGTTAGGACTGATAATGGGCTATGGGGGGGGCTAGGACAGGAAATGGGCTGATGGGGAGGGGTTAGGACGAGGTGGGCTGATGGGGTTAGGACTGGTAATGGGCTGTGGGCTGTTGGGGGGGGTTAGGACTGGTAAGGGGCTATGGGGGGTTAAGACTGGTAATGGGCTTTGGGCTGATGGGAGCTGTCTGGAAATGGGGTGATGGGGGGTTAGGACTGGTAATGGGCTATGGGGGGTTAGGACTGATAATGGGCTATGGGGGGGCTAGGACAGGAAATGGGCTGATGGGGAGGGGTTAGGACTTGAGGTGGGCTGATGTGGTTAGGACTGGTAATGGGCTGTGGGCTGATGGCGGGTTAGGACTGGCAATGGGCTATGGGGGGCTGACTGGAAATGGGCTGATGGGGTTAGGACTGGAAGTGGGTTGATGGGGGCTAGGACTGGTAATGGGTTGGGGGGTTGCTAGGACTGGAAATGGGCTGAGTGGAAGGGGATGCTTGAACTGCAAATAGCTGATGGGGAGGGAGCTTGGAATGGAAATGGGCTGTGAGGGAAGGGAGCTAGGACTGAAAATGGGTTGATGGAGCAGCTAGGATAGGACTGGAAATGGGCTGTTGGGGGGAGCTAAGATTGGAAATGGGCTGTGGTGGGGACTTGAATTGAAATGGACTCATGGAGGTGCTAGAACTGGAAGTAGGCTCATGGGGGGGCTTGACTGGAATTGGGCTGAGTGGAGGGGAGCTAGGATTTGACATGGGCTGATGGTGGGGCTAGGAAATGACTAGAAATGGGCTGATGGGGGTCTAGGATTGGAAATGAGCTGATGAAGGGACTCAGACTGGAAATGGATGGGGGAGCTAGGACTGGAAATGGGCTGATGGGGGGCTAGGACTGGAAATGGGCTGATGCAGGGACTAGAAGGGAATGGATGCTGGGTGAGACTGGAACTAGAAGGGAGCTGATGTTGGGGGAGGATTAGAATGGGATGGGGCTGGGAGAGTAAAATGGAGAGGGGAAAAATATTTTGTGTGGGAGGGATGAAAAATCTACTATTGGCTGGGTATTGGGAGAGTAAGTGGGGATTGAGGATGGAGGGGTAAAATTTGTGTGGATGAAATAGGAATGAGGAAAGAGCAAAAGGAGAAAGATTAGTATGTTAAAGCAGATGTAGAGAGAGAGAATGGAAAAAACTAGAAGAGAAGAAAGGACAAATGGACAGCAGACGATGGAGAGTTAGCAGAAAACATGAAGAAACCAGAAGAAAGTGGCTGGAGCAATTGCAACTGAAAAAAATGCACAAAGGTAGAAAGATATATCTTTATTTTGAATTTATTAACTGGAATATGAAAGCTCTGGGAAATGTGCATCATTAACATCTGCGCTTTGTTTGGTACAAGAGGAAATATAATTTATAATTTTATTTCTACAGTGTTGTTGTACATTCCAAGTTTGGCTTTTGGGGTTCCCAGTTTAATTATTGCCTTCCTGTTTCTAAATTGTGATTCCTTGTTTGGTGATGGTCTATGTTCTGCATGTGTAACTGAGCTGAGGTATTCTGTTTATGTAATTCCTATTTGACATTGCCACTTGTTCTCTTTCCCCAGTATTCTCTGAAATGCATTGGTTTAATATTTGCAGTGTTGGCTTTTGATAGGTAGAGTATGGTGCTTTGTGAGTCCTGGTAATGCTGTCAGGATACGGCGGGTTTGCTATGGGTTCTAAATGGGCAGCGTTTGTAGTAGTTCCTAATGTGCCTGGCGGTTGGCACTGGATTATAGTAATGTAGAAATCTTTTAGTCTTTCTTTATCCATACACTCATTAAGAGACATGTTTACTAAAAGTTAGTGTATGGTAACATTATGCAAATACTTATGCAAATAAGTCCACTTATGCAAATGAGGCCCCGCACCGAGTCTCCGCACATGGCCCCGCACCCCCCTTGGGCCGCCCCTGACCTGACTCAGAGTTGCTGCAAGATTGTATGCTCCACTGCATCCTTTTCAGGTCTATCCAAACATGTAAGCAGAGGCTTTTTCTAAGATCGCTACGTACACCCATCAAGTCATTTGCTTGGATAAATCCACTGTTTACATATGCAACTGCCATGCAAGCCTTCAGAAATGGACTTCTTACTGTATTTAATGAGGAAACTACATTAAATCACTTAAAATCACACCTTCAGGGATATTTAATCAGTAAAGTATATGAACAAGTTGTGCACAGTAATTATTTTTTTTTCCAAAACACCATCAAAGCTTCTCTCTGGATTTCCCTCTTGCAGATGGCAAGTGCTCATCGAGAGATGGAGCAAATGAATGAATTTGGCTGTGATTTCCCAGTTCTGACAGTGTTACCAGTACAGTCCCTGTAGTGTAAGTCTCTCTCTTCCTTTTTGTCCTTCTCTTCCCTGTATCCTGCCGACGGGCATCCCACGGAGACACTGAAGAAGTGAAGACAGGCAGAGGGCAAGGTGAAGTCACATGACACTGTACACAAAGACTTTTGGATTATTAACTGAGAGGCCTATTTCCTACCCTGTGACAATGCATCATCAGACTGCAGAAACAGGCACTTGACTTTGATAAAACACGTTAACATGCACTACCAGAAAACCAAATGTGCTTGATGCCTGCCAGTACATCTGTCAATAACGAAATGCACAATGCATACCAAATGAATGAGCTCTGTCAATCAGAAATCCATGCAAAGCAGATCATTACTACACTATGAGAATTAACTACATCTCAAAAGTGTAGTCAATGTATATCAGAAGTGTTACCAGACTGATGTGCCAGCTACTGTAATATGCTTGTAACCACCCCCACCCCCTTCTCTCGGAATAAGCAAAGGAGGCTTCCACACCACCCCTGACCACCCCTGAGACATTCCTGCTGCTATATGACAAAGGCTATTTGTCTCAAAGCCCCCTAATGGGAGTTGTGCAGAAAAGTTAAGAATTAAGCTCCATTCCTCTGGTGTTAACTTTGCCCTCTAAGCAAAATTCCAAACTCTCCAGGCTGGTAGGGTCCCTCAAGCCCCCTCCTTCTAGACACTTCCCACTTGCCCTGACGAGATTACACGTCAAAAATAAGCAGGAGTGATCTGTAGCCGCTGCTTGCTAAGTGGTGAAAGGGTGGGCTAAAGTCACTGCCCAGTTACCTTCTCTGCCATCCTGCCGACCCGAATATTCAATGCTGGTGGCCGGATATGGCCCTGGCATTGAATAGCTGGGGTTTTAGTTCTGCAACGACAGTTAGTTGCTTTAGCAGCACTAGACGTCGCCACTGAATATCAGGCCTTTAGCTTTCTAAATGTAAGCACGACCTCATGACCTATGTTTTGAGCTGGCATTTGAAATGAGTGGCTTGAAGCAGCAGAGATAAGCCTTAGGCAGTTATAGCAACCTGGTATCATATGAAGTGTCTATCATTTTGTGTTGATGTTATTTATTTTGTCTCTCCTATATTTTAATGTGATTATGATTTTATACGTTGACAGCATTTATTTTAACTTTATTGCTTGGCATTGATAAGATTTTCATGTTAATATACCATTCATTGCACACCATTGTTGAAGGGCAGTCTAGCAAGTATCAACTAAGGGCCCAATTCTGTAAGGTGACTAGTGGGGCTGTACATCTGGCCCACATTCTGGCAGCATGTCTCCCTGCACGCACAGAGCCGCTGTGTGGGTAGAGCAGGATGGGTGTGGCGTGGGGCGGGGCAGGGGTGGGCACCCGGACATACAAGGCTGATTCAGGTCACAGCCCTGTATGTCTGGGGAGCACCAGGGGGACATACAGTTTATTCCACCTTGGAGGTGGAATAAGCATTGGGCGCCTGTGCACCCCGGCCCAGAAGCTCCCCCAACACAATGGAGCCATGGAAGGTAATGCCCCACCATCTGATCCCATCCTCGGCAGAACCTCCGGGTGCCATGCGGTGGAAGAGCTAGTTAGGGGCGTATTCAAACCAGCATAGCAGCGAGAACGGAGGGAGACTGGCTGTCTTGCTGTCTGTATGCCCCCTGCAACTGCTGAGAGGGTACATCAAACCATCCCATTGCCTGACCCCGCTACTGTGGGAGCATCTTGCTCCTGTGATGCAGAATTGGGTACAATGGAGCCCCTTCCTGGATCGGGCTGCATGTGAAACTAAACCAAAGCTGGCCGCAAAGTGTTGGAGCCCTAGGCAAACTTTAAGCCTTATGTTTATGTTTATTAAAAGCTTGATATACCACCTATGGCAAGGTATGGATCAAAGCAGTTTACATAAAACAAAAAAATATAAAAGAGATGAAAGGAACTCCGTTAACAAAGGAAAGAGATTTAAGAGGAAGAGCTAAGGGGAAGATATGAGTGTGAGGCAAGGGATGTAGAGTGGCGATGAACTGACATTACCCCTGCTCCTGGTACTCTGGGAAGGCCCTGGTGAAATAATAGGTTTTAAGACTTTTCTTAAACTTCTTAAAGTTAGACTCATGGCGTAAGTGGTCCAGAAGGGTGAAAAAGTAGAAAGCAGAGCAACATCTGGATTCCAAGTGCACACAAGTTACAGGAGGGAGCATTAGCAGGTCAGCGGACTGCGACCATAAAGTCTGAGTAGGACAATGTGGCACCAGAAGGCATGATGGGTATAGTGGAAGACTAGTACAGAAAGCTTTCTGGGTAAGAGTGAGAATTTTGAAATGGGGCTGGTACAGAAGATAGCCAGGGATTCTGATAAAGCAGAGGGGTAACGTGATCAAATTTGGCTGCATTTGACAGGAAGCGAGAGGCTGCATGTTGGACCAGTTGCAATTTTTTTCAATAAAGAACCTGGAAGGCCACAATAGATGACTATTTATTTATTTATTTAAATGGTTTTCTATACCACCCCTTCCAGTGATCAAGGGCAATTTACAATGAACAGAACTTGTTTACAAACAGCATTACAGTAATCCAACTGAGTTAAGACTAGAAAGCACAAGTAAGGGCATGTAAAGCACAGTTAGAGAGGGCAAATACAGCAAAGAGTATGAAATGATGAGTGGACTGTTGCTGTGACCTGGGATTCGAAAGTCAGATGAAAATCTAAGGTTACCCCAAGATGGATTAAGGACTGAACAAGCGGGACCAGCTTCCCAGCAATGGAGGAACACTAGGAAGAGAATTCCACACCACCCATAGAGCTTGTGACTTAGAGGGGTTGAGTAGAAGACTATGGTCATGGAGCCAAGAGGTGACTGAATTCAAGAAGATGTTAAGAGATGAGATATCCGGTGTGTAATCAGTGAAATATCTTATCTGCAAGATATCATCTGTATAATAGTATCCACTGATCCCATGATCCTGTATTAAAATGGCCAGAAGGGCAAGGGAAATATTAAACAGTAGGGGGTAGAGGATGGAACCTTGAGGAATTCCATAGGGAAAGGCCTTGGGAGCGGAAGCAGGGGATTAAGTGCATGAACTGTAAAAGAGAAATCCTGCAAGAATGAAGAAAACCATTTCAACACGTTCCCCCTGATGCTGATGTTGTAGTAGAGTCATTGGAGTAGAAGCGAGTGATTAGTGAGATCAAATCCTGTGGATAGATCAAGAGAAATAATCAGATGGGAGTTATAGATGTCCAAATTGGAGTGAAGTTCACTTAACAGAGCAGTAACAGATGACTTGGTACTATAATCCTTATGAAAACCAGACTGTCCGGGATGGAGAATTTTGGGGGATTTTGACAAAATCTGCAAGCTGAGAAAAGAAGTCTCTTTCAATGATTTTAGAAAGAAATGGCAAATTAGAGACCAGATGATAATTTGCTGGAAAAGATATGTCAAATGGCTCTTTATAAGACTGGGTCTCACCTGGCTATCAGAAGGTGACATTTTACTTATCAGTTAATGTTCTTTCTTTGAGTCCTGCTAGACCAGTCAAGACAAGTAGGTTGTGTTCCCCTACCAGCAGTTCAGTGGAGACAACCAATGAAAAGCCCAGGCTTCAATGATATCACTCCTATGCCTCTATTCGCCTCAGCCACAAGAGGTCTCCTCAGTATTCATCCCAAAGCATAAAGGAGAAACATGGCAAGTCTCACACAACCTCAGTTGTGGGCAACAAAGCATAATTAACAGTAGAGAATGATGTTCAAGAAAGCATAAAGAGAAGGCTCTCAGTAGAAGATAAACCTGCAGAACCAAGCATAAAAATCATAGCAGACCCAAGGGTACTGCTGCAGAAAAACAGAGCAAATACAGTTTCAGGGGTGGGCACTGGATTGGTCTAGCAGGACTCCAGGACAGGACATTAACTGGTAAGTAAAATGTCACCTACCAGATCATCCTGCTGTTCCAGTTCAGACAAGTGGGATGTACCAAAGCTACAACTCCACTGGGCAGGAAAAAGACATAGCAACTCACAAAATCCTTGCGCCAAAGGCCGTGTCCACCCACACGTGGACATTAAAGTAGTAATGCTTGACAAAAGTGGAAAGTGATGCCCAAGTTGCTGCCCGACAAATGTTTGCAGGGGCTACCGAGCTCCGCTCTGCCCACAAGGATGCTTGTGCTTAGGTAGAATGGGCACGCAAACCCTCTAGAACTGGTCGGTTCTGCAACTGATACACTGAAGCCATTGTCTCCTTAATCCAGCACCCCCAAAAGCAACGTAACCACCGTGTCACCCTTGCATAGGCTAACAAACAACACAAAAAGAAGGTTGGAATTACAAAGGAATTCATAACCACCAGGTACCAGAGAAGTACCCTACTGGATATCCACAAGGCGGAGATCCTTATATAAGAAAATCAGAACATAAGAAATGCCATACTTGTTCAGACCAAGGTCCATCAAGCCTAGTATCCTGTTTCCAACAGTGGCCAATCCAGGTCACAAGTACCTGGCAGGTTCCCAAGAAGGTACACAGGTTCCACAAAACATGTCCCACAGTAAGTGGTGGATTTTATCGGTCCTCTTTAATAATGGTTTATGGACCTTTCCTCCAGGAACTTGTCTAAACCTTTTATAAACCCAGCTACACTAACAACTTTTACTACATCCTCCTGTAACAAACTCCAGAGTTTGATTATCCGTTGAGTGAAAAAATATTTTCTCTTATTACTCTTAAATGGGTTACATTGTAGCTTCATTGTGGGTCCCCTAGTCTTTCTACTTTTTGATGTGGTAAACAACCGATCTATGTGTACTTGTTCTACTCTATTCATTAATTTATAGTACTACTACTATTCAGCACTTATAAAGCGCCACGCACGCAGCACTGCACAGCTGACCTACAAGAGGCAGCCAACATACAAGAGACAGTCCCTGCCTGTCAGAGACAAGCTCCTCAGAGCTTACAATCTAGTTAGAACAAAACATAAGTTAGAACAGTATAGAGCATTAGTCAGTTCTGCGCAAGGTATGGTTTGGTCATAAATGATGACGGAGGTTAGGGTTAGATGAGGAAGGAGTCAGGATCTGAATGCAACAGTGAAGAGGTGGGTCTTCAATCTGGATTTGAAGAGGGCCAAGGAGGATGCCAGGCGCACAGACGCAGGTTGGCTGTTCCAGGCGTAAGGTGCAGCAAGGTGAAAGGAGCGCAGTCGGGAGTTCGCAGTGCGTGTGAAAGGCATTGATAGAAGTAATTTGTTAGCGGAGCGCAGATTTCGAGAGGGGATGTAGGGAGAGATAAGAGATAAGAGGTAGTTAGGGGCCATAGAGTGGATGCACTTATAGGTTAGCAGGAGAAGCTTGAATTGGATGCGGGATTGGACAGGGAGCCAGTGAAGCGACCTGAGAAGAGGAGTAATGTGTGCATGTTGAGGTTGGCAGAAGATTAGTCATATATTAAAGACCTCTATCATATCTCCCCTCAGACATCTCTTTTTCAAGTTGAACAGCCCAAACCTTTTAAGCCTTACCTCATAGGAGTATCTTTCCATCCCATTTACCATTTTTGTCGCTTTTCTCTGTACCTTTTCTAATTCTGCAATATCCTTTTTAATATATGGCAACCAGAATTGTACACAATACTCAAGGTGCGGTTGCACCCTGGAACTTTACAGATGCATAATATCATACATAGTTTTATTCCCCATTCCTTTCCTTATGATTCCTAGTATTCTATTTGCTTGCTTGGCTGCCACTGCACACTGGATGGAATGATACAGAGGCATTATGATGTCATCCTTTGTTCTATTCCTCATTCCTTTCCTTATGATTCCTAGTATTCTATTTGCTTGCTTGGCTGCCACTGCACACTGGATGGAATGATACAGAGGCATTATGATGTCATCCTTTGTTCTATTCTCCATTCCTTTCCTTATGATTCCTAGTATTCTATTTGCTTGCTTGGCTGCCACTGCACACTGGGTGCAGGGTTTCAATATATTATTCATGATTACGCCTACATCTTTTTTCTGGGTGGTGGTTCATAATGCGGAACCTTTCATCGTATCACCATAGTTTGAGTTATTCTTTCCTAGTTGCATAACTTTGCACTTGCCCACATTAAATTTCATCTGCCATTTGAACATTGATTCTTCCAATTTATCAAGGTACTCTTGCAATTTTTCACAATCCTTTTATGTTTTAATAACTTTGAATAATTTTGTGTCATCTGCAAATTTGACCACCTTACTCGTTATTCCCATTTCCAGTTCATTTACGAATATGTTAAAAAGCAACAGGCCCAGCACAGATCCCTGTGGTACTTCACTATTCACCTTTCTCCATTGAAAAAACTGGCCATTCAGCCCTACGCTCTGCTTTCTATCATTTAACCAATTCCTTATCTTTCCCCCAAAACTGCTCCTTCGAGAAAGAGGGCAGGCAGACCACTTGGTTCACGTGAAAGGTAGAAGGCACCTTAGGCAAGAAGGAAAGCACAGGACAAATGGAAACGGTCTCCTTTTTAAAGGCAGATAAGGATCTTGGCAAGACAGAGCCTGCAGCTGAGAAATCTGCCCTGCAGAACACTACTACTATTACTACTGAACATTTGTATTGAGCTACAGGACGTACGCAGCGCTGCACAGACACATGTAAAAGACAGTTCCTGCTGTCAGAGCTTACAATCTAGTAAAGACAGACAGTAGCTGTAGACATGGGATACATCTAGGGGGAAAAGCAAGGAAACATGAAGGAGATCATGTGAGTCCAGATCCGAAAGCTGCAGTGAAGAGGTGAGTTTTCAGTCCAGATTTGAAAAGGATCAGAGAAGGCGCCTGATGTACAGACTCAGGTAGTTTGTTCCAGGCATAAGGAGCCACAAGATGAAAAGAGTGAAGTCTGGAGTTAGCAATAGAAGAGAAGGGCTCAGATAGAATCAATTTGCCAGAAGAACGGAGTTTCCGTGGAGGAGTGTAGGGAGAGATAAGAGAGGAAAGATAGTGAGGAGCTGCAGAGTGAATGCACTTACAGATCAGCAGAAGAAGTTTGAAATGGATGTGGAAATGGATAGGGAGCCAATGAAGTGACTTGAGAAGAGGGATAATATGAGCATGATGAGGGTGGCGGAAGATTAGCCGCGCAGCAGAGTGTTGAACAGGTTGAAGGAGAGAAATGATTCAGAGGAAGACCAGCAAGGAGGTGGTTACAATAGTCTAGACGGGAGGTGACTAAGGAGTGGATAAGTGTCTTAGTAGTGTGTTCAGAAAGGAATGGGCAAATTTTGTTGATGTTGTAGAGAAAGAAATGGCAGGTTTTAGCTATCAGTTGGATACGTGTGGAGAAGGAGAGAGAGGAGTCAAAGATGACCCCAAGGTTGGAAGCTGAGGAAACAGAGAGGAGTAGAGAGTTATCCAAACTGAGAAAGGAGGAAAGGGAGAGTTGGGTTTATGGGAAAAAATAAGAAACTCAGTTTTGGCCATATTCAGCATATGGTCTTCAGTGTATTTTGATAAGAAGTATACAATACTAACTAGAGAATGTTATTCTTGTTTCCTAGTTCTGATCAAAGAA
The DNA here is from genome assembly GCA_033557465.1 of Ichthyophis bannanicus. NCBI lineage: Eukaryota > Metazoa > Chordata > Amphibia > Gymnophiona > Ichthyophiidae > Ichthyophis > Ichthyophis bannanicus. Next base: position 1,803,794,626 of record CM066032.1, read on the forward strand.
AAAGTCAGTGTCTTACCCCTGAAGAAACGTTTTTGTGAAACGTAGTAGCGCTATGGCTGACGTTGGGATTTTCCTGCTTCAAGAAAGATAACCCTGACTATCTTATAACGTTTTAATATAAACAAAAATTTCAAAAACAATATAACAATTGATAAAGAATTGAAAAATAAGGGGTCATTGATGCAATTTGGAGCAAGTTGGTAGAAAAATACAATTACCATAGCTCTTTGAAGTCTGAGACCCAATGATAAATTAACATCTATATGGCTGTGTTAACAAGTCTCTTTTAAAAGTTGGAAACTATTTAAAAATAATTCTCACATCACTGGAGTAATCTTTATATTTATTGACATATTCAGTTTCAAGCAATGGTGCAACATCCAAACAGCAATGTCATAAAAGCAGGAAGAGATCCGGGCCTGGATTGCCAGAGAGATTTCAGGTGTAGAGAGGTAAATCTAGGAGTCATCAGCGTAAAGATGGAACTGAAAGCCATGGGAAGAGATGAGTGCACCAAGGGATTGGGTTTATAGAGAGAAAAGGAGTGTACCCAAGACAGATCCTTGGTGTACACCAACTGAGAGCAGGATAGCAATAGAAGAGGATCCACCAGAACAAACACTAAAAGAGCAATGGGAGAACTGGGCTCCGAGAAGAGTAGAGACCACCACTGTAGAGTAGTCCTTATGCGCTAGCCATCTCTTTAAAAGAGCCAAGCTGTAAGTGAGAAGGGAACTGGGTCCTCCAGGGTGATTGGTCCCTGCTGCAATAGGCCCAGAGATGGAGGCAATCGAAGAGGAGGTGCCTGCAGCTGCTGCTTCAGGTCTCCAAACCACGCTCTCCTCGGCCAATCCGGCACCACCAGGTACAATCCTGCCCAGGTGGTGGTCTATACACCGAAGCACATGCCCCACTAGGGGCCACGAAGGAACCACATACAGCAGCTACTGACTTGACCAATGCTGGGTCAGGGCAACCATGCCCTCAGATTCCGTCTCTGTGTGGTGACTGAAGAAGCAGCAAACTTTGGCACTGGAGTGAGTCACAATCAGATCCATTTTGGGGTGACCCCAGTGGTGCAGAATCAACTGAAACACCTCCTAACTGACTCTCCAGAGTCCAGAAGGTGCCAGTTGAGGAAGTCCACTTCCACATTTTCCACCCCTGCAATGTGCTGAGCCGACAAGGCTCAGAGGTTATTCTCCATCCAGGCAAATAGGAGAGCCAATTTTAGAGCTACCTTGGCACTCCTCGTGCTGCCTTGCTGATTGATATAAGCCACCACCGTGGCATTGTCTGAAAACACTCAAACCTCCCAGCACGCGATTGGGGGGGGGGGGGGCTTGAAACACAGAAGAGCTAACCTGATGGCCCTCTTCTCGAGGTTGTTGATGGACCACACCGCTTCCCTGTGGTTGCAATGGGCTCCCCAGCCTGAGAGACTGGCATCCATCATCAGGAGTATCTTGGAAAAATCATCCAGTTGCTTCTGCCACCACCACAGGATGGACCACCATCAGTGGCAGCAGCAGCCTGCACTTGATCCCCTGAGAACTCAGTGTGATATCACCGAGTCAACAAGTCGCATGTGAGCACATGCTCACGGCACCATCTCTATGGTCTCTGCCATCAATCCGAGGAGCTAAAGATAACCCTGGACTCTGGAAGCCTGCTGCACACAGAACAGCCCCAGGAAATCCAACAGCCTTTTGACTTTCTCTTCAGGCAGAAAACTCTACCTACTCAAGTGTTAAAATGGGCTCCCATAAACTAGGGGCTAGGAAGGTCACAGCTGGCTCTTTCTCAGACTGAACACCCAGCCGAGGCTTTTTAAGAAGAGTACCACTCAGAACACCACCTGGGATGCTTCTGAAAGGGAACAGGCCCAGCTGAGCCAGTCACTCATAAAAAGATGGATACAGATCCCCTGGCACCACAGCCACCATCACCATGACCTTGGAGAACATCTTTGGGCAGTGGATATCCTGAAAGGGAGGATGGAGAACTGATGGTGAGAGCCAAGCACGGCAACATGCAGATACTTTGCTGATCCAACCAGATCAGGACAAGAAATTATATCTTGGCCAAATCAAGAGAAACCAAGAATTCCCCTTAGTGCACTGCTTGAATCATTGAGCACAAGGTTTTCCTTCTGAAAGAACGGGACACGGAACTGCTCATTGATCCCTTTAAGGTCCAGAATGGGTTGGAAGGAATAGTCCCTTTTGGGCACCACTAAATAGATGGCGTATCTGATCTTACCCTGCTTGTCCGTCAGGAAGACCTATAAAATGTAGTCTGAGTCTTCTTAAACGGTAAACACTAAGTTATATGTAATACACGCCGTTTAATAACTCACATAGCAACATAAAAGCTTTCTTGCCCTGCTCTGACCATCTGGCTGACTCTTTAAAGCTAAGTTCACTTTGTCCTTTAACATCGTTGAGAAGTTCACTTTTAAGTGTTTTTGATCGAAGTTTTCAAGATGATGTTTTCAAGATAATTTCAATATAAACATTTATATATATATAAAAAATCTTGACACTGGGTCATTGATGTGAAAACTGGCACCGTTAAAGGGCTATGAGCCCATGTTTGAGTGCCGCTAGTTTTTTCTGAGACCAGTGCCATAGTGAAAATAAGAAAGCTTTTATGTTGCTATGTGAGTTATTAAACGGCGTGTATTACATATAACTTAGTGTCCGTCAGGAAGGGCACCACCACCTTTAGGCACAGAAACTTGCCCAAGGTAGTCTAGCAGTGGCATTTTTGATTGCAGACCTACATGGGGAGATGAAGAAGCATCCAGAATTGGTTCTTTGTATTCCTGAGCATAGCCAAACTGAATGATGTCTAGCAGCCAGCGATCCTTAGTAACCAAGGCCCATTACTGAAAGAAAAGGCAGAGCCTGCCTCCAACTGGAGGAACCAGGGAATGGGTCCCAAACCTTCATTGTGCAGCTCGCGAGGTTCCTCCTCTGGAAAGGACAGAGTCCCTGGGCCTACATGCTCCACAAAAAGACTGAGAACGAGAGTCCTGAGACCCCCGGGAATCCAGTCAGTGCACCCTCGGTGGATGGGAAGAGGCTGATGAGAAAGGGCACCAGCCTGCTTCACAGGCCCCTTAGACCTGTCTTCCAACAGGTGGTAAGATTTTGTCTCACTCGGGTCCTTCACCAGCTTCTCCAAATCGTCTCCAAACAGAAGCTTCCCCTGAAAAGCCAGTTGGGCCAACTGGGCTTTGGAAGATATGTCTGCTGCCCAGTGGCAGAGCCAAATCCAAAGACATGACACAGTCATTAGGGTACCATCCCTGGCTGCTAAAAGTACCAAGCCATACATGGCATCAGAAAGGAAGGCCATAGCCGACTCCAAAGATGGGTAGTATCATCTGACAGAAGTGACTGAATCTACTGGAACAAGGCTCGAGACATCAGGCTGGTACATACCGCCAACTGCAGAATAGCCACCATCACTGCGAAATGGCTCCTCCACAATGAATCCACCTTATGGTTCAGAAAATCCTTTAAGGCTGATTGGCCTTCAGAAGGAATGCTGGTCCGCCTGGTAACCACTGTGACCTATGCATCCACCTTGGGAATGCCAAACCACTCAACATACTCCTCCTCCAGGAGAGTGGAAATCTTATTTATTTATTTTATTTTATTTACATTTTTATACCGCAATTTCCTGCAGATCAATTGCGGTTTACAAAGAACAGTATGAATTGTACGGAACAGTACGAATTCAAATTACATGGAACATTTTCATCTATGTACATTAACATTATAACAAATTATATAATAAACTAAAATAAAATAGTTAACTATATACATATTGTTCTTACATTGGCAGTGGAGATGCATTCTGGTGGGAGCGGTTTTTAGTCTAATTATGTGAGGGTGGGTGTGCTATGTGCTAGAGACTATGTTATGGACCCAAAGTGTTTAGTGAATAGATGCGTTTTAAGTTTTCTTCGAAAAGAAGAGAGGTCTTTTATCTCTCTTAACCTATCTGGGAGCTTGTTTCAGAGGGGAGGGGGCACAATGAGAGAATGCCCTGCTGTTTGTGATTTTTTTGGCTTTCCAGTAATCTGTTGCTGTTATGAGTTTATTTTTATTGCAGTCCCGTTGGGTATGGGAGATTGTTTCATTGGTGATGAGGGAGGAGAGGTGGGATGGGGCAATGTCATTAATTAGTTTGAATGTGGTTAAGATAATTTTGTACTGGGTGTGACTTTGTATTGGGAGCCAGTGCAAGCTGAATAGGATAGGAGTAATATGATCTATTGGGTTGGCATTTGCTGTTATCCTTGCTGCAATATGTTGTGCAATTAGCAGTGGTCTTTTATTTATTTATTTATTTAACTGTATTTATATCCCGCTTTTCACCGGGTCTTAATGTCTGTTTAGGTAATCCTTGTAGTAGTGAGTTGGCATAGTCAAAGTGTGGAGTGATAATGGCATTGAGTACTGATTTGAAGTTGTTGGGGTGTCAGAGACCCTTAATTCTTTAGACAGGGAGTCGGGAGAGTCCCACTCCGAATAAATCATATCCTTGATCACATCCGTCCCTTTAAGGAGCAGATGTACTTTTGGCTCCTGGTTTGTGCCCGAAGCATCTATCAAGTTCAAGGCAGATGAGACCCAAGCAATCAATGCAGCCAGCTCCTCCTTCCAGAATAGGTGGATCATACCGGCCTCTTCACAATCTTTTGAAGGTGAGAGTACATCTACGACAGAGCTCAGTACTGAGTCATCTGAATCCAAGTCATAGTCAAAATCTCAGACAGCTCCCAGCTGTTACACATCTCTAGGGAGTGCCCTACACCAGGGATGATTAGCCAATGGCAGTCAAACAAGGCTTCCACTCTCTGCCTGCCCCACACAAGACTGCACACAAGGGCACCCAGAGGCCACAGGGTCTGAATTTCCTTGCCAGAAGAACCAGGCTTGCTGTAGAAAAGAAAGAATTCTGGGGCGGACAATACGGAGTCCAGAGGTTCTCCTCTTGGAAATGACCACCCAGAACCAGGGAACATAGCTACCACAGACCCCCTAGTGGATGATGAGTGGCTCACAGAACAGTCACCAGACCCTCCAGCCAGCTGGATATCCTTACCCATCGCGCCATCCATCACCTCCTGCTTTGTGGCAGACAAGGCTGGATTAATTGCATCTCCCTCTGAGGGTCTTCTTCAGTCTTCAAGAAAGAGTAGGGGGGAACAGAGGAGGAGAGAGGGGGTGTCAAGTTTGTGTGAGGCTGCTGCACTCTTCCAGATCCTCCCAAATCCTTCCAATTTTGTGGCTTCTCAACAGGCTCTTATTATGATAAGAACGTGGAGCCGAACCTATTTTCCCTCCTCGGATGGCTATCGAAAAGACTGCAATCTAGTGGAGCATTTCACATCACACTCAAGTGAGAGTCACCCTCAAGATAGCCGTCCATGAGCGATTAATCAATCTTTTTCTCTCAATCTTCAGATTTTCTTCAAAGAAAAGAAAATCCATCCACCATCTGCAGGAGACAAAGAAATACTAAGGAGACCTTTGCTGGCTGAGGTGAATAGAGGCAGCATCATACCCAGGCTAGTGTGAGCGGTGCAGCCACACAGGGCACAAAAACGTAGGGGTGCATTTGAACATGGACCAGAAGTGGAAGCATGCCGGCAGTGCCCCCACCAGAAGTGAAAGTAGCCTTTGGTAGGAGCCCTGAGCCACACGGTTTGGGGAAATAGGAGGATTGCCCAAAGTTTGCTTTTCTAGCTGAGTCACTGAGCCATGCTGCACAGCTGTACTGGGGGCAGGGGAGAAGAGTCCTTACCTCATAGTGGAGCAGCCTGGCTGGCAGGGATCCCCAGGAACCAGAAATCAGATTCAGCAGGGCTGGACCTAGGTGAAGCAGCAGGAGCTTATGTTGTGGCTCCCCACTGCTGTACCCAGACTTCAGTGTCAGAAGTGGCCCAGCATGTCTTGATGGAAATCTTGTGATGTATGAGATTAGCATCAGTACATGCTGGGCTGCATGATACCACTGACTTTTGTAGTTCTAGAATGATTAGAGGCTACACAACATCCCCTCCTCTCCCACCCTTTAAAAAAGAACAGGTACAACACAGGCAGATCTCAAGGAAAGATCTATTATGGATTGGTAACATGACACATGCTTTCTTTGGCAGTTCCAATTCTGGGTTTGACCTATTAAAACGTGTGTGCCTATAGTTCCAGTGTTGCTAAGAATGGTGTTGCTAAGAATGTCCAAGAAAGCAAATAGAATGCTAGGTATCATAAGGAAAGGAATGGAAAATAAAACAAAGGATACTATAATGCCTCTGTATAGTTCCATGGTACGACCGCACCTTGAATATTGTGTGCAATTCTGGTCGCCGTATCTTAAAAAGGATATAGCGTTATTAGAAAAGGTACAAAGAAGAGCCACCAAAATGGTAAAGGGGATGGAAGGCTACTCCTATGAAGAGAGGCTACAAAGGTTAGGGCTCTTCAACCTGGAAAAGAGACGGCTGAGGGAAGATATGATAGAGATCTATAAATTAATAAATGGAGTGGAACGGGTAAACGTAGATCAATTGTTTACGCTATCAGAATATAGAAAGACTAGGCGACATGTAATGAAGCTACAGGGTAAACTATTTAAGACAAATAAGAGAAAATATTTTTTCACTCAACGTGTAATCAAACTCTGGAATTTGTTACCGGAGGATGTAGTAAAGGCTGTTAGTGTAGCTGGGTTTAAAAAAGGTTTGGACAAGTTCCTCGAGGAAAGGTCCATAAACCATTATTAAAAAGGGACCCAGGATATCAATGCTTGACCCAATACAAGTATTGTGGAACCTGTGTCTCTTGGGGATACTGCTAGGTACGTATGACCTAGATTGGCCACTGTTGGAAACAGGATACTGGGCTTGATGGACCTTGGTCTGACCCAGTATGGCATATCTTATGTTCTTATGTTCTTAGGATTGCAAGGCTATCATTGTGCTGAGGTAAAACCCATATCAACTCAGTCACTCGGGGTTGACTTGGTTCAGGTTGGTGATGGTGATGGATATCACACACTTGTAACATTGGGCATTGCATTCCCTTGGAAATGGGCTTCCAGATCCTGCCTAATAGAGCATTATTAAGAGGAGACAAATTACAGGTCTTCAATAGGTCAATAAATATGTGTTGGATGGGGAAAATGCAGAACTATGTTCGCACATAAGGGATGTTGGTGCACCAGAATTCTCGCATTACCTCCTCTTCTGATATTAAGTTGTGATTGGACAGACATAGGTTCCACAGCTCAGCTCTGTTCTTAATCATAAAGAAAGAGTGTTTCCTTATTGATTTCCATAAGAAGACCAGGGGTGCTTCTCTTTGCATACAGTGGTGTAAAACCAGGGCTGCTTTAGCCTTTTTGTTGACATAGAGGCATATGGTCATTCTTCCATTAATGGTAGGCTATAAGGAACTCTCAGTAATGGAGAACTATGTCCCTCCTCGGGAACTCCACTCCTTTGGAGATCCCTTTTGTCCTTGCCCTTCTTTGCCTCTTCCAGCTTGGGACTTCACTCAGTCTCTCTTTCTGCTCCGTGTGCTTGGTGTATACTATCCAAATTGGTGGCCCAGGCAGGGGGCCCACCTCTTCAGAACTGCATTTGGATCCTAGTCCCTTTCTCCTGCTTGTCACTTGTCTTTATCTTTATTTAACTTTTGATATACCGCCCAGGCTGAAAGGCATTAGAGCGGTTTACAAATGCTATAGTGTGGTAGCCAAGACCTATAGACTAGGCCATAAGCCTGAACCTGAAAAATGACAGGCCTCAGAACCAAGCCTGGATTTCAGTAGTGCTGAGACATAAAATTAAAAGACAGAATTGAATATTGCTTTAGAATGAAATGCTGCTATAGCAAAGTTTGCACAAAGTGAATACAATGCCTGTATGTTAAATCGTTACTCCAGAATTGTTACTTACATATTTTAGGAGCTAGATATGACCTTGATGAAGGAAAGTAACCAGGTTTGAACCAAGCCATTGTTCAGCTAGCTGGAGAAAGCAGAGCAAAGGGCATAGATCCTGATTGGTCAAATTCAGGGAAATGTCAGACCAATAGAAAGTTTGTAGAAATTAGCATGAGACCAATAGAATGTTTTCATGTATCAAAATGTTTTGGCTGTATAAAAAAACATGTTTCCGCTAAAGTGGGTCTCTCACTTTTAGACTGCCTTGTGCACAATAAACTGGCTTGAACCTTGATAAAGACTCCTGGTGTAATTGGTTTGGTGGCGTTCCGCCGCTACAATAGGAAGGTACTGGATATGTTCTGAGTCTGTGTCTGGACATTCCCCTTGGGTTGCCCCGGTCCCCAATTGTCGTGTGGTCTGCCTTGATTGGATTGTGGGCTCTGGTGGGCAGGGACTGTCTTTTGCCTTTGCACATGCAGTGCTGCATGCATCTTGTGGTGCTGTGCAAATGGTGAGTAGTAGTAATAGTAGGAACCACTAGCATTGCAGAGTGGACCAGATGATCCCTTAAATTGGGTCCCCATGTAAATGCAAAACTTAAAAGGTTTGCAAAAACAAGAGTGTAAACGGAGGATATCCCAGTGTCTCCGGAATATTTTAACCACTTCTGCGGAGTGAGACATAAAGGGAAGGATACACATTATCCGGTCATCCGTAATAGCCATGTCATTCACTCTGTCCTGTAATAACCACTCCGGATGGCAATATTGAGCCCTTGTGTACGCACATTTCACCACTTTGTCGGGATAACCATGTTCCAGCAGGTGATTGTATAAATCAGTTGCCTGATACTTAAAGTCCTCCATAGTGGAACAAATGCATCTTAATCTCAAAAATTGTCCGTATGGAAGACCTCTCCGCAAAGGAGTAGGATGATGGCTATGGAATCTCAGCAGGCTGTTCCGCTGGCTGGATTTTTGATACAATGTTGTATGAAAAGTATTCGTAGATTTTGTTACCATGATGTCCAAAAACTCCAACTGATGTGAATCAATGTGAGAAGTAAACTTTATGTTGTAGTTTTTGATATGGAAGGACAGACTAGACAGGCCATGTGGTCTTTTTCTGTCATCATATTTCTATGTTTCTATGTTGGATTTTACAGTGTTAAGCCAAGAAATAAAGGTTTGAAGATTTCACAAGTAGATGACCACAAGAAAAAAATGTCATCTAAAAACCTCAACCAAAGAGGCACAAACCAAAAATCCTCAGCTAAACAGATGAACTTTTCTTCAATATCTGCCAGATATAACGTGGCGATAGAATGAGCCACAGTCGCCCCCATGGCAATTCCTCCACATTGTTGGTAAAAATTCCCGTTAAACAGAAAATAACTTTGGGTAAGTACCAAGCATATCAAATCCATCAGAAACATAAGAACATAAGAACATAAGATATGCCATACTGGGTCAGACCAAGGTCCATCAAGCCCAGTATTCTGTTTCCAACAGTGGCCAATCTAGGTCATATGTACCTAGCAGTTTCCCCAAGAGACACAAGTTCCACAATGCTTGTAATGGGTCAAGCATTGATATCTTCGGTCACTTCTTAATAATGGTTTATGGACCTTTCCTCCAGGAACTTGTCCAAACCTTTTTTAAACCCAGCTACACTAACAGCCTTTACTACATCCTCCGGTAACAAATTCCAGAGTTTGATTACACGTTGAGTGAAAAAATATTTTCTTTTATTAGTCTTAAATAGTTTACCCTGTAGCTTCATTGCATGTCCCCTAGTCTTTCTATATTCTGATAACGTAAACAATCGATCTACGTTTACCCGTTCCACTCCGTTCATTAATTTATAGACTTCTATCATATCTCCCCTCAGCCGTCTCTTTTCCAGGTTAAAGAGCCCTAACCTTTTTAGCCTTTCTTCATAGGAGTATCCTTCCATCCCCTTTACCATTTTGGTGGCGCTTCTCTGAACCTTTTCTAAAATCGCTATATCCTTTTTAAGATATGGCGACCAGAATTGCACACAATATTCAAGGTGCGGTCTCACCATGGAACGATATAGAGGCATTATAATATCTTTTGTTTTATTTTCCATTCCTTTCCTTATCATACCTAGCATTCTATTTGCTCTCTTGGCCGCCGCTGCACACTGGGCCGAGGGTTTTAACATGGTATCCACAATGACGCCTAAATCTTTTTCCAGGGTGGTGGTTCCTAATGTGGAACCTTGCATCGTGTAACCATAGTTTGGGTTGTTCTTCCCTAGGTGCATAACCTTGCACTTGTCCACATTAAATTTAATCTGCCATTTTGATGCCCAGTCTTCCAATTTATCAAGATCCTCTTGCAATTTTTCACAATCCTCTTGGGTTTTAACAACTTTAAATAGTTTTGTGTCATCTGCAAATTTGATAACCTCACTCGTTATTCCACTTTCCAGGTCATTTATGAATATGTCAAAAAGCAGCGGACCCAGCACAGATCCCTGGGGTACACCACTATTCACCTTTCTCCATTGGGAAAATTGGCCATTTAGCCCTACCCTCTGCTTTCTATCTTTTAACCAGTTCCTGATCCACAATAGTACACTGCCTCCTATCCCATGACTCTTTAGCTTTGCCAAAAGTCTCTGATGAGGGACCTTGTCAAAGGCTTTCTGAAAGTCCAGATACACAATATCAACCGACTCACCTTTGTCCACCTGTTTATTCACTCCTTCAAAAAAACATAACAGATTAGTAAGACAAGATTTTCCTTGTCTAAAGCCATGTTGGCTGTCTCCCATTAGGTTGTGACTATCTACATGCTGAGTAATTTTATTCTTTATGATGGTTTCTACCATTTTTCCCGGTACTGACGTCAGGCTCACCGGTCTGTAGTTTCCCGGATCACCCCTGGAACCCTTTTTAAAAATTGGTGTTACATTGGCAATCCTCCAATCTTCAGGTATTGGAGATGATTTTAATGATAGTTCACAGATTACTGATAGCATGAAGTATGCGAGCAGGAGCCAACAAGAAGGATGATTGTAACAATGTTAATGCTTCCTCTTGGTATATGTTAGTGTAGAGCCATGTAACGTCTAATGTTACCAAATAAAGTTGATCAATGGGTCCTGGATAATCAGATAGCAACTGTAAAAAATGGGAAGTATCCCGTAAATATGAACGGACTTTGCGTGCTTCAAAACGCAAAAAAGCATCGCAAAACTACGATAGGGGCTCCAAAACCAAACCCCTACATGACACAATGGGTCTGCCCGGTGGCATTGACATAGATTTATGGATTTTAGGGACCGTGTACAACACTGGTATCTTAGGATGTAACTTAATCAAAAAGGACGCCTCCTGTGTCGTAAGCCATTCACAATGATGTGCCCTAGTGACCAGAGAATGAATCGTATCCTGTAACTGTGGAGTGGGATCCCCATGTAATAAGCAATAATAGCGTATGTCTCCCAGTTGTGAGGCTATACTGTCCTGATAGGAGGGAGTGGACTGTGACACCACCGCTCCTCCTTTATCCGCATTTCGGATGACTAGTCGAGGGTCATCGGCCAATTGTTTAATGGCCTCACGTTGTACTCGAGTGATACTGGAATACTGATTTTTAAAACTACTTTCTTGCAACCCAAGATCTTGCAAAACCAAATTCTGATATGTAGCCAATGCGTGATCGATGGGACCAGGAGGGACCTATTTTGATGGAGGACGTAAAACCGAAGTGTCTCTTATGGACTGTTTATCCATGAAAAAGAAGATGATTTGTAATTTCCTAAAAAAATTTGGACGTTCACTTTCATTTTAAAAGAGTCATACCGAATCGAGGGAACAAAAGAAAGTCCTAAGTTCAACACGTCCAATTGTGTGGGATTTAATTCCACTCCTGAGAGGTTGACGACATCTGTTTGGTGCATTGCCACATAGCAGGTTGCACTTATCGGTTCATGCGCACTAGCAAATGTTGCACAAAATTTGTGGTGTATTTGCTTTGTTGTCCTTGCAACCTTTTGCACATAGGTCGTACCACCCATCCAGTAAAGACTCGTTTAGGGAACATTCTTGTCGAATAAGAACTTCCACTTTGTCTGCTCCATTGGTGGAGCATTGTGTTGCTCATGGTCACACTTTTGCTGACTTTCGTTGGAGAGTAATTGATATGGTCCCTGCAGACCCGAGGGAGGGAAATAGAGTGTATCGTCTACAGTGGCTTGAGCAACAATGGATCTTCCGCCTACGTACTGTGTGTCCAGAGGGTTTAAATATGGAATTAGAGTGGTGGAGTTTGTTTTGAATCTATCCTCACTTTGTTACAGCTGTCATTTGTTACCCAAGAATAACTCGCTATCCATCTGGGTTATTGGGAAGCCTCTCCTACAATGTGATGTCACTTGAAGCCACTCCTTCTCTGGCGGGCATTATAAAAATGTCTCGCGATCTTCGGACGCTTGCCTGCAGCTTTTGATTACACAGCGGTTGCACTTGAGACAGGGCCGGCCCGGCCCGAAACATGCGTGTTGTGTTTTTGGATTCCAGAAGTCTGTGTTTGCCAGACTGCATTATGATAAGCTAAATACAGCTCTTAATTGAAACTTTTAAGTATAGCACCATATATGCACGTATTATGATAAAAAATATTAAAAAGGGCACAGCGGACAACTGGGAGTGGAGCGAATGCCTACTCTTCTCCGGTCCGCTGGACCCGACAACTCCTTGTTTGGTATAATTTATACTTGCTTACCAAAAACAATCTTGTCTTTTGGATCATTTATCCCTGGAAAGGAGCAGCAAGGAATGAATCCATTTTTTGTGACGTGCCAAGTATTCTTTAGTGAGCTGGATTGGCTCCTGATCTGATCCATCATGGCACATTTTGTGTTCTTATGAGAAGGGGACACTGTTAAGGATCTGCCTTGTCCCCTAAACACTGGGGAGGGCTCCTAGTACTTGTACAGACTCCTTGATAATCGAATCACAGATGATAAGTACCAAGTCTATCTCTTCCCATATAATAATCAGCACCCTTGTACAAAAGAGACAGGAAACATAGATTCTACCACCTTTAAAACATTCGTGCACTGCTGGCATTGAAGTCTGGGTAGAGTGGTGGGAAGCTGCTTGCGGCATAAGCTCCTGCTGCCCCATAAAGCTCCGGCCCTAATTTTTGTGTCCTGGGGATCCCTGTCAGCCACGCCGCTCCACTGTGGAACCATGACATAAATGTTCTGCTGCTCAGGTCCACTGGACTAGAGAACTGTCTCCTTCCCCATGCAGTGGGTGCAGATCGGCAGGCAGTACCAAGTTCCTGGACCCTGGTAGCTGGGAGGGAGGGAAGTAAGGAGGGGCATGCGGCTAAGAGCAGGAGCCCTCTGGCTGCAAGAAGAGCTCTTATTATTTAATTATTTATTGTTTGTCTTAGTGCTAGTTCAGCTGTTTTCAGCTGTAATTTACCTTGCCTCTCTCAACTAACTGGGCTTTGTGTGGTAGCCCCCTGCCCCCCTCCCCCCCTGCTGAGGGTCCAGGACAGGGTACCTTGTAACTGCCCTCTTTAATAGGACTTATCTCCCTCCCTCCCTCCCCAGCACCCACCCACCCCTGGGGTAATTGTAGTTTTATAGGTCCTTGCACATCTTAGAGGAAAGGGGCTGCTCTCAGGTGCAGCTCATTATCCAAATCAGTCACACACAGAGGACCTGAGATTAATTAATTAAGCTTTAGGTACACAAGGTGTATTAGGGGTATTAGATACACTTTTATTGGTATAAGCATCTACACCAATCCTTATTATATACAGAATTTAAAATATCTAAACACAAGCTTTAAACTAAGATGCAGACAGAAGTCCAGCAGCGAGATGGGGGTTCTCTCCGGTCTTTTGCATTGAGTGTCACATGTATGATTTTCTCCCAGTTGGTGAGAGATCTTACGTATGCACTAAGTGCAAAGAACCCTTTGCTCTCAGGGAACGAGTCCGTTCTCTAGAGGCTAGAGTAGCAGACCTGGAAGACATAAGAAAGACAGAGAAGTACATGGACGTGACCTTCAGGGATATAGTCCTGAAGTCCCATCTCCAGTCTGGCAGCATCCCTGTTGCCATGGAGGAGAGAGGTCACGTGACAGGGGAGCATCACCCTGGTGTGGCAGGAAGTGATCCTGTAACTAGGACCTGTCCTCCAGGTGATGTAAAACCCTCTCGCACCGAGGGCGTTTCTCCAGGGCCATGTGCCCATGAGGGGAGGGTCAGGACAGCTGTTATAGTCGGTGATTCAATCATTAGGAATGTAGATAGTTGGGTGGCTGGTGGACGTGAGGATCGCTTGGTAACATGCCTGCCTGGTGCGAAGGTAGCAGACCTCACGCACCGCCTAGATAGGATCGTAGATAGTGCTGGGGAGGAGTCTGCTGTCTTGGTACATGTTGGTACCAATGACATAGGAAAATGTGGTAGGGAAGTTCTGGAGGCTAAATTTAAGCTTTTAGGTAGGAAGTTGAAATCCAGAACTTCCAGGATAGCGTTCTCCGAAATGCTTCCTGTTCCACGTGCAGGACCCAAAAGACAGGCAGAGCTCCGGAGTCTCAATGCGTGGATGAGACAATGGTGCAAGGATGAGGGTTTTGGATTTGTTAGGAACTGGGGAACATTCTGGGGAAAGGGGGGCTCTTCCGAAGGGATGGGCTTCACCTTAATCAGGATGGGACCAGACTGCTGGCATTAACCTTTAAAAAAGAGATAGAGAAGCTTTTAAACTAGAAAATAGGGGAAAGCCGACAGTCACCCAGGAGCGCATGGTTCGGACAAAGGTATCCTTGAAGGATACTACCAAAAGCAGTGAGGTTCCAAAAGGGGGTATAGTAGCCCAAATGCCCTTGAGTAAGGAGCAGACAGAGCATAAAGATTCCAAATTACCCCTGCCTACCAATAGCCAGATTAATATGAATAAAATACAGTCTCTAAAATGCTTGTATGCCAATGCTAGAAGTCTAAACAATAAGATGGGAGAGTTAGAATATATAGCACTAAATGAGAGGTTAGATATGATTGCACTCTCAGAGACATGGTGGAAGGAGGATAACCAGTGGGACACTGTGATACCTGGATACAAACTATATCGTAATAATAGAGCTGATCAAATTGGTGGAGGGGTTGCACTCTATGTTAGAGAGGGCATTGAGTCAGAAAGGATTAAAGTTTTGCAGGGAACAAAATTTGCTGTAGAATCTCTATGGATTGAAATCCCATTTATGAAGGGGAAGGCGATGGCCAGGGCCGGATTTACCTATACGCCATGTACGCCATGGCGTAGGGCCCACAGCCGGCAGGGGCCCACAAAAAAAGAACCAGGTAATTTTTTTTTAACTCAATTAAAAAAAAAACCTGGTGGCTGCCGCCGCGGGGCCCCCTCTGCTGCCGCGGGGGCCCCGTCTACAAGGTGAAGCGGTGCGGTCGGGTCGGGTCGGGTCGGGTCGGGTCTCTCCCTCCCTCCTTCCCTCCCTGCAGGCTGCGAGAGACGCGAAGATAGAGCGTCTCCTCGCGTCTGTGTTAAGCCCGCAGGGGCTGATGGGATTTCCCATCAGCCCCTGCCGGCTTAACACAGACGCGAGGAGACGCTCTATCTTCGCGTCTCTCGCAGCCTGCAGGGAGGGAAGGAGGGAGGGAGGAGAGACCCGACCGGACCCGACCCGACCCCACCGCACCCCACCGCTTCTGCTTGTTGCCGGGGCCCCCGCGGCAGCAGCGGGGGCCCCGCGGCGGCAGCCACCAGGTTTTTTTAAAATTACATTTTTCTTTAGGCCGGGGGGGGGTAGGACTGGTAATGGGCTATGGGGGGGGGTAGGACTGGTAATGGGCTATTGGGGGGGCTGGGGCTGGAAATGGACTGGGGGGGGTAGGGCTGGTAATGGGCTATTGGGGGGCTGGGGCTGGAAATGGGCGGGGCTGGGCTGGGCTGGGCTGGGGGGGTTAAGGCTAGAGGTGGGCTGATGGGGTTAGGACTGGTAATGGACTGTGGGCTGTTGGGGGGGGGGCTTAGAACTGGCAATGGGCTTTAGGGGGGGGGTTAAGACTGGTAATGGGCTGTGGGCTGATGGGGCTGTCTGGTAATGGGCTATGGGGGGGGCTAGGACTGGAAATGGGCTGGGGGGTTAAGACTGGAGGTGGGCTGATGGGGTTAGGACTGGTAATGGGCTGTTGGGGGGGGTTAGAACTGGTAATGGGCTTTGGGGGGGTTAAGACTGGTAATGGGCTGTGGGCTGATGGGGGTTGTCTGGTAATGGGCTATGGGGGGCTAGGACTGGAAATGGGCTGGGGGGTTAAAACTGGAGGTGGGATAATGGGATTAGGACTGGTAATGGGCTGATGGGGGGGGGGTAGGACTGGCAATGGGCTATGGGGGGCTGACTGGAAATGGGTTGATGGGGTTAGGACTGGAAGTGGGCTGATGGGGGGTTAGGACTGATAATGGGTTATAGGGGGGGCTTAAACTGAAAATGGGGTGATGGGGGGTTAAGGACTGAAAATGGGGTGATGGGGGGTTAAGGACTGTAAGTGGGGTGATGGGGGGGCTAGGACTGGTATTGGGTTGGGGGGTTGCTAGGACTGGAAATGGGCTGATGGATGGCTAGGACTGGAAATGGGCTGATGCAGGGACTAGAAGGGAATGGATGCTGGGTGAGGCTGGAACTAGAAGGGAGCTGATGTTGGGGGAGGATTAGAATGGGATGGGGCTGGAAGAGTAAAATGGAGAAGGGAAAAATATTTTGTGTGGGAGCGATAAAAAATCTACAATTGGCCGGGTATTGGGAGAGTAAGTGGGGATTGAGGATGGAGGGGTAAAATTTGAGTGGATGAAATAGGAATGAGGAAAGAGCAAAAGGAGAAAGATTAGTATGTTAAAGCAGATGTAGAGAGAGAATGGAAAAAAATCTAGAAGAGAGAAGAAAGGACAAATGGACAGCAGACGATGGAGAGTTAGCAGAAGACACGAAGAAACCAGAAGAAAGTGGCTGGAGCAATTGCAGCTGAAAAAAATGCACAAAAGGTAGAAAAATATCTCTTTATTTTGAATTTATTAATTGGAATATGTCAGCTCTGGTAAATGTGCATCATTAACATCTGCGCTTTGTTTAGTACAAGAGCAAATTAATGTATAGTTTTATTTCTACAGTGTTGTACATTCCAAGTTTGGCTTTTGGGATTCCCAGTTTAATTATTGTCTTCCTATTTCTAAATTGTGATTACTTGTTTGGTGATGGTCTATGTTCTGCATGTGTAACTGAGCTGAGGTGTTCTGTTTATATAATTCCTATTTGACATTGCCACTTGTTCTCTTTCCCCAGTAGGTCATGTATTGTTGTTCTCTGAAATGTATTGGTTTAATATTTGCAGTGTTGCCTTTTGATTGGTAGAGTATGGTGCTTTGTGAGTCCTGGTAGTGCTGTTAGGATACGGCGGGTTTACTATGGGCAGTGTTTGTAGTAGTTCCTAATGTGTCTGGCAGTTGGCACTGGATTATAGTAATGTAGAAATCTTTTAGTCTTTCTTTATCCATACACTCATTAAGAGGCACGTTTACTAAAAGTTAGTATATGGTAACATTATGCAAATATTTATGCAAATGAGGCCCCTTATGCAAATGAGGTCCGCACCCCCCTTGGGCCGCCCCTGCTGGGGGCCCACAATTTTTGTTGGCGTAGGGCCTCACTCAAGGTAAATCCGGCCCTGGCGATGGCAGTGGGAGTATACTATCGACCGCCTGGCCAGAATGAACAAATGGATGATGAAATGCTCAAAGAAATCAAGGAAGCTAACAAAAGTCACAACAGAGTAGTAATAATGGGTGATTTCAATTACCCCGGTATCGACTGGGTCAGTGTCACGGCAGGACAAGCTAAAGAGATAAAGTTTCTGGATGGAATAAATGACTGCTTCTTGGAGCAACTGGTTCATGAACCGACCAGAGGGGAAGCCATACTGGACCTAATCCTTAGTGGAACGCCAGATCTGGTGCAAGAAATAAGGGTGTTGGGACCACTTGGCAATAGTGATCATAGTATGATCATGTTTGATTTAGTTAGTGGAGGACAGATAGTAAAGGAATCCACAGTATTACCTTTTAACTTTCAAAAGGGAAACTATGATAGAATGAGGAATATAGTTAGGAAAAAACTAAAAGGAGCGGTTCCAAAGGTTAAAGACTTACAGCAAGCTTGGGTGTTATTTAAAAATACTATCCTCGAAGCCCAGACCAGCTGTATTCCACGCATTAAGAAGAGTGGAAGAAAGTCCAAAAAACTGCCAGCATGGTTTAAAGGTGAGGTCAGAGAGGCTGTTGCTGCCAAAAAAGCAACCTTCAGGAAATGGAAAAAAAGAGCCAAATGATGAAAACTGGAAACACAAGCACTGGCAAGTTAAATGCAAAGCATTGATAAGGCAGGCAAAGCGGGAATTTGAGAAGAAACTTGCTACGGAAGCAAAAACACAAAATAAAGACTTTTTCAAGTACATTCGTAGCAAAAGGCCTGTGAGAGAGTCAATTGGACCGTTAGATGATAGAGGGGTAAAAGGGGCAGTAAGAGGAGACAAGGCTATAGCAGAGAGACTGAATGAATTCTTTGCTTCGGTCTTTACTGAGGAAGATGTAGGGATGTTACCCATGACTGAAGTGGTATTTAAAGGTGATACTGCAGAGGAATTGAGAGAAATATCACTACACCGGGAAGATATATTACAACTATTTGATAAACTGAATAGTAGCAAATCACCTGGACCGGATGTTATACATCCCAGAGTGTTGAAAGAACTGAAATATGAGATTGCAGACCTGCTATTGGTAATCTGTGAACTTTCATTAAAATCATCTGTAATACCTGAAGATTGGAGGGTCGCCAACGTAACACCAATTTTTAAAAAAGGTTCCAGGGGTGACCCGGGAAATTACAGACCGGTGAGCCTGACGTCAGTACCAGGGAAAATGGTAGAAACCATCATAAAGAACAAAATTACACAACATGTAGATAGTCATGGCCTAATGGGAGACAGCCAACATGGCTTTAGACAAGGAAGATCTTGTCTTACTAATCTGATATGTTTCTTTGAAGGTGTGCATAAACAGGTAGACAAAGGTGAGTCGGTTGATATAGTGTATCTGGACTTCCAGAAAGCTTTTGACAAGGTCCCCCATCAGAGACTTTTGGCAAAGCTAAAAAGTCATGGGATAGGAGGCAGTGTACTATTGTGGATCGGGAACTGGTTAAAAGATAGAAAGCAGAGGGTAGGGCTAAATGGCCAATATTCCCAATGGAAAAAAGTGAATAGTGGAGTACCCCAGGGATCTGTACTGGGTCCGCTGCTTTTTGACATATTCATAAATGACCTGGAAAAGGGAATAACTAGTGAGGTTATCAAATTTGCAGATGACACAAAACTGTTTAAAGTTGTTAAAACCCAAGAGGATTGTGGAAAACTGCAGGAGGATCTGGATAAATTGGAAGACTGGGCATCCAAATGGCAGATGAAATTTAATGTGGACAAATGCAAAGTTATGCACCTAGGAAAGAACAACCCACACTATAGTTACACGATGCAAGGCTCCACATTAGAAACCACCACCCAGGAAAAGGACTTAGGAGTCATCGTGGATAACATGTTAAAACCCTCCGCCCAGTGTGCAGCGGCGGCCAAGAAAGCAAATAGAATGCTAGGTATCATAAAGAAAGGGATGGAGAATAAAACAAAGGATATTATAATGCCTCTGTATCGCTCCATGGTACGACCGCACCTTGAATATTGTGTGCAATTCTGGTCGCCGTATCTTAAAAAGGACATAGCGTTATTAGAAAAAGTACAGAGAAGAGCCACCAAATTGGTGAAGGGGATGGAAGGCTACTCCTATGAAGAGAGGCTAAAAAGGTTAGGGCTCTTTAACCTGGAAAAGAGATGGCTGAGGGGAGATATGATAGAGGTCTATAAATTAATGAATGAGTGGAACGGATAAACGTGGATCAATTGTTTACGCTATCAGAATATAGAAAGACTAGGGGACATGTAATGAAGCTACAGGGTAAACTATTTAAGACAAATAAGAGAAAATATTTTTTCACTCAACGTGTAATCAAACTCTGGAATCTGTTACCGGAGGATGTAGTAAGGGCTGTTAGTATAGCTGGGTTTAAAAAAGGTTTGGACAAGTTCCTGGAGGAAAGGTCCATAAACCACTATTAAAAAGGGACCCAGGATATCAATGCTTGACCCAGTACAAGCATTATGGAACCTGTGTCTTTTGGGGATATTGCTAGGTACGTAGGACCTAGATTGGCCACTGTTGGAAACAGGATACTGGGCTTGATGGACCTCGGTCTGACCCAGTATGGCATGTCTTATGTTCTTATGCTGCCCCTCCCCCTCAAGCTGCAAGAGGAGCTCAACTGATAAAAGTATGATATGTCATGGGGGGGGGGGCTGGTTCTTGAGCTGCACAAGGCGCAGTTATACCTTGAAAGGGCTCTGAATAGAGGCATAGGAGTGGTGTCATTGAAACCTGGGCTTTTCATTGGTTGTCTTTATCAATCTGCTGGTAGGGGAGAGAGAAGGAAGATGACAGTGAGGGTGGCAGACGCCTTCTGAATGCTCTAGCAGCAGCTTTTACTTTGTACGTTTCCTGCATTTACATTGCTTATATGCAACATACTGCTCTAAAGAGGAAGGCTAAGCTCCTGCTGGAGCGTTTGGAGATTACCAGGTCGATGGATTGGTTCCTGAGACCCGGAGGTGGAGTAGAAGTCTTGGGCAGCTCACGATGAGAAGTGGGGGTGGAAGGAGACTCACCAATAACCTTTGAGCTGGATTCCTCCAGCACAGACAGTGTTGCAGGGGAGCATGGCTGTGGTGGGGGGTTCCCAGACTGCTGAAGCGGCTGGATCCTCCCTGCTGGTTATGCAACCCTCTGGCCCCAGAAGTGTTAACTGGGTGTCGGATGAGCAGACCAGTGTAGCTGGAGAGGTGGGGGCTAGCAAGGAGCAATTGGTGTCTTTGCAGCTCGAGACAGGTTTCTCTACTTCACCTGCTGTGCGGCTAGTCTCACCAGGGGAGCAGGTTCCTGGGTAGATCCAGGGGCGGCCCAAGGGGGGTGCGGGGCCATGTGCGGAGACTCGGTGCGGGGCCTCATTTGCATAAGGGGCCTCATTTGCATAAATATTTGCATAATGTTACCATACACGAACTTTTAGTAAACATGCCTCTTAATGAGTGTATGAATAAAGAAAGACTAAAAGACTTCTACATTACTATAATCCAATACCAACCGCCAGGCACATTAGGAACTACTACAAACACTGCCCATTTAGAACCCATAGCAAACCCGCCGTATCCTAACAGCACTACCAGGACTCATAAAGCACCATACCCTAACTATCAAAAGGAAACGCTGCAAATATTAAACCAATACATTTCAGAGAACAACAATACATGACCTACTGGGGAAAGAGAACAAGTGGCAATGTCAAATAGGAATTACATAAACAGAATACCTCAGCTCAGTTACACATGCAGAACATAGACCATCACCAAACAAGGAATCACAATTTAGAAACAGGAAGACAATAATTAAACTGGGAATCCCAAAAGCCAAACTTGGAATGTACAACACTGTAGAAATAAAACTATACATTAATTTGCTCTTGTACTAAACAAAGCGCAGACGTTAATGATGCACATTTCCCAGAGCTGACATATTCCAATTAATAAATTCAAAATAAAGAGATATTTTTCTACCTTTTGTGCATTTTTTTTCAGCTGCAATTGCTCCAGCCACTTTCTTCTGGTTTCTTCGTGTCTTCCGCTAATTCTTCATCGTCTGCTGTCCATTTGTCTTTTCTTCTCTCTTCTAGTTTTTTTCCATTCTCTCTCTACATCTGCTTTAACATACTAATCTTTCTCCTTTTTGCTCTTTCCTCATTCCTATTTCATCCACTCAAATTTTACCCCTCCATCCTCAATCCCCACCTACTCTCCCAATATCCGGACAATTGTAGATTTGTCTTCCCTCCCACACAAAATATTTTTCCCTCTCCATTTCACTCTCCCAGCTCCATCCCATTCTAATCCTCCCCCAACATCAGCTCCATTCTAGTTCCAGTCCCACCCAGCATCCGCTCCCTTCTAGTCCCCGCATCAGCCCATTTCCAGTCCTAGCCCCCCATAAGCCCATTTCCAGTCCTAGCTCCCCCATCTATTTGCAGTCCCATCCAAGTCCCTCCATCAGCTCATTTCCAATCCCAGCCCCCCATGAGCCCATTTCTAGTCCTTTCCTAGCCCCACCATCAGCCCATGTCAAATCCTAGCTCCCCTCCACTCAGCCCATTTCCAATCCAAGCCCCCCATGAGCCTACTTCCAGTTCTAGCCCCTTCATGAGTCCATTTCAATCCAAACCCCCACCACAGCCCATTTCCAATCTTAGCACCCCCCAACAGCCAATTTCCAGTCCTATTCTAGCCCATCAGCCCATTTCCTGTCCTAGCCCCCCCCCTCACCCATTTCCAGTCCTAGCTCCCTCCCCCTCACAACCCATTTCCATTCCAAGCCCCCGTCCCCATCAGCTATTTGCAGTTCAAGCCCTCCTTCCACTCAGCCCATTTCCAGTCCTAGCCTCCTCATAGCCCATTACTTGTCCTAACCCCCCATCAGTCAATTACGTCCTAACCCCCAATCACCCTTTTTCCTGTCCTAGCCCCCCATCAGCCTATTTCCAGTCTTAGCCCCCCCCATAGCCAATTACCAGTCCTACCCCCCCCCCATCAGCCCACTTCCATTCTTTGCCTCCCCCCCCCCATGGCCCATTACCCGTCCTAACCCTCCCCCCCCCATCAGCCCATTACCCGTCCTCGCCTCCCCCCCCCCTGGCCCATTACCAGTCCTAACACCCCCCCCCCATGGCCCATTACCAGTCCTAACCCCCCCCCCGGCCCATTACCAGTCCTAACCCCCCCCGGCCCATTACCAGTCCTAACACCCCCCCATCAGCCCACTTCCAGTCTTAGCCCCCCCATAGCCCATTACCAGTCCTAACCCCCCCATCAGCCCATTTCCAGTCCTACCCCCCACTTCCAGCCTTAGCCCCCTCCCCATAGTCAATTACCAGTTCTAACCCCCCCCATCAGCCCATGTGGAGTCCTACCCCCCCACTTCCTGGCTTAGCCCCCTCCCCATAGCCCATTACCAGTCCAAACCCCCCCATCAGCCCACTTATCCCCCCCATAGCCCATTACCAGTCCTAACCCCCCATCAGCCCACTTAGCCCCCCCCATTTCCCATTTCCTGTCCTAACCCCCCCCCCATCCGCCCACTTCGCCCCCCCCCATAGCCCATTACCAGTCCTAACCCCCCCCCCCCCATCAGCCCACTTCAGGTCTTAGCCTCCCCCCCCCATGGCCCATTACCAGTCCTAACCACCCCCCCCCCCGGCCCATTACCAGTCCTAACCACCCCACCACCTGGCCCATTACCAGTCCTCACCACCCCCCCCCCCATCAGCCCACTTCCAGTTTAGCCTCCCCCGCCCATCAGCCTACTTCCAGTTTAGCCTCCCCCCTCCCATAGCCCATTACCAGTCCTAACCACCCCCCCCCCTATCATTCCAAATTAAAATTAAAAAAAAACCCAAACCGGCTGCTTCTGCCGCGGCAGCTTCAAGAGCTCTGCCGCGGGGCCCCCCCCTGCCCGGCAGAGCCTCCGTGCATCTTCAGCTCTTCACGTCCAAAACGCGGGCTTTTTTCAGAGCCGCGAGAGTTTCTTTTCTCGCGGCTCTGTTAATCCCGCCGAGGGTGATGGGAAATCCCATCAGCCCCGCGGGATTAAGAGAGCCGCGAGAAAAGAAACTCTCGCGGCTCTGAAAAAAGCCCGCGTTTTGGACGTGAAGAGCTGAAGATGCACGGAGGCTCTGCCGGGCAGGGGGGGGCCCCGCGGCAGAGCTCTTGAAGCTGCCGCGGCAGAGCTCTTGAAGCTGCCGCGGCAGAAGCAGCCGGTTTTTTTTTTTTTTTTTTTTTTTTAACTTGGGATGCTTAAGAATGTTTTTTGCGCGGGGCCCCCTGAAACGCGGGGCCCTGTGCAAAAAACATTCTTGCTCAATGGACGGGCCGGCCCTGGGTAGATCCAGACAGCACTGGTGAGACCACAAGTTTTCTCCTTGGAAACAGTTTGGGAAGCCTTATTTAAGTTGGAACTATCTCTGTCGGCTCAGCTCCAGACTATTTCAGGCCAGCTTGTACATTTTGGGCAAGAGATGGAGGGGCAGGAAGCCCTGATAAGCTGCCTTCCAGCAAGAATATCTGCTTGTGAGGAATGTATAGATCAAGTCCAGAAGTGTGTTGTGATTTTTATTAAGGACTCTGACATTTTACCTCGGAAGATGGAGGCCCTGGAGAATTCAACTAGAAGCAGGAACTTAAGGATGTTACATTTTCCTAAGGTTCCATTTGTTTCACCTTTGGAACGTTTCAAGAGGTTTTTGAATATTGTATTAAAAATTCCTGTAGAATCATTACCCCCCTATTTCTATTACCTCCCTATTTCTATTATCCCCTATTTGACTTTGGCTAAGAACAGACTGGTTGAGGGTCAGGTTCAGGGGCAAAATCAGTCTCTGGCCGTATCCTAAGGTGTTCATGGATTCTAATGTCAGCACCTTCCCTGATGTGGCACGGGCTACACAGAGGAGGAGAAAGCAATTTTTGGTATTCAGACCTGTGGTGTTGCAGCTGGTTGGTTTATTGTTTTTGCGTTTTCCCTGTAATTGCCTAGTCAAGATGGCTGGGATTAATTACCTCTTTTTGGACCCACAACAGCTGTCTGCCTTTATTATCTCTAAATCTGTAGGGGCACCATCTGATCCGATAGAACCTCTCTGAATTAGCTCTAATGGAGTTAGGGCGAGTTGCCAGTGGCAAGTAGTAGCTTCACTTGTCTATCTAGTATGCTTCCGCGTTACCTTGTTATATTTCATTATTTCCTTTGATTTGTATCTCCTTCTCTCCATTATGGGCGGCTGGTGGGGGAAAGCCTTACTGCATTGCTTTGTATAATTTTGCTTTTTTGGGGCAGTTTCTCCAAAATGGGTAAGTTTTGCGAATTACATTACTAGAACCTACTGCCAAAGGGTAAACTCAAATAATATAATGTATATAAATACCCTTAGAAACACCAATCTACAAAGATAACATTTTTTCCAATCTAACAAATAACTATCACACAATTCATTAAGGTATATATGACCTCAGGAGAGCCTTTCCCCTACATGTGGCAAAATACATCACCATAGGGTTGAATGGCAGACTTCACATCATGGGTCATAACTCTTCTATACTTTAATTATGTTTTCCACAAAATTAATAATCTAATTAAATTACCCACATCCAAAAAAGTACTTTTAGGGATTCTCAAAATATATATATTTTTTATTTTAAATCGTCTGCATTTTAGCATAGAACCAAAGCTCTCAAATCACTCAAGTCAATTCCTAAAAAAGAAAGACAAAATACTCTTCAACTTAATAGTAATATACAACATTCCATTAGTATTAATCCACTTATCTGAGTGTTGTAGATACTCCAGTCTGTGCCAACAATCAGACGTCAATCTTCATCTCAGCTATACGCCATCAAATAGTTAGCGAATATCCTACGTTATCACAGCAACTTTAAATGCCCAACAAAAGCTTCTGTTTCACCTGCTAGGCTTCTTCAGGGATTCCAGTAATGCAGGTCTCATAAAGATTACCAGATATTATTCGCCACAATTTTCTCAAAGAATCTCTAACATCGGGCATAACCAATGCCTCCTAGTTCTTAAATCAACAGCATCTGACATCAGGCACTTTTAAAGAGAAGTAAGACAAGCTGATTCGCTCACAAAGGCTGATGTAATTTTTCAACAGCTTTATTCCCATTACACACTAAACTTAAACCCTTAATGAAATATGTTAAAAATGAGGAAACGTGAGGAACTTCAAAGCTACCAAATTCATAACTTAATAACTAGTAATCAAATAAAAAGCGTCCATTCGATTTTATCATTCAACCCATTGGGGTCCAATGTTTTAAGATCGTAAATCCATTTTTGTTCTTTCTGGAGTAGTAGATGCCTCTATCTCCTCTTCGTATATTATAAGGGACTTGCTCCAACACTATGCATCACAACTCCTCAAATGTATGATTAAAGGATATACATTGCTGGACTAATGGAGTTTCAAGTCTAGCTTTAGTGATGCTATATTTATGCTCCGTCAGTCTGGTACGCAAGGGACGCGTGGTTTTTCCAATATAAATTTTAGAACAGGGGCACCATAAAGCATACACCACAAATGAGGTGTTACAATTTGTATGTTGCTTTAACTTATAATTTCTATGTTGAACACATAACTGATTTTCCATCATGTTGCAATATGAACAACGTCCACATTTTGTATGTTGGTATATTAGAGGAGAGATAGTCTGTTTAGGAACCGCTGAACAGAGTTGATCTTAGTTTCCTGCCTCTGCTATACGCCATACCCGAAAAATTAGGATGGGACGAAAGAATATGCCATCTTTTACAAATAGAAGCAGCTATCTGATTTGAAAGACTAGAATAAGGCAATACACATGTAATGGGTGATGCATCAGAAGGCAAAGTGGAATCTGCACTTTTCGGCATTAATAGCCATTCACGATGATTAAATTTCACTCGTTTTTATAAGCTCTTCTTAAAACAGAGTCGGGATAACCTAGTTTCTGAAATTTTAATATCATGTTCTTAGCTTGTATCTCAAATTCGTTGTCAGACGAACAAATGCGGCAGCATCGAAGTAATTGTGAGTACAGTAAGCTATGTTTCAGATGATCTGGATGAAAACTGGAACAGTGTAACAAAGTATTTTTATCTGTTGGTTTAGTATGTACAGTTGTAGTAAATCTATACCCGTATTTCATAACTTGAACATCTAAAAAATGCACCATTGATTTCTGAATATTAATCTCAAACTTAATGTTACTACTACAGCTGTTTAAATAGTCAAAATAATTGTTTAAAATATCCAAATGCCCACTCCATAGAAGAAAAATATCATCTATATAACGATGCCAGCGCAAAATGTAAGTAGCATATTTAGAACGATAAATCCACTTGTCCACAAAAGCATGCATATAAAGATTTGCTAGTGAGGGCGCAAAAGTTGCCTCCATAGCTGTACCTGAAACCTGTTGGAAAAATTCTTGTTTATATATAAAATAATTCTTTTTCAATGCCAATTTGGCCAAAGTTAATAAGAATTTTGTTGGAACTTTGTGTGGTCTTGGTCTAACATTCCATACATGTGATAACACTTGCAGAGCCCCATCCTGAGGGATAGACGTATACAAAGCTGCTACATCCAAAGTTGCCATCCAAGTAACTCGTTCTGTTGAACCATACTCTTCTAAAATAGTCAAAAAATGTGTCGTATCTTTAATATACGAGAGAATTAGAGGAACTTCATCTTTCAGAAACATATCTAAATATCTACCAACTCTGTCTAATAAAGAGTCATTACTCGACAATATTGGATGCCCTGGTGGATTAACTAAACTCTTATTTACTTTAGGTAAAATGTAGAATGCTGGAATTTTAGGATATACTGGATTCAAAAATATTCTTTCTTTCTCTGTTAAATATCCGTTTTTAACAGCGGTAGTGGTAACTTCCAATACAAACTTCTGCAGTTCTTCAGTAGAATCTGTTGTAAGACGTACATAGTGTGTAACATTATCTAACTGTCTTAAAATTTTGACATCATAGCTAGATGTATCTAAAACTACAACTGCATCTCCTTTGTCCGCTCATTTGATCGTAATATCATCCATCTTAAGGAGATCTTGTAACGCTTCAAATTCAACAGCAGACAAATTCTTGGGGTGATTGTTGAATTTTGATTCCATCTTGCTCAAATCTGAAAGTATTAGATGTTTAAATGTATAAACAATAGGATCTAAACGACCAGGGGGGGTCCAGTCGGATTTCAAACTGACCAAGGACGAATCAATTGTAGAGGGCTTACCATGTAAAAAAATTTTTCAATTGTATAGATCAAATCAACCTCTCAATGGCTATCCTACTTTTAAAACCATCATAATGTGGTCCATTAATGAATGATAGGCCACGTGCTAAGACCATATTCTGTGCTGCTGTTAATGTCCTATGCGAAAGATTAATCACCGTATCAGTTATTGAAAGGTTACTGTCTCTTTTTTGTGTCGTGAAAATTTTCTTGATTGCCTGGCCTGAAGTACCTTCCGGCCTGAAGTACTTGTTTAGTCTTGCGTAATGACCAATTATAAATAGAGCCCTCTTTCATCCATTTTTTGTCTTTAAATAATTTTTAATTTTTAAATTCTTCAAGTCAGTCTTATACCGTTCCAATTGCTTAAGTACTTCTGCATGACGGACTTCAAAATTTTCAATCTTCTTCAGTTTATCTAAATCCTCATTTAATTCGGCCATCAGAACTTCACAGCCAGCTATGAGGTGAGTACCATTTCCAGGTCTTTCTTACAGAATAGACATATGTCTGTATTACCAGTTTTTTCAAGGCTCGCTGCAAACCATCTCATCCGTAAGCCGCTGTCCTGGGCTGCAACTATCAACTTCTCATCCTTGGGTTTCAGTTCACTCCTCCTTAACCATTCATGTGTTCGTTCTTGATCGACAAAGGGTTCCTGGAGTAACACTGCATTTCCCACTGTATTTGTGCATCTGCCACTTGCCTTTCCTTGAAGAGCTTTTTCTCGTTTTGCAAATTCTCTTACTGCCTTCCCTGTGCATGCCTGTGGTTTTTCACTCATTCCTTCTAGTTGACGGAAAATGATGGAGACAGATTCTGGAAGTTTACTCCAATATTTCAGCACTTTTTGCATATTTGGATCTGAGGATGCAGTTGTTGTTCTGTATGGCATATATGTTAATTTCTTGGCTTGTTGCTTCCTTTTCTAGGCAAGTTTATTCTTGTATTGTCTTTATAACATTTCATAAATAAAAATTAAAAAAAAAAATCTGCTGGTATAGGAACACAACCCACTTGTCTGAACTGGTCTAGCAGGATGATATGGAATCTATTGTTTAGCTTTGAATGTTTATTGTTTATTGTCTTTCTCTTTGCCGCCCCACAGAAGCTGCTGCTCAAGGTGACCACCTAGTTTGTCTAGTGGTTGGGCCAGCCCTGAACTAAACACATCCTCTGACAACAGTTTAATTGTTTGCAAGGTGAAAAACTACTCAGATATTTTTTAAAGATGCTATTAGTTTCAGAATGTGTTCCCTAGTCTTGCAAGATGCAATGTGTGCCTTTGAGTTAATGCTGACTCTTGGCAACTCAGCAGCTCCTGGGTTTTCTTGGCAGTGTGATCAGAAGTAGATTGACAGATGTTTCTTCTGAGGTCATGAGGGTTAAGTTTACTTGTCCATGGCCACAAAGTGTGTTAGTGGGAACTGAACACTAGTCTCTTGGTTACTGAGCCAGGGCTCTAACCACTAGGCTACTCCTTCCCTGTTCAAATGATTAAATAACCATTCCTTTAATCGCCATTTCACCCCCACTTACCATACTGCTGTCACACCCTCTCGCAGCTGAAGAGTCCTAACCTAATTAGCCTTTCTTCTGAGGTAAGCCTTTCCCTTCCTATTCCAATTTTAGATCAACATTTATTTTTTTGAGATAGAGTGCCCAGACTTACACACTTTATTCAAGATATGGTTGCAATATGGAACAAAACAGAGGCATTACAATATTTTCTGTTTTATTCTCCATTCTTTTCTGAAGACAAGATAACTTGAAAACTTGTGAAAGATATATTGTTACTTCAATAAAAGGTCTAGTCTACAACTGGTTTGTTGGCAACCACCACACTCTGATTAATTCCTAGCATTCTTTTTGCCTTTTGCCCACTGCTGTACACTGAGCAGAGGATTTACACATAGAGGGCAATTCCAATCGGGGCACGTCTGGACCGTCCAGATGCCCAAACAATGGACAGCTCAAATGCGTACTTGATTCTGTACCCGCGGGAGCAAGACATTCCCATAGGTGCAGAATCGGGCACATAGATGGGCTGGATAGGCCCCGATTCTGCAGTGCGGGATGTCTCTCCACATCCCTCCCTATGCTCCTGCTGGAGCACCGGTGCATAGTATCCAATTGCCATCCTCAGCCCTACCCCTCCCGCTCCCATCCAGCGCTCTCTGCACAAGCCTTCTATGCGTGTGGGGAGCGCTGTGCAGGGAATCACATCCAGGGCCTGAATGGGGATTGGACGTCCAACTCTGCTATTCAGGGTTTTGAACGATCCCCATATTGTCCATGATGATGTCTGGGTGGTGACACCTAATGTGGAACCCAGCATTATATATCTATAGTTTGGGTTACTCTTCCCTATGTGCATTACTTTTCATTTGTCCACATTAAATTTCATTTAGCCAAGGCCAATCAGGCTGAAGAGGACTCATTTAAAAAGACCACACTGAGGGCAGCAGAAAAATCCAAGCCCCCCCCCAATCGGCATCAGTACAAGGGAGTGGGTTGGGTAAAGACCTCCCCACTCCCTGACGCCAAGGCCAATCAGACTGAAAAGGACTCATTTAAAAAGACCACGCTAAAGGTGCGTCCACACCTGGCGGGTCCACGCCTGAGGGCCTCACCAGAGGGGCCTTTGGCGGGGCCCTCAGGCGTGACCAAGTAAAGAAAAGACCCAGCAACATCAAGGATCGCCACTCAGCAGTGCACATTCGCAAGCCCTAGTCATCCTCCAGTCCCACCAAAAGAGTAAGCTGTGCCAACTGCAACCACTATCTGCAAGCCTCTATGAGGACGGCAGATACAATTGCATTCATATGAACACTGATCAAAGTTCACACAAGAAAGTAAGAGCATCAGCCACACCCAGACATCCACCAAACATTTACAAAAGTGAAGAATCTAATTTGACAGCACACAAGACTGCTTACCTCTAGTTAACTAGGTATCCCCACCACAAGCGGTTCTACCTCAGTAGGGCTAGGCTCCACACCAACCCTTACTACACACACACTACTGACACCCTACTAATCTTAGCACAAACAAATTACTCCTTCACAAACATGTCTACTCCTGCTATGCTACTCACCTTCCTCTACTTCTCTGCCATTCCCACACACTCTATATTACAGGCCACGTCTTCCATATACATACCAATCCTTCACCCTTATGCACATCACTTAATCACATCCCCCCACACCAGAACAAGATCCAGACCATACCAACATCACATTCACATCGAGCCTCAACAATTGCTCCTCCATACACCCAACAAGACCTCATCAACCACACTCCACACCTGAAATGTGCCCTAATTAACACGCGTTTGGCACGGAGTAAAACACAGATCCTCGCACACTACCTTATGGACAATAACCTGGACTTTACGTGCGTCACTGAATCCTGGTTCACTGATTCACCTGATCATCAATCAACTCGTACCACCCAACTACAACATTTTCATCTCCTTAAGAACTGAACGTAGAGGGGGAGGAGTTTTCATCATTTCAAAAAAACACCTTAACTTCCACACTTGCAGCATCAACACCACTACAGGACTAGATAGATTATCTATAACAAACAACCTCCTAACAATATGCTTAGCATACAGACCCCCAAGGGCTGCCCCCGATGGACTTGCAACACTTCTTGAAATGGCATGCAGTCACAGACCATATACAAGCCAGCTGTTCCTACTGGGTGATTTCAATCTAACTCCTTCCATCTCCAAAGCTGCAAAGGACTTCTTAGACCCAATGAACACACTTGACTATAAACAACTCATCAAGGAACCAATGCATAACAAAGGAAACACACAATTTAATCTTCACTCCGCAGCAGACTCTCAGGACCAACACCCTTCCCCCCACCCACAACACATGCAGTCCCATAGACTGACCACAGAGTCATCCACTTTCCACTCCCCCACGAACCAGCTCATCAAATGAACCCTTACACTCAAGCCTCAACCTGCAGATTCTGCAAACTGGAAAAGGAAGATTTCCTAAATAAAATCATACCTCTTATCAATCATGACTCAGAAGACATCGACGCTCTCATCCAAAATTGGAACCAGACCATTGCTAAGGTAACAATTAAACAACACACTCCAACAATCGCACATAGGCAAAATACAGCCACATGGTACACTACACAGCTGAAAAGCATGAAACGCAAGCTGCGACTTCTAGAAAGACGATGGCGATGTTGTAAAACAACAGACAACAAGGATGCATATATGGCCAAACTGCATGAATATCAAGCTGAATAAAAGGAACACTTCAAGATCCTGCAATGCTCCCTCAGTATACTTAGAGATCTATTTGACTTAATCAAGTCAATGACAGAAGACCCCTCACAACAAGAAGAAAAGACAGCTCTCACACCACAGATTATGGCGGATTACTTTCAAAGCCTGGTCTGCCCCCCAAAACATCCCACAAAGACAATCCACAATGGCAGACAGAACAAAGTTAATTGGACATATTCTCAGCCATATCACCAGAACAACTGGAACGGATCATCAAAAACATGAAGACCACTACATCCCCACTGGACCCTTGCCCGATGAGTTGGATTAAGATAGCTAGAAAATAACTGATCCCCATAATACTCAAGATGGTAATATTATCACTCCTCAAAGAGTACAAAGGGTATATGCCAGCAGCTCTGAAGACAGCTTCCATCTGCCCTCTAATCAAATGGACAACATGACAAAAACCAACCAAGCTCCTACAGGCCCATCACCAGTCTAACATTCCTGGCCAAAATCATAGAAAAAGTTGTACAAAATCAACTTCCAGAACATGTTGACACCCATTTACCGCTTGACCTGCAACAATATTGATTTCTCTCCCAGCATGGGGTTCAAACTCTATTAACTGCCATTACCGACAATTTAATAAGAGGCACAGATAAACCCTAAAAAGGATTTATACTTATTTTTCTCAATGTCTATTTATTTATTTAACCTTTGGAACCGCTCCTTTTAGTTTTTTCCTAACTATATTCCTCATTCTATCATAGTCTCCCTTTTGAAAGTTAAAAGGTAGTACTGTGGATTCCTTTACTATTTGTCCTCCAATAATTAAATCAAACATGATCATACTATGATCACTATTGCCAAGTGGTCCCAACACCCTTATTTCTTGCACCAGATCTGGCGTTCCACTAAGGACTAGGTCCAGTATGGCTTCCCCTCTGGTCGGTTCATGAACCAGCTGCTCCAAGAAGCAGTCATTTATTTATTTATTTATTTATTTATTTATTTAACATTTCTTATATACCGCCTTTCATGACATCAAGGCAGTTTACATTGAACAAACTGAAATTACATTGAACAGGGCATTATAACTTGGAGATAACAATTTTATGGGGAACATGGACAATGGAGGGTTAAGTGGCTTTCCCAAGACCACAAGGAGCACCTGTGGAACTAGAAACCCCAGTCCTTCTGGCCCAAGGTTGCTGTCCTCTAGTGGGATTTGAACCCCTGACCTTCTAGCCTGAGGTACCTTGCCCCAATCACTAGGCCACTCCTCAAGGCGGGTCTTGATTCCGTCCCACATAACAAAATCCTGCAATGGCTACAAGACATAGGATTGACTGGAAACACCCTGAAGTGGTTCAGACCCTACCTCACTGACCTTCACAGTCAAGTAAGAATCGGCAATGAGAAATCAACAACGTTCACCCTGCATCAAGGAGTCTCTCAAGGATCTGCCCTGTCATCCTTGATCTTTAATATCTTCCCCCAACCATTATACAGATTAATACAGGCACACAACATACTATATCATATTTATGCGGATGATGCAATGATATACATGCCATTCTCAACCAACTCCACTATCACACACATCAAGAGAACCTTCAAAGCCATTAAGAACTGGCAATCTGAACGAGGAGGAGTAGCCTAGTGGTTGGGGCAAGGTACTTCAGGCTGGAAGGTCGGGGGTTCAAATCCCACTAGAGGACAGCAACCTTGGGCCGGAAGGACTGCGGTTTCTAGTCCCACAGATGCTCCTTGTGGTCTTGGGCAAGTCACTTAACCCTCCATAGCCCATGTTCCCTGTAAGTATTAGTGTATGTGTCTCATATCCCTGCTTGTTAAATGTATCCCCCAATTGTGTTGTGACCGCTTTGATTGAAGGATAAGGCGGTATACAAAAACTGTCTAAATAAATAAAATAAATAAATAAAGAAAACATGACATTAAACTACAAGAAGACTGAGGTTCTGCACATAACTAGAAACAACTTCACATTGCCTCCCACAATAACTATCGACGAAGTCCAACTGCAGGTCAAACAAGAAGTTCATTATCTAGGAGTCACATTGGATCAAGATCTCACCTTCATACCTCACATCAACAACATAAGAAAATCTATCTACTACAAACTCAAAACAGTGCAGCACTTCAGACCACTGCTCAATGCACCCGACTTCTGTTCAGTGCTGCAAGCACTCATTTTCCCACTCTTCGACTACTGTAATCTTACCTTGCAAAGACTATCTAAATGTACATTATGCCCATTGCAACTTGCCTTAAATACCACTGCAAGGATCCTGACCAATGCATCCAGAACAGAACACATCACCCCGAAATGCCTCCATTGGCTACCCATTGCAGAGCACATAAGATACAAAGCCCTTCTCAAAATTTTCAAAAACAACCATGATCTATCATTCACTTATATGCAATCTCTCACTGAGAAAACATCGGACAACAGAGCCAGGAGATCAAACATCCTTAATATGCTACACACCCCTTCAACAATTACCAAGACTACCCATGCAACCTCCAAACGAGCATTCTCTTTCTTCAGCCCAACCCTCTGGAATGCACTGCCGGATCACATATGTGCCACAAATGACCTGGCAGATTTCAGAAAACAACTAAAAGCTCATCTCTTTTACAGACCCACATAACCACTCAAACTGAATAGATCTTCACATCCTAAGAAAATTCACCCCTCCGCTCCCCCCTATAATTACCCATGCAATTTTTGAATGTAATATAGTTTCAATGTCACAATGCTCTGCTGTTAATGTTGTAATGACACAATTCTATGTAAAGCCCCGTTGGCCCCATTGTTACCATGTAAACCACTTAGAATTGGAGATACAGTGGTATAGAAAACTGTTAAATAAATAAATACTTTGTTTTTCCTATCTTTTATCCAATTCCCAGTCTAGTATAGGACACTGTCGCCTATCTCATGACTTTAATTTTCCTCCGGTATGTCTCATGATAGACTTTATCAAATGCCACTGGAAATTCCAACCAGTTCACTCTTATTTACGTTTATGAAACCCATCCTAGAAATCTGAGATGCTGATAAGGCAAGACTTTCCAGTGGGGAACACAGTTGACTTTGTCCCATTAAGCCATGTCTACTAAATTCTTCGTAAGTTTGTATTTCAGAACAACTTCTGCTATCTTGCACAGCACTGAAGTCAGGCTCACTGTGTACCAGACTCCTGAAGCATCTTATGCATGTACTTATGGGATACTAACCAGCTAAGGTATTATTTTAATTCATTTTTATTTAGCTCACACCTCTCCAGAAGTAGCTCAAGGCGAATTATATTCAGTCTTGAAGGAATAAACTTCTGGGAGTTTTTCTGAATCTTGGGGAGAAGGGAATTCCTTGGATTAAAGCTGATTAATCTGTGAACCCAGGACCTAGAACATAAGAACATAAGATATGCCATACTGGGTCAGACCAAGGTCCATCAAGCCCAAGTATCCTGTTTCCAACAGTGGCCAATCTAGGTCATACGTACCTAGCAGTTTCCCCAAAAGACACAGGTTCTGCAATGCTTGTACTAGGTCAAGCATTGATATCCTGGGTCCCTTCTTAATAATGTTTATGGACCTTTCCTCCAGGAACTTGTCCAAACCTTTTTTAAACCCAGCTACACTAACAGCCTTTACTACATCCTCCGGTAACAAATTCCTGAGTTTGATTACACGTTGAGTGAAAAAATATTTTCTTTTATTAGTCTTAAATAGTTTACCCTGTAGCTTCATTGCATGTCCCCTAGTCTTTTTATATTCTGATAACGTAAACAGTCGATCTACTCCGTTCATTAATTTATAGACTTCTATCATATCTCCCCTCAGCCGTCTCTTTTCCAGGTTAAAGAGCCCTAACCTTTTTAGCCTTTCTTCATAGGAGTATCCTTCCATCCCCTTTACCATTTTGGTGGCTCTTCTCTGAACCTTTTCTAATAACGCTATATCCTTTTTAAGATACGGCGACCAGAATTGCACACAATATTCAAGGTGCGGTCTTACCATGGAACTGTATAGAGGCATTATAATATCTTTTGTTTTATTTTCCATTCCTTTCCTTATGATACCTAGCATTCTATTTGCTCTCTTGGCTGCCGCTGCACACTGGGCCGAGGGTTTTAACATGTTATCCACAATGACGCCTAAATTAGGTGGTTCCTAATGTGGAACCTTGCATCGTGTAACCATAGTTTGAGTTGTTGTTCCCTAGGTGCATAACTTTGCACTTGTCCACATTAAATTTCATCTGCCATTTTGATGCCCAGTCTTCCAATTTATCAAGATCCTCTTGCAATTTTCCACAATCCTCTTGGGTTTTAACAACTTTAAATAGTTTTGTGTCATCTGCAAATTTGATAACCTCACTCGTTATTCCACTTTCCAGGTCATTTATGAATATGTCAAAAAGCAGCGGACCCAGCACAGATCCCTGGGGTACACCACTATTCACCTTTCTCCATTGGGAAAATTGGCCATTTAGCCCAACCCTCTGCTTTCTATCTTTTAACCAGTTCCTGATCCACAGTAGTACACTGCCTCCTATCCCATGACTCTTTAGTTTTGACAAAAGTCTCTGATGAGGGACCTTGTCAAAGGCTTTCTGAAAGTCCAGATACACTATATCAACCGACTCACTTTTGTCCACTTGTTTATTCACACTTTCAAAAAAACATAACAGATTAGTAAGACAAGATCTTCCTTGTCTAAAGCCATGAAGGCTGTCTCCCATTAGGCCATGACTATCTACATGCTGAGTAATTTTATTCTTTATGATGGTTTCTACCATTTTTCCTGGTACTGACGTGAGGCTCACCGGTCTGTAGTTTCCTGGATCACCCCTCGAACCCTTTTTAAAAATTGGTGTTACATTGGCGATCCGCCAATCTTCAGGTATTAGAGATTATTTTAATCTAGTTCACAGATTACTAATAGCAGGTCTGCAATCTCATATTTCAGTTCTTTCAACACCCTTGGATGTATACCATCTGGTCCAGGTGATTTGCTACTCTTCAGTTTATCTAATAGCTGTAATACATCTTCCCAATGTATCGATATTTCCTTCAATTCTTCCGCACCTTTAAATACACTTCAGTCATGGGTAACATCCCTACATCTTCCTCAGTAAAGACCGAAGCAAAGAATTCATTCAGTCTCTCTGCTATCGCCTTGTCGCCTCTTAGTGCCCCTTTAACTCCTCTATCATCTAATGGTCCAACTGACTCTCTCACAGGTTTTTTGCTACGAATGTACCTAGTAGCAGCAGAGTTTTCAGTTTATATTTAAAACACAGAAGAGAGTTTCTGGTTAAATTTAGAACCAGCAGAGAGCTTCTAGTTTACATTTAATACTCAGTCAAGGCCTAGTAGTAACAGAGAGCTTTCAGTTTAAATTTAAAGCACAACAGATAGCTTTCTGCTTAAATTTAGAACCCAGTAGAGAGCTTGTAGTTTACATTTAA
Source organism: Ichthyophis bannanicus (assembly GCA_033557465.1). Taxonomy (NCBI): domain Eukaryota; kingdom Metazoa; phylum Chordata; class Amphibia; order Gymnophiona; family Ichthyophiidae; genus Ichthyophis; species Ichthyophis bannanicus. The sequence goes on from CM066032.1 coordinate 1,803,832,438, forward strand.
TACTCAGTCAGAGCCTAGTGGCAGCAAAGTTCTTTCCGTTTAAATTTAAAACACAGAAGAGAGCTTTCTGGTTAAATGTATAACCCAGCAGTGCTTCTAGCTTACATTTCATACTCAGCCAGGGCCTAGTAGCAGCAAAGAGCTTTCATTTAAATCAAATCAGAAAATAACAGCATAAAAGGCAAAACAGGGTCAGTATTCTTTGAGCACTAAATACATTCTTCTAGAGACCTTTACAAAGAGGCCTTCTACCTAGAGGGCAAGAGAACTGTGAAACCTTTTAAGTAGGTGTTAAAGCCAGATGGCAGACCAAAGGGCCATTTTGAAAGACTCCTTCTAGCCAAGCAAGGACTGTTAATCACCCAGGAAATTGGTCACAGATTACCTTAGAAGCACAGGACAGGGTACTGTGTAGCAGCCAGCTTTAAATAAGTCTTCTTTCCCTCCCTCCCCATCACCCACCCACCCCTGGGATAATCGTGGCTTTATTGGTACTTACACATCTTAAAGGAAATGAGCTGCTCTCAGGTGAAGCTGTTTATCCAAATCAGGCATACATTAAGGACCTGAGATTAATTAAGCTTCAGGTGAACAAGTTATATTAAACATACTATATATAGTCGTATTAGTATAAGCATCCCCAGCAACTCTTAGTAAGTAAAGAACTTAAATATCTAAACAAAACTTTAAAACTAAGATGCAGACAGCAGTCCAGCAGCGAGATGGGGGCTTTCCAGTCTTTTGCAATGAGTGTCACATGTATGATTTTCTCCCAGTTGTTGAGAGGTCTTTCATGTGCACTAGGTGCAAGGAGCTCTTTGCTCTCAGGGAACGAGTCTGTTCTCTAGAGGCTAGAGTAGCAGACTTGGAAGACATAAGGAAGACAGAGAGGTACATAGACGAGACATATAGGGATATAGTCCTGAAGTCCCACATCCAGTCTGGCAGCCTCTCTGTTGCCATGGAGGAGAGAGGTCACGTGGCAGGAGAGCATCAACCTGGTATGGCACGAAGTGATCCTGTAGCTAGGACCTGTCCTCCAGGTGATGTAAAACCTCTCGCACTGAGGAAGTTTCTCCAGGGCCGTGTGCCCATGACGGAAGGGTTAGGATGGCTGTTATAGTTGGTAATTCGATCATTAGGCATGTAGATAGCTGGGTGGCTAGTGGACATGAGGATCGTCTGGTAACATGCCTGCCTGGTGCGAAGGTAGCGGACCTCACGCACCACCTAGATAAGGTCTTAGATAGTGCTGGGGAGGAGTCTGCTGTCTTGGTACACGTCGGTACTGTCACGCCACCACCACTCGCCTCTAGCTTAGAGGAGCGTGGATTATAGAGGAAACTTCTGCTGTATGCTTTTTCAGCTTTTGTTGAACTATTTCCCTGCAGTGCCCTCTGGGAAATGTAGTACTTATTCAGCTTTATGGGAGCATCATGCAGAAAGCTATAGTCAGGCTCAAGTAGGTAAGGCATATGACAGAAATTTATTATTTTTATATACACAATGGTTCGATCATACCTAGTCAATGTAATCCTTTTCGAACAACATGTCTACTAAAAATCATATCAACAAGAAATGCATCCTGAAATTATGTAATTTATGTATATATGTAAAGCCTCCTCTCAAGCAATCAAATGTAAATCTGTAACCGTTTGCTGTGACTATTACCCTCCCCTGCAATCCTACTGTATGCTTAAATTCTGGCCTGTACAACCGCACCCTTTTGTATAGAAAACCGCCACTGATCGCTGGAAGTGGCGGGATACAAGTGTACACTAAATAAATAAATAAATAAAATACCACGCATAGGATTGTTGGTTCAGGACTCTTGAAAGCAGAGCATTGTCCAAAACATATCAAACCACAAAATGCAGTTTTAAAGGTTTTCTCTATTGCAGGATACAGTCTTTACCAGCAAGCAATTATATTGCGCAGTGACTTCGCAGTGCGCAGTGACTTCGCCCCAATCATAGCCAACATGATAAAGCTATCCTTTAGCACTGGGTCATTCCCCTCTACTCTCAAGCAGACCTCCGTTAGACCTCTATTAAAGAACGCCAAGCTAGATCCCCAAAAGGTAGAGTCGTACAGGCCAATATCCAGCATCCCGATGCTTGCAAAAATCATTGAAAAAACAGTCTACAGGCAACTCCAAGATCATATCGACACCAATGCCCCACTGGATTCATCTCAACATGGATTTAGAGAGTCACATGGAGTTGAAACATTACTCACAACTCTCCTCAACACTCTAATCTCAGGCATTGATAACATACGACATGGCTTTGCGCTCATCTTTTTAGATATAGCAGCGGCTTTCGACTCTGTTTGTCATGAGATTCTCATATACCGGCTAAGAGAAAAAGGCATCAGCGGATCAGCACTAGAATGGTGCAGATCTTACCTGTCAGGAAGATGGCAACATGTTCGATCAGACGGAGCCACATCCGAACCATTTCCTCAAACTCAAGGAGTGCCTCAAGGATCCTCCATATCATCCTTGATGTTCAATATATACATTCAACCCATCTGCAACATCATCAGATCGTTCAACGTGAGTTGTATGCTATACGCCGACGACGTACTGTTGTACATGCCGATTTCACTTGACTGCCCAAACCTTACCCCTCTGATTGCATGCTTCAACACCATATCCGATTGGCTGCTATCACAAAATTTAAGAATTCAACACAAGAAAACTGAGGTGCTTTTCATCTCGAGAAACCCTAACTTCACACCACCCAGTTGTTTGAAGGTACACAATGCCGAACTACAAGTGAAATCAACTATTCGTTACCTTGGGGTGACGTTGGACCAACATCTTGACATGAAGAAGCACACATAGCTAACACTGTCAGAGCGGTCTACTTTAAAATTCAATCCCTCAGACACTTACGCCCGTTACTCGAGCCAGAAGATTTCCGCACCATTTACCAAGCCCTCATCATTCCTCATTTCGATTTTGCAAATGCCATCCTTCAAGGACTTCCCCGAGCAACCTTAAACCCCCTGCAACTGGCCATGAACAGTGCAGCACGGATACTATTCGGAGCCTCAAGGAGAGAACACATCACACCTCTCCTGAAACAGCTGCATTGGCTTCCCATTCAAGCCAGGATCTGTTTTAAGACCTTGCTGATGACGTTCAAAGCTATCAAGGGGCTATCATCCCCCTCTCTCTCTGACGTCATACAATCGCCCGCCCCCTGCAGACTAAGAAGAACTGCAGAGACTAATATGTTATCTATACCTAAGGAAACAACAAACTGCACCAAAACAACATCCAACCGAGCCTTCAGTATTTGCGCCCCAAGTCTATGGAACACCCTACCACCACACATCAGAGCAATCCCCAACCTGAGCCAGTTCAGGAAGGCTCTGAAACATTTCCTCTTTATCAAACACCTTACCTAAGCCCTGAACCCCAGCCACTCTCATATAGTTCATCCCCAAAAATGTAACACACCAAACAGGAGCCTTCTCCATTGAACTTCTTATGTATATAGTTCACCTTTGTTCTCCAAGTTCCTTTATATAGTTGATACTTGTTCTCCAAATCCCACTCCCTGTTCAATGTAATGACCAGACATATGCATTTTGTCGGATGTTTTTTGTTACATGTAAACTGCGCTGATTGCAAATAGTGCGGTATATAAGAATTGTAAAATAAATAAATAAAATAAATAAATAAATAAATATTCCCTTCTTACAGCTTTGTTGGGGTTAAAGCACAAAACAAAAACAATCACGTTTAAAGTCTGTGGTAAACCTCCCCTCTATAAATGCATGGGGATCTCAACCACCCTGCTTGGAATAAGGGTACCTTTTTCTGGAAGCCTTTCTTTCAGGACTGGCTTGCTTTTTCCTACGTTCCCAGGTTTAATAGCTTGGCACAAGGAACGGTCCATGGGAGTGTCCTCCTCAATCAGCTTCACCTCGGGCTCTCCCAGCTGCATAGGCTCTGACTCTCGGTCCTGCTCACCATGCTCAGCTAACTGCTTCCCGGGGGATTTTGGAGTCTCTCTTGTTCCTGGCTCCCAACTCTCCTGCAGCCATGCTACATGCCAAATAGCACTCTCTCCAGCTGGAAGCTCTGTTCCTCTGCTCTGCTCAGCCTGATTTCCTGCTTCTCCTCTCCTCTCTCTCCTTTCTATCTCTCTCCAATCTACTAAATCATACTCTGGCTTAAGTTTATACTTCCAGAGCTCTAGCTCCAACCCTTCCCTACTCAGGTGTCTGCAATTTGCCTGACTTCGGGCACCTGAGTGCTTGAAGCTTTCACTGCCTAAGGGGTTCTGAGCCTTGTATCCTCTCCCCTTAATTCCACTAGGGGGAGCATGAAATGTGTTCCACGTGGATGTTTTCTGATTTCTGGAGGTGTTTATGGCTTTCCTACCCTGTCTCGGTAAAGGGGGCCCTTTACTAGGGTGAATTCCCTGTCTCTTTGTCCTCCCCCAGACTCCGGATAGGCCTCCTTGCCACATTACCAATGACATAGGAAAATATGGTAGGGAGGTTCTGGAGGCTAAATTTAGGCTTTTAGGTAGAAAGTTAAAATCCAGAACTTCCAAGGTAGCATTCTCTGAAATGCTTCCCGTTCCACACGCAGGACCCAAAAGGCAGGCAGAGCTCCAGAGTCTCAATGTGTGGATGAGACGATGGTGCAAGGATGAGTATTTTGGATTTGTTAGGAACTGGGGAATACTCTGGGGAAAGGAGGGGCTCTTCCAAAGGGATGGGCTTCACTTTAACCGGGATGGAACCAGGCTGTTGGCAATAACCTTTAAAAAGGAGATAGAGCAGCTTTTAAACTAGATAATAGGGGAAAGCCGACAGTCACCCAAGAGCGCATGGTTCGGAACTATGTATCTTTGAAGAATACTATCAAAAGCAGAGAGGTTCCAATAAAGAGTAAAGTAGCCCAAATGCCCTTGAGTATGAAGAAGGAAGAACTTAAAGATTCCAAATTACCCATGCCTACCGATAGCCAGATTAATATGAATAAAACACAGTTTCTAAAATGCTTGTACGCAAATGCTAGAAGTCTAAACAATAAGATGGAAGGGTTAGAATATATGGCACTAAATGAGAGGTTAGATATGATTGGAATCTCAGAGATATGGTGGAAGGAGGACAACCAGTGGGACACTGTGATACCTGGGTACAAACTATATCGTAATGATAGAGCTGATCAAATTGGTGGAGGGTATGTGCTCTATGTTAGAGAGGGCATTGAGTCATAAAGGATTATAGTTTTGCAGGAAACAAAATTTTCTGTAGAATCTCTATGGATTGAAATTCCATGTAAAAAGTGGAAGGCGATTGCAGTGGGGGTGTACTATCGACCGCATGATCAGAATGAACAAATGGATGATGAAATGCTTAAAGAAATCAGGGAAGGTAACACAAGTTACAGCACAGTAATAATAATGGTTGATTTCAGTTACCCTGGTATTGACTGGGTCAGTGTCATGACAGGAAATGCTAGGGAGATAAAGTTCCTAGATTAAATAAATGACTGCTTCTTGGAGCAGCTGGTTCATGAACTGACCAGAGAGGAAGCTATTTTGGACCTAGTCCTTAGTGTAACACCAGATCTGGTGCAAGAGATAAGGATGTTGGGGCCACTTGGCAATAGTGATCATAGCATGATTGCGTTTGAATTAATTAGTGGAGGATGGATGGTAAGGAAATCCACTGTACTACCTTTTAACTTTCAAAAGGGAGACTATGAAAAAATTAGGAAAATAGTTAAGAAAAAACTAAAAGGAGCAGTTGCAAAGGTTAAAGACTTACATCACGCTTGGGTGTTGTTTAAAAATACTATCTTGGAAGCCCAGACCAACTGTATTCCACGCTCTAAGGAAAGTGTAAGGAAGTCCAAAATACTGCCAGCATGGTTTAAAGGTGAAGTCAGAGAGGCTCTTGTTGCCAAAAAACCATCTTTCAGGAAATGGAAAAAAGAGCCAAATGACGAAAACTAGAAACAGCACAAGCACTGGCAAGTGAAATACAAGACATTGATAAAGCAGGCAAAGAGAGAATTTGAGAAGAAAGTTTCTGCAGAAGCAAAAACATATAATAAAGACTTTTTCAAGTACATTCATAGGAAAAAAACCTGTGAGAGAGTCAATTGGAGCATTTGATGATAGAGGAGTAAAAGGGGCACTAAGAGGGAACAAAGCCATAGCGGAGAGACTGAATGAATTCTTTGCTTCATTCTTTAATGAGGAAGATGTTAAGCATGACTGAAGTGGTATTTAAAGGTGATACTGCAGAAGAATTGAAAGAAATATTGATACATCGGGAAGATGTATTAAAACTATTTGATAAACTGAAGAGTAGCAAATCATCTGGACTGGATGGTATACATCCAAGAGTGTTGAAAGAACTGAAATATGAGATTGCAGACCTGCTATAAGTAATCTGTGAACTATCATTAAAATCATCTGTAATACCTGAAGATTGGAGGATGGCCAATGTAACGCCAATTGTTAAAAAGGGTTCCAGGGGTGATCCGGGAAACTACAGACTGGTGAGCATGACGTCAGTATTGGGAAAAATGGTAGAAACCATCATAAAGAACAAAATTACTGAGCATGTAGATAGTCATGCTTAATGGGAGACAGCCAACATGGTTTTAGACAAGGAAGATCTTGTCTTACTAATCTGTTATGTTTTTTTGAAGGTGTGAATAAACAGGTAGACAAAGGTGAGTCAGTTGATATAGTGTATCTGGACTTTCAGAAAGCCTTTGACAAGGTCCCTCATCAGAGACATTTGGCAAAACTAAAAAGTCATGGGATAGGAGGCAGTGTACTATTGTGGATCGGGAACTGGTTAAAAGGTAGAAAGCAGAGGGTAAGGCTAAATCGCCAATTTTCCCAATGGAGAAAGGTGAATATTGGAGTACCCTAGGGATCTGTGCTGGGTCCGCAGCTTTTTGACATATTTATAAATGACCTGGAAAAAAGAATAACGAGTGAGGTTATCAAATTTGCCAATTACACAAAACTTTTTAAAGTTGTTAAAACTCATGACAATTGTGGAAAATTGCAAGAGGATCTTGATAAATTTGAAGACTGGGCATCCAAATGGCAGATGAAATTTAATGTGGAGAAGTACAAAGTTATGCACCTAGGAAATAACCCAAACTATTTTTACACGACGCAAGGTTCAACATTAGGAACCACCACCCAGGAAAAAGATTTAGGCGTCATTGTGGATAACATTTTAAAACCCTCCACCCAGTGTACAGCGGCGGCCAGGAGAGAAAATAGAATGCTAGGTATCATAAGGAAAGGAATGGAAAATAAAACAAAGGATATTATAATGCCTCTGTATTATCTCATGGTGCGACCGCACCTTGAATATTGTGTGCAGTTTTGGTCGCTGTATCTTAAAAAGGATATGGCTTTATTAGAAATAGTTCAGAGAAGAGCCACCAAAATGGTAAATGGGATGGAAGGATACCCCTACGAAGGGAGGCTAAAAAGGTTAGGGCTCTTTAACCTGGAAAAGAGACGGTTGAGGGGAGATATGATAGAGGTCTATAAATTAATGAACGGAGTGGAACGGGTAAACGTAGGTCAATTGTTTACATCATCACAATACAGAAAAATTAGAAGACATGCAATGAAGCTACAGGGTAAACTATTTATGCATAATAAGAGAAAATATTTTTTAACTCAACGTGTAATCAAACTCTGGACTTTGTTACCGGAGGATATTGTAAAAGCTGTTAGTGTAGCTGGGTTTAAAAAAAGGTTTGGACAAGTTCCTGGAGGAAAGGTCCATAAACCATTATTAAAAGGGACCCAGGATATCACTGTTGACCTAATACATTGAGGAACCTATGTCTTTTGGGGAGACTGCTAGGTACCTTTGACCTGGATAGGACACTGTTGGAAACAGAATACTGGGCTTGATGGACCTTGGTCTGACCCAGTATGGCATATCTTATGTTCTTAGGTACAGGAGGCATTTTCCTGTTCCCAGAGGGCTTACAATCTAAGTTTACAACAAGGTAGGGTTAAGCGACTTGCCCAAGGCCCCAAGGCAGAGCCATCCCATCAATTGTGCGAGAATGTTGTTCGCACAGGGCTATGCGCAAACTTCATTCCACTGGGTGGGTTTGCAGGGCCAGCTTCAGAGGCAGCTGGGAAGACCTGAGGCCCCGGCTCACCTCTGCACAGCGCTGGAGTGAAGAGCAGCATGTTCCTTCTCTTGCGCTGAGTTCTTGTGAAGGCTGCAGAGTGCTGGGAAACAGGAAATGCCCTTTAATATTTCCTGGCACTCAGGGCGCTTCATGAGAACACAGCAGGAGCGAAGGTACACGCTGCTCCTTACTCCAGTGCTGTGCAGAGGTGAGCCAGCCTATCCATCTCCTCTGAAACAGCTCAGACAAGCGCGGGGCTCTTCGGGGGGGGGGGGGGAGGAGGTTGCTAGGAGAGGACTGGAAATAGGCTGATGGAGGCTAAGACTGGAAATTGCTGATGTGTCTAGTATAGAACTGGAAATAGGCTGATTGGGAGCTAGGATTGGAAATGGGCTGATGGGGGGGGGGGCTGGGATAGGACTGGAAATGGCTGATGGGGGCTAGGATTGGAAATGGGATGATGGGGGTGGGGCTTGGACTGGAAATAGACTGAAGGGGCTGTGATAGGACTGGAAATGGGTTGTTGGGGTGCTAGGATTGGAAATTGGCTAATGGGGGGCTAGGATAGGACTGGAAATGGGCTGATGGGAGGTCTTGAACTGGAAATGGGCTGATGGGGGGCTGGGATAGGACTGAAAATGGCTGATGGGGGGATAGGATTGGAAATGGTCTGATGGGGGAAGCTTGGACTGGAAATGGGCTAATGCGGAGGGATGGGCGAATGGGACTAGAAGAAAGCAGATACTGGGTGGGGCCTGAACTAGAAGGGAGCTGATGTTGGCGGAGGTCTAGAAGGGGATGGGGCTGGGAGAGTCAGGATGGAGAGTGGAAATGATATTTTGTGTGGGAGAAAAGAAAAATCTATGATTGGCCAGGTATTGGGAGAATAAGTGAGGATTGAGGATGGAAGATTGAAATTTGAGCAGATGAAAAAGGAATAAAGAAAGGAATGGAGGAAAGATCAAAAGGGGAAAGATCAGTATGTTAAAGCAGATATAGAGAGAGAATGGAAAAAAAAACCTAGAAAAGAGAAGATACATAGAAACATAGAAACATAGAAACATGATGACAGAAAAAGACCACAAGGCCCATCTAGTCTGTCCTTCCATAACAACAACTACAACAGTCCACTTTTTACCTTTAGAGATCCTCTGTGTTGGTCCCATGCTTTTTTGAATTCAGTTACTGTCCTCATCTCTACCACCTCCACTGGGAGACTATTCCACGGATCCACTACTCTTTCCATAAAGAAATATTTCCGCATATCACTCCTGAATCTATCTCCCTTCACCCTCATCCCATGTCCCCTCGTCGCAGAACTTGCTTTCAATTGAAAGAGGCTCTCCCCCTGAACATTTATGCCACGGAGGTATTTAAACATCTCAATCATATCACCTCTATCCCGCCTTTCCTCTAAGGTGTACATATTGTGACGCTCGCGCCCCTACCAGGCGGTTGCCTAGTAGGGACGGCTGGCCATCTGTATCCCTTCGAGGGTTGTAGTTGTGTCAATAAGAAGAACCGAGTGGTTATTTAAAGCGCACAGGAAATTTTTATTCGGTTTCCAAAGTTGGCAAGTGATGAACATAAAAATTCTTTAAGCACTTTTTCCAGACAAAAGAAATACAGGATAATTTCTCCAAATCAAAATGTCCAAACAAAACTCACAGCAGTTTCTATTCTTCACTGCGATTGCTTGACCTTACAAAACAAAAGCATTTGTAAAACTCTTTACAGTGAATGGTCCTTAGCTTCCAACCGCTGTTGCCACGCCCATACAAACAGTTCTAGCTGTTTGGGCCTTCACTGAAGTTTTGCAGTTTTTACTTCTTAAGAGAGATTCCTAACCTCTTGTCTTCAGGGTTACTCTTCTCTTTCAACTCTTGAAAACTGCCTTTAACTTGCAACAGCTTCCTTTGATATTTCACTGTTTTCTAACTCACAATACTATTGTATTTTAGTGCACAGCTCACATTCCATCTCCGAGGCTTCTGACTCAATAACACTTTCTTCAGGGCCTACCTCCATGCTCTCAATTGAGCTACAGCTAGGTGCTCTTTGAAAGTGCTCTGGTGTCTTTTCCTTCAGAGTTTTCACAATGTTAAACAGTCTCTCACACTGCCTGGCCTTGGCTCCTCCAAGCCGGTCTCTTGTGTGTCTCTCCTGCTTAACCTCCCTCCCGAGATACTTCTTGCTGTGCTGAGGCTTCAGGTGTCTGAAAGTCTCCTCTGAGTCAGAGCAAGAACTATTCTGGTGGCACTGCTCATTCCCTGCGTACCTTTCTTGGCTGCCTTTATAATGGTTCCTCCATTTGCTGCTCTCCTTGGCTGCAAGGGTTTTCCACAGCTTGGCCCCAGAACTCTCCTGTCTGTGCCTCCTGGGAATTGGACTCGAACCTGGGCTAGGCCTTGAACTGCAGCTGCCACTGGTGCTTGCTCCTGCACTCCTCCTGGACCTTCTGCTCACAGCTCCTTTCTCCTCCTGCAAACTCAAACTGTGCCTCTCTCTTTTGTTTGTTCTTCCTCTGTTAACTGTTGAGCTGGGCAACTCCCTTCCTAGCTCCTCCCACTTGGACCTCCTACTCCTCTGCAGGGTTGTCCTGTGGTCTGTGATTGGCTTACCTTTGGCTCTGCCCTCTAGGTTTCTTTCAGTGCTTCTAGTATGGAGCCTATGATTTTGTGCTCACATCCCCCGCAATGAAAAAAAATCCTTCTTTTTTCTAGTTTTCCCTAGCTGGGCTGCACTCACCTCATCACATATCCCCCCCCCCCCCCCTTAGACTATTTTGGGCTGTCGCTTTATTCCGCGAACAGCACGAAATACGGGATAAGGCGTCTGCATTTGTATGAAGCTTCCCGGCCCTGTGCTCCATCTTAAAATCAAACTCCTGTAGGGCCATGTACCACCTCGTTAAACGAGCGTTGCTGTCTTTCATTTTATTTAGCCATTTAAGTGGGGAGTGATCAGTCACCAGTAAAAATCTCCGTCCAGTTAAATAAAATCTCAGCGCATTAATGGCCCACCTTATAGCAAGGCACTCACGCTTTATGGTTGAGTAATTTTTCTCTGGAGGAGTTAACTTGCGACTTAAAAACATTACTGGGTGCTCAGAGCCCTCCAGCTTCTGAGACATCACCGCCCCTAGGCCTGTTTCCGATGCATCGGTCTGAATAATAAAAGGTAGAGAAAAATCTACCCCACGTAATACAGGAGCTTCACACAATTTCTCTTTTAACCTCACAAAGGCCTGTCCCGCCTCCTGATCCCAGAGCAAGATATTAGGGGCATTCTTTCTAAGCCTTTCAGTTAATGCGGCTGCTTCGGTTGCGAAGTGTGGGATAAACCGCCTATAATACCCCACTAACCCCAAGAAACCCCTAAGATCCTTTTTTGTAACAGGTCTCGGGAATTTTTTTACACTCTCCACCTTGTCAAAGAGAGGTTTTACTATACCCTGTCCAACCATGTGACCTAGGTATTTTACCTCAGATGCCCCAAACATACATTTAGCCGGGTTTATAGTAAGGCCGGCTTGCTTCAATGCCTGCAACACTGCCCTAACCTGGGTCAAGTGTTCATCCCACCGTGCACTATGAACCACGATATCGTCCATATAGGCCGCTGCATACCGCTGGTGAGGGCGGAGGACCATGTCAACCAATCGTTGACAAGTTGCGGCTGCCCCATGGAGCCCGAAGGGCATCCGACGGAATTGGAAAAGCTCTATTGGGGAACTAAAGGCTGTTTTGGGCCGAGATTCCCTGGTGAGGGGAATCTGCCAATACCCCTTTGTTAAATCCAATGTAGTCAGATACCTGGCCTGCCCTAGCCTATCCAAGATCTCCTCTATCCTAGGCATAGGGTAGCTGTCGAAATGTGAAATGTCATTTACTCTCCGGAAATCTATGCAAAAGCACATAGATCCGTCCGGCTTCGGGACCAAAACTACGGGGTTGTTCCAAGGGCTCTTGGAAGCCTCAATTATGCCCATCTCTAACATTTCTTTTATTTGGGACACTACTTCTCTCTGCTTTGCCTCCGGGAGTCTATACGGTCGCTGGCGCACTACTTCACCAGGCGGGGTCACAATTTCGTGCGCGACCAGCCCTGCTTCTCCCGGTACCGGGGTAAGGACGTCCGAGAGGTCCTTCAGCATTCCGGACAACTCCTTTTGTTGTGCCCAGGAGAGCTTTTCCCCAATCCTATAAACAGGATCTGTATTGCCTTTCACTAGTTGAGGTCCTAATTCATCTTCCTCCTTCTCTATACAACAGGCAGTTAAACCCTCTATCTCACCTAGGCCTGTAGATCCGAATCCCTTGGAGTCCCTGGTGGTAGATGAAAGCTCATCTACTTCTTCTACGGGTGGAAAACCTACCCTCACAAACTAATTGGGCCACTCTATCTCCGGGGTTCACCTTAAAATTTTCTTGGGAGAAGTTAAATAAGAGAACCTTTAATTCTCCCCTGTAGTCAGGATCTACGACTCCTGCGCCTACATCTATAAAATTTTTAAGGGCAAGGCCTGACCTGGGTGCAATCCGTCCGTAACACCCGGGCGGTATTTCTACCCTCAGTCCAGTGTTTACTACGGCCTTTCCTTGCTTGGGTACAACTACCTCAACTGCGCTAGATAGATCTAACCCAGCCGCTTGTTCAATGGCCCGCTTGGGAATCCTAGCCTCAGGGTTAATTCTACAAAACCTGATGACAAACCTGGGTGCCTGTACTTTTTCCTTAGGGACTATTGACCTCCCCGGGTCTACTCTTTTCTCAAACAGGGGAGCAGGTATTATTCCCCCTGTAGCAGCTCTGGGGTGGCCAGCTTCCCTTTTCCCTTTCCCTGGAGATTTTACATCTAGGCCTGTGTTTACCAGGCCTGCCTTTTCCTGCAGCTTTTTCTCCACTCCCTTCCTGAACGGGGACCAATCTCGGCCCAGTATAATCTCATGAGGGAGTCTTGGTATTACTGCTACTGCTACCTCCCTTCCCCTGCCTAAGCCTTTTATCTTAACGGCTTGAAGTGGGTAGGTAGAGGCAGCCCCATGCACACACTTAATTTTAACCTGCCCCCTTGAGGACTCTTGGGCGCACTGCTTCTGGGCTTCTATCACTTCCCATAACTTTCTGGAGATCATGGACTGACTTGCCCCTGAATCTAACAGTGCTTCTGTCTTTATTTCCTCTACCTCTGCGGATAGGAGGAATCCTTCACCTACCTCCTTGGGGTGTGTTATCACAAAGGCTTTCTTTGTTTTACAATTTTTCTTGAGGTGACCAGGCTCACCACAAGAAAAACACTTTCTTTGCAGGTTGAACTTTTTCATGGGCTTATCTCTCTCTGTCCTATATTTACTCAAGGCTGCATTCTTTTCCTGCACACCTGTACCTTGAAAAACGCCCCCTTTCTTTAGGCTCAGTTTCTGGGCCTCCAGAAAGCAGTCTGCCAAGACTATGGCTTCTCGGGTGTTCTTACAGTTTTCTTTTATCAAAAAGCTTTGCATGTCTATAGGAACAGCTTCAATAAATTGTTCTAATATTATTGCATCAATAATAGACTCTATATCTTTCTTTTCTGGCAATAGCCATTTAAAGACTAAGCTCTTTACTCTATAATACAGAGCTTGTGGTGTTTCACCTTCTTTTAAGACAGAAGCTCTTAGAAGTCTCCTATAAGTGGAGGAACTTAAACCCATCCGTTCTCTTATGGCTTCTTTAACATGCTCATAATTATGAATAGAATCAACTGGCATTTCCCTGTAGGCAGCTAATGCCTCACCGCTTAGAGTAGTGGCAAATCTTACAGCTAGCTGTTCTTTAGGCCACTGAGCTAGACCAGCTATTCTCTCAAACGCCTCTATATGGTCGTCAAGGTTATCATCCTTGCTTAAGCGACCACATGCAAAAGGTCCGAAGGCTAATCCTTCCCCCCCTGTACCAACAGGTTGAGTCTTTGGAACAGCCTGCGCTTGCTTTGTTGCTTCTTCCTGAGTCCGGATCCATTTGGCCATCTTTTCCAGCAGGGGTTGCTGTTGGGCCCGCAACATGGAGGTCGCCTGCTCCTGGCTCAACGCTGCCATCTCCCTCTGCTTCGCGAATTGGTCCGCTACCCACGCCAATACGTCCGCTACTTCCATCTCGGATTGTAGTCTCTGCAACAAAACAAACAAGACACACACAAAGTGCAGCACTTTTTTTTTTTTTTTCTCTCTCACTTTCCCTAGTGAGCAGCTGGTGGCCCCCTTACACCAGAATCCAGGCCTACCCCTTCCAGTTTACGGGTCACCTGATTCTGATGCAGGTCTCAGCACTTCCACCAGTCACAGCGCTCCCGATCCGAATCCGCTCCGGTTTTCCTCCGTTTCCTCGATCGGTCACCGCCTTTCCTGGAGTTCTCCGTCCAGAGGTATGGCTCAAAAGACGCTCTTCTTGACCACTGGAACACCGCATCCTGCCAACTACGCCACCTGTGATGCTCGCGCCCCTACCAGGCGGTTGCCTAGTAGGGACGGCTGGCCATCTGTATCCCTTCGAGGGTTGTAGTTGTGTCAATAAGAACCGAATGGTTATTTAAAGCGCACAGGAAATTTTTATTCGGTTTCCAAAGTTGGCAAGTGATGAACATAAAAATTCTTTAAGCACTTTTTCCAGACAAAAGAAATACAGGATAATTTCTCCAAATCAAAATGTCCAAACAAAACTCACAGCAGTTTCTATTCTTCACTGCGATTGCTTGACCTTACAAAACAAAAGCATTTGTAAAACTCTTTACAGTGAATGGTCCTTAGCTTCCAACCCACTGTTGCCACGCCCATACAAACAGTTCTAGCTGTTTGGGCCTTCACTGAAGTTTTGCAGTTTTTACTTCTTAAGAGAGATTCCTAACCTCTTGTCTTCAGGGTTACTCTTCTCTTTCAACTCTTGAAAACTGCCTTTAACTTGCAACAGCTTCCTTTGATATTTCACTGTTTTCTAACTCACAATACTATTGTATTTTAGTGCACAGCTCACATTCCATCTCCGAGGCTTCTGACTCAATAACACTTTCTTCAGGGCCTACCTCCATGCTCTCAATTGAGCTACAGCTAGGTGCTCTTTGAAAGTGCTCTGGTGTCTTTTCCTTCAGAGTTTTCACAATGTTAAACAGTCTCTCACACTGCCTGGCCTTGTCTCCTCCAAGCCGGTCTCTTGTGTGTCTCTCCTGCTTAACCTCCCTCCCGAGATACTTCTTGCTGTGCTGAGGCTTCAGGTGTCTGAAAGTCTCCTCTGAGTCAGAGCAAGAACTATTCTGGTGGCACTGCTCATTCCCTGCGTACCTTTCTTGGCTGCCTTTATAATGGTTCCTCCATTTGCTGCTCTCCTTGGCTGCAAGGGTTTTCCACAGCTTGGCCCCAGAACTCTCCTGTCTGTGCCTCCTGGGAATTGGACTCGAACCTGGGCTAGGCCTTGAACTGCAGCTGCCACTGGTGCTTGCTCCTGCACTCCTCCTGGACCTTCTGCTCACAGCTCCTTTCTCCTCCTGCAAACTCAAACTGTGCCTCTCTCTTTTGTTTGTTCTTCCTCTGTTAACTGTTGAGCTGGGCAACTCCCTTCCTAGCTCCTCCCACTTGGACCTCCTACTCCTCTGCAGGGTTGTCCTGTGGTCTGTGATTGGCTTACCTTTGGCTCTGCCCTCTAGGTTTCTTTCAGTGCTTCTAGTATGGAGCCTATGATTTTGTGCTCCCATCCCCCGCAATGAAAAAAAATCCTTCTTTTTTCTAGTTTTCCCTAGCTGGGCTGCACTCACCTCATCACAATATTAAGATCCTTAAGTCTGTCCTCATATGCTTTATAATGAAGACCACTAATCATCTTAGTAGCAACCCTCTGCACCGACTCCATCCTGTTCACATCCTTTTGAAGGTGCGGTCTCCAGAATTGCACACCATACTCCAAATGAGGTCGCACCAAAGACTTATACAGAGGCATTATCACCTCCTTTTTTCTGCTAGCCATTCCTCTCCGTATGCACCCAAGCATCCTTCTAGCTTTTGCCGTCGCCTTTTCTACCTGTTTAGCTACTTTAAGATCATCGGACACAACTACGCCTAGGTCCCGCTCTTCTTTAGTGGACAAAAGTACTTCACCTCCTATACTGTATTGCTCCCTTGGATTGCTGCAGCCCAAATGCATGACCTTACATTTTTTAACATTAAATCCCAGTTGCCAAATTCTAGACCATTCTTCAAGCTTAGCTAGATCCCTCCTCATGTTATCTACACCTTCCTGGGTGTCTACTCTATTGCAGATTTTGGTATCATCCGCAAAGAGGCAAACCTTACCCGACAGCCCTTCCGCTATATCACTAACAAAGATGTTAAAAAGAATCGGACCAAGGACAGATCCCTGGGGCACACCACTGGTAACATCCTTCTCCTCAGAGTGAGCTCCATTTACTTGTACTCTTTGTCGCCTCCCACCCAACCAATTTCTAACCCAAGCAGTAACTTTAGGGTCCATCCCTAGGGTGCTCAGTTTGTTTATAAGTCGCCTGTGAGGAACAGTGTCAAAGGCTTTACTGAAATCTAAATACACCACATCTAGAGCTCTCCCGCGGTCCAACTCCCTGGTCACCCAGTCAAAGAAATCAATCAGATTTGTCTGACAAGACCTGCCTCTGGTGAATCCATGCTGCCTCGGATCCTGTAATCCGCTGGACTCCAGAAACATCACTATTTTCTCTTTCAACAGCGTTTCCATTAATTTACTCACCACTGAAGTTAAACTAACCGGCCTGTAGTTTTCAACCACATCCTTACTACTGCTTTTGTGTAAAGGCACCACATGAGCCTCTCTCCAGTTCTTTGGCACCACTCCCGACTCCAACGAGGCAAAGGTCAGTCAGTGGAGTTGCTAGAACGTCCCCAAGTTCCCTCAGTATTCTAGGGTGTATCCCATCCGGTCCCATCGCTTTGTCTACTTTAAGTTGAGCTAGTTTCTCACGAACACAGTCTTCTGAAAATTGTTCAAGATGTCCCTCGCTTCTGTTCTTATTTGTGGGTGTTTTCTGAGGTCCTGCTCCTGGTTCTTCATCTGTGAACACACAACAAAAATATTTGTTAAGCAATTCCGCTTTATCCTTATCAGCTTCTACATATTCCCCCCCTGCACCCTTGAGTCTGACAATACCACTTTTGCCCTTCTTCTTCTCACTAATATATCTGAAAAATGTCTTATCCCCCCATTTTATTGCATTGGCTATTTCCTCCTCCTTTTGAATCTTTGCCTTCTTGACTACTTTGCTAGCTTCTCTAAGTTTTTCCAAATACAGATGCCTGTCTTCCTCTCTCTGTGATCTCTTGTATTTCATGAAGGCCTCCCTCTTTTTCTTCACTTTTTCAGCTACTTCCTTCGAAAACCATAGCGGTCTCCTGTTAATGGAGAGTTAGCAGAAGACAAAAATAAACCAAAAGAAAGTGACTGGAGCAAATGCAATTGAAAAATAAAATGCTCAAACAACAAAAGGTAGAAAAATACTTTTTTATTTTGAATTTATTAGCTGAAATATATCAGCTCTGGGAAATGTGTATCACTAACATCTTTGCGTTTTTGTTTAGTAAAAGAGGAAATTAATTATAGTTTTATTTCTCCAGTGTTGTTGTACATTCTAAGTTTGGCTTTTGGGGTTCCCAATTTAATTATTGTCTTCCTTTTTCTAAATTGTGATCCCTTGTTCTTTGTTTGGTGGCGGTCTATGTTCTGCATGTGTAATCGAGCTGAGGTATTCTGTTCATGTAGTTTCTGTTTGACAGTCCCACTTGTTCTCTTTCCACAGTAGGAGATGTATTGGTATTCTCTGAGATATATTGGTTTAATATTTGCAGTATTGCCTTTTGATAGGTAGGGTTTGGTGCTTTGAGTACTGGTAGTGCTGTTATGATACGGTGGGTTTGATGTGGGTTCTAAATGGTCAGTGTGTATAATACTTCCTAATGTGCCTGGTGGTTGGCACAGGAGTATAGTAATGTAGAAATCTGGTAGTCTTTCTTTATCCAGACATTCATTAAGAGGCATGTTTACTGTATGCAAATATTTATGCAAAGGAGGCCCTGCAATAATTCTCCACACGTACCCCCCCTCCCCCCGCCCAAGGAGTGTCAGTGGTATTTGAATGCTGGTCTCTCAGATCCCAGGCTACTGCCCTAGCCAGTAGGCTATTCCTCCACTCCAGGGATGTGCACGAGTGCTCATTCAAGCATGTAAGTCACATGCATAAATGGCACATATCTTTGCATGGCTCCTTAGAAAAAAGCCCTCTTTAATCTGCATTAACACATGCCCCTTTATAGTGAAGCAGGAAAGTTCATATTCTGAAGGTTTTGATTTAAAGGGTTGAACTTTGCCATAGTTAAACATGGACCTTTGTTTAAAAAGAGCTGCAATATTTTGAGTTAAAGTGTTAATTGGAAGGTGCCGGGTCCCTCTCATGACCATTAAGCTACTGGGAGCTCTTCATTCCCTACCGACATCACATTGCGGCATCATCACATCGCGACTTCTAATTCAAACCAAGCACTGGCACCAGCATAATGTGAACGCTGGAGCCCTGGTGAAGAGGCACTGCAAAAAGGCGGGCCCCCAGTGCGGCTGATGGGTGGCTGGCTGGAGACTCTGGCGAAGAGGCACTGTAAAGAGGCAGCCCCTCAGTTCAGCTGAGCAGTGGCTGACTGGAGATTCTGGCGAAGAGGCACTGCAAAGAGGCGGCCCCCCCAGTGCGGCTGATGGGTGGCTGGCTGGAGACTCTGGCGAAGAGGCACTGCAAAGAGGCGGCCCCCCTGTGCGGCTGATGGGTGGCTGGCTGGAGACTCTGACGAAGAGGCACTGCAAAGAGGAGGCCCCCCAGTGCGGCTGATGGGTGGCTGGCTGGAGCCCTGACAAAGAGGCACTACAAAGAGGCGCCCCCCAGTGCAGCTGATGGGTGGCTGGCTGGAGCCCTGGCGAAGAGGCACTGCAAAGCGGTGGCTCCCCAGTGCGGCTGATGGGTGGCTGGCTGGAGACTCTGGCGAAGAGGCACTGCAAAGAGGCGGCCCCCCAGTGCGGCTGATGGATGGTTGGCTGGAGATTCTGGTGAAGAGGCACTGCAAAGAGGTGGCCCCCCAGTGCGGCTGATGGGTGGCTGGCTGGAGCCCTGGCGAAGAGGCACTGCTAAGAGGCGGCCCCCAGTGCGGCTGAAGGGTGACTGGCTGGAGACTCTGGCGATGAGGCACTACAAAGAGGCAGCTCCCCAGTGCGGCTGATGGGTGGCTGGCTTTAGACTCTGGCGAAGAGGCACTGCAAAGAGGCGGCCCCCCAGTGCGGCTGATGGGTGGTTGGCTGGAGACTCAGGTGAGGAGGCACTGCAAAGAGACGGACCCCAGTGCGGCTGATGGGTGGCTGGCTGGAGATTCTGGCGAAGAGGCACTGCAAAGAGGCGGCCCCCCAGTGCGGCTGATGGGTGGCTGGCTGGAGATTCTGGCAAAGAGGCACTGCAAAGAGGCGGCCCCCCAGTGCGGCTGATGGGTGGCTGGCTGGAGATTCTGGCGAAGAGGCACTGCAAAGAGGCGGCCCCCCAGTGCGGCTGATGGGTGGCTGGCTGGAGATTCTGGCGAAGAGGCACTGCAAAGAGGCGGCCCCCAGTGCGGCTGATGGGTGGCTGGCTGGAGATTCTGGCGAAGAGGCACTGCAAAGAGGCGGCCCCCCAGTGCGGCTGATGGGTGGCTGGCTGGAGACTCTGGCGAAGAGGCACTGCAAAGAGGCAGCCCCCCCAGTGCGGCTGATGGGTGGCTGGCTGGAGACTCTGGTGAAGAGGCACTGCAAAGAGGCGGCCCCCCCAGTGCGGCTGATGGGTGGCTGGCTGGAGACTCTGACGAAGAGGCACTGCAAAGAGACGGCCCCCCAGTGTGGCTGATGGGTGGCTGGCTGGAGATTCTGGTGAAGAGGCACTGCAAAGAGGCGGCCCCTCAGTGCGGCTGATGGGTGGCTGGCTGGAGATTCTGGCGAAGAGTCACTGCAAAGACAC
This sequence comes from Ichthyophis bannanicus, assembly GCA_033557465.1. Taxonomy (NCBI): domain Eukaryota; kingdom Metazoa; phylum Chordata; class Amphibia; order Gymnophiona; family Ichthyophiidae; genus Ichthyophis; species Ichthyophis bannanicus. The sequence goes on from CM066032.1 coordinate 1,803,852,636, forward strand.
AGCCCCCCAGTGCGGCTGATGGGTGGCTGGCTGGAGCCCTGATGAAGAGGCACTGCAAAGAGGCGCCCCCCAGTGCAGCTGATGGGTGGCTGGCTGGAGCCCTGGCGAAGAGGCACTGCAAAGCGGCGGCTCCCCAGTGCGGCTGATGGGTGGCTGGCTGGAGACTCTGGCGAAGAGGCACTGCAAAGAGGGGGCCCCCCAGTGCGGCTGATGGATGGTTGGCTGGAGATTCTGGCGAAGAGGCACTGCAAAGAGGTGGCCCCCCAGTGCAGCTGATGGGTGGCTGGCTGGAGCCCTGGCGAAGAGGCACTGCAAAGAGGCGGCCCCCAGTGCGGCTGAAGGGTGGCTGGCTGGAGACTCTGGCGATGAGGCACTGCAAAGAGGCGGCCCCCAGTGCAGCTGATGGGTGGCCGGCAGGAGATTCTGGCAAAGAGCCACTGCAAAGAGGCGGCCCCCCAGTGCGGCTGATGGGTGGCTGACTGGAGATTCTGGTGAAGAGGCACTGCAAAGAGGTGGCCCCCCAGTGTGGCTGAAGGGTGGCTGGCTGGAGACTCTGGCGACGAGGCACTGCAAAGAGGCGGCCCCCAGTGCGGCTGATGGGTGGCTGGCTGGAGCCCTGGTGAAGAGGCACTGCAAAGAGGCGGCCCCCAGTGCAGCTGATGGGTGGCTGGCTGGAGCCCTGGCGAAGAGGCACTGCAAAGAGGCGGCGCCCAGTGCGGCTGATGGGTGGGTGGCTGGAGCCCTGGCGAAGACGCACTGCAAAGAGGCGGCCCCCCAGTGCGGCTAATGGGTGGCTGGTTGAAACCCTGGCGAAGAGGCACTGCAAAGAGGCCGCCCCCAGTTCGGCTGATGGGTGGCTGGCTGGAGCCCTGACGAAGAGGCACTGCAAAGAGGCGCCCCCCAGTGCAGCTGATGGGTGGCTGGCTGGAGCCCTGGCGAAGAGGCACTGCAAAGCGGTGGCTCCCCAGTGCGGCTGATGGGTGGCTGGCTGGAGACTCTGGCGAAGAGGCACTGCAAAGAGGCGGCCCCCCAGTGCGGCTGATGGATGGTTGGCTGGAGATTCTGGCGAAGAGGCACTGCAAAGAGGCGGCCCCCCCAGTGCGGCTGATGGGTGGCTGGCTGGAGACTCTGACGAAGAGGCACTGCAAAGAGGCGGCCCCCCAGTGTGGCTGACGGGTGGCTGGCTGGAGATTCTGGCGAAGAGGCACTGCAAAGAGGCGGCCCCTCAGTGCGGCTGATGGGTGGCTGGCTGGAGATTCTGGCGAAGAGTCACTGCAAAGACGCAGCCCCCCAGTGCGGCTGATGGGTGGCTGGCTGGAGCCCTGACGAAGAGGCACTGCAAAGAGGCGTCCCCCAGTGCAGCTGATGGGTGGCTGGCTGGAGCCCTGGCGAAGAGGCAATGCAAAGCGGCGGCTCCCCAGTGCGGCTGATGGGTGGCTGGCTGGAGACTCTGGCGAAGAGGCACTGCAAAGAGGCGGCCCCCCCAGTGCGGCTGATGGATGGTTGGCTGGAGATTCTGGCGAAGAGGCACTGCAAAGAGGTGGCCCCCCAGTGCGGCTAATGGGTGGCTGGCTGGAGCCCTGGCGAAGAGGCACTGCAAAGAGGCGGCCCCCAGTGCGGCTGAAGGGTGGCTGGCTGGAGACTCTGGCGATGAGGCACTGCAAAGAGGCGGCCCCCAGTGCAGCTGATGGGTGGCTGGCTGGAGACTCTGGCAAAGAGGCACTGCAAAGAGGCAGCCCCCCAGTGCGGCTGATGGGTGGCTGGCAGGAGATTCTGGCAAAGAGGCACTGCAAAGAGGTGGCCCCCCAGTGCAGCTGATGGGTGGCTGACTGGAGATTCTGGTGAAGAGGCACTGCAAAGAGGGGCCCCCCAGTGCGGCTGATGGGTGACTGGCTGGAGACCCTGGCAAAGAGGCACTGCAAAGAGGCGGCCCCCCAGTGTGGCTGAAGGGTGGCTGGCTGGAGACTCTGACGACGAGGCACTGCAAAGAGGCGGCCCCCAGTGCGGCTGATGGGTGGCTGGCTGGAGCCCTGGCAAAGAGGCACTGCAAAGAGGCGGCCCCCAGTGCAGCTGATGGGTGGCTGGCTGGAGCCCTGGCGAAGAGGGACTGCAAAGAGGCGGCCCCCAGTGCGGCTGATGGGTGGCTGGCTGGAGCCCTGGCGAAGAGGCACTGCAAAGAGGCGGCCCCCCAGTGCGGCTAATGGGTGGCTGGTTGAAACCCTGGCGAAGAGGCACTGCAAAGAGGCGGCCCCCCAGTGCGGCTGATGGGTGGCTGACTGGCGATTCTGGCGAAGAGGCACTGCATAGAGGTGGCCCCCCAGTGCGGCTGATGGGTGGCTGGCTGGGGACTCTGACGAAGAGGCACTGCAAAGAGGCGGCCCCCCCAGTGCTGCTGATGGGTGGCTGGCTGGAGATTCTGGCGAAGAGGCACGGCAAAGAGGCGGCCCCTCAGTGCGGCTGATGGGTGGCTGGCTGGAGATTCTGGCGAAGAGGCACTGCAAAGAGGCGGCCCCCCAGTGCGGCTGATGGGTGGCTGGCTGGAGCCCTGACGAAGAGGCACTGCAAAGAGGCGCCCCCCAGTGCAGCTGATGGGTGGCTGGCTGGAGCCCTGGTGAAGAGGCACTGCAAAGTGGTGGCTCCCCGTGCGGCTGATGGGTGGCTGGCTGGAGACTCTGGCGAAGAGGCACTGCAAAGAGGCGGCCCCCCTGTGCGGCTGATGGACGGTGGCTGGAGATTCTGACGAAGAGGCACTGCAAAGAGGCGGCCCCCCAGTGCGGCTGATGGGTGGCTGGCTGGAGCCCTGGCGAAGAGGCACTGCAAAGAGGCGGCCACCAGTGTGGCTGATGGGTGGCTGGCTGGAGCCCTGGCGAAGAGGCACTGCAAAGAGGCAGCCACCAGTGTGGCTGAAGGGTGGCTGGCTGGAGACTCTGGCGACGAGGCACTGCAAAGAGGCGGCCCCCAGTGTGGCTGATGGGTGGCTGGCTGGAGCCCTGGCGAAGAGGCACTGCAAAGAGGCGGCCCCCAGTGCGGCTGATGGGTGGCTGGCTGGAGCCCTGGCGAGGAGGCACTGCAAAGAGGCGGCCCCCAGTGCAGCTGATGGGTGGCTGGCTGGAGCCCTGGCGAAGAGGCACTGCAAAGAGGCGGCCCCCCAGTGCGGCTGATGGGTGGCTGGCTGGAGCCCTGGCGAAGAGGCACTGCAAAGAGGCGGCCCCTCAGTGCGGCTGATGGGTGGCTGGATTGAGACTCTGTTGGTTGGGTGTCAGAAGCGGATAAAAATTCCTTGTTTGAGGAAATGAAGTTTTTCTTGAGGGTGGGTTTGTAGCTGGGTGGTGTTTGCTGGCTGTGTGTGTTTGAAGGATGGTGCAGAAGCTCAGAGTGGGATGCATATTCCAGTGGGGACGAGCCAGTATTTGTGGGGACGGATAGTAGGCCTTGGGTTTCTCGTTACTTAATCCCTGTGATAAATGTAGTTCAAATAGAGTTTCTGGGCTAACTTGGAAAAGAGACAGTTGAGGGGAGATATGATAGAGGTCTATAAAATAACCAGTAGAGTGAACAGCTAAATGTAGATTGGCTGTTTTACACTTTCAAAAGTAGAAAGACTAGGGGACACTCAATGAAGTTACAGTGTAGCACATTTAAGACAAATCAGAGAAAATATTTCTTCACTCAATGTGTAATCAAACTGGAATTCGTTACCAGAGGATGTATTAAAAGCTTACCCCTGGGATAAGCAGCATGGAATCTGTCTACCTTTCAGGAACCTGAAAGGTACTTGTGACCTGGATTGGCCACTGCTGGAAATAGGATACTGGGCTTGATGGACCCTTGGGTCTGACCCAGGATGGCATATTTTATGTTCCTAAACTGCGGCTGCTGCCTCCCTGTTTAAGGGAGTTACCATTAGTAATAGAGCTGCTTTCTGAGGAGATCCTTGAGCATGGATGGGACTTGGTATGTATTTCTGAAACCTGGCTTAGGGAGGGTGGCTCGGTTCTCCTTTGCCAATTACACCCACCAGGTTATGAGTGGATTGGTGTCTGTTGGATTGGAAAACTAAGTGGAGGGATGGAGTCATGTTTAAAGGCAGGTTTGGGATGGGTTCACTCCCCCTTATGTATAAGCACAAAATGCTTTGGTGAGACCAGCCAGCTTAGGCCGTTATGTTTATAGGGCCCTTGGCTCCTTGCCAACACAAATGGCTGACTTGCTGTTATTTATAGAGGATCACCGCTATGGACTTTAAGAATCTATTAGTAATGGAGGACTTCAATATTCATTATGAGAGCTGCACCATTTCTTTTGAATGTGATTTTAGGGATAGTGTGTTAGACATGGGCTTCCATCAGCTTGTTTTCAGGAAAACCCACATGAAGGGTCATATGCTGGACTTGGTTTTCCTGAAACAGAACAACAATAGGGTTGAATTGTCTAGGCTCCAGAGGTGCCTTGTCACTTGATCAGATTATATGGTGATATCATTTTCTTTGACTTTGACCTCACTACTTTGTCCAACTGCTCCCAGTTGGCATGAGACAAAGACCAAGAGGGATGTTTCATCTCAAGAGGTTCTTGTTGCACTACTAGCTTAGCCTGTGGCCCTCCCAGGAACTCTGCAGCCGGTACCGGTTCAGAGAATTAAAATGCCCAGTGGCCAGCTTAGATCTGCTCCCTGGTACACTGCTGTACTTCGGACTGGAAAGCAGGATTGCTGCATCTTGAAAGACGACGGAGGATATCTAAGGATGCTGAGACTTGGCTTGCTTGGAAGCAGAAGGCAACGGAATATCAACAAACCTTGCAAATGTTAAGAAGCTGTAATGGGAAGGACTTATTGACTCTTGAACCTTATTCCAGGTAGTTCGACCTTTAACATTCCCTGTGAATTCCTACCCTGATTGTATCCTTTCATATGAGAATTTTGTCTCTTACTTTCAGCCTAAACTAATTAGACTGGTCTTGAGGTAGCGGTAATGTCAGTTTCCCTACCCATTAGTCTTGAGGACATTGAGCATTTTCAATCAGAGTTTTGGGGTAGGATGGATTTGCAGCAAACAGAACATCAGAACTGAGTGGAATTTACTCCTGTTTCTCCTTCTGATGTTCATTGGTAGATAGTTTTTATGAATTAGATGACATGATGACATGCAAACTATATCCCTGCCCTGCACCATTATTGCAGCTGGGGGGGGGGGGGGGGGAGGAGCTCGAATCTAGACTTTGTCAGATATTTATTTATTTAACAGGGTTTTTTATACACTTTATCATTTTAATTGAAGCAGTTTACATTGTAGTTTAAACTTGGTAATGTACATTAAACAGGGACATATATAACTTGGATTCTTTGAGGCAATGGAGAGTTAAGTGACTTGCCTAAGGCCACAAGAAGTGCTAGTGGGAATCGAACCCAAGCCAGTGCTCTAATCACTAGGCTACTCATCCACCCCAGTAGTTAATGCTTCCCTTCTGGAGGGTATTTTTCCTGCAGCCATAAAGCAAGCGTTCATCGCCCCCTAGCTTGAAAGAATCCGCCACCAACACTAATAAATTAGAGAGTTATAAACCAATTTCTAATCTGCCTTTTCTAGGGAAGGTGATCAAAAAAGCTGTAGAATGTCAGCTTTTGTCCTTTCTTGAGACTTACCAAGTGCTAGATGCTAAGCAAGGAGGGTTTAGATACCATAATAGCACTGAAACCCCGTTGGCTACATTGGTGATTGGTGGATGACAGTCATGCCATTCTCGATAAGGGACAATAAGGCCTCCTATTATTGTTTGATATTTGTGCTTCATTCAACACTGTTTGACACATTCGGCTGTTTAGATTGTCTCTCTAAATTGGGGGTTGGAGGTCAGGTCCTAGCATGGTTTACATCTTATTTGGACCAAAGTACAGAGGCCTTTCAGCTGGGGAAGGTGTCTTCAGCTTACCTTTTAGAGCAGGTGTCCCACAGGGATCAGTGCTTTCCCCCTATCTGTGTAATATCTTTATGGTCCCCTTGTGTAGGGCCATGCGAGCTGCTGGAATGCATTTTATGTTTACACAGATGGCTGGCAGTTCTGATTCCCCTCTCTGTTGCAGTGGTCCAGAGACAATTATTACTTCTGAGGTGGTTTGGGCTTATGGGCTTAAAACGTAATGTTTACAAAAGTGAATTACTGTTCCCTGCAGTAGAAGGGGTGGTGGAAGCAAGCTTTTTTCTGGATGGTGGTAGTTTACAGATCATTCAGTCTGAATGTCAGGACTTAGGGGTGATCTTAGTTTCTAAGTTAAATATGAGTGCACATTACCAATTTGGTCAACAACCCCTTTCTTTTGTTGCATTGGATCCATCAGCTATGGCCCTATTTATCTGAGGTTTATTTGGGTGAGGTCATAAGGGTTTTGCTGATGACACACTTAGACTACTGCAACACTTTGTTTTTGAGTCGTCCTCAAAAGGATATTCAGCGCGTCCAGCTGATGCAAAACTTATCAAAGGTCTCAGGAAATACGCTCATGCGACCCCTATCTTGATTCAGCTTCACTGGTTGCTGGTGAAATTTCCGATGGAATTTAAAGTCTTGTTAACATTTAAGGCTTTACATAATATGGTACTGGATTACCGCTACTCAAAATTGGTGCTTTAGATTGCTAACCATGTGCTGCAGGGTTATAGACCAATAGGCTTTAGTGGTGCCTTCACATAAAGTCATGCTGATAGTTGGGCAGAATAGCAGGGTCTTTTTGGTACAGACTCCCATGTTATGGAATTCCCTTCCATGGCATTTAAGATTTATCAATGGCCTCCAGCTGTTCCGCAAAACACTGAAAACTTTCCTGTTTAGGAAGGCTTTGGGGGTGGGATGAAAGTTTGATATGTTTGTATTCTTGTGGGTTAGGGTTGCTTTACTGCTGGATGGGGTTAGGGATGATTGTAAATCACCCATTCTGTACTGTAATTGTTCTCAGTATGCAGATCAAACTGGCTAACCATAAAACGTCAAAATCTTTCAAAGAGTAAAAACCACCAAAAATAATTGTTTCTTCTCTTGAAATGATGTATTTGCGCTGATGTGCTATGGACCCCGTATTGCCAGTGATGAACGCGGCCAGCAGGCCAGCTAACGCCATTAATTGTGGCGATTGGGATATTCAGAGACACTAATGAGGTCAGTGCTGCAGAGCAGAGGATAATAACCAGGCAGTGGCGATATCCCTTGGTGGTAAACGTTGGGCACCTCAAAGGCTGGCCTAACTTTCACTGCAGAAGTTAGTCGGGCAGTGGATGATTATCGTTGCTGCCCAGTTAGTTCTATGCTAGCTGGTCATCCCAGATATGGCCCAAGCATTGAGGGCTAGCCCTCACCACTGAATAAACCCCTCTATACTGCTAACCTGCTCGTATCTTCACGATTAGGTTAAATAAATCAAGACATCGATTTAGAAGTTCATCATTGCTTTCAAAAAATAATACAAATTTTAAGAATTGTGCTCCTTTTCCATAAACACTTTTTCACACAAAAAGTTCCAAAACTTGTTCCACCTGTATTTGTCAGAACCCACAGTGGCCTCTCTCTTCACTGATACACTATAATTGCCGACAGCCCCAGGCTGAAACACTGATGCACTATAATTGCCCCAGGCTGGCTGGTGTTGTGCCTCAGTGCCAAGGCTTTGTCGAGCATTACTTCTGCCCATATCAGCGCTAATATATGACTTAGAGAGAATAACCCGTACAATTACTTTTGGTGAATGTGATTGTTCTTGCTTGCTTAGGGTTTGCCATTGGATGATTGTAAATTACAACTTTTTACTGTGGTTGTCTTTTACTCTGTTGTGCACCGCACCAGGCAGGATTCGATGGTGCGGTGAATAAATCAAATGGACTGTTCACTTGACCTAGAATTCCTACCCTTGTCCACCCAGGTGCACTTTCTCTTTGTTTTTTGGGGCAGTTTTGCTTAGTCCCCTCCCTCAGTTAAATCCCTGTATAGGGAAGGTGTTTCTGGGCCCAGGTTTGGGATGTACTCGGGGTAAAGTTAGACAGTGTAAGTGTTTGTATGGATCCTTCTGCATTACAGTTATCAAACAGCCCCCTGTGTATCGTACTATGAAATTCATATTCTAAGAGTTTGTTTGGCCAACTTCTTGAGTTTTCTGGACCAAACCTGGCATTTAAAATCTTCTTTCCTCAATTGCCTACTAAATGTTATCCAGGCAAGAAAAGGTGGCTTTTCCAGAGCCCAATTTTGCTTTCGCGAATCAGTGCTGATATTCATCTCTAGTCAACAAGTTGTCTGCAACTCAGGTAAATCAAATAGTAGACCTGCAGATAACCGAATAATTTTGCCCACTTAACTTCAGATCAAATATTCAGGTTGTGTGGATATGGGCTGAATATTCAGATAATATTTATTTATTTACATTTATATACCGTGCTATTCTGCATCAGTGTGGTTTACATTGAACAAACTAAAATTACATTGAACAGGGCATTATAACTTGGAGATAACTATTTTATAGGGAACATGGGCTATGGAGGGTTAAGTGGCTTGCCCAAGACCACAAGGAGCACCTGTTTGACTAGAAACCCCAGTCCTTCCGGCCCAAGGTTGCTGTCTTTTAGTGGGATTTGAACCCCCGACCTTCTGGCCTGAAGTACCTTGCCCCAACCACTAGGCCACTCCTCCATTCCAACTGGCTGAATATGAATCTCTTTATTATAATTCACTCTCAGAATAAGAATTGCAACTGGTCACAAATGACCGACTGACCTCTATGTAGGCAGCCAGCTCCCCCACTTCTAGCTCCGGGTTCTTGCACATTGTATGCAGCGTCGTATAAAATAAAGATTCTCTATTATAAATATAATTTCTGGAAGATTCTTCTTCATGGAGGGACTGGACAAGCCAAGACTCAGAGCTGTGAGCAATGCCACACATGGAGAGGTTCGTGATGCTGGGGGTGCAGGACTCTGTCTTCGGAGGAACCTCTAGGGCCATTCGTCTCTATGCTGACGCAAGCAGAGAAGCATAGTGAGTGTGACACAATACATCAGGCCTGTCCCTGGCTGCTATCTCACTTTTTGCAGTTCCTGCCGCAGCCAGGATGGTAAAGGTTGCCCCAGCCAGTGTAAGAGTTTGGAGAGATCCACATTGTGCTCTCGATAGTGGCTTGAGAGATAAGTTCTTGACTGTGAAGAGAAGGAAGAGGGGGAGAGAGAGGTAAGTAGGCAGGGTCAACAGTTAACAGAAACAGGTCAGCAGTAATGACCCAGTAAAATCAAACAGGAACTACTAGGAAAGATAGAAAGCAGACTTTCATTCTACTGAGAGCTCCCTCCATGTAAAGAGCTGTCTTCCTTCCAACAAGACCTCCCCCATGCAAAGCGCTTTCTTCCTTCCAAGAAGACCTCCCCCATGCAAAGAGCTTTCTTCCTTCCAAAAAGACCTCTCCATGTAAAGAGCTGTCTTCCATCCAACAAGACCTCCCCCCCCCATATATAGAGCTGCCTTTTCTTCCAACAAGACCCCCCCCCCACCCCCCTCATGTAAAGAGCTGGACCTCCTTTCACCAAGACTACTATCCACTGCAAAGAAAAAAGCCAGCTTTCTTTCCACTGAGAATCTCACCTCTAATAATCTGTAACTCTTTCCCCTTCCTGTAAAGAACTGGTTTTGATTCACTATTTTTATTTTATTTATTTATTTATTAACAATTCTTATATACCGCACTATTAGACATCAGCGCGGTTTACATTGAACAAAAAACATCCGACAATTTACATATGTCTGGTCAATTACATTTAACAGGAGATATAAACTTGGGAAATAGGGGAAACTATATACAAAGGTGTGTTATCTGACCTCCCCTGCCCACCACACTCTCTAAAAAAAATCTGGCTTGCATTATACTTGTGGGAGTGAGGGGGGAGGGTAACTACAAGCTAGCACCAGTGTGACAAGATTGGATAAGGTAACTACAGCCCTAGTGAAAGGGTAAGGATAGGGGAGACTGTGGCAATTACAGGTATAGTATAGGCACTGTGTGGTGGTGGTGGGGGGGGGGGGGGTGTACTTATAGAGTAGAGTGGGGTTTAACTACAGACAGTGCAGGCCGTGATCAGTTAGAGTGGGGTAAGTAGAGACAGTGAGATAGCAGGATGCAGTAACAACAGGCTACTTCTGTTGAGCAAGCTTCAGGATTAGTGAGTATGAGCAGGCAAGCTCTTACCTCCAGATCCATGTCAGGATATCTCTGACCTTTGTTCCTTTCCACACACTGGGTTTTACCTTCGGCTGTCAGCTGGCACCAGTAACCAGTCTCAGGGTCAAACCTGCAAGTAGGCAGCAAAGAGATGGTGGTCCCAGAAAGCACAACACTTTGGGAAATCCATACTTGCAACCAGTGGTTTCCAACCTTTTTCACCCAGATCTGTGTCGTGGCCCTTCTCCACCCTGCAGTCAACACCTTCCATTCCTTCCCAGTCCCCTAGCATCATTGCATTCTCTTCCGGAGCATGGCTGAGCCAGAGGGGCTGCTACATGGAGTGGGAACGAGGGGTGTCTGGGCCAGTACAGCAAGATGAGTACCATTATACTCCTGTCTGTCCTGTGCTTCATTAGTATTTTTGATATGAGAAGAATTGGGTAAGCCTACAGAAGACCCCCCCCCTTCCCCCCAGTGCAGGAGGAAAGTGTCTGACGTCTGTCCACTGTGAGATCCTGCTCTGGAGCACAACCAATCCACTTGCGCATTTTGTGGAGTGGCAAGCGGATCCTTTAAGCGAATACACTACTTTGGAAAGATATGGGCCACCACATCTCTGTTTAGCAATCATTAGTGTGGCTGAAGGACCTGGCTCAGTCTGTCCACCAGTATTTTGGACTCCTGACAGGTATGTGGCCCTCAGCTCCATTCCATGAACGATGGTGAACCTCTACAATGTGACTGCCTCCCAGCACAGGAGATAGAAACAGAGAAACATAGAAACATGACAGCAGAAAAAGGCCACATGGCTTATCTAGTCTGCCCTTCCATATTAACTACTATAATAGTCCCCTTTTTTCCTTTTAAGATACTCTGTGTTTGTCCCATGCTTTTTTGAATTCAGATACTGTCCTCATCTCTACCACCTCCACTGGGAGACTATTCCATGCCTCTTTCACTCTTTCTGTAAAGAAATATTTCTGCATATTACTCCTTAGTCTATCCCCTTTCACCCTCATCTTATGCCTCTTCATAGCAGAGCTTGCTTTCAATCGCAAGAGGCTCTCCTCCTATGCATTTATGCCATGGAAGTATTTAAATGTCTCTATCATATCTCCTTGATCCTGCCTTTCCTCTAATGTATACATATTAAGATCCTTAATAGCCACAAATGGATAGTCACAAAACAAATTGCACTATAATGCTGGAAGATGAGATCCCCAGGTTGGGAGGCACTCAAATGGCTACTGGAGATAAGCTGAAGACATCTTAGAGTAAAGTCAGCATTTATGATGTAGTTGGATCTGCTGATGTAGCTGTGCATGAAAAAGAGTCAGAAGTTGCAAAGATATCTTACATATCGGGACATGGAATGTACAAAGCATGAACCAAGGGAAGTTGGAGATGGTCAAGAATGAAATGGAATGTGTACAATTCAATCTGTTGGGTGTCAGTGAACTGAAATGGACTGGCTTTGGGCACTTTGCATCTGATGATCATATGGTTTACTATGCTGAAAATGAAAGAAAGAAGAAATGGTGTTGCATTTATAATTAAGAAGAAACTTGCAAGAACTAATCTAATCTAAGAACTAAGAACTAATCTATCTACCCAGAGTCCCAGTGAACTTTCGATGTAAAAATGTACATAATGTTAATTTCTTTTCCCAATAAGATAAGAAGTAGATAATTTTCTGTGTGCCGTGCTTACCCTACAAATCAATATGTATAAACCACAATTTTTCTGTTTGATTAGACAGCTTTTTCTATGTAATCATACCCGCTTCTGATCGCTGGAAGGAGCGGTATACAAATGCTTGCTAAATAAATAAATAAAAATAAACTAATGAAATACAATGCAGTCAGTAAACACTTAATTTCTATTTGTCTACGAGGAAAGCCCATCAACATAACTATAATCCAGGTATATGTCCCAACAACAGCTGCAGAAGAGGAAGACGTTGATGAGTTCTATGAACAAGTACAAGCTGAAAGTGACAGAACATGCAAACAGAATATTCTGATAGTCATGGGTGACTGGAATGCAAAGGTTGGCAACAAAGAAGAAGGCTAAGTGGTTGGAAAATATGGACATGGCAACAGAAACAAAGCTGGAGCAAGACTGATAGAATTCTGTAAGACCAATGATCTATTCATCTCAAACATCTTCTTCCAGGAACACAAGCGCCAACTGTACATGTGGACTTCACCCAATGGATTATACAGAAATCAAATTGACTACATCTGTGGAAGATAATGATGGAAAAGCTCACTAACATCAACAAAGACAAAACCTGGAGCTGACTGGGGTACATATCACCAACTACTAGTATGCAAACTCAAGCTAAAGTTGAAAAAGAGCAAGCCATTCATGAATGTAGCAAAATATGACCTTAAGAATATACCACTGGACTTTAAAGACTGTTTGAAAAATCAATTTGCTACTTTAGATACAAATGACAGAGTTCCAGAAGAGTTATGGGATGACATCAAGAAGGTTGTGTTGGAAGAAAGCGATGTCTCTACATAAAGTGAAAAAACAAAAACAACCAAAATGGATGACTGAAAAAACTCTAAAAAATTGTCCAGAAACACAGAGAAGCTAAAGCCAGAGAAGAAAGAGAGGCAATCGCAGAATTCAACAGAGATTTCCAGCATGCAGCAAGACAAGACAAGGAAAAGTACTACAATGACACATGTAAGGAAATAAAAGCAGAAGATATTACAGGAAGAACAAGATCTGCTTTTCTAAAGCTACGAGAGTTAAAGAAAAAATTCCAGCATCGAATTGGAATGCTACAAGATGCTCAAGGATCCATGTTGAATGATGCTGAGAAGATCAAGAAAAGGTGTAAAGAATATACAGAGTAAATTATATCATAAAGATCAAGTGGGCCAACAGCCGTTTCAACATATACTTTATGATTAGGAACCATTGGTGATGAAAGAAGTCAAAACAGCATTGAAAGCCTTATCAAAGAACAAAGCACCGGGCATTGATGGCATTCCCACTGAAGTATTATAGCAATCGGATGAAGCTGTTACTATACTTACAAGGCTCTGCCAGGAAATTTGTAAGACAAACTCATGGACAACTGACTGTAATTTATACCAATACTGAAGGAAGGTGAACCGACTGATTGTGGAAATTATCGCATAATCGCTCTGATCCCACATGTCAGCAAGATTCTACTCAAGATCATTCAGCAGAGACTACAACCATACGTGGAACGAGAACTGCCTGAAGTACAAGCAGGTTTCAGGAAAGGACAAGAGACATTATAGCGGAAGTGAGATGGATCCTTGAAAAGACTAAAGAATACCAACAGGCTATCCATATGTATTTTATTAACTACAGCAAGGCTTTTGCTGTGTAAGCCATGAGAAATTCTAAGCTATATTAAGAAGCATAGGTATACCAGAATACCTGATTGTTCTCTTGCACAACCTTTACATTGATCAAGAAGCAACAGTTCGAATGGAACTAGGAGAAACAAAATGGTTTAAAATCAGCAATTGTGTACGACAAGGCTGAAAAAATGATTTAAAATCAGCAATGGTGTACGACAAGGCTGCATACTTTCCCCCTACCTATTTAATTTATATGCAAAACAAATCATCAGAGAAGCAGAACTGTATGAAGACAACTGAGGTGTGAAGATTGGTGGAATACTCATCAACAACCTTTGCTATGCTGATGATAACACATTATTGGCTGAAAGTAAAGTCAATTTGAAACATTTGCTAAATAGGTCTGCACCTTAACGTTAAGAAGACAAAGATCCTGACAACTGGTAAATTGAATAAGTTCATCGTTGATGGAGAAGAAATTGAAATAGTGGACAACTTTAAACTATTTGGATCAACTATCAATAAAGAAGCAACAAGCAGTCTCTTATTTGGATCAACTATCAATAAAGAAGCAACAAGCAGTCAAGAAATTTGACGATGCATTGCTTTTGACAGAATGGCTATGAAGGACGGAGATGTCTTTCTCCATACAAAGATTTGACTTTTTCAAGCCATGGCATTTTCAATAATGTCATATGGATATGAAAGTTGGACAGTGAAAAAGTAAGGTACTTGAGCGTGGTTCTCTTTAGCGGTTCAAATGGTTCCCACACAAGTGTCCAAAGAACCACTGCCAGGTCCCAAGGTGGTACCGTTGGCCTCACCGGAGGCTGCAAGGCTTACACAGCATATAGGAATCGGCCCATGTCCTGGTGGCATGCCAGGGATCACCCCACCAAGAAACCCCAAAATCCGTGAGCACCACCACTTGCAAACACAAGTAGCTCCAAGTGAAAACCTTCTGATATCCATCCTGCAGGGGAGCTGTGCCTTCCAGGGCAACAATCAATGCTCATGGCACCAGCATTCAAACAGCCACCAGATGCAGACATAGGCTGAGGAGTGGACTACCACCGAGTGTGTAAGAGGGTAGCCACCACTGCTGGGGTGTAGTCCTTCCATATTAGGTGCCACCTTTCAATAGTCAGTACTTACACATCTTAAAGGAAAGGAGGTGCTCTCAGGTGAAGCTCGTTATCCAAAATCTGTCATACACTAAGGACCTGAGATTAATTAAGCTTCAGGTGAACAAGGTATATTAAACGTATCAGGTACAGTTTTATTAGTATAAATATCCATAGCAACCCTTAGTAAGTAAAGACCTTAAAGACCTAACCACAAGCTTAAAACTAAGATACAGACAGCAGTCCAGCAGCGAGATGGGGGCTTTCCAGGCTTTTGCATTGAGTGTCACATGTATGATTTTCTCCCAGTTGGTGAGAGGTCTTATGTGTGCACTAGGTGCAAGGAGCTCTTTGCCCTCAGGGAACGAGTCCATTCTCTAGAGGCTAGAGTAGTAGACTTGGAAGACATAAGAAAGACAGAGAGGTACATAGACGAGACCTACAGGAATATAGTCCTGAAGTCCCACCTTCAGTCTGGCAGCATCCCTGTTGCCATGGAGAGAGGTCACGTGACAGGACAGCATCACCCTGGTGTGGAAGGAAGTGATCCTGTAACTAGGACCTGTCCTCCAGGTGATGTAAAACCCTCTCGCACCGAGGACGTTTTTCCAGAGCCATGTGCCCATGAGGGAAGGGTTAGGACAGCCGTTATAGTTGGTGATTCGATCATTAGGCATGCAGATTGCTGAGTGGCTGGTGGACGTGAGAATCGCCTGGTAACATGTCTGCCTGGTGCAAAGGTAGCGGAACTCACGCGCCACCTAGATAACATGTTAGATAGTGCTGGGGAGGAGTCTGCTGTCTTGGTACATGTCAGTACCAATGACATAGGAAAATGTGGTAGGGAGGTTCTGGAGGCTAAATTTAGGCTTTTAGGTAGGAAGTTAAAATCCAGAACTTCCAGGGTAGCATTCCCTAAAATGCTTCCCGTTCACACACAGAACCCAAAAGGCAGGCAGAGCTCTGGAGTCTCAATGCGTGGATGAGACAATGGTGCAGAGATGAGGGTTTTGGATTTGCTAGGAACTGTGGAACATTCTGGGGAAAGAAGGGGCTCTTCTGAAGGGATGGGCTTCACCTTAACCGGGATGGAACCAGGCTGCTGGCATTAACCTTTAAAAAGGAGATAGAGCAGCTATTAAACTATATAATAGGGGAAAGCCGACAGTTGCCCAAGAGCGCATGGTTCAGAAGAATGTATCCTTGATGGATACTACCAAATGCAGAAAGGTTCCAAAAAAGAGTAAAGTAGCCCAAATGACCTCGAGTAAGGAGCAGACAGAGCTTAAAGATCCAAAATTACCCACGCCTACCAATAGCCAGATTAATATGAATAAAATACAGCCTCTAAAATTCTTGTATGCAAATGATAGAAGTCCAAAAAATAAGATGGGAGAGTTAGAATACATAGCACTAAATGAGAGGATAGATATGATTGGAATATCAGAGACAATGTGGAAGGAGGACAACCAGTGGGACACTGTGATATCTGGGAACAAACTATATCGTAATGATAGAGCTGATCAAATTGGTGGAGGGGTTGCACTCTATGTTAAAGAGGGCATTGAGTCAGAAAGGATTAAACTTTTGCTGGAAACAAAATTTGCTTTAGAATCTCTATGGATTGAAATTCCATGTAAAAAGGGGACGGCGATGGCAGTGGGGGTATACTATCAACCGCCTGGACAGAATGAACAAATGGATGATAAAATGCTCAAAGAAATCAAGGAAGCTAACAAAAGTTACAGCGCAGTAATAATAATGGGTGATTTCAATTACCCCTGTATCGACTGGGTCAGTGTCACAGCAGGACATGCTAGGGAGATAAAGTTCCTAGATGAAATAAATGACTGCTTGTTGGAGCAGCTGGTTCATGAACTGACCAGAGGGGAAGCCATATTAGACCTAGTCCTTAGTGGAACACCAGATCTAGTGCAAGAGTTAAGGGTGTTGGGGCCATTTGGTGATAGTGATCATAGCATGATCGCATTTGATTTAATTAGTGGAGGAGGGATAGTAAGGAAATCCACAGTCCTACCTTTTAACTTTCGAAAGGGAGACTATGACAAAAATAGGAAATTGGTTAAGAAAAAACTAAAAGGAGCAGTTGCAAAGGTTAAAGACTTACATCAAGCTTGGGTGTTGTTGAAAAATACTATCTTGGAAGCCCAGACCAGCTGTATTCCATGCTTTAAGAAAAGTGGAAGGAAGTACAAAAAACTGCCAGCATGGTTTAAAGGTGAGGTCAGAGAGGCTGTTGTTGCCAAAAAAGCATCTTTAAGGAAATGGAAAAAAGAGCCGAATGACAAAACCTGGAAACAGCACAAGCACAGGCAAATCAAATGCAAGGCATTGATAAGGCAGGCAAAGGGAGAATTTGAGAAGAAGCTTGCTGCGGAAGCAAAAACGCTAAATTAAGACTTTTTCAAGTACATTTGTAGCAAAAAACCTGTGAGACAGTTGGTCAATTAGATGATAGAGGGATTAAAGGGGCACTAAGAGGTGACAAGGTGATAGCAGACAGACTGAATGAATTCTTTGCTTCGGTCTTTACTGAGGAAGATGTAGGGATGTTACCCATGACTGAAGTAGTATTTAAAGGTGTGGAAATTTGAAGGAAATATCGATACATTGGGAAGACGTATTACAACTATTAGATAAACTGAATAGTAGCAAATCACGTGGCCGGATGGTATACATCCAAGGGTGTTGAAAGAACTGAAATACGAGATTGCAGACCTGCTATTAGTAATCTGTGAATTTTCATTAAAATCATCTGTAATACCTGAAGATTGGAGGATCGTCAATGTAACGCCAATTTTTAAAAAGGGTTCCAGGGGTGATCCGGGAAACTACAGACCATTGAGCCTGACGTCAGTACCGGGAAAAATGGTAGAAACCATCATGAACAAAATTACTCAGCATGTAGATAGCAATGGCCTAATGGGAGACAGCCAACATGGCTTTAGACAAGGAAGATCTTGTCTTACTAATCTGTTATGTTTTTTTGAAGGTGTGAATAAACAGGTGGACAAAGGTGAGTTGGTTGATCTAGTGTATCTGGACTTTCAGAAAGCCTTTGACAAGGTCCCTCATTAGAGACTTTTGGCAAAACTAAAGAGTCATTGGATAGGAAGCAGTGTACTATTGTGGATCAGGAACTGGTTAAAAGATAGAAAGCAGAGGGTAGGGCTAAATGACCAATTTTCCCAATGGAGAAAGGTGTATAGTGGTGTACCCCAGGGATCTGTGCTGGGTCCGCTGCTTTTTGACATATTCATAAATGACCTGGAAAAGGGAATAACGAGTGAGGTTATCAAATTTGCAACAACAACAACAAAACCCAAGAGGATTGTGGAAAATTGCAAGAGGATCTTGATAAATTGGAAGACTGGGCATCAAAATGGCAGATGAAATTTAATGTGGACAAGTGCAAATTTATACACCTAGGGAAGAACAACCCAAACTATGGCTACCCAATGCAAGGTTCCACATTAGGAACCACCACCCAGGAAAAAGATTTAGGCGTCATTGTGGATAACATGTTAAAACCCTCGGCCCAGTGTGCAGCGGCGGCCAAGAGAGTAAATAGAATGCTAGGTATCATAAGGAAAGGAATGGAAAGTAAAACAAAAGATATTATAATGCCTCTATATCGTTCCATGGTGAGACCGCACCTTGAATATTGTGTGCAGTGCTGGTCACCGTATCTTAAAAAGGATATAGCGTTATTAGAAAAGGTTCAGAGAAGAGCCACCAAAATGTTAAAGGGGATGGAAGGATACTCCTATGAAGAAAGGCTAAAAAGGTTAGGGCTCTTTAACCTGGAAAAGAGACGACTGAGGGGAGATATAATAGAAGTCTATAAATTAATGAACGGAGTGGAACGGGAAAATGTAGATCAATTGTTTACGTTATCAGAATAAAGAAAGACTAGGGGACATGCAATGAAGCTGCATAGTAAACTATTTAAGACTAATAAAAGAAAATATTTTTTTCACTCAACGTGTAATCAAACTCTGGAATTTGTTACTGGAGGATGTAGTAAAGGCTGTTAGTGTAGCTGTTTTTAAAAAAGGTTTGGACAAGTTCCTGGAGGAAAGGTCCATAAACCATTATTAAGAAGGGACCCAGGATATCAATGCTTGACCCAGTACAAGCATTGTGGAACCTGTGTCTTTTGGGGAAACTGCTAGGTATGTATTTATTTATTTAAACATATTTCTATACCACCTTATCCTGCAATCAAGGCGGTCTGAACAGCAAACAATCAATAAGATACAGTGTATAGTGTGTACATGCAGTGAGTAGTGTATGCATGTGAGTGTGTCTGGACGTTGATTCTTGTGGTGCTATTTACAGTGTGCACTATTTACAATGCTATGGGTATCAGTTCCTTGTTTAATTACAATTATAGTGACATGTGGGGGGAATTGAGGTGTCTGTTGCATGGTTTAAGTAATGTCACCGTAGTGTTCTATGAAGTGGGTTGTCTTCAGTAGTTTCCTGAACTCCTTAAGGTCTGTTATTGAACGCAGTTTGTCGGGGAGGGCATTCCAGATTGTTGGTGCCGCCTTTGATAAGGCTCGTTTTTCGGTGTCCTTGCATACCCTGTTGATATCTTTAGGTGTGTTGACATGGTTGGATGTGCCTCTTCTTCTCGGTCTTGTGCTTTTGTCTGGTTGTATGAGTGGATGTAGGCTGAAAGCTGTTGATTGATGTTTGATTTTGAAAATGTTTATGATTGTCTTATATCTAATGCGAGCACTGATAGGCAGTCAGTGGAGCTCTTTTAGGGTGGGTGTGATGTGTTCTTGTCTTGTGGTGCCAGCAAATATGCATGCTACAGTGTTTTGTGCCAGTTGCAATGGTCTTAGGGGTATGTTTACTAAACTGCGTTAGTGCAATTCACGTTAGGAGCCGCGTTAGTGGAAGGAAAGCCAAAAAAGGACATGGGCGGTACATCGTAACCGATAACGCGCAGTTGCGTGCGGTATTGCGCGCTGCGCAGCAACGATCGCTCTAGCACGCGCGCTACTGTGCACAAGCTTAAGACAGCGCGCAGACACCCAAATACAGAAACAGAGCTGTAGCACAATGGTTACTACACAGACTGATGGTACAAGGGTCATGGGCTCGATTCCCCAGTGTGCCTAATGAAGAAGGCTGGCTGAGGCATCATGTGCAACTCTTTGAAGGCCTACTATAATATTTTATTCACATTCTGCAGCTGGGTTAATGTTTGCACATGTCAGGAAAATTGTACCCGTCGCATCCAATATGTTCCAATAGTGACGTTCCCTCTGGCATGGTCATGTATGCTCTACCATTTGATAGGAATATATAGGCAGAGGTTTGGATCCCGAAAGTACTGGGCTTGGCCTGGAAAGGGTTAAGTAGTGGGCTGTGAGGAAGGTTACTTGTACCTGAATAGTGCTGCCAGCAAACACACCCTCACAGTGGCGTAACCTAAGGTGCCACATAAGGCACCCTAGAGGGCACTCCATAGGGCACATTATAAAGTGCGCTGTCTGCCAAGGCACCCTATAATGTCCCCTATAGGACACCATATAACGCACCTTATAAGGCGCTTTATAGGGCGCCTTATGAGCCACCCTAAGGGGACAGTACCCTGAGGGTGGTACTGCTGGCAGAACTAATATACAATAAAAACAGACAATGCCTAAGACAGCCCTATTCATGAACCCCACTGTGGGTTTAGGACCCATGACCTCTGGCTCCACAGGCAGTGTAGTAACCAGTGGGCTAGAGCTGCTAACAAACAATTGGCTGGCTACAGGAGGACTGCACGGCACCACACCCACATTCTGCTGTGGTTACCAGGATAGGGTTAACCCACCCGTACCCATGATGCACTGCACATGCAAATCAGAAGTCAAGAGATGGGCACAAGAGCGGGTATGCACCCCCACAGCACCTCTGCCCTGTAGGGGGGATGGACCGTGTGTGGCACTGCCACAGAGTAGCCACAGACACTCATAAGAACATAAGAACATAAGAAATGCCATACTGGGTCAGACCGAGGTCCATCAAGCCCAGTATCCTGTTTCCAACAGTGGCCAATCTAGGTCATACGTACCTAGCAGTTTCCCCAAAAGACACAGGTTCTGCAGTGCTTGTACTAGGTCAAGCATTGATATCCTGGGTCCCTTTTAATAGTGGTTTATGGACCTTTCCTCCAGGAACTTGTCCAAACCTTTTTTAAACCCAGCTATACTAACAGCCCTTACTACATCCTCCGGTAACAGATTCCAGAGTTTGATTACACATTGAGTGAAGAAATATTTTCTCTTATTTGTCTTAGTTTACCCTGTAGCTTCATTACATGTCCCCTAGTCCTTCTATATTCTGATAGCGTAAACAATTGATCCACGTTTATCCGTTCCACTCCGTTCATTAATTTATACACCTCTATCATATCTCCCCTCAGCCGTCTCTTTTCCAGGTTAAAGAGCCCTAACCTTTTTAGCCTCTCTTCATAGGAGTAGCCTTCCATCCCCTTCACCAATTTGGTGGCTCTTCTCTGTACTTTTTCTAATAACTCTATGTCCTTTTTAAGATACGGTGACCAGAATTGCACACAATATTCAAGGTGCGGTCGTACCATGGAGCGATACAGAGGCATTATAATATCCTTTGTTTTATTCTCCATCCCTTTCCTTATGATACCTAGCATTCTATTTGCTTTCTTGGCCGCCGCTGCACACTGGGCGGAGGGTTTTAACATGTTATCCACGATGACTCCTAAATCTTTTTCCTGGGTGGTGGTTTCTAATGTGGAGCCTTGCATCGTGTAACTATAGTGTGGGTTGTTCTTTCCTAGGTGCATAACTTTGCACTTGTCCACATTAAATTTCATCTGCCATTTGGATGCCCAGTCTTCCAATTTATCCAGATCCTCCTGCAGTTTTCCACAATCCTCTTGGGTTTTAACAACTTTAAACAGTTTTGTGTCATCTGCAAATTTGATAACCTCACTAGTTATTCCCTTTTCCAGGTCATTTATGAATATGTCAAAAAGTAGCGGACCCAGTACAGATCCCTGGGGTACTCCACTATTCACCTTTTTCCATTGGGAATATTGGCCATTTAGCCCTACCCTCTGCTTTCTATCTTTTAACCAGTTCCCGATCCACAATAGTACACTGCCTCCTATCCCATGACTTTTTAGCTTTGCCAAAAGTCTCTGATGGGGGACCTTGTCAAAAGCTTTCTGAAAGTCCAGATACACTATATCAACCAACTCACCTTTGTCTACCTGTTTATGCACACCTTCAAAAAAACAGATCAGATTAGTAAGACAAGATCTTCCTTGTCTAAAGCCATGTTGGCTGTCTCCCATTAGGCCATGACTATCTACATGCTGTGTAATTTTGTTCTTTATGATGGTTTCTACCATTTTCCCTGGTACTGACGTCAGGCTCACCGGTCTGTAATTTCCAGGTTCACCCCTGGAACCCTTTTTAAAAATTGGTGTTACGTTGGCGACCCTCCAATCTTCAGGTATTACAGATGATTTTAATGAAAGTTCACAGATTACCAATAGCAGGTCTGCAATCTCATATTTCAGTTCTTTCAACACTCTGGGATGTATACCATCCGGTCCAGGTGATTTGCTACTATTCAGTTTATCAAATAGTTGTAATATATCTTCCCGGTGTAGCGATATTTCTCTCAATTCCTCTGCAGTATCACCTTTAAATACCACTTCAGTCTTGGGTAACATCCCTACATCTTCCTCAGTAAAGACCGAAGCAAAGAATTCATTCAGTTTCTCTGCTATAGCCTTGTCTCCTCTTACTGCCCCTTTTACCCCTCTATCATCTAACGGTCCAATTGACTCTCTCACAGGCCTTTTGCTACGAATATACTTGAAAAAGTCTTTATTTCGTGTTTTTGCTTCTGTAGCAAGTTTCTTCTCAAATTCCCGCTTTGCCTGCCTTATCAATGCTTTGCATTTAACTTGCCAGTGCTTGTGCTGTTTCTAGTTTTCATCATTTGGCTCTTTTTTCCATTTCCTGAAGGTTGCTCTTTTGGCAGCAACAGCCTCTCTGACCTCACCTTTAAACCATGCTGGCAGTTTTTCTGACTTTCTTCCACTTTTCTTAATGCGTGGAATACAGCTGGTCTGGGCTTCGAGGATAGTATTTTTAAATAACACCCAAGCTTGCTGTAAGTCTTTAACCTTTGGAACCGCTCCTTTTAGTTTTTTCCGAACTATATTCCTCATTCTATCATAGTCTCCCTTTTGAAAGTTAAAAGGTAGTACTGTGGATTCCTTTACTACCTGTCCTCCACTGATTAAATCAAACATGATCATAATATGATCACTATTGCCAAGTGGTTCCAACACCCTTATTTCTTGCACCAGATCTGGCGTTCCACTAAGGACTAGGTCCAGTATGGCTTCCCCTCTGGTCGGTTCATGAATCAGCTGCTCCAAGAAGCAGTCATTTATTTCATCTAGAAACTTTATCTCTTTAGCTTGTCCTGCTGTGACACTGTCCCAGTCGATACCGGGGTAATTGAAATCACCCATTATTACTACTCTGTTGTGGCTTTTGTTAGCTTCCTTGATTTCTTTGAGCATTTCATCATCCATTTGTTCATTCTGGCCAGGTGGTCGATAGTATACTCCCACTGCCATCACCTTCCCCTTCATAAATGGAATTTCAATCCATAGAGATTCTACAGCAAATTTTGTTCCCTGCAAAACTTTAATCCTTTCTGACTCAATGCCCTCTCTAACATAGAGCGCAACCCCTCCACCAATTTGTTCAGCTCTATCATTACGATATAGTTTGTATCCAGGTATCACAGTGTCCCACTGGTTATCCTCCTTCCACCATGTCTCTGAGAGTGCAATCATATCTAACCTCTCATTTAGTGCTATATATTCTAATTCTCCCATCTTATTGTTTAGACTTCTAGCATTGGCATACAAGCATTTTAGAGACTGTATTTTATTAATATTAATCTGGCTATTGGTAGGCATGGGTAATTGGGAATCTTTATGCTCTGTCTGCTCCTTACTCAAGGGCATTTGGGCTACTATACTCCCTTTTGGAACCTCACTGCTTTTGGTAGTATCCTTCAAGGATACCTTTGTCCGAACCATGCGCTCCTGGGTGACTGTCGGCTTTCCCCTATTTTCTAGTTTAAAAGCTTCTCTATCTCTTTTTTAAAGGTTAATGCCAGCAGTCTGGTCCCATCCTGATTAAGGTGAAGCCCATCCCTTCGGAAGAGCCCCCCCTTTCCCCAGAATGTTCCCCAGTTCCTAACAAATCCAAAACCCTCATCCTGCACCATTGTCTCATCCACGCATTGAGACTCCGGAGCTCTGCCTGTCTTTTGGGTCCTGCACGTGGAACAGGAAGCATTTCGGAGAACGCTATCCTGGAAGTTCTGGATTTCAACTTCCTACCTAAAAGCTTAAATTTAGCCTCCAGAACTTCCCTACCACATTTTCCTATGTCATTGGTACCAACATGTACCAAGACAGCAGACTCCCCCCCAGCACTATCTATGATCCTATCTAGGCGGTGCGTGAGATCTGCTACCTTCGCACCAGGCAGGCATGTTACCAGGCGATCCTCACGTCCACCAGCCACCCAGCTATCTACATTCCTAATGATTGAATCACCAACTATAACAGCTGTCCTGACCCTCCCCTCATGGGGACATGGCCCTGGAGAAACGTCCTCTGTGCAAGAGGGTTTTACATCACCTGGAGGACAGGTCCTATTTACAGGATCACTTCCTGCCACACCAGGGTGATGCTTTCCTGTCACATTGTGCGGGTACAGTGCCCACCCTGAGGTTGAGGTGGGGCCCCCAGCACCAGATCCACAGCACCTTTCATGGCTGAGATACGCCATGCTGCAGGTCCCCATCAGTGTGTGATAGGTAGCTCCGTTAGACACACCAAGGATACATCTGTGCCCTGCTGTATGTCTCGGTCATGTCTAGTCCTTATGGGCAATGATGCACTCAGAATAGTGCATATCCTGTGTTGGTGCCAAGGTTACCTGCTGTAGGTGAAGGGGGGGGTGTATGGACCCATGGGCAGATCATCTACCACCACACAACCCACCCTCTGGGGCTGAGGGTGGGAAACAGGGTCACCCACCAATAGATCCACAGTCTACCCCCCCTGCAATGGCAGCAGTAGAGGGGACCAGCAACAGCAGTCCTGCTGGGGAACAGACAGAGCGTTACACATCCATAACGCAATAGCGGACAGACGTCAGTCCTGGATATGCTCTGCTGCCCCCCACCATTATCTGACATTCCCCAGCAGCAGGCCTCCAGCCGCTGAACCCTGCAAGGTGTTCCAGCAAGACACATACTAGCTGCAGACAGTCCGCCAGCTAGTCCATAGTGCATGGTCCTGGAGGAGATGCGTGTACCCAGAACCCAGGGGATGTCAGCATACACACCAAGCAGATAAGTCAGTGATTGGACCCCAAAAGGAAACCCATATATATCACATGAGCAAAATGCTATATAGCACTATGGGGGAACCTAGCCATGCCGTGGTCACTACTCAGTCAGGGCGAGAGTGACCTCCCAGCAGGACATGCTGTGGCCACTCTGTCTGTGCAGGTGGTACCGGGCACTACAATGTCCGAGCCATTGCCCTATGCCCAGCGCAGATGCGGCCAGGCCAGGCCACCCTATCCAGGCTATTCCTATGGTACCTTGCTCCTCATTATGCACATTGGCAGGCCAATACTGGGTACAGTGCTAGCAGTGTGGGCTGTGGAGGGTGTTGGAAGCCACCACACACTGGATAGACAGACACACACTCCCCACACCTATGCCAGCATTGTGCAACAATAGAGGTGTTGGGCAGCCCAGGCCACCATACAAGTCCTGAGCACAGTGCAGGCATGGCTATGGTACGCAATACTGTAGGAGTCACTCCCCAGGTTGGTAAATACTGTCAGACACATGACCTGTAGCACACTCCACATACATCAGAAAGGTTGCTATGATGCAGCTCACTCAGACACTTGTACTTAACCTAGGAATTGCTATCTGCCAGTAATCCTAGCAACCTTTTGATAGATGTGTACCATATTCCCCGGTTTAGGGTGGCATTACTAAGGTATGCAAGTGCTAGTATTGAGAGATGCACGAAGAGCCCACAGTCCTGCCTCTCCAGAAGGCTGTGGATAATGGGGCCTGTGGGTGCGGGTGTGTCTGCCCCTGTTGGCTGCTGCTTTACAGCAGAGGTTCCCAACTCCAGTCCTGCGGTGCCAAACACTGTTCGGGTTTTCATGCTGTCCCTCATGAATATGCATGAGATACATCTGCATACCATGGGGGTGGCGCATAGAAATGCAGCACAGGCATCTTTATCAGAGGCAGCATGGAACTGGAATGGTGTTTGGCCCTCCAGGACTGCATTTGGGAGGCTCTGCTCTAGGTAATGTGCATGTTTATGATGTCTGTGCTCTGTAGGGTAAAATGTTGGTGTTTTGGGCATGTTTACATCTGCAAGAACGGTTCTGCCTGTATTAGCACGTTATAGTAGTGGGTAAAATATGAAGACTGGGTTGGCGGACAACACAGCTGGGACTTGAACCTGTGACCTTCTGCTTCTGAATACAGTGATTCTGTGCACTGCACCACCATGTTCTCACAGAGATGGTGTATTCCCTGGTGATATCATGACTGTTGGTCAGACAGGGCCTGTCTGTTGCAGTGCATGGCACCCACCTACACAGGGCTAGGCCACGGTCTGCTCCGGGCAGCTGCCACTGCCCCCTCCACCACCAGTATCCCTCAGCCACCATGCTGACATGCCCTTCTGCTGGTGGAGCTGGTGGTGCGCGGTCTCAGGCCATCCAGTGTGCAGGTAGGTGGCTGCCTATGGTGCATGTTCTGGGGTAGGGGTGCCTGCATAGACGTCCACGCTCCCCCCCAGCCCCGCCTGCCAGTGTTCCGTGCCTTTGGGGGTTGCTGTTGGGTACTCTCCCCTGTGATGCTTTGGGAAACACACTCATGCCCATGTTGTGCCCTCATCAGTTGCTGTCTGGCTCTACTGTTTACGCACTCCTATGGGCCAACTGAGCATCACCCTAGTCCCCACTGTGGCCCAGCTGCGCCACTGCATGTGCCGCCTGCAGCCCTCTGTATCCCCTTTTCAAGCATCTGCCCGGTTGCCCGTTCCGAAATGCCCGCCCTGATGTTGCAGGACATGTGCACGCCATAGGAACCCTGTCCGATGGTGGGGAAATCCCTGAGCAGCGCTATTTCACTGTGGGCCCATGCACCTTGTATGGGGACGGAGTATGGACCCTTCCACGAATTATATCTGTTCTATGGAGCTTACTAGGGGGGGGGGGGGGGATGTTTCTCATTGCTACCACTATTGGCCAGCTTGGTTGTTGTTTTTTTCCAGTTTGTTGGGGTCATTTTCGGTGTTTCTGTGGCTTTTGTTCTGTGCACATGTATCACACTTATCACCTTTTTTTGGTTTCCCTGCCTAGGCTGTACATTGCTGACACGTAAATGGTTTCTCTCCCCTTTAAAGTGCTTTTACCGGTAGGTTTTCATTCGCGTTGGAATTCAGCTCTGAAAATCAGCGCGTTAGCCTCTCCCCGCCCACTCTCCGCCCATTGACCCCTTCTCTCCGCCCTCTCTCCACCTTCTGCGGTGTTTTACCGTGCCGCGGAGCATTACGCTCGTTAGTGCGTGATAGCACGCGCTATAGCGCGTTTACAATCGTTAATGCGCTATAGCGCACGCTATAGCGCGCTAATGATCGTTAACATCGTACAATGCGCGTTATTCACGTTTACTGCAGTTTAGTAAACATACCCCTTAGTGTCTGTTTCGTTAGACCTAGATAGATTGGGTTGCAGAAGTCTAGGATTGGGGTTATTAGTGCTTGACAAACTTTGCGGAAGTGTTCCTGAGTGAGGAGGGGCTTGAGGCGTCGTACTAGTCTCATCCTGTGTTATGCATTTTTGATGGTTCTGCTGATGTGGGACTGAAGGTTAAGTTCTTTGTCCATTGTCACTCCAAAGTATTTCACTTCTGATTGTATGGGTATGGTTGTGGTGCCTATCTTGATGTCGCGGGGGGGGGGGGGGGATGAAGTCGGAGTTTCGTGTGATGATTAGCGCCTCGGTCTTCCTGTAGTTTATGGTCATGTTGTTGTCTTGAAACCAGGTGTTCATATGTGTGAGACAGTCTGTTATCTTGGTGTGGTCTGGGTTGTCGAGGGTGATTGGTGTGTATATCATTATGTCGTCCGCATAGATTGTGTATTTTATCCCGTGCTCTTTTATGATGTTGCATATTGGTTGGATGTAGATGTTGAATAAGAGAGCTGATAGTGCGGATCCTTGGGGTACGCCTTGCATGACTTTTATGGGTCGGGATGTGTTGGGCCCAATCTTGACCTGTATCTGTCTGTCCGTTAGGTAAGAGTGGAACCACCTCAGTGTGGCTCCGTGTAGTCCGATGTTCTGTAGTCTTGCTAGTAGTGTTTTGTGGTCGACTGTGTCAAACACTGATGATAGGTCAATGAAGATCATGAGTATTCCATTCTTGCTGTTGTCCATGAGGTGTAGTATGTCGTTAAAGAGGTATAGTAGGAGTGTTTCAACTCCATGGTTGGGGCGGAAACCGTGTTGGTTGTGGTCGAGTTGTGCGTGGTTGTCGATGTGGACTTGTAGTTGATGTTGTACCACTTTCTCAATAATCTTAGCCAGTAGGGGGATGCTTGAGATGGGTCTGTAGGCTGCTGGGTTGTTTTTTGTCGAGTGCTGATTTCTTCGGGATTAGTCTTATTGTGGCGAGTTTTAGCTGGTCTGGCATGATACCTTGTGTTAGAGAACTTTTCACCATGTTGTGTATAGTGTGGATGAAGTTTGACTTTGTCGCTTTGATCCATGTGACTGGGCATGGGTCTGTTGGGGCCGTGCTTGTGTTGAGAGCAGTGATGATGTGGAGTGGAGGAGTGGCCTAGTGGTTGGGGCAAGGTACTTCAGGCCAGAAGGTTGGGGGTTCAAATCCCACTAGAGGACAGCAACCTTGGGCCGGAAGGACTGGGGTTTCTAGTCCCACAGGTGCTCCTTGTGGTCTTGGGCAAGCCACTTAACCCTCCATAGCCCATGTTCCCTGTAAAATAGTTATCTCCAAGTTATAATGCCCTGTTCAATGTAATTTCAGTTTGTTCAATGTAAACCGTACTGATGCAGAATAGCACAGTATATAAGAGAATTAAATAAATGATGTGTGAGAGCTGCTCTGTGGATGGGTTGCTGAATTTGTCCCAAATTTTTCTTTGGTTTGGTTGGTTTGGTGCTTGTGTTAGTATTCCTGGATTGGCCACTGTTGGAAACAGGATACTGGGCTTGATGGACCTTGGTCTGACCCAGTATGGCATATCTTATGTTTTTATGTTCTTATGTTGAGAAGGGAGCCGGATTATCCAGGAGCATAGGGCCCTTCCACAGCAGCTCCCTGTGGCTTCCCAACTGGAGCAGCGGTGCGACCAGTATCCGCACCATGTCTGTGTACCAGGGACATTATGGCCAGTCTGGCGCCACCAGAACCCCTTGTCGCAGATGTTGCTCTATCCGCCAGAGCATTCTGGGAATCATTGGCCATGGTGGAAAAGCATATACTAGCTGGACTCGTGGCCAAGCCTGTGACAGCGCATCCACCCCAGGCATCCTGGATGCCCTCTGTTGACTGAATAAGGCTGGGACTTTTGCTTTCACGGTGGTCGTCATAAGATCCATTTTGGGGTGACCCCAGTGGCACATGATGAGATTGAAGGCACACATTGCCAAATCCAACTCACTCGGATCAAAGAGGTGGCTGCTGAGAGTCCGCCAGCACACTGTTCTCTCTTGAGATTTGCTGTGCAGAAGATGTTCCTCCGCCCAGGGGCAACTCGCGCACCACCTCCAGGGACTTGGTGCTCCCCTGGTAGTTCACATATGCTACGGCCCTGGCTCCGTTGCATCCCTTGAAAAGACTGATTATGACTGCTGGATCCAGAATATGAGGTGGACTGCCTCCCCTGGTGGTAGGGGCAGGAGTTGTGGAATAGCCGCACCACCTGCAACTCTCCATCGTTCTCCTGGCAGGCAGTATCTCCCTCCTCCTGGTCTGACTACCGACTCCCCCCCCCCCCCGGAGTTTGCCAGGGATCCTGACTCATGATTGCCATCTTTCTCCCCAGATGAATCCACGTCTCCCAGCACCCACACTAAGGCCTGATCCGTCAGAAGTGGGAAGAAGTTCACCAGTGCCAGACGGATGGCCCGTTCCTCCAGCCGATTGATGGCCCACTTAGTCTCCACTGCAGACCAGCACCCTTGGGCTAACCAGCACAGACAGTGGGCACCCTAGCCTGACAGACTGGCATCAGTCAATTTGTGATATAATAAAAGCTTATAATATACAATACACTATTTATGCAGATGACATTTTAATTTTTATGCCTTTTTCTATTGACAACCCTGTATTTTCCGATATCTCAGTCTGTTTAAATGAAATGACAAGATGGTGTAAGAAGAATAATTTTTCAATCAATTACAGCAAAACAGAGGCTCTCATAATTACTCGTAATCTGGAGTTCATACATCCACCAAACATTACAGTTGATAACACAACTATTCCAATTAAAACGGAAGTTAAGTATCTTGGTATTACTCTAGACAGTGAGTTAAATCTCAAATCACATATTAATAAAACAATAAAGAATTCGTACTTCAGAATGCGTATTATAAGGAGACTAAAACCACTTCTGGCATCTGATCTGTTTCGTACTGTATGTCAAGCGCTAATAACTCCTTTGCTGGATTTTTGCAATCCTATATTCCTTGGTCTAACACTGCAAGCTTTGAAACCTCTTCAATTGGCTCAGAATACTGCAGCACGAATTATTTCTGGAACATCTATTCATGAACACATTATGCCAGTTATGAAGGATCTTCACTGGCTACCAATCCAAACACGCATCAAATATAAAACAATTATCAACATCTTTAAAATAAAGCATCATATATCAGCCAATAGTCTTTACTCCCTCATTCTTACTGACCCCAGCTCTCGACCAAGAAGAAAGGGAACCTCTCACAGATTAAGTTCTTCAAGTAACTTCAAAACTACGCGCAAGAATACTACAGAGAGAGCTTTCTCATTAGCTGCCCCAATAATATGGAACTCTCTTCCAGATGAATTAAGATCATCAACCGAACTCAAAGACTTTCGGAAGCAATTAAAAACTTTTCTTTTTATTGAACATTATGGGCCTATTACTTAATTTTCTGATTTACTTACCCACTGCAAAATAATTAAATAATTTGTATTGTTATATGTTATTTGGATTTTTTAACGTTGTACTTAGCACACATATATTGTAATGATTATTGTGCTGTTTGACTATATGTTTCAATGTTTGTATTTTTCTCTCTACTCACCAGATGTATTGTATGTTTTGTTCTTTCACCGCCTTGATTCTATGATAAGGCGATATATAAATACAGTTAAATAAATAAATAAATCAGTAGTCACCACAACCGAGGCAAGGGCCTCCAGTGGAATCCTCCAAAGGAGACTAATGGGGGAGTTCCGCCATTGGAGACTGTCCTGCACACTGTGCGGAATCACCAGGCGCACATCCATAATCCTGTGAACATATCTTACCAACTGGATGGCTTAGCGCAGAATCTCCATCTGAAACCAGGGAACTCGCAGGCAGTGGTTGATGCCTTGAAGGTCTAAGATGGGACGAAAGATCCTGTCCTTTGGCACCACGAAATAGATTAAGTACCATCCCATGCCCCTCGCATCAACAGCCGCGGTACCACAGCCCGGAGATCCAACAGCAGCTGCAGCATCACCTGCACGGCCCCGTGATTTATCAGGGACTCGCAGGGGGATATCATAAATCTGTCCCGAACAGATCCTTGCAAGATCCAGAGCATAACTGTGGCTGATATCCAAAACCCAGCTGTTGGACGCACCCCATGAGGCACAGGCAGAGGAAGTGGACTTTCTGGCACTACTGGAGGATCCCTGGCTCTGTTGCGTCCCTTGAAAAGACTGACTGGATCCAGAATACAAAGCGGACTGCCTCCCCTGGTGGTAGGGGCAGGAGTTGCAGAATCCTGTGGAATAGCTGCACCACCTGAAACTCTCCATCGTCCTCCTGGCAGGCAGTATCTCCCTCCTCCTGGCCCAACTCCCCCCCCTCCCCACCGAGTTCACCAGGAATCCTGGCTCATGCTTGCCATCTTTCTCCCTAGGTGAATCCACATCTCCCAGAACCCTCACTAAAGCCTTGCGCAGATGTGGGGTCCTGCTGTCAGGGTCGAGAGCTCGCAAATGCTTTCTGCTTGTCTTGGATCCAAAAGAAGTCACGTGAGTCTTAGCTGACAAGGGAGGAGATGCTATACCCTCTTTCCACATGGCCCAGTCCTGCTGGAACAGGGCCACAAATCCTGCCTCTTCTGGCCGCGAACACACTGCCCCACACACGGGACAGCCATCCTTGGCCCCCTACGGTACTAGGGAGGGTGACGACAGCTCTCCCTGCTCCCCTGGCCTGATCAGAAGTGTAGCGGCTGGTGTGGGTGCAACCACGGCCACCGCCTGCGGCATTTCCCCTAAACTTAACTGATCCACTGTAGGCATAGGCGAAGACTCCTCTCAATCTGTGGCGCATCTGATCAAGCAAGTAATGGCACCTCTTGCTGAAACTCAGGGTCTTCTCACATGCACATGTGGACCACCAACGTGCGTCTATTGGCAGGAACCAGGCCACAAAGCCGAAGCTGTCCTCTAGAGTCCTAATCACGTGGTAGGAGAAGCCGCTGGAGCTCGAGTGCACTGCCTGCAGGTACTACTTTCGATTCACTGCCTTCAGCCTGGACTCCCTGCTGTCAAACTCCGCTTCCAGCCAGGAGAGCCAACCGGGAGGCGGGGTGGGGGGGGGGGGGAGAGAGTGAGCGAAAAATGGCTCCCAAAGTCTGTTGTAGCCTGTGATGTAGTGCAAGGATCAGAATTCCCCCCTTTGGATTAAAATCCCTTTTTTCTTTTTTTTCAAACTAAACCAAAGAAAGAACATTTTAAAAAAAGAACAAGGCAGGGCTTTATGCCAGACAGTTTCTGTAAGGTTTCTCTGACAACTGGACTGACTTTCCTGGTCAGAAGCTGTCCCTTCCCCAGAAGACCAGTCCACCACCCTGTGCATCTCTTATACCCCGGAGACTGGAGTCCTCACATCCTCCTGATGGTCAGCAGCAGCCACCAATCGAAGCTGGGAACAACCAGAGAAAATACTGGAGAAAGCCCCTAGCTGTGCCGGGTATTATGGTAATGGTGATGTCACAGCTTTTCTAGTGTTTCCTCTGTCTCATCATCTGCTGGTTGGCGGAGATAACCCACCAAAAACTGGAAGAAGAAAATTGTCACAAGAAAAACTGCAAAAAGCAACGGATGCAAATTTAAGGTTTTTAA
This sequence comes from Ichthyophis bannanicus, assembly GCA_033557465.1. NCBI lineage: Eukaryota > Metazoa > Chordata > Amphibia > Gymnophiona > Ichthyophiidae > Ichthyophis > Ichthyophis bannanicus. The sequence goes on from CM066032.1 coordinate 1,803,885,815, forward strand.
TTCCACAGATCAAGTAAAGAAGTATGTGAATGATGGCATCTTGAAGCAACTAAGGGCTTCCGTGGAAAAAGAAATACAGGGAGGGGGAGGAGACCTGGGTGAGAGAACCAGAAGAAAGGAATACACAGAAAAAGAAAGAGCAGTTGAGAGGAGATGGAGCTTAGAGATCTGGAACTGCAGGAAAGTGATATGAATAAAGGACAGGTCAACAAATCAACTGAAGAGGAGGAAGAAAGGGAGGAGAACGTTCTAAAGATTGAGGAATTCAAGATTGAACTCCTGGTCCACATGGAAAAAGATTATATTGGTTTCCAGGCAAGGGAAAGATTACCCAAGTTACATTTAACACCTATGGTTAAAAGTTTGATAATTAAGATGAACAAAGCCATATCCTGTATAAAGGGATTATTTACTGACATCCCAAACTAAATCAAATACGATATTGTGCAACTAAAATTATTAGTTCAAGAACACTACCAATTAAAGTGCAGGATCAGAAGAAAAAGAGAACAATAACCATTCCTCCTTGGAAAACAGCACATCGAAGGAAAAATTAAATCATTGCATGCAGGGCCGGATTTACCTATACGCCAACTACGCCGTGGCGTAGGGCCCACAGCTGGCAAGGGCCCACAAAAATTGAACAAATTGTTAGCTTTTTTTAAATTAAATAAAAAAAAAAAAATGCTGGCTGCTGCCGCAGCAGCATGGACTGTCCCGTGGGGCCCCCTCTGCTGCCGCGGCAGCATGGACTGTCCCGCGGGGCCCCCTATGCCCGGCTGAGCCCCTCCGGGCTTAACAGAGACGCAAGGGAGACACTCTCCCTTCCTGCCTCTCAAAGCCGGCACGGAGGGGCTCAGCCAGCCCCTGCGGGCTTAACAGAGACGCGAGGGAGACACTCTCCCTTCGCGCCACTCAAAGCCGGCACGGAGGGGCTCAGCCGGGCAGAGGGGGCCCTGCGGGACAGTCCATGCTGCTGCGGCGGCAGCGGCAGCGGCCAGCGTTTTATGTTTTTTTTTTATTAAAGTTTACTTGAGCCGATGGGGGGGGGGGGCTGGGATTGGAAATGGGCTGGGGGGGTTAAGACTGGAGGTTGGCAGACACGAAGAAACCAGAAGAAAGTGGCTGGAGCAATTGCAGCTGAAAAAAAATGCACAAAAGGTAGAAAAATATCTCTTTATTTTGAATTTATTAATTGGAATATGTCAACTCTGGTAAATGTGCATCATTAACGTCTGCACTTTGTTTAGTACAAGAGCAAATTAATGTATAGTTTTATTTCTACAGTGTTGTACATTCCAAGTTTGGCTTTTGGGATTCCCAGTTTAATTATGACGTCAGGGCCAACAGTGCGCAGCTGATCCGGCATGCTCGTTTTTATCTTTTCTGGGGGCCCACAATTTTTGTTGGCGTAGGGCCTCACTCAAGGTAAATCCAGCCCTGATTGCATGCGGAGGTATCCTTGATAGACGACTATCTAAAGGATTAAGATTATCAAAGATATTGAGGAAGTTCCAAGACATCAGGCTGAAGCATGCTGCATTAACAGACCTGAAATTTATTTGTTCCAACAATAAATTAAAAGTAGCAGCAGAAGCGCGAAAGTTGCAAAGATATAAAAAACCCCAGAAATGAAAGTTGCCAAAATAAACTATTTAGAGAGAATCCAAAACAGTTCTACAGGGAATTGGGAAAGAGCATTAATATGGCAAAAACACCAGCAAACAAAGCTGAAACAGAAACCTTCTGGAGAAGCCTATATGAAGACCCTATATAGCACAATCAAGAACTACTACTAATAATCATTTGTATAGTGCTGCAAGGCATATGGAATGCCTTGCAGAGCTGAATGGTTACCCTGCATACAGGAACATTTAGAAAACTCAAACATCAAACCCATGGAATGGTCTGGAAAGCCAGGTTAAAATGAGCCCCAAACTGGAAAAGCTCTGGCCCAGATGGAGTGACCAAATTTTGGCTCAAATAGTTAACGTCACTCAACCAAGACCGAGCAAACTGCAAAAACCAATTGATCAAGCAGCTGAACTTAACACCACAATGGCTTATCACAGGAAGAACATTTCTCCTTCCAAGGGAAACACAAGTAACACTCCCAAAAATTATAGACCAATAACTTGTCTACCTACAATCTATAAGTCGTTTACTGCAATAGATGCAGACAGAATGTATGATCATATTGAATCCAATAACATCATGACAATAAAGCAAAAGGGCAATAAGAGGGGAGCATATGCAATCAAAGACCAGGTAATGTTAAATAAGGCTATCATGGCTGGCATTAAGAAAGCGTAGTTACTCACCTGTAATAGGTGTTCTCTGGGGACAGCAGGATTCAGTCCTCACATATAGGTAACTTGGCACAGATGGAGCCCACATGGTAAACACTCACAAGCTTTCACAGTTTTTTGGAAGTTAGACTACACATGCAGGGTCAATTTTCCGCCCAAGTGTGTCACCTTACCTTAGTATGATGACATAGGTTAATCAAGTCAAAAAAGAAAAAAAAACGTCACGGGAAGAAGGGAGGGTTGTGAGGACTGATCCCGGAGAACACCTGTTACAGGTCAGTATCTATGCTTTCTCCGGGAAGAAGCAGGAAGTCAGTCCTCACATATGGGAATCAGCAGCTACAGGCTAACAAAAAAAACCTGTAAAAAGCCATGGGCAACTGAAAAATTGAACTGTGAATGACAGCAGAGTGCTGAGTGGCCGCAAGACCTCAGGGACAACTTCAGCGTCAACCAGGGAAGCCATTCTCTGGTAGCCTGGACACACAGGACTGGAGCATAGGAGTTGCATTATTCCCCAAACAGATGATGGAGTATCACCTGGCCGAAGGTGCTGTCACGCCAGGAGTACTCCTCCAGGCATTAATGGTATACATCCAAGAGTGTTGAAAGAACTGAAATATGAGATTGCAGACCTGCTATTAGAAATCTGTGAACTATCATTAAAATCATCATTAATACCTGAAGATTGGAGGATGGCCAATGTAACGCCAATTTTTAAAAAGGGTTCCACGGGTGATCTGGGAAACTACAGACCGGTGAGCCTGACGTCAGTACCGGGAAAAACGGTAGAAACCATCATAAAGAACAAAATTACTGAACATGTAGATAGTCATGGCTTAATGGGAGACAGCCAACATGGCTTTAGACAAGGAAGATATTGTCTTACTAATCTGTTATGTTTTTTTGAAGGTGTGAATAAACAGATAAACAAAGGTGAGTTGGTTGATATAGTGTATCTGGACTTTCAGAAAGCCTTTGACAAGGTCCCTCATCAGAGACTTTTGGCAAAACTAAATATTCATGGGATAGGAGGTGATATACTATTGTGGATCAGGAACAGGTTAAAAGATAGAAAGCAGAGAGTAGGGCTAAATGGCCAGTTTTCCCAATGGAGAAAGGTGTATAGTGGTGTACCCCAGGGATCTGTGCTGGGTCCGCTGCTTTTTGACATATTCATAAATGACCTGGAAAAGGGAATAACGAGTTTGCAGATGACACAATAACAACAAACCCAAGAGGATTGTGGAAAATTGCAAGAGGATCTTGATAAATTGGAAGACTGGGCATCAAAATGGCAGATGATATTTAATGTGGATAAGTGCAAATTTATGCTCCTAGGGAAGAACAACCCAAACTATGGTTACACGATACAAGGATCCACATTGGGAACCACCACCCAGGAGGTTATCAAATTTGCAGATGACATAAAACTATTTAAAGTTGTTAAAACCCAAGAGGATTGTGGAAAATTGCAAGAGGATCTTGATAAATTGGAAGACTGGGCATCCAAATGGCAGATGAAATTTAATGTGGACAAGTGCAAAGTTATGTACCTAGGAAAGAACAACCCAAACTATGTTTACACGATGCAAGGTTCCACATTAGGAACCACCACCCAGGAAAAAGATTTAGTCGTCATCGTGGATAACATATTAAAACCCTCCGCCCAAGAGAGCAAATAGAATGCTAGGTATCATAATGAAAGGAATGGAAAATAAAACAAAGGATATTATAATGCCTCTGTATTATCTCATGGTGCGACCGCATCTTGAATATAGTTGTCAGCATACATTTCATGCAGCTGTGGACTCTGGTGACTTCAGTCCCCAAAGGTAATAGGACAGTTTACAAGATGAGATTAACTCTGACCCCCTGGTGATTTCATTCTCCAGGGCCTGAAGCCCCTCCTTGCTAAATCAAGAATAGCTGACCTTAAAGGGAGTGGCTAGCAGACCTCAAGGGGGAGTGCTGGAAAGGAGTCAGTTCACTATAAAAGACAGAAACACTTCCTGTCTCTCTCTCTCTCCCACCATCCCTTGGACATGAAGGACAGGAGGCTCTGATAATCAATTCCCTTCACCCCTCCCCCGCTCTCTCTCTCTCTCTCCTGCCATGAGGCTCTGAGCCACATGTTCGGGCCTATCTCTCTATCTTACACTTCACACTTCACACATGCACATGCACACACAGATTCATTGATGCACACTGAAACAGCTCTGTAACAATCACTATAAACATCACTCAAGTACAGTGGGAGCCACCAGTTTCCACTTCTCTAGAAAGGACACAAGAATTGAGGGCACGCCCAGAACGTTACTTTCTAGGTCCTCCTGCTTTGATTTTGTACAATATTTCCTGTCAGGACAAAGGTACCTGGAAAATAACTTATACATGGGTTGTGAGTGATAAACAGCACATCACTGAGACTTCATTCCTTTTGGATGTATCTTGTTTACCTACCACCCCTCATCCCACCCCTCCCACCCCGGAGACTAGACCAGAAGATTACATATTCAGAAAATTACACCAGACGAGCCCCCATAAAGATGTAAGTTTTCTGAATATGTAATCTTCTGGTCTAGTCTCCGCTTGATCCTGGGTTCATTTTACTTCACAGAAGCAGGAGGGCTTGTAATAAGACAACCAAACAGGTGTGGTTTGGAGAAAGGTTTTTATGTAGAAATAGGCTTAATACATTATTGAACAGAGGTATATAGTGACTGTTACAGAGCTGTTTTCAGTGTGCATCAATGAATCTGTGTGTGCATGTGCATGTGGGAAGTGTGAAGTGTAAGGGAGAGAGATAGGCCCGAACATGTGGCTCAGAGCCTCATGGAGAGAGAGAGAGAGAGAGAGCGCGAGCGGGGGGAGGGTTGAAGGGAATTGATTATCAGAGCCTCCTGTCCTTCATGTCCACTGGATGGTGGGGGAGAGAGAGAGAGACAGGAAGTGTTTCTGTCTTTTATAGTGAACTGAATCCTTTCCAGCACTTCCCCTTGAGGTCTGCTAGCCACTCCCTTTAAGGTCTGCTATTCTTGATTTAGCAAGGAGGGGCTTCAGACAGGCCTTGGAGAATGAAATTACCAAGGGGTCATAGTTAATCTCATCTTGTAAACTGTCCTATTACTTTTGCAGACAATTTTGCTACCATCACAGTGTGTTTTGTTGACATTACTCTATTCTTATGTGCTGCCTTGTTACAGTTTTCTTTATTCTTATTTGAATAACTACTAAACAATTAGTATAAAGAATTCATCCAAGAAACTTTTATCTCGATCGCATTCAATCTGAAACGTTCACCTCAAACTGCTAACCCAATGTAGCAAAAAATCTGTACGTGATGGAGCAAATTGGTTACCAGATTTGGATTCAGCGCACCAAAAAACGTAAAAATCAATCGAAACATTAGAGGCAGTTTAAAAAAAATTTTTTTTAGTGTACCTGTGTTATCTTTAAGGGACTTTGTTCATATCATGATTAATTGGAGTGGAGGAGTGGTTGGGGCAAGGTACCTCATGCCAGAAGGTTGGGGGTTCAAATCCCACTAGAGGACAGCACCCTTGGGCCGGAAGGACTGGGGTTTCTAGTCCCACAGGTGCTCCTTGTGGTCTTGGGCAAGCCACTTAACCCTCCATAGCCCATGTTCCCTGTAAAATAGTTATCTCCAAGTTATAATGCCCTGTTCAATGTAATTTCAGTTTGTTCAATGTAAACCGCACTGATGCAGAATAGCACAGTATATAAGAGAATATAAATAAATAAATTAACTTCAGGGTCTTAATCTATTCCTGGTGATGATAACCAGCTGAACCTGAAAGTGACTTTGACCACCTTTCTCCCCTTAATAGGTTTAAGAGCCAATAAAATTAAGATTACGCATGGGGTGGGTGGGAGGGAACTAACACCTAGTAAAGGCTGACTTGCTACACAGGTCCAAGACTTGTGCTTCTAAGGTAATCTGTTAACAATTTCCTGGGTGATTTACACAGCCCAAGGTTTGATAGAGGGAGCCTTTCAAATTGCCCCTTTGACCTTTCACTTGGCTTTAACACTTATTTAAAACAAGTTTCCAGATCTCTTGCTTCCTAAGTGGAAGGTCTGTCTGTAAAGGTATCTAGAAACAATGTATTTCTTTCAACTCAAGAAATATTTTACCTTATTCTTCCTTCTATGCTAAGATATACTCTGATTTTATTTAAATTAAAAATGCTCTGCTGATACTAGGCCCTGACTGAGTTTTAAATTTAAACTAAAAGCTCTCTGCTGGCCCTGATTGGTTCTCCAAGTGGTGACAGAACCCCAGCAAGGCGTTCGCAACTGCTCAAAGTTCAAGGAAGTTGATTTGGTGGAGACTCTCCCCTGTCGACCAGATGCCCTGGATCTGCAGGCCATCACAGTGGGCCCCCAGCCCAGTTAGGAGGCATCCATGGTGAGAATCTTCTGAGGTACTGGTGCCTGTAAGGGCATCCCTGCCACCATATGAGGGATTCAGAGAGAGATGCAGTTATGCGGATCATGTCCTCTAGGCACCCCGTCGCCTGAGTCCACTGAGTGCAGAGAGTCCACTGGGCCTAACACATTTGGAGGCACGCATTGGGCATGATGTGGACCATCGAGGCTATGTGGCCTAGGAGGTGCAACAGGAGGTGGGCTGAAGTCGTCGAGTGACCCTGCACCTCTGTGGTGAGGGCTGCTAGGTGCCGAGCTCTGTCCAGAGGAAGGAAGGTCCTGACGGGGATAGTGTCTAGGAGGGTCCCTATGAACTCCAGATACTTTGTCGGCTGCAGATGAGACTTGGGGTAGTTGATGATGAAGCCCAAGCACTGGAGAATGAGAAGGATGCGATGTGCCACCTGACAGACCTCGTCGGCAGAGTTTCCCTTGACAAGCCAGTCATCCAGATAGATGTAGACAAACACCCCATGCAGCCAGGCACCATCTGGCATTTTGTGAACACTCTTGGGGTGGAAGCCAGACTGAAGGGTAGGACCCTATACTGATATTGGCAGCCTCCAATGGCAAAATGGAGGTACTGCTGGTGGTGAGGATGGATCAGGATGTGGGTATAAGCATCTTTTAGATCCAACAAGCATAGCCAATCCCTCCACTGTAGGTAGGGCAGCAGAATTCCAAGGGAGAGCATTTTGAACTTCTCTTTCACCAGGAACCGAATGAGATCCCATAGATCCAGGATGGGCCAAAAGCACCTGTCTTTTTAGGAACCAGAAAGTAGTGGAAATAGAACCCCTCTCATTCCTAAGAGGTGGCAGGACAGGTTTGACTGCTTTGGCTTCAAGTAGGCCTTCGAGCTCTTGCAGCAGAAGGTCTTGGTAAAGAGGAGTCATGGGAAGTTTTCTGGGAAAGAAAGAGGGAGTGTCTGCTCAAAATGTAGAAGGTAACCATCCCGTACCATTTGGAGGGCCCAGGTGTCAATGGTTATGGTGGTCCACGATGTCCCCATGTATGCTGCAGCCCTCGACTCTGCAAAAGCCATGCTCAAGGAATCAACTCCCCCCAGGTTGCAGCTGCAGCATGGGTTGGGATTTGGGGGCCTTAGGCTTAAGAGGGACGTGCCCCTGGCCCTTGCCTGATGACACTTCTGGGGAGCCGGGTAGGTCAGATATTAGGGGTAAGTTCCATAAGCCTTCCTCTTCTTCTGGGAAAAATGACATTTTACCCAAAGCCTTCTATCGGGAAGGGTCTGCGGTTTTCCGGGAGAGCCTGGTTCTGGTTATATACTCTGACTCCAGCTCTAAGGCCTTATCTGGCCTGGGCTTGCGAAGAGGTTCTCCCCCCGGCACAGGACATCGACCAACTTGACCTGAACTCATTGCTCCAGGTCCAATGACTGTAGTCACACCAGATGGTGGGCACCAATGCCCAATTCAGCTACTCTAGCCATGGACTCGAAGCCATCATAGGCCACCCGAGTAACACATTTGGAACACTCCTTGACTGTTGACACCAGGGTCCAGAACCGCTGAAGAGGTTCCTTGGACAGACCAGCCGAGAACCCGACTAATTCCTTGGCCAGGTTCCTTAGGTACATGCTTATGTACAACTGGTATGCCTGCATATGGGCCATGAGCATTGAGCATTGGTAACACTTTTTACCAAAGCCGTCCATGGTGCGGTCCTCCCTGCCAGGGGCCACAGAGCAGGGCCAGCCTGTCCACTAGGTGGCCGCTAGGGCAGCTGACCCAGATGGGCAGCGGCAGAAGTGCTGGCACACATGGGGGGGGGGCGGCAGTGGCAGCGGCACACATGGGAGGCTGTGCCTTCCCTCAGCTGTCGCCTATTCTGTTTGGGGGAGGCGGGCAATGGCAGTATTGGCAAAAAGCTGCCACTTTTGGAAATACTGCCACTGCTGTTGCCTGGTTCCCCCTCCTGAGATGGAATCAGTGGCAGCTGGGGGGGGGGATGGGGGGTGGCAGTGGCATCAGCTGGGGGGAAGCAGTGAGGCTGGAGTTGCTGCCTAGGGCAGCAGAAACCCCATGGTCTGCCCTGGCACCAAGGAGTGATTCTTTTGCCTCTTGATCCTATGCATAGCCGACTCCAAAATCATGAAATAGTGTGGCAGCTCTGCCTTTTGGAATCTAGGGCCCTTGCGGACTTCATATATGGAATCAAGCCGCTTGCACACAATTGACACCGAAACAGGTGACTCTCACTTTCTGAACAGCAAGCACTCCAAAATTGGGGGAATAGGCACTGTGAGCGCCTCCTTGTGAGGGGCATTGTACTGTAGGATCTCAAGATCCTCCACTTGAGGCTCCTCCTCAGACTCTATGGTATAGGCCAGAGCCTTCGCCATGTCCCAGAAAAAGTCCAGGAAGGAGAAGTCCTTGGGCAGGGACCTCCAATGCTCCTAAGGCAGAGACGAGTCCGAGGGGATGTGCCAGTGTCGTCGGGTGTCTAAGGACTCGTCATCAGTCTCCCACTCCAAGTCAGAATCAGAGGAGACCTTGAGAACTTGATAGGCCTCGTGCGCATGCCCGGCTGGGAACATCGATGGGGTCATGGTGCCCCAGTGCTCTGAACCAAAGGCACTTGTGGGCGAGACCTGAGACCTCAAGCGGAACCGAGACCAATGCCAGGAATCTCCTTGGGTGACGCCCTTGTGGTGAAGGGACTAGTCACCAGGCCTGATGACTTGGAGGAACCGGGTACTGGGCCCTACTGCTGGGCCAGGAAAGCAGTGAGGCTGTGTTCCAAGGCTCTGCAGCTACCTGTGTGGGCACTGAGGGAATTGGTCCTGATGCCAGCTCCGTCAAGGGGGAATCCTTGATGACAGTGGCCTCGGAGGACTGGTGTCGATCCCCTGATGCCGCTAGAGTCTCCTCCCACTGGGACAGCTTCGAGGGTCGCTTCCGGCCATCACCCTCGGCATCACACCAAGGACTCCGATGTCTGTGGCCAAAGGTCTTACCACCGGTTCTGGCATCAGCCTTTGAAGCTGCCACAGATGAAGTGCGATCCTTCCAGGAACGACTCTCTGAGGATGATCCCCATCCGATGCCCTGAAACCTCAAGGCTCAGAGTGGGCATGGCTGTCAGGAGAGTTTGAGGCCTCCATGGTGGCCCCCAAGGGTGTCAATTCTGTGCTTGAACCAGGGCCAAAGACGAGGTCTTGTGGCCAAACAGTATCTCCCGCTCCCTTTCACAGTTTTCGATGACCCTTGCTTGTCATTTGAAGACAGTGAGCAGGTAGCAGCATTGTGATCGGCTCCAAGGCACCACAGGCAGCAGTCATGTGGATCCATATGGGATATGGTATCTGCAACGGTCACGCTCCTTAAATCCACTAACCGATGACATAGTGGGGAAAACGATATCCGTGAGATCAAATTCCAAGGTCCCGATTAGGGGGGGCATGAGAAAAAAATCCTGCACACTCAAGAAGAAAATAGATAAAGGGAACCCTGATGGCAAAACCTGGCAACTTTTTCTGGGATACAGATGAACACATCTGATGGGCTCCACAGAAAAAAGAAGACTGGGGTAAGATGGCACCCTGGGGTAGGAAGGTGACCGCGCATGCGTGATCTAACTCCCAAAGGCTTGCTGTGAAAGCTGGGGAGTATTCACCATGTGGGCTCCATTGGTGCCAACGACACCCATATTTGAGGACTGACTTCCTGCTTATTCCCAGAGAAAAGCAGAAATCTCAGTATAGCATAGATTGATTATAAGAAGCTTCTGTCAGCATCCCACACTCTTGGACAATAAATTGCCTTGAAATGTATAAGATAAATTCTGGTTTGAAAGAGTACATTAGGCCCACCATGACAATGTCACAAGCCACATTATTTTTGAAGTCAGAAGATGGTCAGTACATCATTCCTAACATTAAAATCCAGTGAGAAATATTTCAGGGAGATTGCCTGTCACCACCTCTGTTTGTATAGCACTCAATCAAATGAGTACTCTCATCAGTTCTGGGATATGGATTTAGCCTAATTCTCAAAGAAGGTAATGACCCAGAGGTAACATCCCATTTATTTATTTATTTATTTATTTACATTCTCTTATATACCACGCTATTCTGCATCAGTGTGGTTTACATTGAACAAACTGAAATTACATTGAACAGGGTATTATAACTTGGAGATAACTATTTTACAGGGAACATGGGCTATGGAGGGTTAAGTGGCTTGCCCAAGACCACAAGGAGCACCTGTGGGACTAGAAACCACAGTCCTTCCGGCCCAAGGTTGCTGTCCTCTAGTGGGATTTGAACCCCCGACCTTCCGGCCTGAAGTACCTTGCCCCAACCACTAGGCCACTCTTCCACTCCAATTTACTAATTATAAGCTATTACTACTGCTTCTGATCATTTGTATAGCACTACGACCTGAAGCTCTAGAGTTCCAGTGACCAACAATTAGCAGAGCAACTCTGTGTAGTGAAAAGCTTTTCTGATGACATCAGGATGAATTCTGGACTAGACAAATGTGATACGGCAACTTTTTTTTTAGAGGAAAATTGAGCAAAACTGAAAACATCTCCCTGGCTGAGGGCTGTGATATCAAGGAACTTGAACAGGAAGACGTTTATAAATATCTTGGAGTAGAGGAAGGAATGACACTCAAGCTGAAATTACTGAGAGAAAAGATCAGTAAAGATTACTATAGAAGATTAAAATCATTATTGAAAAGTGATTTAACATCAAGGAACAAGGTACCAGCCATCAATCAGCTGGCAATGCCTGTACTTTCATACAGCGTTGGGACTGTAGACTGGCCCTTTAAAGATCTTGAAAAACATGATGTGTGAAAAAGAAAACTCCTCCATGCCCATGAGATTATCTACAAAAATTAGTGTATGCCAATACTGTACATTCCTGAAGGAAGACTAGGCCTCAGAGACTGATTACACATACAGAGCTACTATTATAGGCCTCCAGGCCTACCTAACAGCATCATCAGATCCAAATATGCAAAAAGTGCTGAAATATGAACATAAATGTCCAGAATATGTCTCCATCGTCAAACTTGGACAAGTGTTCTGACGACTACAAGGGATAAGTGAGAATCCACAAGCACACACAGGAAAGGAAGCAACAGAATTTGTAAAACAAGAGAAAAACACTCTTTAAAGAATTAGATCAGCAAACAAGGAAAAACAAATGGCAAATGCACAATTACAGTGGGAAATAGAAAATGTTACTAGAAGAACCTTTGTTGATCAAGAACGGACACATGAATGGTTAAGGAGAGGTGAACTGAAACCAAAGAATGAGAGATTGATAGTTGCAGCCCAGGACAGCAGATTACAGACAAAATTGTTTACAATCAGCAATACAGACATATACCGATTCTGTAAGAAAGACCTGGAAACAGTGACTCACCTCATAGTTGGTGGAAAATTTCTATACAGAAAGGCACAACAAAGTAGCATGCCTCATCCACTGGAAACTCTAAACACTACAACATCATTGTGCCTGAAAAGCACTTGGATAATGACCTTAAGAGAATTACAGGGCATGAAGAGGTTATGATCACCTGGGAGATTCCTCCCATTCTGACAGATAAGAAACTGGATGCAAGGAAACATGACCTAGTGGTAAAGAAGAAAAATGTCAGGATGGCATTGATAATAGAGGTGCTGATTCCAAGTGATTATTCTGTGAATCCTGTGGCAGAAGATCCTGAAGTAACAAGAAATGCAGTCAGAGATCATGAAAATGTATCAAAGATACAGAAATATTTCCCATTGTATTGGGAGCCACAAGTTTAATAAAGAATTTCCAAGCACATCTTGACAAACTACCCATACAGGTTACATCTTATGAACTCTAGAAGGAAGCTCTCTTTGGCATGATGACTGAACTACGCCAAACATTAGCAGAAAGTTTTAGAGACTGAGATCATACTCCATATACCCTGGCTTAGAAGTGATTTTCATGACTGTCATGGTATGTGCAAAACTAATCAATTAGGAGATATTGCACCGAGAGGAACAAGACATGTTTCCGTATTCACCTTAATCTCTAATTTGGAAAGGCAAATCTAAAATCCCAGCTCATTCTCCCCAAGCCTTTACAATGCATCACACACACAGGACCCTTAGTACCCCATCCCCGACAGCAGACACAAAGTTCCACAGCCATACAGAAGGAAGGTGTCAGACACTGTTCTAATGCCACCATGCTCCTGATACTGGTCAGAGAGAGCGAGATTAGGTTGTAATATTTCAGTTTTATGGAGGGTGGTAGGTAGGGGAGAATTGATTGCTTTATTTATGTATTGTTCCCCACCCCATGATGACACATCACAGTAACAACGAAAGAGGAAGAAGGAGGAGCTGAGACTGACCTCAGATGGTCAGAGTAACTAAGATGTGGAGTGACTCCCAGAAACTTCTGCACTTCATCCATCACCATGGCTGGGTCGTTTCTCCACAGCTGTCCATCAATAATCAGCAGCTGCAAAACAAAGAGAGAGGAAGGAACAAAACTCTGGAGAGCACATGAGAGCAAAGAAACACAGTAGAAATGTCTAATAAAAACATATCAACTGACGTCCTAATTTGGCAAAAATGAAGGCTAAGAATTTTATCTTTTCTTCCATCTTACCCCTTAAGCATCTTGAGTGAATAACTAGGTTTCAATGTTTTTTTCTAAAGATCAAATAAAACTCCTCAACTCCTAACTCATTGGACAAAAGGTCATTTCAAAATTCAGGGCCTTAATAAGAAAAGGCTGAATGGCGGGCAATGTCTGGTTTAATATGTGAGAAAACTGAAACTTGAAGTAACCTAGTGGGAGAGTAGGACTGGAGCCGTTCTCCTGAGTATTTTCAACACAAAGAGAGCACATACCATCTCTTACAGATAGGTGACCAATACAACTTCTCCAAGGCAAGGGAGATACGTTCTGTACACTCCATTCCCGTTAGCAGCCTGGCTGTTGTATTCTGAATAAGCTGCAACCATTGCTGCAATACCAGGAGCCTAAAATACAGTGAATCGCAGTAATCTAGGGCCTGATATTCTAAAGGCATTTATGCAGTTTACTGACCTGTAAACTGTTTAAATACCGCTGAACGTGATATTCAATGGCACTAACACGGTTAGTGCTGCAGAGTATCCACAACTAATGTTCCCCTTAGCAGCGTAAAGCATGTGTACTGTCGGGAGGAATACATGGGAGTTTTATAATAAGTACCCATGCGTACTTTGCATCTGCTGTGCACTAAGTGCAAAGTGCACAGATACTTTGGTAGCCCAAGTCCTTGCAGCCCATATTTTGAAAGGGAAACAGTGGACAATTTAGGTCTGATATTCAGCAGCAACGGCTAGTAGCTACCTGCTGTTGCTGAACTGTAAACCCAAATATTTGTTACATGGAACAAAGACTTCTCCCCACCATCAAAACTAAAAGTTAGAGACGCAGAACTTCCGGTCAAATCCAACATACGCTATTTAGGAGTAATATTAAACCAACATTTGGACTTCAAAGACCACATCAAATGAACAGTAAAAGCTATCTATTTCAAAATAAAAACCCTCCGCCACCTGAGACCTATGATGGAAACAGACGACTTTCAAACAGTTTTCCAAGCCCTGGTAACACCTCACTTTGATTACGCGAATGTAATACTGCATGGTCTCCCAAAGAGTACACTCAACCCACTGCAGCTAGCCATGAATGCAGCAGCCCGTGTTCTATGTGGAGCATCCAGGAAGGACCACATCTCACCTATACTAAAAGAGCTTCATTGGCTCCCAATAAACTGCAGAATCCTATACAAAACCCTCCTCATTACCTTTAAAGCACTCAATAAGATATCATCCTCCTCAATTGCTCTTCTACTCATCCAGACCCCCAATAACAGATCCAGAAGAGCACTTGCTGAAAACACTCTGGTCATACCAAGAGAATCCATAAAACGTAACCAATCAACCATCAATAGGGCATTTATAAGCTATGCCGCCAGATGTTGGAACAAGCTCCCTTCTAACATAAGAGCAATCAAAGACTTCACGCAGTTCAGAAAAGCCATCAAACATCACCTGTTCCTTATGCACTTCACTCAGCCCGGGGATCCCCCCCACCTACATACTCACTCATATGTGGCAATTGAAACACCTCCACCTCCATAAAACTAAAACCTAACCCTACCCCACATGACATTGCAGCTCTCTATCTCCTCTTTATCCAACAGACTACAAACATGCTGTAGCTAAACTTGGCAGCAAAACCTTATTACGATCCCACCCTGTTAATTATTTTTTATTTATTTATTTTTTATTTTATTTATTTAACTTTCTTATATACCGCGTTCTTCTGCATCAACGCGGTTTACATTAAAACATAACCGTCCAGCACAGATGGTCTGCACTGGCTTCACAATATAACAAGGGGTATATGTACAGGTAATAACAACAGGGTAACTATGTACACATATATATGTATATGTATATATGTAGCTAAACTCAAATGTATATAGTTTCCCCAGTTATCCAAGTTCAAATCCCTGTTTTCTGTAAATGTAGGACTATTTGTACGTCCAAGTGTTTATTGTTTCAATGTAAACCGCACTGATGAGAAATAGCACGGTATATAAGAATTGTCAAATAAAAATAAATAAATAAATATTCAATGCTGGGGTCATATCCGGCCCCGGCTTTGAATATCCAGGTTGCTCAAATTTGCAGGAAGCTAACTGCAGCAAACATTAGGCCAGCCTTTGCTGCACCTTACTTTTGATGCTGCTGCCTGCTTATGGTTGGGTGCTTCCCTAAGAAAACCCTGATGCAAACTGGCTAGCACCTTATTCTTTATTTTTTTTATCACTTGAAAGGCTGTCTAAGTAGTAGCATCAGAGCGGTTTACAAAAGTAGTGGCAGCTGTGGATAAGTGCCAGTGAAGGGAATATTCAGCAGCGGTGTTCAGATACTACCAGTGAAGGGAATATTCAGCAGCGGTGTGCTGATAGTGCCAGTGAAGGGAATATTCAGCAGCGGTGTACAGATACTGCGAGTGAAGGGAATATTCAGCAGCGGTGTGCGGATAGTGCCAGTGAAGGGACTATGCAGCAGCAGTGTGCAGATAGTGCCAGTGAAGGGACTATGCAGCAGCAGTGTGCAGATACTGCCAGTGAAGGGAATATTCATCAGCGGTGTGCGGATAGTGCCAGTGAAGGGACTATGCAGCAGCAGTGTGCAGATAGTGCCAGTGAAGGGACTATGCAGCAGCGGTGTGCAGAAAGTGCCAGTGAAGGGAATATTCATCAGCGGTGTGCCGATAGTGCCAGTGAAGGGAACATTCAGTAGCGGTGTGCCAATAGTGCCAGTGAAGGGAATATTCAGCAGTGGTGTGCCGATAGTGCCAGTGAAGGGACTATGCAGCAGCAATGTGCAGATAGTGCCAGTGAAGGGACTATGCAGCAGCAGTATGCAGATACTGCCAGTGAAGGGAATATTCAGCAGCAATGTGCAGATAGTGCCAGTGAAGGGACTATGCAGCAGCAGTGTGCAGATACTGCCAGTGAAGGGAATATTCAGCAACAGTGTGCGGATAGTGCCAGTGAAGGGAATATGCAGCAGCAGTGTGCAGATAGTGCCAGTAAAGGGAATATTCAGCAGCGGTGTGCGGATAGTGCCAGTGAAGGGAATATGCAGCAGCAGTGTGCAGATAGTGCCAGTAAAGGGAATATTCAGCAACAGTGTGCGGATAGTGCCATTGAAGGGAATATGCAGCAGCAGTGTGCAGATAGTGCCAGTAAAGGGAATATTCAGCAGCGGTGTGCGGATAGTGCCAGTGAAGGGAATATTAAGAAGCGGTGTCCAGATAGTGCCAGTGAAGGGACTATGCAGCAGCAGTGTGCAGTTAGTGCCAGTAAAGGGAATATTCAGCAGCGGTGTGCGGATAGTGCCAGTGAAGGGAATATTCAGCAGCAGTGTGCAGATAGTGCCAGTAAAGGGAATATTCAGCAGCAGTGTGCAGATAGTGCCAGTGAAGGGAATATGCAGCAGCAGTGTGCAGTTAGTGCCAGTAAAGGGAATATTCAGCAGCAGTGTGCAGATAGTGCCAGTGAAGGGAATATTAAGAAGCGGTGTCCAGATAGTGCCTGTGAAGGGAATATTCAGCAGCAGTGTGCAGATAGTGCCAGTGAAGGGAATATTAAGAAGCGGTGTCCAGATAGTGCCAGTGAAGGGAATATTCAGCAGCGGTGTGCAGAAAGTGCCAGTAAAGGAAATATTCAGCAGCGGTGTGCGGATAGTGCCAGTGAAGGGACTATGCAGCAGCAGTGTGCAGATAGTGCCAATGAAGGGAATATTAAGAAGCGGTGTCCAGATAGTGCCTGTGAAGGACTAGAAAAGGGGACTGCTACTTCTGGAGAGATCTGCGATGTAAGTATTACTTCTGGGAATTTTTCTAAATCTTGGTGAAAAAGGAATTCTTTAGATTAAAGCTGATTAATCTGTGAACCCAGTGTATTTGTTAAATCGGTCAGGGCCTAGTAGCAGCAAAGAATTTCAGTTTAAATTTAAAACACAGAGGAGAGCTTTCTGGTTCAATTTAGAACCAAGCAGAGAGCTTCTACTTTAAATTTCATACTCGGTAAGGGCCTAGTAGCAGCAAGAGCTTTAAATTAAATCAAATCAGAATATAACTTAGCATAAAAGGCAAAACAAGGTCAGTATTCCTTGAGCAATAAATTATTTCTCGAGACCCTTACAAAGAGGCCTTCTACATAGAGGGCAAGAGACCTGTGAATTTTTTTAAATAGGTGTTAATGCCAGGCAACAGATCAAAAGGCCATTTTGAAAGACCCCCACTTTCAAGCAAGGACAGTGTTAAACACTCAGGAAATTGGTCACAGCTTACCTCAGAAGCACAGGCATAAATAGTTCAACCAGAGTTCTATTCTGCTCTCAGTCTTGAGAGACTACAAAAGGAGATTGCTACTTCTGGAGAGAGATCTGCAATTGTATTACTTTAGGGAATTTTTCTAAATCTTGGTGAAAAAGGAATTCTTTAGATTAAAGCTGATTAATCTGTGAACCCAATGTATTTGTAAAATCAGTCAAGGCCTAGCAGCATCAAAGAGTTTCAGTTTAAATTTAAAACACAGAGGAGAGCTTTCTGGTTAAAATTAGAACCCAAGACTACCTCTATCCAAGCAAAGGCTGTGGGACTCCCTCTGGAGATTGGTCACAGATTACCTTAGAAGCACATCACCCAACCGCCCACCCTGGGATACTCATAGCTTTTATAGTTGCTTAAACCTCTTAAAGGAAAGGAGGTGCCAAATTCACTCTCAGGTGCAGCTGTTTATTCTCATCAGCATACATTCAAGACCTGAGATTAATTAAATTTCAGGTGAACAAAGTACATTAAATGTATTAGGTATAGTTTTATTAGTATAAGTATCCCCAGCAACCCTTAGTAAGCAAAGAACTTAAATATCTAAACACAACCTTAAAACCAAGATGCAGACAGCAGTCCAGCAGCGAGATGGGGGCTTTCCAGTCTTTTGCATTGAGTGTCACATGTATGATTTTCTCCCAGTTGGTGAGGGGTCTTACGTATGCACAAGGTGCAAGGAGTTCTTTGCTCTCAGGGAACGAGTCTGATCTCTGGAGGCAAGAGTAGCAGACTTGGAAGACATAAGGAAGACAGAGAGGTACTTAGACGAGACCTACAGGGATATAGTCCTGAAGTCCCACCTCCAGTCTGGAAGAATCCCTGCTGACTTGGAGGAGAGAGGTCACGTGACATGAGAACATCACCCTGGTGTGGCAGGAAGTGATCCTATAGCTAGGACCTATCCTCCAGGTGATGTAAAACCCTTTCGCACTGAGGAAGTTTCTCCAGGGTAAAGTGCTCATGAGGGACGGGTTAGGACAGTCGTTTGAGTTGGAGATTCGATCATTAGGAATGTAGATAGCTAGGCGGCTGGTGGATGTGAGGATCACTTGGTGACATGCCTGCCTGGTGCGAAGGTAGCGGACCTCACGCGACACCTAGACAAGGTCTTAGATAGTGCTGGGGAGGAGTCTGCTGTCTTGGTACATGTCAGTACCAATGACATAGGGAAAATGTGGTAGGGAGGTTCTGGAGGCTAAATTTAGGTTTTTAGGTAGGAAGTTGAAATCCAGAACTTCAAGGGTAGCTTTCTCTGAAATGTTTCCCGTTCTACGCGCAGGACCCAAAAGGCAGGCAGAGCTCCAGAGTCTCATTGCATGGATGAGATGATGGTGCAATGATGAGGGTTTTGGATTTGTTAGGAACTGGGGAACATTCTGGGGAAAGGAGGGGCTCTTACGAAGGGATGGGCTTCACCTTAACCGGGATGGAACCAGGCTGCTAGCATTAACATTGACAAAGGAGATAGAGCAGCTTTTAAACTAGATAATGGGGGAAAGCCAACAGTCGCCCAAGAGCGCATGGTTCGGAACAATGTATCCTTGAAGGATACTATAAAAAAAATGAAGTTAGAGCACATCAGCATAGAGGTTCCAATAAAAGACAAAGGTAGCCCAAATGTCCCTGAGTACAGAGCAGACAGAGCTTAAAGATTCCAAATTACCCCTGCCTACCAATAATCAGATTAATATGAATAAAATACAGTCTCTAAAATGCTTGTATGCAAATGCTAGAAGTCTAAAAAATAAGATGGGAGAGTTAGAATCTATAGCACTAAATGAGAAGTTAGATATGATTGGTATCTCAGAGACATGATGGAAGGAGGACAACCAGTGGGACACCGTGATACCTGGGTACAAACTATATCATAATGATGGAGCTAATCAAATTGGTGAAGGGGTTGCGCTCTATGTTGGAGAGGGCATTGTGTCACAAAGTTCTACAGGAAACAAAATTCTCCATAGAATCTCTATGGATTGAAATTCCATGTAAAAAGGGGAAGGTGGTGGGGGTGTACTATCGACCGCCTGGCCAGAATGAACAAATGGATGATGAAAAGCTCAAAGAAATCAAGGAAGCTAACAAAAGATACAGAACGGTAATAATCATGGGTGATTTCAATTACCCTGGTATTGACTGGGTCAGTGTCATGGCAAGACATGCTAGGGAGATAAAGTTTCTAGATGAAATAAATGACTGCTTTTTGGAGCAGCTGGTTCATGAACCGACCAGAGGGGAAGCCATTTTGGACTTAGTCCTTAGTGGAACATCAGATCTGATGCAAGCGATAAGGGTGTTGGGGCCACTTTGCAATAGTGATCATAGCATGATCGCGTTTGATGTAATTAATGGAGGAAGGATGATAACGAAAATCATAGTACTACCTTTTAACTTTTGAAAGGGAGACCATGATAAGATGAGGATAATAGTTAAGAAAAAACTAAAAGGAGCAGTTGCTATGGTTAAAGATTTATATCAAGCTTGTTTTTTTTTTTTTTAAATACCATCTTGGAAGCCCAGACCAGCTGTAATCCACGCTTTAAGAAAAGTGGAAGGAAGTCCAAAAAACTGCCTGCATGGTTTAAATGTGAGGTCAGAGAGGCTGTTGCCAAAAAAGCATCTTTCAGGAAATGGAAAAAAGAGCCAAATAACAAAAACTGGAAACAATACAAGCACTGGCAAGTTAAATGCAAGGCATTGATAAGGCAGGCAAAGTGAGAATTTGAGAAGAAACTTGCTGTGGAAGCAAAAACGCATAATAAAGACTTTTTCAAGAACATTCGTAGCAAAAAACCTGTGAGAGAGTCAGTTGGTCCAATAGTTGATAGAGGGGTAAAAGGGGTAGTAAGAGGGGACAAGGCTATAGCGGAGAGACTGAATGAATTCTTTGCTTCGGTCTTTACTGAGGAATATGTAGGGATGTTACCCATGACTGAAGTGGTATTTAAAGGTGATACTGCAGAAGAATTGAAAGAAATATCACTACACCGGGAAGATGTAATACAACTATTTGATAAACTGAAAAGTAGCAAATCACCTGGACCGGATGGTATACAACCAAGTGTGGTGAAAGAACTGAAATATGAGATTGCTGACCTGCTGTTAATAATCTCTGAACTATCATTAAAATCATCTGTAATACCTGAAGATTGAAGGATTGCCAATGTAACTCAAATTTTTAACAAGGGCTCCAGGGTTGATCCGGGAAACTACAAATCAGTGAGCCTGACGTCAGTACCGGGAAAAATGGTAGAAACCATTATAAAGAACAAAATTAGTGAACATGTAGATAGTCATGGCCTAATGGGAGACAGCCAACATGGCTTTAGACAAGGAAGATCTTGTCTTACTAATCTGTTATGTTTTTTTGAAGGTGGGAATAAACAGGTAGACAAAGGTGAGTCAGTTGATATAGTGTATCTGGACTTTCAGAAAGCCTTTGACTAGGTCCCTCATCAGAGACTTTTTGCAAAACTAAAAAGTCATGGGATAGGAGGTAATGTACTATTGTGGATCAGGAACTGGTTAAAAGATAGAAAGCAGAGGGTAGGGCTAAATGGCCAATTTTCCCAATGGAGAAAGGTGAATAGTGGAGCACCTCAGGGATCTGTGCTGGGTCCACTGCTTTTTAACATATTCATAAATGCCTCGAAAAGGGAATAACGAGTGAGGTTATCAAATCTGCAGATGACACAAAACTATTTAAAGTTACATAAGAACATAAGATATGCCATACTGGGTCAGACCAAGGTCCATCAAGCCTAGTATCCTGTTTCCAACAGTGGCCAATCTAGGTCATAAGTACCTAGCAGTTTCCCCAAAAGACACGTTCCACAATGCTTGTATTGGGTCAAGCACTGATATCCTGGGTCCCTTTTTAATAATGGTTTATGGACCTTTCCTCCAGGAACTTGTCCAAACCTTTTTTAAAAACAGCTACACTAATAGCCTTTACTACATCCTTCAGTAACAAATTCCAGAGTTTGATTACACGTTGAGTGAAAAAATATTTTCTCTTATTTGTCTTAAATAGTTTACCCTGTAGCTTCATTGCATGCCCCCTAGTCTTTCTATATTCTGATAACGTAAACAATTGATCTACGATTACCCATTCCACTCCGTTCATTAATTTATAGACTTCTATCATATCTCACTTCAGCCGTCTCTTTTCCAGGTTAAACAGCCCCAACCTTTTTAGCCTTCCATCCCCTTTACCATTTTGGTGGCTCTACTCTGAACCTTTTCTAATAGTGGTTAAAACCCAAGAGGATTGTGGAAAATTGCAAAAGGATCTTGATAAATTGGAAGACTGGGCATCCAAATGGCAGATGAAATTTAATGTGGACAACTGCAAAGTTATACACCTAGGAAAGAACAACCCAAACTATGGTTACACGATGCAAGGTTCCACATTGGGAACCACCACCCAGGAAAAAGATTTAGGCATCATTGTGGACAACATGTTAAAACCCTCCACCCAGTGTGCAGTGGCGGCCAAGAGAGCTAATAGAATGCTAGTTATGATAAGGAAAGGAATGGAAGATAAAACAAAGGACATTATAATGCCTCTGTATCGTTCCATGGTGCGACCGCACCTTGAATATTGTGTGCAATTCTGGTCGCCGTATCTTAAAAAGGATATAGCATTATTAGAAAAGGTGCAGAGAAGAGCCACCAAAATGGTAAAGGGGATGGAAGGATACTCCTATGAAGAAAGGCTAAAAAGGTTAGGGCTCTTTAACCTGGAAAAGAGACGGCTGAGGGGAGATATAAAAGTCTATAAATTGATGAATGGAGTGGAACAGATAAACGTAAAACGATTGTTTACGTCATCAGAATATAAAAAGAATAGGGAACATGCAATGAAGCTACAGCTTAACCTATTTAAAACTAAGAACATAAGAACATAAGTTATGCCATACTGGGTCAGACCAAGGTCCATCAAGCCCAGTATCCTGTTTCCAACAGTGGCCAATCTAGGTCATATATACCTAGCAGTTTCCCCAAAAGACACAGGTTCCGCAATGCTTGTACTGGGTCAAGCATTGATATCCCAGGTCCCTTCTTAATAATGGTTTATGGACCTTTCCCTCAGGAACTTGTCCAAACCTTTTTTAAACCCAGCTACACTAACAGCCTTTACTACATTCTCCGGTAACAAATTCCAGAGTTTGATTACACGTTGAGTGAAAAAATATTTTCTTGATCTTCTCAGCATCATTCAACATAGAACCTTGAGCATCTTGTAACATTCCAATTCGAGGCTGGAACTTTTTCTTTAACTCTCGTAGCTTTAGGAAAGCTGATCTTGTTCTTCCTCTAATAGTTTCTGCTTCTATTTCCTTGCATGCGTCATTGTAGTACTTTTCCTTGTCCTGTCTTGCTGCACGTTGGAAATCTCTGTTGAGTTCTGTGATTGTTTTTCTTTCTCCTCTGGCTTTAGCTTCTCTGCGTTTCTGGGCAATTTTCAGAGTTTCTTCCGTCATCCATTTTGGCCGTTTTTTCTTTTTTACCTTTTGTAGAGACTTCTCGCTTTCTTCCAACACATCCTTCTTGATGTCATTCCATAACTCTTCTGGAACTCTATCAGTTGTATCTAAAGCAGCAAATTGATTTTGCAGGCAGTCTTTAAATTCCAGTGGTATATTCTCAAGGTCATATTTTGCTGCATTCATGAGTGGTTTGCTCTTTTTCAGCTTTAGCTTGAGTTTGCATACTAGTAGTTGATGATCTGTACCACAGTCAGCTCCAGGTTTTGTCTTTGTTGATATTACAGAGCTTTTCCATCGTTGACTTCCACAGATGTAGTCATTTTGATTTTTATACAATCCATTGGGTGAAGTGCATGTGTACAGTCACCGCTTGTGTTGCTGGAAGAAGGTGTTTGAGATGAATAGATCGTTGTTCTTGCAGAATTCTATCAGTCTTTCTCCAGCTTCATTTTTGTTGCCAAGTCCATATTTTCCAACTACTTTGTCTTCTTCTTTGTTGCCAACCTTTGCGTTCCAATCACCCATGACTATCAGGATATCCTGTTTGCATGTTCTGTCAATTTCAGCTTGTACTTGTTCATAGAACTCTTCAATTTCATTCTCTTCTGCAGCTGTTGTTGGGGCATATACTTGAATTATAGTTGTGTTGATAGGCATTCCTCGTAGACGAATAGAGATTAAGCGTTCGCTGACTGCATTGTATTTCATTACAGTTCTTGCAAGTTTCTTCTTTATTATAAATGCAACACCATTTCTTCTTTGTCTTTCATTTCCAGCATAGTAGACCATGTGATCTTCTGATGCAAAGTGCCCGATGCCAGTTCATTTCAGTTCGCTGACACCCAACAGATCAAGTTGTACACGTTCCATTTCATTCTTGACCACCTCCAACTTCCCTTGGTTCATGCTTCGTACGTTCCATGTTCCAATGTGTAAGACATCTTTACAGCTTCTGACTCTCATTTCATGCGCAGCTACATCAGCAGTCAGACGTCCCGAGGGCTTTGATCCAACCACATCATAAATGCTGGCCTTACTCTGAAAAGTCTTCAGCTCTTCCCCAGTAGCTAGTTGAGTGCCTTCCAACCTGGGGGTCTCATCTTCCAGCACTACAGCACAATTTGTTTTGTTGTAAACTAGGATAGGGTTTTAATTTGTTGTTAAAACCCTATCCTAGTTTAAAACCAATTCAGCACACAGGGGCTTAAAAACCAATAAAACTGCCCATGTGAAAGAAAGGGAGTAAAAGGTGTCTCTGATAATGTAAATTATAAGACTGTGACAGCCTCAAGCCCGGTCTATATAAAATTATGTGCCTAAAAGAGGAAAGAAAAGGAAGAAGGGATATTATATAGTGTTACACCACTGGAACCCACCAGTTCCTAGTCAACTACTGTATATATGTGTGAAGTGAAAAATAAAAGTAAACAAGGATAAGATAATAAAACATAAAACGTGCCAATGGCTACATTAATAATAACAAGATTCAGCATAATAACATTGGATAAAAGAAGAGGGGGGGGGAATAAAAACTCCCCATGTGGTTGCCATGAGTCTTTCTACAGAGAGTGGGATGGGGCAGGAGAGAGAGAGGGGAGGAGGGGAAGAGGGGAGAAAGAGAAGGGAGGGGAAGAGAGGAAGTAGAGGGTGGGGAAGGAACGGGAAAAGGGGGGAAGGAGGGAGGGAAAGAAAGGAGGAAGGAGAGGGGGAGGAGGGAAAGGATGGGAAGGGGGGAGAGGGGAAGGGGGAAAAAGGGAGAAGGGAGACGGGGAAGGGAGGAAGGGAGGGAGGTGTGGGTGTAAGGGGAAGAGAGGGGGAAGGGGGAAGGGGGGGGGGGAGGAGGAAAGAAAGGGTAGGAGGAGGGGAATTTTCAGATACAAAAATTTTTTTAAAAAATTAAGTTTTTGAGGAATTCAGAGAGATCATAATCCCGATTCAACCCCAAATGATGTAAGATCTTTAGATCATAAATGAATCTTTGTTCCTTGAAGAAGAAATTTGTCCACATCACCACCCCTCCAATGCATACAAAATACTTTTAAAACAACAAATCGCAAATCTGAGACTTTGTGGTTCTCTTTGATCCATTGGTCAACAAGGGGTTCATCTTTATCTTTATTTTAACACTTGATTGACCGCCCAAGCGGAGGCGTCAGAGCAGTTTACATTAAATGGGCTGCAGTTATGTTGGAAAGGAACGCCAATTAACAGATAAGAAAGCAGAGAGGACAGGGCATGCGGGGAAAGAAAGAGCAATCATAACAGTTAGGAGGGGCATGTAATCAGGTCCAGGGTTGGGGAGAGGTCAAAGGTAAGGTGGAAAAAAATGGGTCTTTAGCATTGTCTTGAATTTTGGGAAAGACTGTTCGGAGCAGAGTGAGGCTGGAAGTGAGTTCCAGAGTGCTGGTCCAAGGAAAATAAATGCAGAGTGGCAGGTTAGCTCAAGGTGTGCACGGGCAGGAGACAGGAGAGATAGACGATTGTTATGGATTGAGCGGAGGGCACGAGGAGGGGTATGTATGTGAATGAGATCAGCAAGGTATTGTGGCATGCCAATATGGATTACTCTGTGCATGGTGATAAGTATCTTTTACAGAAACTGGAATCTGAGAGGGAGCCAGTGTAAATGAATAAGGAGAGGAGATACATGATCTGTAGTGAAGAGTGAGTAAGGAGTCGGGCAGTTGTATTTTGGAGTTGCTGTAGACAGTGAAGCTGGTATTGAGGTAAACCTGCCAGGATGACATTACAATAACCGAGGCAAGACATAAGAACATAAGAATATAAGATATGCCATACTGGGTCAGACCAAGGTCCATCAAGCCCAGTATTCTGTTTCCAACAGTGGCCAGGAGGAGTAACACTATGAGTGTGGTCAGAGAGGACAGAGAGACAAATGAATGAACTGCTCGTAGTTGGTGGAGTGTGACAAACGAGTGGCGCACAAACGAGGTGATATGCTGATGGAAGGAGAGGGAAGAATCAAGAGTGATGCCAAGGTACTGAAGAGATGAAGTGATCTTGGAATCCTTGGCAACCTTCCTTTTTAAAAGGCTCTTATGTTCACTGATCTGTATTTTTATACAGTTTACATGGGCACATGATAACGAAGACCACCTGCTGTGTGTCACAGTTGGAGAAATCTTGTAGGAAAACTTCTGGAAATTGACAGGATGGATAAAAACTCCCCTCATGATGAGGGAATTCCCACACATAGCACATCGGCTGCATCAAAAATGATCTCATACTTTTGGGACAGCTCGAGGTTTGGTAAGAACTGAAGGGACCAGAATATTGGTGAGATTCAGATTCCTTTTGTTTGCAATTGTATGTATTCTTGTCTTTTAATGTTGGTACTGATTCCAAAAGATGCCATTCTTCCTTAATGATGAGTATAATGTCTCTAGAGATGTCGGAAAAAGTTAGGGCACAAAAGATCCGGTCTTTTTGATGAGAGCACCCTTGAATAAATGTAGCACAGCCCTGTGATAAGCTTCCTGAATGTGTCCTTGTGAAATTCTCCATCTGTGAAGCACTGTTTCATGTCCTGTGCATGGAACTCATATTCAATATCAGTGGTGCAAAGTCTTCTGATTCTTAAAAGTTAGCTTCCAGGTAAATTTTTTTTGAGGGCACTATTATGAAAGCTAAAGAAATGTAAGAGCAAGTTCCTATCAATTGGTTTTCTGTACAAGATAGTAGTGAACCCCTGTGTGCTCTTTTTTATCAATATGTCTAAATATGCGACTTCTTGGGAAGTATATTGATATTCAAATTGCAAGTTGACATCAAGTAAGTTAAGCCAGTCAAAGAAACTTAAAAGATCTGCCTGGAATTCTTCCCAAATTAAAAACACGTCATCAATGCCTCTTTGGAGTCGGGAGTGGTGCCAAAGGACTGGAGAAAGACTCAAGTGGTCCCTTAACACAAAAGCAGAAGTAAGGATGTGGTTGAAAACTACAGGCCGGTTAGTTTAACTTCACCCCCTATACTATATTGCTCCCTTGGATTGCTGCAGCCCAAATGCATGACCTTGCCTTTTTTAACATTAAATCTCAGCAGCCAAATTCTAGACCATTCCTCAAACTTAGCTAGATCCCTCCTCATGTTATCTACACATTCCTGGATGTCTACTCTATTGCACATTTTGGTATCATCCACAAAGAGGCCAACCTTACCCGACCGCCCTTCCGCAATATCACTAAGAAAGATGTTGAAAAGAATCAGAGCAAGGACAAATCCCTGGGGCACATCACTGGTAACCTCCTTCTCCTCAGAGTGAGCTCCATTTACCGGTACCCTTTGTTGCCTCCGACTCAACCACTTTCTAACCCAAGCAGTAACTTCATGGTCCATCCCTAGGGTGCTCAGTTTGTTTATAAGTCTCCTGTGCAGAACGGTGTCAAAGGCTTTACTGAAATCTAAATACACCCCAACTAGGGCTCTCCCTCGATCCAACTCCCCGGTCATCCGGTCAAAGAAATCAATCAGATTTGTCTGACAAGACCTGCCTCTGGTGAATCCATGCTGCCTCGAATCTGGTAATCGGTTGGAGTCCAGAAACCTCACTATTTTCTCTTTTTGCAGTGCTTCCAATAATTTACTCACCATCGAGGCTAAACTAACCGGCCTGTAGTTTTCAACCACATCCTTACTTCTGCTTTTGTGTAAAGGGACCACATATGCCTCTCTCCGGTCCTCTGGCACCACTCCAGACTCTAAAGAGGCATTGAAAAGGTCAGTTAGTGGAGCTGCTAGAACGTTCCCTCAGTATTCTCAGGTGTATCCCATCCGGTCCCATCGCTTTGTCTAGTTTTAGTTTAGCAAGTTCCTCACAGTCTTCTGAAAATCATTTAAGATACCCCTCACTTCTGTTCCTGTTTATGGATATTTTCTGAGGTCCTGCTCCTGGCCCTTCATCTGTGAACAGAGAACAGAAATATGTGTTAAGCAATTCCGCTTTATCCTCATCAGTTTCTACATATTCCTCCCCTTCACCCTTGAGTCTGACAATGCCACTTTTGCCCTTCCTCTTCCCACTAACATACCTGAAAAATGTCTTATCCCCCCATTTTATTGCACTGACTATTTCCTCCTCTTTTTGAATCTTTGCTTTCTTGACTACTTTGCTAGCTTCTGTAAGTTTTTCCAAATATAGTAAGTAAGCCATGAACTTCTCCTGAGGTGACTTGAAGAGAAGGGTATTTGTGACACAGCACTAAACTGGTGCAAATCATACCTGTCCGACAGATGGCAGCACGTACGAGCTGGTTCTGCAACATCGGAACTGTTCCACCAGAAACAGGACATACCACAGGGTTCCTCCCTCTCCGCCCTGATGTTCAACATAAACATGCAGTCCATCTGTAACCTCATCTGTTCATTTAATATTGACTGCTTGATATATGCTGACAACGTGCTACTCTATATGCCTTTCTCAACTGACCAGCTTGACCTCTCTCCACTGACAGACTGCTTTGACGCAGTGGCCAAGTGGCTCCAGACCCAAAACCTCTGAATACAGCACAAGAAAACAGAAGTTCTCTTCATCACAAGGAACCAGAACTTCTCCCCTCCAACCTATCTAAAGGTCAAGGAAGCGGAGCAGCAAACCAAGTCCACAATCCGATACCTTGGAGTCACATTAGACCAATGCCTGGACATGAGGGCGCACATAAGCAACACGGTAAGAGCAGTTTACCATAAGATCCGGACACTCAGACACTTATGCTTCCTGCTAGAACCAGACGACTTCTGGACAATCTTTCAAGCGCTGGTTATCCCACATTTCGATTACGCCAATGCAATTCTACAAGGGCTCCCACATTCCACCCTGGGTCCTCTCCAGCTCGCAATGAATACAGAGGCTAGCGTTCTATATGGTGCCTCCAGGCGTGACCATATGACACCCATCCTGAAACAGCTCCACTGGCTCCCTATTCAAGGTAGAATTTATTTATTATTTATTTATTTACATTTCTTATATACCGCGCTATTAAAATCAGTGCAGTTCACAATGAACAGAAACCTACTACAATGCGTAATACACATTGAGTTTACAGAGAACAGGGTTTGAACTTGGGAGAACCGGGGAAACTAATTACAGGTTAAATTGAAATAACAACAGTGTATTTACAGTTGGATACAACAGGGTATTTACAGTTGGGCAGAGGTTGGTGGTACAGGAGAGGTGTACCAGAATTTCCTTCAAGATCCTACTGCTGACCTTCAAGGCCATCAACGGGCTCTCCTCCGCCTCACTCTCAGAGCTTATCCACACTACTCCCCCCAACAGAGCCATAAGATCTGCAGCAATCAACACACTAGTAACACCGAAAGCAGTAACACAATGCATCCAGGCAACAGCAAGCAGGACATTTAGGTTCTGCACACCTAGATGCTGGAACGCCCTTCCACCTAGCATCCGGGCAATCCCTGACCTAACACAATTTAGGAAGGCTTTGAAGCACCACATCTTCCTCAAACACTACCCGGACGATTGCGCACCATTAACCGCTCCCCCTTCTAGTTACAATGCACTATGAATGCTCTTTGATTCGACTTAATGTGATGCCTATTGTGGTGATGCACATGTAGCAGAGCCCTTTAAAACTGAAAAAAAAGAGTTTTTTTTTCATAAACGGGGGATGGGCTCACCAAAGCATAGCTCCCAAACAGAAAGAGAAACTAAAGCACACACTAGCAGAGCTAGCCTGAAGCCACACCCAGCCTCTAGAATAGTTGCAGGCAGAGAGAGGGTGGGGCCAGGGAAGGAAACAAGCCACAGAACATTTAAGCTGCGTCACACAGGAAGTGAGGCAGAACAGGGTTTCTCTGCAGAACCGGCAGAACAAGGAAGAGAACCAGTTGAATCAGCAGAGCAAGCAGGACGTGCTCAGACACAGGAAGGACTGCAGAGAGAGACTGCCAGAGGGCAGGAAAGACTGCAGGCCAGAAGCCAGGAGGAGAGGCAGAGAGTCCAGAGAGACCAGGGGAAGAGGCAGCATTACAAGGCTGTGAGACCTGGTGGTTCAAAAGGGACCAGCCACAACTCCCAAGGCAAGTGTCAAGGTTGTGGGCAAGAAAGGAGCTGGGGAAGAAGTCAGGAATATACGTCTGATTCTGAAGGCAGCAGCTCAAGTCCTGGGCCCTTGAACAGACAATACAGAAAGTCTGATAAAAGGAGGGTTTCTGCCAGCCAAACAACTCATATTTTCCCTGAGGTGGAGTTGTTAAGGGAGAGAAGGGCAAGAGGTTCTGACCCAGTTAAAAGGGGGAGCCAGAAGCTAAAATGGGGAAAGCTTTTTAAACTTTTAAAAGAAGTGCAGCAGAGTGTGCCAGAGGTTGCCCCAAGCCCTGAGCTTTATAGTTCACCGGAAGAAATGGAAGTGGAGTTTTATCCAGACAGTCCAGTGTCTTCAGCAGAGTCAATGGAGTGTGGACTTTGTGTGAGAAATGTTTAATGCTTTTATGGAAGGCTGTATGATACAGGTTAAGAAGATAACATATGTGCTGGTATCAATGAATGCCTAGGATAAGGGCAGACAAGAAGATAGAAACCTCGTGTTTAAAAGCAGCCAGTTTTACCACTGCTAAAGCCCGGTTAAGAAGGCTAATGATTTTAAACCAAGAGGCAGCACATGGCTGGTATCCTAATCTGCAGCAGCTGAGAATGTGAATTCAAAACTGTCTTACTGAAGTTTTGTTGAACTGTGCACTTAACAGTATTTTGATGGTTTTGTTAAATGGAAAAAGGCAAAGTTAACAAGAGTGGAGAAAACTACTTGGAGAGTTTTTGCTAAGAAAGTTATTGGAGAAAGTATCCTATTTTTGGTTATATTCTTGGTTTGCATTATCATGGTCATTTGTCAAAAATTGATTCCACGAAGAAACAATAAAAAGCAATTTATTTTTACAAATTGTCCTGTGTCCTCATCCACTCGTACTGCTTACAAAGCAGGCCACAACTACACAAAAAGAGTGATGACCGGCGCACCCCACTAGGCAGCCGCCTAGACGGACGGGGCGGCGCCACAGGTGGCGTAGCAAGTTGGATTTTTTCGCTGGAATCAAGTTGGGACGCCAGAGAAGCAATCCGGACCAAAGAGGAAGGAGAGACATCCCCAGGAACAGCAGTGTCAACCCCAGGTCTGCGGAGCAGAAGGGAAAATCCGGAGTGGCGGTGGAGCTGGATTCCAGATCAACGGAGTTGACAAAGTGAGACTCTGCACCAGAACCAGGTAACCCGTAGGCTGGAGGGTTAATCTGGATAGCACTGGTGTAGGAGGGTGGCTGTGGGGGAAGTAATCACCAAGGCAAGGGAAAAGAGAAGAAGTCCGCACTTGGTGTTTCTGTCTTTGGTTCTCTCCACAGGAAAGAGGAACCATGGAGTCACGCGACATCCTGGACTGGGCGGCTGGCCAGATAGCCAGACAGCAGGAGTTGTCCGCACAGAGCCTGGAGCAGGCAAAGGCATTATTCCAGTCGCAGCAAGCGCCACTCATTGAGGCGATGTCCAGCTGGCTTGCAGCCCAAGGAAAGAAAGAAGAAGCTGCCGGGACTGTGCCAGGTGCAGGGGCAGGTTTTCAGTGCTGGGACTGGCCAGGTACTGGGACTTTCTCGGGTGGGCGCTCACGAAAGATGATGATGTGGATGATTACATCGAGGCTTTCGAGAGAATAGCTCTCTTAGCCAGATGGCCAAAAGAGCAGTGGGCGCTAAGGTTCGCTGCTTCTCTCACGGGCGAAGCCTTAGCGGCCTACAGAGCTATGCCTGCTAGTCTAATTAAGAGTTATGATGATGTAAAGCAAGCTGTGAAAGATCGCTTAGGTTTAAATCCAGCGGTCTATCGCAGGCAACTGCGCTCGTGTAAGTTGAGGTCAGGTGAGACACCTCAGGCATTATATCACCGTGTGAAAAACCTGATATACAAGTGGCTGATGCCAGAAGTAAAGGATATAGAGTCCATTTTAGATACGATAATCCTTGAGCAATATATGGAGTCTGTACCAAGCAGCGTGCAAACCTTCCTAGTACTCCAAAATTGCAAAAACACTCGGGAAGCCATTGCATTGACTGACCGCTTTCTGGAGGCTAATAAATTAAGCCCAGAGAAAGAGGGTGTTTTTAAAAAGGACAAACTGGAGTCTCTAGAAAGGAAGGCCAAGCTTGAGGGATTTGCAGACGAAAATGTAAAGATGTATAGAGGATACAATATGAATAGGAAGTGTTTCTCGTGTGGAGAAGCTGGTCATGTAAAGAGGGACTGTAGAGCCCAAAAGGCCTTGATAACAACCCAGCTCCGAGATGCAGGAGAATGGTTCCTGTTAAGGGTGGAGGTAGAAGGGATACCAACGGAGGCATTATTGGACTCAGGCGCAGACCAATCCATGATTTCCCAGAGGCTCTGGCAGCAAATAGAGGCGAAAGACAAACCCTCGCCACTGACCTCTGGGAATCATATTAGGATACGCTGTGTCCATGGCGCCGCTTCTACCTACCCCATACAGTCTGTGGTAAAAGAGGGAGTAGGTCTGAAAAAACAGATGGAGTTGGCCATAGTACCCAAGCTTCCACACGAGGTAGTCCTGGGCCGTGACTGGCCACAGTTCAGAAAAGGTTTAACTGAAGAGTTGCAGGGCGAAGCCAACCAACCAGCTACCTTTTCACAGGCAGGTAGTTTAGCCAGGGAGAAAACCTTACCCCAGATAGGAAAGGTTGCTGACCCCAGGCTAAGAGGAAATAGGGCCGCTGAAGATACCGCAGCCAGGGAGAAAGCCTTACCCCAGTTAGGAAAGGTTGCTGACCCCAGGCTAAAAGAAAGTAAAAAAGGTATGATCACTACCCGTACAGGTGGTAAGCCCTTAAAAAAAGAGAGTAGCCCTCAGGAAGACCCGGTGCCAGGGACATCCTTCCAGGGGGACCTAATCACTCCTGCCAAAAACATTCCTAGGAAAGGAAAACCTGAAAGGAGGCGGGAGAGGAGGACCAGGGTGCAGAACAGGGCTGATTTGATGGCCGGACAGGAATTGCCCTGGATTCCTGCCGAGTTAAAGGAGAAATTTCCCTCATTTCCCGGGCAACAGAGGGCAGATCCTACCCTGGACCGAGCATTCGAATATGCCAGGAAAGGATCCGAGACCCTACCAAGATTTCTCTTGGAGGACAATGTGTTGTATAGGGAAAGTACAGATGCACGGTCAGGGGGCACTAGGAGACAGTTAGTGGTACCTCATGCTTTTAGGAACATAGTGTTAAGATTAGCTCACGATCACCCAGTGGGGGGGCATAAAGGGGTACAAGGCACCTTGGAGCAAGTGTTGGCTAGGTTTTATTGGCCCGGTGTTTTTAGGGAGACGTCAAGATTTTGCGCGTCTTGCCCGGCTTGTCAGAGGGTCACGGCGAATCATCCGCCGGAGGCACCTTTGATCCCGACGCCAGTTATAACCAGACCGGTACACAGATTGGCGGTAGATATAGTGGGGCCGTTGTTAAAAACGCCCAGGGGCTACCAATACATACTGGTCATAATCGACCATGCCACTAGATTCCCTTGGGCAGTTCCCTTGCGGAATACCTCTGCCCGCCTCATAGCGCTGGAATTAGTGAAAATCTTTTGTGAAATTGGATTCCCTCGGGAGGTTTTAACAGATAGAGGGAGTAATTTCATGTCCCGATACCTCGCCCAGTTGTGGGATGCATTCAGTATCCAGCATATTCGCACCGCGGAGTATCACCCGCAGACCAATGGCCTGGTAGAAAGGTTTAACCAGACATTGAAAAGCATGCTGAGGAGATCCCTCGAGGGTAACATGGCAGAATGGGATACAATGCTCCCATTGGTGCTATATGCCTGTAGGGAGAGGAAGCAGACCTCCACAGGCGCTTCCCCCTACGAACTTATGTATGGGCGTACTCCGAGAGGGGTGCTTGATATACTAAGGGAACAGTGGATAGCACCCACGGAGGGTGAGCAGGAGGTACCCAAATTTCTAACTGATTTGAAAGGCCGCTTGCAGCGTATGGCAGAAGCGGTGGAAGGGAATTTAAAAGTGAGTCAGGCCCGTCAGAAGGCTTATCACGACCGACGATCACGACCACGTGTCCTGAGAGTAGGAGATAAGGTACTGGTAATGGTTGCCGCTGCCAGTTCCAAATTTGAAAATGCCTGGAAATGGCCCTACAGGGTTTTAAAACGGGTGGGTCCTGTGACATATACTTTGGAAACAGGAAAAGGGAAGCAGCAAGTGTACCATATCAATGTACTACGCCCATGGCAGGAGCGAGCTGTGGAAGTAGCTACAGAGCAGGACAATGACCCACAAGCTTTAGTTGGGATTACCAGCTGTGCGCGGGTTGTGGCGCCAGCCAGTAATAGCTTAAGGGGGGGGGGGATATGTGGTGATGCACATGTAGCAGAGTCCTTTAAAACTGAAAAAAAGAGGGTTTTTTTCATAAACGGGGGATGGGCTCACCAAAGCATAGCTCCCAAACAGAAAGAGAAACTAAAGCACACACTAGCAGAGCTAGCCTGAAGCCACACCCAGCCTCTAGAATAGTTGCAGGCAGAGAGAGGGTGGGGCCAGGGAAGGAAACAAGCCACAGAACATTTAAGCTGCGTCACACAGGAAGTGAGGCAGAACAGGGTTTCTCAGCAGAACCGGCAGAACAAGGAAGAGAACCAGTTGAATCAGCAGAGCAAGCAGGACGTGCTCAGACACAGGAAGGACTGCAGAGAGAGACTGCCAGAGGGCAGGAAAGACTGCAGGCCAGAAGCCAGGAGGAGAGGCAGAGAGTCCAGAGAGACCAGGGGAAGAGGCAGCATTACAAGGCTGTGAGACCTGGTGGTTCAAAGGGACCAGCCACAACTCCCAAGGCAAGTGTCAAGGTTGTGGGCAAGAAAGGAGCTGGGGAAGAAGTCAGGAATATACGTCTGATTCTGAAGGCAGCAGCTCAAGTCCTGGGCCCTTGAACAGACAATACAGAAAGTCTGATAAAAGGAGGGCTTCTGCCAGCCAAACAACTCATATTTTCCCTGAGGTGGAGTTGTTAAGGGAGAGAAGGGCAAGAGGTTCTGACCCAGTTAAAAGGGGGAGCCAGAAGCTAAAATGGGGAAAGCTTTTTAAACTTTTAAAAGAAGTGCAGCAGAGTGTGCCAGAAGTTGCCCCAAGCCCTGAGCTTTATAGTTCACCGGAAGAAATGGAAGTGGAGTTTTATCCAGACAGTCCAGTGTCTTCAGCAGAGTCAATGGAGTGTGGACTTTGTGTGAAAAATGTTTAATGCTTTTATGGAAGGCTGTATGATACAGGTTAAGAAGATAACATATGTGCTGGTATCAATGAATGCCTAGGATAAGGGCAGACAAGAAGATAGAAACCTCGTGTTTAAAAGCAGCCAGTTTTACCACTGCTAAAGCCCGGTTAAGAAGGCTAATGGTTTTAAACTAAGAGGCAGCACATGGCTGGTATCCTAATCTGCAGCAGCTGAGAATGTGAATTCAAAACTGTCTTACTGAAGTTTTGTTGACCTGTGCACTTAACAGTATTTTGATGGTTTTGTTAAATGGAAAAAGGCAAAGTTAACAAGAGTGGAGAAAACTACTTGGAGAGTTTTTGCTAAGAAAGTTATTGGAGAAAGTATCCTATTTTTGGTTATATTCTTGGTTTGCATTATCATGGTCATTTGTCAAAAATTGATTCCACGAAGAAACAATAAAAAGCAATTTATTTTTACAAATTGTCCTGTGTCCTCATCCACTCGTACTGCTTACAAAGCAGGCCACAACTACACAAAAAGAGTGATGACCGGCGCACCCCACTAGGCAGCCTCCTAGACGGACGGGGCGCCGCCACACTATATGTAAATAGTTTCCCCGGTTTTACCCAAGTTTAAGCACCTGTTCTTTGTAAATGCGGAGCAGATTCCTGAACCGTATAAGCTTTCTGTTGTCATGTAAACCGCACTGATGTTGAATAGCGCAGTATAAAAGAGACTGTAAATAAATAAATAAATATATTTATTTTATTTATTTACATTCTCTTATATACCGCGCTATTCTGCATCAGTGCGGTTTACATTGAACAAACTGAAATTACATTGAACAGGGCATTATAACTTGGAGATAACTATTTTACAGGGAACATGGGCTATGGAGGGTTAAGTGGCTTGCCCAAGACCACAAGGAGCACCTGTGGGACTAGAAACCCCAGCCCTTCTGGCCCAAAGTTGCTGTCCTCTAGTGGGATTCGAACCCCCGATCTTCTGGCCTGAAATACCTTGCCCCAACCACTAGGCCACTCCTCCACTCCTAGATGCCTGTCTTCCTCTCCCTGTGATCTCTTGTATTTCATGAAGGAGACCCTGCCAGTATTAATGCTAGGGATAGCTTAGCTCTCAGTATCACAGATGCAAAGAAGCCCTTACAGCATGACAAGGTGCAAACCAAGTGAGCCTTTGTAAACATGAGTAAAACTCATCTTCCCCCATGCTTAGTGAGCTTTGTGGTACAATGCTGACATCTTGTGGAGATGTGAGTAATAACACTTACTGAACATTTATCCTAAATAATAACTAGCAAAGAGCACATCAAAACTAATAAAAAATTATCCTTTCTACAAGCCTCATCCCTGCTCTGCTGCCTATCTTTCGATAGTTAATCTCTTCTCAATGAAGCAGAGAGGAAGGGGAGAGAAGCGGAAGGGAGGAGTGAGGCAGAAACAGTAAGGGGAGTATTGTGTAGATGCTGTGAAGAGTTTATTCTGATAACACGAGGAGATGGAGAATGGAGATTATTATGAGCGGCACCTACTGGGTGCATGTGCCTTTATATTAAATAGGCACCAAAAGCAACTCCCATTACTGACACATTCAAATGCACAGATTTACACCTACTCAGAAGATATGAAAGTGTGCACAAGCTCTATAGCGTGCAATCTATAGAGGGCATGCAGAGAGTTACACGACTGAAATGGGCATGAAGGGTTCCCATGTGTGATGGGCACACTTTGGGCAGTCGTTATTCTGCAAGCATGTTCATATGTCCTATCGCACATATGTGCATGGGCCGGAACCTGGGTAGAGCATAGGTGAGACCTATGTACAAGTGGACCCAGGTGCAGGCAGTTATGACAAAGCAGGCGTAACTGCCTCAGGGGCATCCGTATGCTGCTGTTCTATAAAGTAAAGCCCGCACCTTCTTTCTCTTACAGGATAGGCCCCAAATATGTGCACAGAAGTGCACTTTACTTGTGTGCAAGATTACAGATTTATCCTGGGCAGTTTTTCCAAATGGCTTAGTTTTTTAGTTTTTGAGAGTATTTATTATGTCACATTAGATTTTTTCATTTGAATCTCATGACACATCTGAGCAGTCTCTCCCCCCTGCAATTGCTTAATTTCATGGCCCCTGTGGTTATTTGGAAATACTTGTAACAAAACAGAAAGCTACGGGCACACTTCAGTCCTGGTGGTCCGAAAGATCTCTTA
Organism: Ichthyophis bannanicus; assembly: GCA_033557465.1. Taxonomy (NCBI): domain Eukaryota; kingdom Metazoa; phylum Chordata; class Amphibia; order Gymnophiona; family Ichthyophiidae; genus Ichthyophis; species Ichthyophis bannanicus. The sequence goes on from CM066032.1 coordinate 1,803,923,482, forward strand.
TCAGTCCCCCCTCGTAAGAGGGATTAACTTTATTGTGGAACTATTAACCCTGTAGCCATTTGATTCCCTAAAGTAATTTATTCTGCATTAAGGTTTGTGGCCCATCAAGTATTTTGAGATCAGAGGGTAATGACAGGAGATTAGCCATATGTCAGCTGCATTGATTGGTCTGAGCTTTCCATTCAATGAGTGGTGGGTCTTTAAAGCTTTCTCCTGCCAACAGTTAATACAAACTTCAGTTTGTTTTGGCGCATTAGCATGACAGCCTATTTCCACGCTACTGAATTATATACTGGGGAAGCATTGATATTCAGGTGAGTGAAAGTAGTAAGAAAGTTGTTTTCAATACAGTGGTATTGACATTTTGGCATTGCTACTTTTTAAACATTTGATGTTTGGTCTTCTCAAAAGCAGAGGACTTTAAAATGTTAGTGTTAAGGTTAGTGTTAATGTTAGTGTAAAGAACGCTTTTGAGATGGGTCAGCTTTGCGATATCTTGAGTGGACTAAGCAACCCACTCACCCTGCAGTGGACTAAGCAATCCAGACGCCCTGCAGCACCGGACCCAACGCTCCTCTCCTGCAGGGGACTGAGCCGGCGCAAGCCAACTCCAGCCAGCCTCAACCGGCCGTCCACCCACTGCCGATCTGCCCAATTGGGGCAGACAATGCTGTTTTAAAAAGAAGCGCCATCGGACGCATGACAGGACGCTCTGCAGCACCGGACCCGATGCTCCTCTCCTGCAGGGGACTGAGCCGGCACAAGCCAGCTCCAGCCAGCCTCAACCAGCCGCCCACCCGCTGCCGATCTGCCCAATCGGGGCAGACAACGCTGTTTTAAAAAGAAGCGCCATCGGACGCATGACCAGACGCCCTGCAGCACCGGACCTGACGCTCCTCTCCCGCAGGGGACTGAGCCGGCGCAAACCAGCTCCAGCCAGCCTCAACTGGCCATTGACTCGCTGCCAATCTGCCCAATCGGGGCAGACAATGCTGTTTTAAAAAAAAAGCACCATCGGGTGCACAACCAGATGCCCTGCAGCACCGGACCCGACGCTCCTCTCCCACAGGGGACGGAGCCGGCACAAGCCAGCTCCAGCCAGCCTCAACCCGCTGTCCACCCGCTGCTGATCTGCCCAATCGGGGCAGACAACGCTGTTTTAAAAAGAAGCGCCATTGGGCGCGCCGGCGGGCCCATGCCTGAGGGCCTTGCCAGAGGGCCCTTTAGCGTGGCCCTTAGGTGGGGACCTCCCAGAAGGACTTCCACTAAGAACCGCCGGAAACCAGGCCTGCGATCAGAAGAAGCCCCAGAGACACGAGTAGCCCAAGGCGTTGCCACCACATCCAAGTCAAGCCTCGACGGAGCACAACCTCCTGCAGCAAAGTAGGTACTCTAGAACACTATATAAAGCACAAAAGCTAGACACTGACCATAATCAAGAGAACTAATACAGACCGTAACTGCCTCAACCATACATGATACCTACATATGATTATACAAGTGGTGCCTATGTTACCTGTCTGTGATACTGCTCCCATAAGGTTACTCTGCTTGCCTGCAATGATACTGTGCCTCCCTGTGATTTTGTGCCACCGGGAAACTACAGACCGGTGAGCCTGACGTCAGTACTGGGAAAAATGGTAGAAACCATCATAAAGAATAAAATTACTCAGCATGTAGATAGTCATGACCTAATGGGAGATAGCCAACATGGCTTTAGACAAGGAAGATCTTGTCTTATGTCATGAGGCACAAGGATCAGAGCCTATGGAGACAGAGAATGTACTTCAGAATGAATCCACTTTTGACAGGTCAAAGGAAAACATGGAGGAAGGTTGGCATAGAAACCCCAAACAAACTATGTCACACAGTACTAGGGAACGCCCAAGCCAGGAGCTAACCCATGACTCATTAGGAGAGGGGAGGCAGCTGATGAGGGGCGGAGCCCAAGCAAACAGGAAAGGCAACACATTTAAAAATCCCCTAGCAGGGAGTAGTGAGGAGAGAGGGAGGAGAAGAATTAACCAAGGACCCAGCCAAAGGAGAACTGTCTTGGGAACAGAGTGGAAGAACAAGAGAAGGGAAGGGAGTCCCAATCTCACCCAGGAAAGCTCCTCTGAAGAAGGGAGCCGTGGGAGGCACGCTGACCCAAAGAGACAGACAGTTCCACGCTGTAGGAAGCAGTGCACGGCTGGTCAGTGCACTGAGGAACTCTATTCCCCAGAAAGCAAGGAACATTGTTTTAAAACCCGGGTAAGGCAGTCTCAGCCTTATAATGCTAAGTACTCTGAAAGGAAAAGTTTATTTCCCTGAAGCTGAGCTTCTGCCTGTAAGAAAACCCAAAAATCATGATTAACCCAGCACACGTTAACCACAAATAACTTTTTTTGTTGGAATGGCCAGCAAAGTAAACAGGATTTTACCTGCGACCACAGTGGCCCGTCCTTTTTAATCAAATTTATAAATTAACTTTAAAACAGCTCTTATTCAAAAATAGCTAGTACTTAGCTTTGTAGAAAAAAGTAGGCTGTGAAAACGTTGTTTACAATGATAAATCGATGTCACTTCAGTAGGTCAATGTTGCTACGACGTGCCACGTTTCGGGGGTACACACATCAACCCCCTGCTTCAGGTCAGACCTCTGAATTAGATGAAGAACGTCAGCCCTAAAAACATAGCTGTGAAAATGTTTTTTATAGACCCGGCTTGCCATTGGAAATCACAAAATAGGACACACCTTCCCAATGTGATATGCCAAAAAGGAACCAATCCAGTCAGAGAGGTGAAACCACCAATCAGATTCCACCTCCCGATGAGAAAGGTTAATAGGCAGTTAAGAGAACCTATGCAGAGGGGAAATCCCCAGCCATTCACACCTCCAAATGTTAACGAATGGTATACCAGTCGATCTGTTGATTAAGACCATGTGGAACAACTGAGTTTAATCGAAATATCCATCTTTGCTCCAAATTCTGCAAATGTTGGATCCGGTCACCACCACACGGATCTAGGGGTACATGATTGAGAACTCGCCATCGAAGATCTTCAAATTCGTGAGAGTGCTCTAGACAGTGACTGACCAAAGGAGCTGTCAATGATTGAGTGCGTACCCGAGAAGCATGCTCTATCAATCTTTGCTTAAAAGACCGTGAAGTCCTTCCAACATAGGGCAGCTGGCACAGACAAACGATCAAATAAACCACATGGTTGGTGTTACAATCAGTATGCCATCGAGTGTAATAAGATCGGCTGGTACGGGTATCTGACCAAAAAATGCCCGTTAAAGTACCCGAACAAAAGGAGGAACAAAAGGATACCTCTCTATATACATTCTTGGTTACGTTGGACGTTCAAGCCCTCTACACGAATATTGATCAAAGTGAGGTTATGTCTGGCCTCTTACAATCATCAATTCCATTACCAGATCGTATACCCAAGCAGTTCTTTTTGGATTTATTAGCTCTGGTATTAAATAAAAAAAATTTTCTTTACCAAGGGCAATTCTATTTACAAATTTTTGGAATAGCTATGGGAGCAACGGTGGCCCCCTCCATAGCAACGATCTACATGGCCTGGTTTGAGGACTTGTATGTCTATTCTCATCCATTATTCTCCTATGTCATGTGTTGGAAACGATTCTTGGATGATGTTTTTTTCATATGGACTGGTAACGGGGGGATTTGGATACTTTCTTGGTCTCCCTAAATTCCTTTAAGCCTACTATACAATTCACTTCTCAGGTGGAGACTCGTAAGATCCAATTTTTAGACATCACAATTGAATGCTCTCAGTCTGGCTTTGTAACTTCCTTATATAGGAAGCCTGTTCAACGTAACACGTTACTTCGATTTGACAGCTACCATCCTCCGGCCCTGAAACGGGGCTTACCATATGGTCAGTTTCTGAGACTTCGTAGAAATTGTACTGAAATATCACAATTTAAATTCCATGCACATGAATTAACCACTCGCCTTTTATCCAGGGGATATCCATCAAAAGTGGTTCATTTAGCCTATAAAAGGGCATGTAACATGCATCGGGAGTGGCTTTTGACACCTAAGGCTTCTGCACTTTCTGATGAAAAAACAACGGGTTTTTTTTCTTTTATGCAGGGTACCACTGCGGTGGTTCGCTTGATACATCAATTTTGGCCTATTTTAGCCATCCATTCATGTTTTCGAATGCCACTCCAAATTGCCTATTCCCGTGGATTTAATTTGCGAGATTTTTTGGTCAAGACAAGATCTCCCTTGGACCAACCTTCTAAGAGCCATGATTTGGCTGGCCACGTTTCATGTCAATCCTGCTCCTTTTGTTCGGGTACTTTAACGGGCATTTTTTGGTCAGATACCCGTACCAGCCGATCTTATTACACTCGATGGCATACTGATTGTAACACCAACCATGTGGTTTATTTGATCGTTTGTCCGTGCCAGCTGCCCTATGTTGGAAGGACTTCATGGTCTTTTAAGCAAAGATTGATAGAGCATGCTTCTCGGGTACGCACTCAATCATTGACAGCTCCTTTGGTCAGTCACTGTCTCGAGCACTCTCACGAATTTGAAGATCTTCGATGGCGAGTTCTCGATCATGTACCCCTAGATCCGTGTGGTGGTGACCGGATCCAACGTTTGCAGAATTTGGAGCAAAGATGGATATTTCGATTAAACTCAGTTGTTCCACATGGTCTTAATCAACAGATCGATTGGTATACCATTCGTTAACATTTGGAGGTGTGAATGGCTGGGAATTTCCCCTCTGCATAGGTTCTCTTAACTGCCTATTAACCTTTCTCATCGGGAGGTGGAATCTGATTGGTGGTTTCACCTCTCTGACTGGATTGGTTCCTTTTTGGCATATCACATTGGGAAGGTGTGTCCTATTTTGAGATTTCCAACGGCAGGCCGTGTCTATAAAAACCATTTTCACAGCTATGTTTTTAGGGCTGACGTTCTTCATCTAATTCAGAGGTCTGACCTGAAGCAGGGGGTTGATGTGTGTACCCCCGAAACGTGGCACGTCGTAGCAACATTGACCTTCTGAAGTGACATCGATTTATCGTTGTAAACAACGTTTTCACAGCCTGCTTTTTTCTACAAAGCTAAGTACCAGCTATTTTTGAATAAGAGCTGTTTTAAAGTTAATTTATAAATTTGATTAAAAAGGACGGGCCACTGTGGTAGCAGGTAAAATCCTGTTTACTTTGCTGGCCATTCCAACAAAAAAGTTATTTGTGGTTAACGTGTGCTGGGTTCCTCATGATTTTTCATATTTGTTAGATCCAGTTTCGAAGCATTTGGAGTTCACTGTAAGAAAACCCAGGCAAAGCAGAAAGGAAAAGTTTTACCTTGAGCCGTGTTGCAGCCAAGGGAGGTTCCTGGAAAGGAGTTTGCTGGAAGGTAGGAAAATACCACCTAATAGCAGAGCAGAGGAATCTAACCCAGTTCCTTGTACATACCAGGAGCTGTGTGAAAGAGCCAACAGTAATTATGGTAAACACCCAGGCTCCTCTAGGCTGTTGGGGGAAGGGAACCTTTTACCCTTTGCAGAGGAAGTGATTAAGCAGGGAAAAGAGTTCACCCCACGGGAAGCTGAGGAGGACGTTGATGGTATGCAGTGTGATTTTTACCAAGCTCCAGACACGGAGATGTTGATGGACTGTACGTACACGCTGTCAGACAGCATACACTCTCTATGCTAGTATTTCTACATTATTATAAGAAGGAAAACAGTCCAAAGAGTGTTTGGAAGTTAAACTGTTTTCTGTGCCTTTTTGTGTTACCTTAAGAAGCTGAAGACAAGCACTGCCTAAGTTTGGTTATCCTTTTGTTTCATTGTACCAGAAGTATGGACTTTATGTTGCTGTATTTTCAAGGTTAAAATCCAATCCTGGGAAGGGAATAAATCCTATTTTTACCTTACTATCTCGTGCACAACTATTTACTTCATAAGCTACTGAACTACAATACCCAGAAGGCTTTACCAAGCCTCAAAATAGTGGTTCACAGCCTCAAGAAGAACACTTCCCCGCTCACCTTACTCACACTAAGGTCTCTGGGAGGGTGAGTGGGCGACACTTACTAATCTGTTATGTTTTTTTGAAGGGGTGAATAAACAGGTGGACAAAGGTGAGTCGGTTGATATTGTGTATCTGGACTTTCAGAAAGCCTTTGACAAGGTCCCTCATCAGAGACTTTTGGCAAAACTAAAGAGTCATGGGATAGGAGGCAGTGTACTATTGTGGATCAGGAACTGGTTAAAAGATAGAAAGCAGAGGGTAGGGCTAAATGGCCAATTTTCCCAATGGAGAAAGGTGAATAGTGGTGTAACCCAGGGATCTGTGCTGGGTCCACTGCTTTTTGACATATTCATAAATGACCTGGAAAGTGGAATAACGAGTGAGGTTATCAAATTTGCAGATGACACAAAACTATTTAAAGTTGTTAAAACCCAAGAGGATTGTGAAAAATTGCAAGAGGATCTTGATAAATTGGAAGACTGGGCATCAAAATGGCAGATGAAATTTAATGTGGACAAGTGCAAGGTTATGCACCTAGGGAAGAACAACCCAAACTATGGTTACACGATGCAAGGTTCCACATTAGGAACCACCATCCAGGAAAAAGATTTAGGCGTCATTGTGGATACCATGTTAAAACCCTCGGCCCAGTGTGCAGTGGCGGCCAAGAGAGCAAATAGAATGCTAGGTATGATAAGGAAAGGAATGGAAAATAAAACAAAAGATATTATAATGCCTCTATATCGTTCCATGGTGAGACCACACCTTGAATATTGTGTGCAATTCTGGTCGCCGTATCTTAAAAAGGATATAGCGATGTTAGAAAAGGTACAGAGAAGAGCCACCAAAATGGTAAAGGGGATGGAAGGATACTCCTATGAAGAAAGGCTAAAAAGGTTAGGGCTCTTTAACCTGCAAAAGAGACGGCTGAGGGGAGATATGATAGAAGTCTATAAATTAATTAACGGAGTGGAACGGGTAAACGTAGATCGATTGTTTACCTTATCAGAATATAGAAAGACTAGGGGACATGCAATGAAGCTACAGGGTAAACTATTTAAGACTAATAAAAGAAAATATTTTTTCACTCAACGTGTAATCAAACTCTGGAATTTGTTACCGGAGGATGTAGTACAGGCTGTTAGTGTAGCTGGGTTTTAGAAAAGGTTTGGACAAGTTTCTGGAGGAAAGGTCCATAAACCATTATTAAGAAGTGACCGAAGATATCAATGCTTGACCCAGTACAAGCATTGTGGAACTTGTGTCTCTTGGGGAAACTGCTAGGTACATATGACCTAGATTGGCCACTGTTGGAAACAGAATACTGGGCTTGATGGACCTTGGTCTGACCCAGTATGGCATATCTTATGTTCTTATGTTCTTATGATGATATTGTGTTTTAGTAGCTGCCTCTGAGGTTACTGTGCCTGCCTGTGATACTGTATCTGCCTGTGATACCATGCCTTAGTAGCTGCGTACCGGTGTCACCTGCCGTGATACAAAGGGTTTTGCTTTCTGTAGCTGCATACCTGTACAACAGCCTGTGATAGTGCAACATTAACTGCCTACTCACCTGCCAACCCATAAGAATCCCTCATCCTAATACAACAGAGTAGACACCGAGAATGGCTCCCACCCTCATTGCCATAGTTGGCTGTTACCTCCTCTCGGGATGGCTCAACAACACGATGGCCTTAGCTCCTACCCACAACCACATACCAATCCTACAAAGACATGGGAGGAGATGGTCAAGTGCCCCCCATCACAAGACAACGGAAGATACTCATACACCCCACCCCCACTTACTACACATCGCACTTCAACACACCAAGAAAGCCAAACAGGAGGAAAGACCACATCTCCGAAATCTAAAATGTGCCCTCATAAATGCACGCTCGATCCGCAAGAAATGGCCGATTATCTCAGACACGATATCCCTCCACGACCTCGACATACTCTTGATCACAGAGACATGGCTATCCAGTGACGACTCTATCCTCCTCAACCAACTCTTACGCACCGGCTTCGCAATACACACATGCCATAGAGATAGCGAAAGGGGTGGCGGAGTACTCATCCTCACTAAAACAGACCTCCAATTTCACCTGATCAGTGCCACCAGCACAACCCACCTCGATACAGTCACCATATCAAACAAGCACTGCAACATAAATCTACTGTACAGAGCCCCATCAACCTCCCCTGAGGACCTATCAACAATAATCCACCTCGCCTGCAATGCTCTGAACCCACACACCCCAAGCTTGTTACTAGGTGACTTCAATCTACCAGCCTTGCAGGACACTCAAGCCTCAGCCTTCCTCGAAGCCCTAAAGGAACTTGGATGCAATCAACTAGTCAATGAACCCACTCACGTGAAGGGAAACATATTGGACCTTGTATTCGCTCCATTAACAGCACTTGACGCTACCTACATCCCTATGCTGTCCACCACCGCAGTACCCTGGTCCGACCACAAACTAATCAAATTCCAAATTCCCATGTTTGATCGATGCCAGAGGAGCCCCGGATGTTTGAGCAGTACCACCAGGACACCTCCACGAAGTTTCCGACCTTTCAACAAGGAAATTATCCTGAGTAAAACCCGACCACTCCTCGCCTTGACAACACCCAGCCTAGACGAGCTGATCTCCAGCTGGAATAACAGCCTCAGTACCATTGCACAATGCCCACCATCAAACAAACCACCAAGGAAACGAGCCACCGCATCCTGGTACTCCACTGAGCTGCGTACATCACTCCTCTACCTAAGAAAGCTGGAAAGACGATGGCGGCGATTACAATCTCCGGAAGACCAGAGAGCATATAACCTCCACCTGACAAAACACCGCGAAGCAATAACAGAGAAAATGAGGCAATCCCACACTGATACCCTAAAACGTTCGCTAAACAAACCACATGACTTGTTCAATCTAGTCAAGAACCTAACAAAAGAACCGGGCCCTGATCAAACAAATGGGATCCACCCTCAAGAATTCGCAGACTTCCTGCAATCAAAACTATACCAGACCAATAAGGCCACAGCACCCACCACCGCGCTGGCGCCAACCCACCCAACACTACTAACCACCTTCTCTACCCCATCCAAAAAGCACATTGAAGACACCATTGCCACGATCAACACCACCACGGCACAAACTGACCTCTGTCCTGCCTTCTGGATAAAGGAGCTACGTACCGAATTTAGTCCGTTCATAGCCAGACTCATAGACCTGTCTTTCGCAACAGGCTCATTCCCCCAAAGTCTCAAACACATGTCCATCAGACCACTGCTGAAAAACAACAAACTCGACCCCCATAAAGTTGACTCTTACAGACCTATATCTAGCATATCTAGACCGCTACTAGCCAAGATAATCGAAAAAGAAGTCCAATGCCAAATACAACACTACATCAATGACACCTCCCTGTTGGACCCCTGCCAGCATGGATTCAGGGAATCCCATGGGGTGGAAACACTCCTCACCACTGTTCCCTCTAAGCTGTGCGCGTGTGCGCGCGCACACACCTCGCCAAGAGAGTGCACATGCTTTACAACAGAGCGCACAAAAATTACGGTTCTGATTCTGATAGAAAACAACACAGATGTCTTAAAATTTAAAAGTTGTGATTGTAATTACTAGAAATTTTCTGCTTCATTTAGTAATCGTCTATTTTCATTTAATTTGATTAAAATCAATGTGGTGTACATACTGTATTCTTACATGTAGTCAAATTTTAAAGTATATAACTCCGAGTGTCGTTATGTGGCGCACAAAAATTTAACCTTCCTTCAAAAGCTGCACAGCTGATATTTTATGCGCACACAGCCTACAGAAAATTAGAGGGAACATTGCTCCTCACCACCCTCTTCAGCAGCATAATTGCTGGAATCAATAGCACCCGATGTGGGTTTGTCCTCATCTTCTTGGATATAGCCGCTGCATTTGATTCAGTAAGCCATGAGCTTCTCCTGAGGCGACTCGAAGAGAAGGGTATTTGTGACACAGCACTAAACTGGTGCAAATCATACCTGTCTGATAGATGGCAGCACATACAATCTGGGACCTCAACATCGAAACTGTTCCACCAGAAGCAGGGCGTTCCACAGGGTTCCTCCCTCTCTGCACTGATGTTCAACATATATATGCAGCCCATCTGTAACCTCATCCGTTCATTCAATGTTGACTGCTTGATATATGCCGACGGCGTCCTACTCTATATGCCATTCTCAACTGACCAGCTTGACCTCTCTCCATTGACAGACTGCTTTGACACAGTGGCCAACTGGCTCCAAACTCAAAACCTCCGAATACAGCACAAGAAAACAGAAGTTCTCTTCATCACAAGGAACCAGAACTTCTCTCCTCCAACCTACCTAAAGGTCAAGGAAGCGGAGCTGCAAACCAAGTCCACAATCCAATACCTTAGAGTCACATTAGACCAACGCCTGGACATGAAGGCGCACATAAGCAACATGGTAAGAGCAGTCTACCATAAGATCCAGACACTCAGACACTTACGCTCCCTGCTAGAACCAGACGACTTCCGGACAATCTTTCAAGCGCTGATTATCCCACATTTCGATTACACTAATGCAGTCCTACAAGGGCTCCCATAATCCACCCTGGGGCCGCTCCAGCTTGCAATGAATACCGCAGCTAGAGTTCTATATGGTGCCTCCAGGCGTGACCATGTGATACCCAACCTGAAACAGCTCCACTGGCTCCCTATCTACAGCAGAATGTCTTTCAAGACTCTACTGCTGACCTTCAAGGCCATCAATGGGCTCTCCTCCGCCTCACTCTCAGAGCTTTTCCACACTACTCCCCGCATCAGAGCCAGAAGATCAGCAGCAATCAACACACTAGCAATCCCGAAGGCAGTAACACAATGCATCCAGGCAACAGTAAGCAGGGCATTTAGGTTCTGCGCCCCTAGATGCTGGAACGCCCTACCACCTAGCATCCGGGCAATCCCTGACCTAACACAATTTAGGAAAGCTTTGAAGTACCACCTCTTCCTCAAACACTACCCGGACAATTGCGCTCCATCAACCGCTCCCCCCTACCAACACCGCCACACCAACACACTATGATTACTCTGTGATTTGACTTGATGTGATGCCTATATTTAAATAGTTATCCCGGTTTTACCCAAGTTTAAGCAACTGTTCATTGATAAATATGGAGCAGATTCCTGCAGCGTATAAATTTTCTGTTGTTATGTAAACTGCACTGATGTTGAATAGCGTGGTATAAAAGAGACTGCAAATAAATAAATAAATAAATAAATTACATGCAATATTTTAATTTTGGTGCTTAGTCCAGTATTATTATCTGGGTAACAAATAGTAATCTTGTATGAAAACTTTTTTTTTGTATTATTTACTTCATTTTTATTTATTTATTTGGTTTTATACCACACTATTCATAATCAGCACGGTTTACAATAGAACAGCTTATTACATGGAACAGGTTACATTGAACATGTGAACAAGATATAATACAATTAACAAATTTACATTAATAAATGCATATTCGATTTTGGTATATTTGCTTCAGTTTGGTAGTTGTTACCATTTGGGTAAAACATAGGAATTCTGCATGAAACCTGTTTTTTTGAGCATTAGATTTTGCTTGCCTCCTTCCAATCAACCGTAGCACTTGCCAAACAAGACTATTATGTCCATCTGACTAACTCCCTCGCCTCTGATCCTTGCTGTTTCTTTATAACAACTCTCTCATCAAAGCGCCTCCACCTCTGACCCCTTTCTGTCCAAACCTTGGCTATTTCCATAACAAAGTCCACATGATCACACTCCAATTCCCCACAAGGTCAACTCCATCACCTCTTCCCCCCCTTCACGCCCAACTTTTCCCCTCAACTTCTGCTACCCTTTCTTCCTTTTCTGTGATCTCTGAGGAGGAAACCACGCACCTTCTTTCCTCCTCCTAACTCACTACCTTCTCCTCTGATCCTATTTCTACCCATCTCTTAAGCCCCCATCTCCTCTACTGTTGTCCCTTCCATCTCTCATATTCTCAACTTATCACTCTCCACTGCAACTGTCCCTGAAGCTTTTAAGTATGCTGTGGTCACACCTCTCCTTAAGAAGCCCACACTTGACCCTACTTGTCATTCTAAGTATCTACCCATTTCCCTCCTCCCCTTCATCTCTAAGCTACTTAAATGTGCATATCAACCCTGTTGCCTTGACCTTCTCTCTGAACATTTCTGGATCCTTTACAATCTGGCTTTCGTCCTTTACATTCTACCAAAACGGCTCTTGCCAAAGTCTTGTGTGAACTGTTCCTGGCATAATCCAAGGGCCTTTACTCAATCCTCATCCTTCTTGACCTTTCTACTGCCTTTGACATTGTTGATCACAACCTTCTCCTTGATACCTTGTCCTCGCTTGGTTTTAAGGGCTCTGTGCTATCCTGGTTCTCTTCTTATCTCTCCCATCGCTATTTCAGTGTTTATTCTGGTGGATCCTCCTCTAGTGCTATCCCTCTCTTTGTTGGTGTACCCCAAGGATCTGTTTTAGGTCCACTCCTTTTCTCTCTATATACCCAGTCCTTTGGTGTGCTCATCTCTTCCCATGGCCTTCAGTACCATATTTATGCTGATGACTCCCAGATCTACAGTAACTCCCTACACCTGAAATATCTCTGGCAATCCAGGCCTGAATCTCTCCTGCCTTTCTGACATTGATGCTTGGAGGTCTCATCGCCACTTGAAGTTGAATATGGCCAAAACTGAGCTTCTTATTTTCCCCCCTAAATTCTCCTCTCCCCGTCCTCTTTCTCAGTCTCTGTGGATAACTCTCTACTCTTCCCTGTCTCCTCAGCTCGCAACCATAGGGTCGTCTTTGACTCCTCTCTCTCCTTCTCTAGACACATCCAACTGATATCTAAAACCTGCCATTTTTTTCTCTAAATTATCAATAAAATTCACCCATTCCTTTCTGAACACACTACTAAGATACTTATCCATTCTTTAGTCATCTCCCGTCTAGACTATTGTAACCTATTCCTTTGCTGGTCTCCCTCTGAATAATCTCTCTCCGCGTCAATCTGTTCAAAACTCTGCTGCACAGCTAATCTTCCGCCAGTGTCGTCATGCTCATCTGTGCCCTTCTCTTCTATTGCTAACTCCAGACTTTGCTCCTTATGCCTGGAACAAACTACCTGAGTCTGTACATCAGGGGCCTTCTCTGACCATTTTCAAATCCAGGCTGAAAACTCACCTCTTTGCTGCTGCTTTTGGATCTTGACTCACCTGATCTGATTTGTGTTTCCTCACTATTTTCTCCAGCTGTATTCCATGTCTAAAACTATTGTGTTGTCTGTCTTGACTAGAGTGTAAGCTCAGATGAGGAGGGACCGTCTTTTACATGTGTCTGTGCAGCGCTGCATACATCTTGTAGTGCTATACAAATGTTCAGTAGTAGAAGTAACAGTACTTGCTTCACTTTGGTAGTTAGGGCAATCAATTATTGAATTGGAAGGGACCTAGTAACATACTGTCATAGTACATGACAGCAGATAAAGATCAGCATGGTCCGACTACTTTGCCCTGCAAGGTGGCAAGAGTAGGTGCACGTGTTACTCCGTGCAGATCACCCCTCCCCATGCCTTTGTTTAGGGATGTACCCACCGCTCCGTGTAGGTCACCCCTATTTGTTGAGATATAAGAGATAGTTATGTTTATTTTGGTTCTATCCTGTTGCTATAAGGGATCCATTGTGTCTGTCTCATGCCATTTTGAATTCTGTCACTGTATTTGCCCCCACCACTTCCTTCGGCAGGGCATTCCAAGCATCCACCACCCTTTCAGTGAAAACAATTGCCTTTCAGTTTACTCCCTTACAGCTTCATGTTATGCCCTCTAGTTCTACAGCTTCCCCATCTTTAAAAAAGGTTTGTTTGTTCATTAGTACTCTAAGGGGTATGTTTACTAAAACCCCGCGGTAGTGAGCGGATGCCATATAAGGAGTGGGCGTTCCGTCCTGAAAAAGAAAAGCCGTGATTGACATATGCGCTAAGGTGCGCGGCGCCCATGTGCGCCCCGCACATTAGCGCATGAGGAAGCTGCGCGGGAGGCATAAGTGGCGCGCTGATGTGCACACAGAAGAGCAGAGCCACAGCACAATGGTTAAGGCACTTACTAATGGTACAGGGATCAGGGGTTCGATCCCCCACAGTGCTCAATGTAGACAGCTGGCTGAGGCATTACTTTAGGAGCTCGTCTAATATTGTGCAGCACGCTGATGGGCATTAGGCGGCGCGCTATTGATTTAGGAGGCTTTTTAATATTGGGCGGCATAAGGCAGCGTGCTAATGTGCAAGCATAGGAACAGAACCACAGCACAATGGTTAAGACACTGACCAATGGTGCAGGGATCAAGGGTTCAATCCCCCACAGTGCCCAATGAACAAGGCAGGCTGAGGTATTATGGGGAAGATTGCTTTTGTAGTCAGTTTATGTTTATTTTAATTTTCACTACTAGCAAACGCACTCTCAAAGCGTGTTAACATAAGGCGCCCTATAAGGCACATTTTAAAGTGCACTGTCAGCCAAGGCACCCTAGAATGTTGGGTATAGGGCGCTTTAGAGGGTGCCGTATGAGGTACCGCAAGGTCAGAGTACTGTTTTTTATGGCAGCACTGTGCAGTTTAAGGAATGAAAAGCATAAGTAGGTGCGCTGACAGGCAAGGAGGAGCAGCAGTGGAGCACAATGGTTAAGGCACTGACTGCTGATACAGGGGTCATGAGTTTGCTCCCCAGTGTGCCTAATACGTAAGGCTGGCTGTGGCATCAGCTTTGCATTGTACATATGTGTCCCTGCAGCACTTTATTTTTAATTTATTAATTGCTGCCAGCAAACACGCCCTCACGTGCCGTAATTGAAGGTGCCATATAAGGCACCCTATAAGGCACTCCATAGGGCACATTATAAATTGCACTGTCCGCCACAGCACCCTAAAATGTCCCCTATAGGGCACCCTATAAGTTGCGTGACAGGATAATGTATAGTGCACCTTATATGGACGGGAATCATAAGGTGCCCTATAGGGCGCCCTAAAAAGCACCCTCAGAGGCACCTTATGGGTACAGTACGCTGAGGGTGTTTTTGCTGGCATCAAAACATGTACATTAAAAAAAAGGTAATGTGTTGGACAACCCTATCAAATAACCCCACTGTGGGTTTGAAACCATGACCTCTGGTTTCACAGGCAGTGAAGTAACCATTGGGCTACAGCTCCATAGCTACTAGCAAGCCCCAGGCTGGCTGCAGAGAGCCTGCATGTCACCACACAGACAGTCTGTTGTGGTCACCAGGATAGGGTTAGCACACCCATACCCATGATGCACTGCACATGCAAATCAGCTGTCCACAGATAAACACAAGATGGGGAATGCACCCCCACAGCACCTCGGCCTGGTAGGGGGAAGTGACCTTGTGCAACCCCACAGCACCTCGGCCTGGTAGGGGCTACTGACCGTGTGTTTAACTGGCACAGAGTAGCTACACACCGTCACATTGTGCGGGTACTGTGCTCACCCTGAGTGTGCGGTGAGGCGCCCAGCACCAGGTCCACATCACCTTCCATGACTGAATAAGGCCATGCCAGAGGTTCAAAGCAGTGTTAATGTGTGAGATAGGTAGTTTCTGCAGAAACACCTTGGATATCTCTGTCTCAGTCAGGTGTAGCCCCTATGGACCCCCCCCAAGTGGGCTATGTACCACCACCCCCCTCCTCCAGGGCTGAGGGTGGCAAACAGGGTCTCCTATCAATAGATCCACATTCTACCTCCCTACAACGGTGGCAGTAGAGAGGACCATCAACCCCAGTCCTGATGAGGAACAGACACCCCACAGGGCAGTCAATGCAGCTCTATACACATCCATAACACAATAGCAGACAGACATTAGGCCTGGATATGGTAAGCTGCACCCCACCACTATCTGATATTCTCCTGCAGCAAGTCATCATCCACTGCACCCTGCAAGCTGCTCCATCACAACACATACCAGCTGCAAACAGTGTGCTAGTTGGTCCACAGTGCATGTTCCCAGTGGAGATGCATGCACCCAGAACTGGGATGTCAGCATACACAGCAAGCAGATAAATCAGTGACTGGGCCCCAAAAGGAAACCCATGTCTATCACATGAGAGAAATACTATATAGCACTATGGGGGTGCCTAGCCATGCTGTGGTCACTGCACAGTCAGGGTGAGAGTGATCTCTCAGCAGGAAATACTGAGGTCACCCTGTCTGTGTAGGTGGTGGCCGGGCACTAAAATGTCCCAGTCAGTGCCCTATGCCCTGTGCAGATGCACCCTGGCCAGGCCACCCTGTCCGGCCTATACCCATGGTACCTTGCTCCTCATTATGCACATTGGCAGCCCAATACTGGCAACATTGCTGGCAGTGTGGGCTGTGGATGGTGTTTGCAGCCACCACACACTGGATAGACAGACAGCCACCCCCACACCTATGCCAGCATTGTGCTACTATGGAGGAGTTCAGCAGCCATACCCACCACACCAGTCCTGGGCACAGTACAGGCATGGATATGGTACGCAATACTGTTGGGGGTCACTCCCCAGGGTGATAAACACTGTCAGAGACCAGACCTGCAGCGCACACCGCAGACATCAGAATGATTGTTATGGTGGAGATCAATGAGCAAAATGTGCTTAACTTAGGAATTGATATCTGCCAGTTATCATGGGAAACGTTTGATAGCTGTGTACCATATACCCAGGTGTAGGGTGGCATTGCTAAGGTAAGCAACTGCTAGTATTGGGAGATACAGGCAGGGTCCAATGTCCTGCCTCTCCAGGAGGCATTGGCCAATGGGGCCTGTGGGTGTGTGTGTGGGTGTGTCTGGCCCTGTTGGCTGCTGCTTTATGGCAGAGTTTCCCAACTCCAGTCCTGGTGTTCCAAACACTGTTCGGGTTTTCATGCTGTCCCTCATAAATATGCATGAGCTACATCTGCATACCATGGGGGTGGTGCATAGATGTGCAGCACAGGCATCTTTATTAGAGGCAGCATGGAACCTGAATGGTGTGGGGCCCTCCAGGACTGCATTTGGGAGACTCTGCTCTAGGTAATGCGGCTGTTTATGGTGTCTGTGTTTGGTGTGGTAAAATATAGGTGTATTAACCATGCGTAGGTTCTCAGCAATAAAGGTTTGTCCTTACTATCACGGTTTAGTTGTGGGAAAAATATGTGGACAGGATTGGCAGTAGCCCCAGCTGGTCTTTGAACCGGTGACCTTCTGTTCTTGTACACACTGTCTGCGTGCACTGCACCACCGTGTTGCCACAGATATGTTGTGTTCCCTGGGGAGTCCATGACTGTACATCCAACAGAGCCTGTCTTGCGGTGGACGGTGCTAGCCTGCACAGGCCTAGGCCACTGTCTGCTGTGGCTTGCAGCCACTGCCCCCTCCACCACCTGTACCCTTCCGCCAACATGCAGACATGTCCTTATCTGGGAAAAAGCATATGACCTGATTGACTGGTGGCACTCCAGGACTGAATCTGGGTGACTTGGCTGTAGGTAATGCCTATTGTTATGGTTTGTGTGCAGTGTAGGGTAAAATATGGGTGTTTGAACCATGCTTATGTTCTCGGCAATAAAGGAGTGTCTTTACTATCACTGTTTAGTGGTGGGTAAAAATGTGGAAACTGGGTTGGCAGGAGCCCCAGCTGGAATTTGAACCTGTGACCCTCTGGTCTTACAGAGGCTGGCTGTGTCCGCTGCACCACACTGTGGCCACAGAGACAGTGCAATCCCTGGAGATAGGAAACCTGGCCTGACGAGTCAGAAACCCTGCTCTGCACAATATTATTGTGGGCTCATTCACCTTGTATGGAGACAAAAGGGCAAATAAACCGCACAAATGACCTCGGAAAAAGGGGCAAACACCCATATCCAAGCTGGGCAACAGTGATATCACTGGGCAACATTAAACAACATTCCCAGGAAAGCTCCAATAAACTGAAATGATTTTTGAAAGGGACTACAGAGCGTAGACCCTTCCAAAAATCATTTCTTTTTTTTGGAGCTTTCCTGGGAGTATTTTTTATTGTTGCCCATTACTATCAATGTTGCCCAGATGACCTATAATTTTTACAATATTTCTTGTGGTCATTTTAATGTTTTATTGACATTTTGTTCTGTGCACATGTATCACACTGCTCACGTTTTGTAGGTTTCACCGGTTTTGCTGTACATTGCTGACGGAAATGGTTTCTCTTCCCTTTAAATCGGCTCTAACGCGAGGTTTTCACTCGCGGTATTTTTTGGACCGAAATTCAGCCCCGCTCCTATGCGGGGAGCCTCTCCCCTCCCACTCTCCACCCATTTACCCCGTCCCCCCACCCCTCGGGAGCCTTCCTCCGCCCTCGAAATGCCTTTCCACGCCTCTATCGCACATCAGCGCGCCGCGCACTTTTGCGGGCGGCGTGCACGTGTGCGGGGCACCAAAAATGCACTATTAGCATGCGCTAAGGTACCTTATCGCACGCTCAAGTGCACCCCGCACAATTGCGTGGTTTAGTAAACATACCCCTATGTATTTAAAGGTCTTATCATATCTCTCCTATCCCTCCTCTCCTCTAGTGTATACATATTTAGGACTTCAAATCTCTTCTCATATGTCTTCTGGCGCAGGCTCCAAATCATTTTGGCCGCCTTCCTCTGAACCATTTCTAATCTTTTTATATCCTTTCTGAGATATGGTCTCTAAAACTGAACACAATATTCCAAGTGAGGCCTCATCAGTGACTTGTACAGTGGCATTAGTACCTCCTCCTTTCTGCTGGTAATTAGTTTCTGTATGCAACCCAGCATCCTTCTGGCTTTGGCTACCGCCCTCTCACACTGTTTTGCCACCTTGAGATCCTCAGAAACAATCACTCCAAGGTCCTTCTCCTGGTCCGTGCACACCAACCTCTCGCCCCCTATCACATACAATTCCCTTGGATTTCTGCATCCCAAGTGCATAACACTGCACTTCTTCACATTAAAACTTAACTGCCAAGCATTAGACCATCCTTCCAGGTTTTGTAGATCTTTCCTCATGTTATTCACTCCCTCAAGGTAGTCCACTCTATTGTAAATTTTCATGTCGTCTGCAATAAGGCAAACTTTTCCATTTAGTCCTTCAGCAATATCACAAATACATTGAACAGTACCGGTCCCAGGACTGATCCCTAGGGCACGTTACTAAACACCTTCCTTTCATCCAAGTGAGTTATGTTTACCATCACCTTCTGTCATCTGTCAGTTAGCCAATTTAGAACATAAGAACATAAGATATGCCATACTGGGTCAGAACAAGGTCCATCAAGCCCAGTATACTGTTTCCAACAGTGGCCAATTTAGGTCATACGTATCTAGCAGTTTCCCCAAAAGACACAGATTCCGCAATGCTTGTACTGGGTCAAGCATTGATATCCTGGGTCCCTTCTTAATAATGGTTTATGGACCTTTCCTCCAGGAATGACCAGACATTTTGTATATTGTCGGATATTGTTGTTCTTTGTAAACCGCGCTGGTCATAAATAGTGCAGTATATAAGAATTGTAAATAAATAAATAAATAAATAAATAAACTTGTCCAAACCTTTTTTAAACCCAGCTACACTAACAGCCTTTACTACATCCTCCGGTAACAAATTCCAGAGTTTGATTACACGTTGAGTGAAGAAATATTTTCTTTTATTAGTTTTAAATAGTTTACCCTGCAGCTTCATTGCATGTCCCCTAGTCTTTCTATATTCTGATAACGTAAACAATCGATCTACGTTTATCCGTTCCACTCCGTTCATTAATTTATAGACTTCTATCATATCTCCCCTCAGCCGTCTCTTTTCCAGGTTAAAGAGCCCTAACCTTTTTAGCCTTTCTTCATAGGAGTATCCTTCCATCCCCTTTACCATTTTGGTGGCTCTTCTCTGAACCTTTTCTAATAACGCTATATCCTTTTTAAGATACGGCGACCAGAATTGCACACAATATTCAAGGTGTGGTCTCACCATGGAACGATATAGAGGCATTATAATATCTTCTGTTTTATTTTCCATTCCTTTCCTTATGATACCTAGCATTCTATTTGCTCTCTTGGCTGCCGCTGCACACTGGGCCGAGGGTTTTAACATGCTATCCACAATGACGCCTAAATCTTTTTCCTGGGTGGTGGTTCCTAATGTGGAACCTTGCATCGTGTAACCATAGTTTGGGTTGTTCTTCCCTAGGTGCATAACTTTGCACTTGTCCACATTAAATTTCTTGTGCCATTTTGATGCCTAGTGTTCCAATTTATCAAGATCCTCTTGCAATTTTCCACAATCCTCTTGGGTTTTAACAACTTTAAATAGTTTTGTGTCATCTGCAAATTTGATAAACTCACTCGTTATTCCAATCTCCAGGTCATTTATGAATATGTCAAAAAGCAGCGGACCCAGCACAGATCCCTGGGGTACACCACTATTCACTTTTCTCCATTGGGAAAATTGGCCATTTAGCCCAACCCTCTGCTTTCTATCTTTTAACCAGTTCTTGATCCACAGTAGTACACTGCCTCCTATCCCATGACTCTTTAGTTTTGCCAAAAGTCTCTGATGAGGGACCTTGTCAAAGGCTTTCTGAAAGTCCTGATACACTATATCAACCGACTCACCTTTGTCCACCTGTTTATTCACACTTTCAAAAAAACATAATAGATTAGTAAGACAAGATCTTCCTTGTCTAAAACCATGTAGGCTGTCTCCCATTAGGCCATGACTATCTACATGCTGAGTAATTTTATTCTTTATGATGGTTTCTACCATTTTTCCCGGTACTGACGTGAGGCTCACCGGTCTGTAGTTTCCCGGATCACCCCTGGAACCCTTTTTAAAAATTGGTGTTACATTGGCGATCCTCCAATCTTCAGGTATTACAGATGATTTTAATGAAAATTCACAGATTACTAATAGCAGGTCTGCAATCTCATATTTCAGTTCTTTCAACACCCTTGGATGTATACCATCCGGCCCAGGTGATTTGCTACTCTTCAGTTTATCTAATAGTTGTAATACATCTTCCCGATATATCGATATTTCCTTCAATTCTTCCGCACCTTTAAATACCACTTCAGTCATGGGTAACATCCCTACATCTTCCTCAGTAAAGACCGAAGCAAAGAATTCATTCTGCCTCTCCGCTATCGCCTTGTCGCTTCTTAGTGCCCCTTTAACTCCTCTATCATCTAATGGACCAACTGACTCTCACAGGTTTTTTGCTACAAATGTACTTGAAAAAATCTTTATTTCGCGTTTTTGCTTCCACCAGTTCACCAGCTTGGGGCCCATCCCCAAGCTGTTCAGTTAATTGATAAGCCTCCGATGAGGACAGTATCAAAGGCTTTGCTGAAATCTAGGTAGATCACATCCATCGCATGCCCTTGATCTAGTTCTCTGGTCACCCAGTCAAAGAACTCAATCAGATTTGTTTGGCAAGATCGTCCTTTGGTAAAACCATGTTTCCTTGGATCATGCAACCTGTTGGTTTTGAGGAAGTCCACTATTCTCTCTTTCAGGAGCGCCTCCATTACTTTTCCTGTCATCAAGGTAAGGCTTACTGGCATGTAGTTTGTCACTTCTTCTCTATTGCCACAAGATAGATAAGCAAGTGCAAGCTGTATTTCAGTTCATGATTGTGCGCGAAATTAGTTTAATGATCTTTTTGTGAGTTTATTTGATGCCCATATATAGCAGCTCTTTGACACTTGTGTCATTTTTTTCAGTCCTCTGGCTACACTCTTGAGGCAGCTTTGCAGTGAAGTGGGACCATTTCGAACATTACTAATTGAGCATGTTATTGGATTGTGAACTGCCAGTATTGTTGAGTGTTCTGCAAAGAACAATTTCCACCTACCCAATTAAAATAAGTTTCTGTGTTTTTGAATGTTGACAAGTGCTTAGATGTTTTATGATTTAGGAGAATGCTTGCTAAGGAGCGTTAAGGGAGCAAATATGCCATTACTAGGCATTATTGGCACTCGTGAGTGGTTAACGCTGTGGATAGCGCCTATAACGTTGGATTAGCATGCGGAAACTGGTCCCCTAGCTGTAAAAGAGATGGAAAGTGGGTGTTAATGGGGCAGAGACTGGGTGGGAATAGCGTGTACTCCTTTAACAGCAATTTGTGTTCCCATTGCTGGGAACCCTAACTCCATCTGAAAGCTCACGGTAAAGGCTATTTCTGAGGGGAAAGAGCCTATTTAATGTATGCAATGTGCTCCGCCCACTCTAGTTCTCAAATTAGTGATAGTAGGGCTCCAGTGGCAGCAACAGCATGGTGCCCTATTAATAAAGGGCACTATGTTGTTGGTGCCAAATTGGCAAAGGAGGTGTCACATGGGTAAATCAGTGGGGTTGGCTGGTTCACTAGGTTGACAAGGCTGTTGCTTAGGGTGTACATCTGTGATGTCTACTTTGATTCTACTATGACAGTGGCAGCACACATACATGCTGCTGCAGTCAAAAAGGAGTCACACCACTCCCACTGCTACCATGCTGCCATGTCAGCATTGTGCGAGGGTGAGGGTGGTGGTCGCAGAGGCTGCGGCCTGCTGAACATGAATTCTGTGTCCCATCCCTGTGTGTCAGAAGCAACGCTGCAGTTACCACTGTCAATGGAATGGCAAGCATGTCAACAACAGGTACAGTGGAGCACATAGTGATCCCTTCCTTCTGAGGTCTAAGGCAGCAGCACGTGCCCACATCCCCTGGTGGAGGGGGGCAGGAGTGGCATGTGTGCAACTTCAATAAGGCTGCCTGCAGCACTGAAGCAGCGGCTGTGTCACGATGGCAGGGAAGGAGGAATTGGCCGGCATGATGTCCACCATGATCAGTGGACTCTGGTACCTGGCTAGTTTGCCCCCCACTTGCACATATTGAGTAGATATGAGCATGTGGGGGGAAAAATATGCTACTGAGGCAGGAAGACTATGCAATATGATAACAGCCCATGTCAGAGGAAAAATGATCATCCTGCCCCTTCACCTGCCAAATAATGACCACAATCTGTGCGTGAACCAGTGATCCCTCCATACGTAAGCACTCAGTTACAACCATCTGAGCCACATGTGAATCCAAATAAACTATGGTGATCTGCCCCACAAGCACACACCAGGAAATGGGTATGTTGGTCATTCTGCTAGGGCACCCATGGTCTGGAAAGTGTGTGTTCATGTATCAAGGCCTGCTCCTTTGACTAGACAGATCCCATATGTAAGACATGAATGTCAGTTGAATCAGCAGCATTGCAAGACAGTGCAACATATAGACCTAATAAGATGTCCCTTTCCCACACTGGCTGAACATATCCTGTCAGACAAGTATGGCACAAAGCCTGCAGAGATCTAAGCAGACATAGGTATACCCAAACTCATGCCCTTATGCATCCTGACAATGACCATATATACACCCATGGATTGGTGAACCCACATAGCTGCTCTGTGGCTCCAAACACATGGCCAGTGTATGTACGAGAGAAGGATCATGGGTTCAAGACCAGCCTGTGGATCAGGAATAGTATGTCCAGGTGTGTTAACCTTATCCTATGTTTCCAGAACTGTATCAGCATGTGCAACCTTAAACATTTTGTTTAGCAAGAGTCCACACACTTAGCTGCCACACTGAGAAGCTGCATCACCCACGGCTGGATGGCAGAGCACGCAAATAGCACCAGCACACTGAGCAGGCATTGACAGCTTCAAAGCATTAATAGCACTGGCACACTGAGCGGGCATTGACAATGGTGGAGCATCAAAGAAGGTCTAAGGGGCAGGTAAGAATGCCAACCTGCGCCACTTTTGGAGAGCAGGGTAATGTGTGTGTATCCAGAGGACGGTGAGCTGCAGCAATGCACTCTGCATGCATGTGGCGCCCAGGCTTTATGGCTTTGCATACAACATGCGGCAGAGTCCAAACGAGAGCAGAGTTAGCAACAAAACACAAAAAGTGAGGTGATCAGAGTAGAAGTGGACACACTATGATTTTATTAGAAATAACCCCTACACGTTTCGGCAAAACCCTTCCTCAGGGATAAAAGCCTCAAAACATAAGATAAACAAAAACAGTAGTGAACTAATAAATATGCTTATTAAAAACAAATAAGACATTAAAAATTAACATATTGTTGAAATTAAAAACAACATAAATAATAAACTTTAAAAAGTATATTAAAAAGTAAGGCTGAGTGATAAAATAATACCATAAAATAGGAATGTAATAAAATAAAACCACATAGAAGGTGAGTGTCATGTGATGATACTACTTTAGGTGAAACTAATGGCAAAGGAAAGAAGAAAATCGGAGGGATGACAAGAACAATGTAACATTAACCCTAATGGGCTAAAAACGTACTCGTAGCAGCAACTGCAAATCTAGTCACAAGGTTTATAACGTCAAATGCTCCTGTAAATCTAGGAAACGGCTTGGTTAGAAGTGGAATATCCTAGGTTGAAGAGAAGGGCTTATACCAGTGATATGGTTATGGTTATGATTATGGTTATAGCAAAGGAAAGGAAGATGGGTAGGGGTAGGACCAAATTTTAAGGGGGGGGGGCGTACCTGCTAAAAACTGTCAATTCTTAAGATATACTGTCTAGAATATAGAGTTCAAGTGAAGGTACCAGAAGTTAACCATCTCAGGAGTAAAGGTGTATTATTGTGGAGCTATCATTATTGTTTATAAGCATATAATTTCTTTTAAACCCCAAAGTACATTAGATCAATAGTGGGCTTCAGTGTTGTAAGATTAGATAGAAAATTAGCCATAGTAGAATAATGTTCAATGCACCGTTAAAAAGTCAGTGGTGTTAACTCTATAGAGAATCACACTCTTTTATAAAAACTTGCATAAAAACCATAGAATGATAAAACAGAGAGAAAATGGGAGAGAACTTGCCTAATCCAATGAATAGCAGCATATCTCCATACAGCGCAGTCTCAAGCCACGTCTCAGATTTAAAAGGAACAACTTTCATGCCATTAAGGATCAAACAGATATTAGTATGATTTTAAAGGGAATCAACCTAAAATTATATTGCATTTATGTAGTGATTAAAACCACTATTGATATAACGTACTTTGTGGTTTAAAAGAAATTAGACGCTGTCACACCTACTCAAGGGCGGCCCAAGGGGGGTGCGGGGCCATGTGCGGAGACTCGGTGCGGGGCCTCATTTGCATAAGTGGCCTTATTTGCATAAATATTTGCATAATGCTAACATACACTAACTTTTAGTAAACATGTCTCTTAATGAGTGTATGGATAAAGACAGACTAAAAGATTTCTACATTACTATAATCCAGTGCAAACCACCAGGCACATTAGGAACTACTACAAACACTGCCCATTTAGAACCAACACATTAGGAACTACTACAAACACTGCCCATTTAGAACCAATAGCAAACCCGCCGTATCCTAACAGCACTAACAGGACTCACAAAGCACCATACCCTACCTATCAAAAGGCAACACTGCAAATATTAAACCAATACATTTCAGAGAACAACAATACATGACCTACTGGGGAAAGAGAACAAGTGGCAATGTCAAATAGGAATTACATAAACAGAATACCTCAGCTCAGTTACACATGCAGAACATAGACCATCACCAAACAAGGAATCACAATTTAGAAACAGGAAGGCAATAATTAAACTGGGAACCCCAAAAGCCAAACTTGGAATGTACAACAACACTGTAGAAATAAAACTATAAATTAATTTCCTCTTGTACCAAACAAAGTGCAGACGTTAATGATGCACATTTCCCAGAACTTTCATATTCCAGTTAATAAATTCAAAATAAAGAGATATCTTTCTACCTTTTGTGCATTTTTTTTCAGTTGCAATTGCTCCAGCCACTTTCTTCTGGTTTCTTCATGTTTTCTGCTAACTCTCCATCATCTGCTGTCCATTTGTCCTTCTCTCTTCTAGTTTTTTTTTCCATTCTCTCTCTCTACATCTGCTTTAACATACTAATCTTTCTCCTTTTGCTCTTTCCTCATTCCTATTTCATCCACTCAAATTTTACCCCTCCATCCTCAATCCCCACTTACTCTCCCAATACCCGGCCAATTGTAGATTTTTTATCCCTCCCACACAAAATATTTTTCCCCTCTCCATTTTACTCTCCCAGCCCCATCTCATTCTAATCCTCCCCCAACATCAGCTCCCTTCTAGTTCCAGCCTCACCCAGCATCCATTCCCTTCTAGTCCCTGCATCAGCCCATTTCCAGTCCTAGCCCCCCATCAGCCCATTTCCAGTCCTAGCAACCCCCCAACCCAATACCAGTCCTAGCCCCCCCCATCAACCCACTTCCAGTCCTAACCCCATCAACCCATTTCCAGTCAGCAACCATAGCCCATTGCCAGTCCTAACCCCCCCATCAGCCCACAGCCCATTACCAGTCCTAACCCCATCAGCCCACCTCAAGTCCTAACCCCTCCCCATCAGCCCATTTCCTGTCCTAGCCCCCCATAGCCCATTATCAGTCCTAACCCCCCATAGCCCATTACCAGACAGCCCCCATCAGCCAACAGCCCATTACCAGTCTTAACCCCCCCATAGCCCATTACCAGTTCTAACCCCCCCAACAGCCCACAGCCCATTACCAGTCCTAACCCCATCAGCCCACCTCAAGTCCTAACCCCTCCCCATCAGCCCATTTTCTGTCCTAGCCCCCCCCCATAGCCCATTATCAGTCCTAAACCCCCATAGCCCATTACCAGTCCTAACCCCCCATCAGCCCACAGCCCATTACCAGTCCTAACCCCATCAGCCCACCTCCAGTGTTAACCCCCCCATCAGCCCATTTCGTCCTAATCCCCATCACCCAATTTTCAGTTTAAGCCCCCCCATACCCCATTACCAGTCCTAACCTCCCCACCAGCCCATTTCCAATCCTAATCCCCCATCACCCAATTTTTAGTTTAAGCCCCCCATAGCCCATTAGCAGTCCTAACCCCCCATCAACCCACTTCCAGTCCTAATCCCATCAGCCCATATAAAGACTTAGCTCCCTCATAGCCCATCACCACTCCTATCCCACCCAGCCCCCCATAGCCCAAAACCACTCCTAACCCCCCCAGCCCCCCATAGCCCATCACCACTCCTAACCCCCCAGCCCCCCATAGCACATCACCACTCCTAACCTCCCCAGCCTCCCCAGAGCCCAGCACCACTCCTAACTCACCCCCCAGCCTCCCCATAGCCCATCACCACTCCTAACCCTCCCAGTCCATCAGCACTCCTAACCCCCCCAGCCCCCCATAGCCCCCCATAGCCCCCCATAGCCCATCAGCACTCCTAACCCCCCCCCCAGCCCAGCCCAGCCCAAATTAAAAAAAAAAAAAAGCTGTCTTCTCCCGCTGCCGGGGCCGCGGCGGCAGAATCGAGTGTGCCGCGGGGCCCCCCCTGCCCAGCAGAGCCTGCCCTCCCCTGTATCACCTCTCTTTCAGCTGCCTGCAGTCTCACGCGCCGGCTTTCAGAGCGCGAAGGGACTAGTTTCCCTTTCGCGGTTCTGTTAATCCCGCGGGGGCTGATGGGAACTTCCCATCAGTCCCCGCGGGCTTAACAGAGCAGCAAGGGAGAAACTCTCCCCTTGCGCTCTGAAAGTCGGCGCGTGAGACTGCAGGCAGCTGAAAGAGAGGTGATACAGGGGAGGACAGGCTCTGCTGGGCAGAGGGGGCCCCGCGGCACACTCGATTCTGCCGCGGCGGCCCCGGCAGCGGGAGAAGACAGCTTTTTTTTTTTTTTTAAATTTGACTTTAGGATCAGAATGTTTTTTGCGCGGGGCCCCCTGAAACATGGGGCCCTGTGCAAAAAACATTCTCGCTCAATGGACGGGCCGGCCCTGCACCTACTCATCCTGGCGGTAGCCTAGGAGCAGGTGAACATGCCTGTCTTACTCTCTACAATTACTGTCCAAGATGGCCGCCAAGGAAGGCTGCTGGGTAATGTAGTTTTTAGAGCAAGGAGTGTGACCACACGGTAAATAGGCAAAACAGAGAATTTTATTTCGGGGTTTCCCCTCCGCATTGAATTCAAAACCTCAACTGAAATTGGATAAACTCTCCAATAAGGCAAACAAGAATGTGAAAACAGGTTGAACACAAAAATACAGGATTTCCTTTTAAAACATCAGCTTTCCACTTCCCGTGAGGAACAAGCTTCTAAAGCTCAATCTGTTCTCCAGATTAGCTTCTTGTTATTCACTTTCAAACAGGATTTTTACTTTGTACAAGTGGGAAGACCAACACTTGTCATTCTTTTCAACAGCTTCCTTTCTCCAAGCCATGCACAGCACAAGTCCTTAAATGGCTTTCCTGATACAGTCTTTTACATAGGCAAAGAATCAGCAGCTATTCATGCTCTTGGCCAGACACAGAGAAAACTGCATTTCTTCTATATCTGAACCATTAGGATCCTCCAGCAAATCTATATCCATTTCATTTCCAGATTCACTGTGTCTATCTTGAATATCAGCTGACTGGTTATTCTCCTGCCTTATCAGCTCCTGCAATCTTAACAACAGCTGTTCCCTATGGTCTCCAGCCACAGGCTCTTGCAACGGAGTTTCTCTCCCTTTCAAGAAGTTAGCAAGCTCTGTTAGAGCGGAGGTTTGGCAGTCACTGGCATAAGTTCTAGGCTTAATAAAGGTTTGCTTTCCAGGGTTCAGGGGCACACAGCGTTTAGCACTGTCTCTTAATTCTTTAACAATGCCTTCAGCCTGGCTTTGGTTGGGAATTAAAGAAAAGACATTTTCATTACTTTCAGGGTTTAAATGCTGTCTTGAACTACTTCCCCACCTGGAAACACTCCTTTGTCCTGGAAACTGTTGTCTGCCCTGGGTCCCAGACACCCTCTGTTTCTCCTTTACTCTTGCATGTGAATCAGCCAGGTCTGTCTGCTATTGTGTTATGGATGTGTACAGAGCTGCATTGGCTGCCATGTAGGGTGTCTTTTCCCCAGCAGGACTGGGGTTGTGGTCCCCTCTACTGCCACCATTGTAGGGAGATATCCAAGGTGTTTCTGCAAAAACTACCTATCTCACACATTAACACTGCTTTGGGGCGGAGCCTGATGCCGAGCAGAGCGGACGTCTAGTGCGGTGGCTCTGAGGAGACCTTGCAAAAACCCGAACAAAAGTGCCGCTGAAATTTTATTACGTCCCCTGGAATTCTCCCTGGTACCTTCCTGATGGCGGGCCCCAAGCCGCAGCGATTGGATTTTGCCGGCGCTGTAAATAGCAGCGCTAAAAGGACTAAAACTGAGCCTATCTCTCCAGGAAAAACAATGGCGGCCACACGTGAAGGGCCGGATGCCCACCTCGAATTACTTACTGAGATCCGGGGGGTAAGAGAGCTTGTCAAAGCTAACGGGGCGGCGCTGAGCTCAGTGCATGAAGAACTCGCTGGGCTCAACACCAAGTTTGAGGGCATCTCTGTGAGGCAGGACAAGGCGGAGGCAGCACTTGCTAACCATGAGGCCCGTCTGGAAACGGTCACTAAGTTGGAAAGGCAACTCACAGTGCTGCAGCGGGAGGTGGAGGACAGTAATAATCGCGCACGTCGTAACAACGTGCGGGTGATAGGCCTACCGGAGGGGGCAGAGGGGAAAGATATGCGGGCCTTCCTATACAAGGCGATCCCCGAGATCCTGCACTGCACCTTTGACAAGGACTTTGAAATTGATCGCGCTCATCGCATCCCCTCCAACACGATGCCGCACAACTCTAAACCGCGACCCATCATTTTCCGCACCCTACGCTATCAGCAGGCAGCGCAGATTCTGGAGCTGGTGCGTACAAGGGCACCGGTGGAATTCGAGGGGCGCCGACTCTCCTTCTTTCCGGATTTAGCCAAGCACACTGTGAACAGGCGCAAAAGACTCCTGGAATACCGTCCTCGGCTCCAGCAGCTCCAGGCCCGGTTCGGCCTCCTCTACCCCGCGCGAATGCGGGTCACCTTGCATAATCACACTCGCACCTTTGAAGATCCAGAAGCGCTTGATCGGTTCCTGGAGGAGAAGGAAGCTATGCAGATGCGTTGAGCTGCGGATTGCTATTGTCCTGCCTAGGTCTATTGAACAACCTCATTGTATAGTAGGCTTTGCCTCCTGAACAACGCTGTGAGCTTAACAGCGTGTCCATATGCTTTTCCAGGCTGTGTTCTTTTCTAAGTTTGACGCTTTTGTCGCAAGAATTGCTGTTGGTATGGATGGGGGGATGGGGCCATATATGTATCGCTGTTTCTCCATCTTCTTATGATATATTATAATACTGTTTGTTCAACATAACCTGGTGTAGATTATCATATGTTTCTCTTTCCACACCTCTATATTCTATCTTTTCAGAGAGATTAAGATTGCCTGTGGAGTCCACTTGTCTGCGGCGCGGGCCCACCGAGGCTTATCTGGGTCTCCCGAGTCAGCCCTGCCGGCCTGAGCTCACCAGTGATTTTTCAGGGTTTAGCCTCTCCTCCAGGGTCCTATTATCTCACAATGTTTGTCAGGTTAACAGTACTCCGTTATTGCAGTATTGCCAAGACAGGTTGTCTCTTTATACCGATTGTCCCCTATGCAATGTCATGCCTTCCACTCAGGCCCAGTGGGGTCTCTTTCGTACCCAGTTTTAATGGCTCCGTGTAAAATCGTATCTCTCAATGTACAAGGTATCAACAGCCCGATCAAGAGGCGGAAAATTCTCGACTATGCACGCCGAGAACGGGCTGATATACTGCTACTTCAAGAGACGCATTTAAACTCGCTGGAGTCCTTGAAACTTGGTCAGCGACCCTATCAAGTTATAGCGTTTTCTCCGGCCATTAGGAAACATAATGGTGTTGCCATTCTCGCCAAAAAGTCCCTTAAGCTCACAGTGTTAAGCCACTGTTCAGATGCAGATGGTCGATGGACAAAAGCTGAAATGAAATTAGGCGGGATTGAGCTGGTCCTTATGTGTCTGTATGCCCCCTCCACGGACAATATAGATTTTTTTCTCGCAGTTGCGAAAGAGCTACAGGGGGATTGCGGGAAGGCGATTATAGTAGGTGGAGATTTTAACCAAACACTAGACCCCCTCATTGATCGCCAACCTCCCCGATCGATTAAGCGGTCTAAGGGGCAACTTTTTCTTGCCTCCATGATCCAAGAACTAGCTTTAGTGGACATCTGGCGCTTACAGCATCCACAGGAGTTGGAATTTACTTATTTTTCAGCGCCGCATGCGTCGCAATCTCGCATTGATTTTTTCCTAGTTTCCAAAGCTCTAGTCCCCAATATGGGCCCTGCTACCCTTCACTCAATTCACATCTCGGACCATGCTCCAATTTCGATGACCATGCAAGATGACTCCCTACGACGCCCGACTCTGGATTGGACTTTAGACAGATCTCTCTTAGATATTCCCGAATTCCACATAGAGCTAAAAGCTGCTTATCTCTGAATATTTTCAGTTCAACTCTTCACAGGCCACCTCCACCTGGGCTTGGTGGGAGGGTTTTAAGGCCACGGTCAGGGCGGTCATTACTAGCTTTAATATACGAATGAAAAAGCAAAGGAAACAGCGGCTGCAAGACCTTGAGCAGCAGATTAAAGCGGGGGAAAGGGTCCTGACACGGCGCACTGACCCCTGTATTTTAGTGAGGCTTCGGCGCTTAAGATTTCAATACAATACTCTTATGACTATGGCGGCCTCTCAGAGCGTGCGGCGGCTGCAAGGAAGTTATTACCGTGAGAGTAATAAAGCCGGTAAGCACTTAGCGACCACATTAAAGGGTAAGAGGGAGACCAAACGTGTTTGTGCCATTAAGAACTTGCAGGGATCAGACCTGGTTGTCCAAGACTCCCTGATAGCCGAGGCATTCCGGGATTATTATTCACACTTATATCGTTCGGAGTGGGAGTTTTCGCAGGAGGGCTTCGAGCAATTGGTTGCCACTCTTCAGCGACCTACTCTCTCTGAGGAACATCGAAAGGCACTAGATGCTCCCATAACAGCGGAGGAGATAAGGCGGGCAATAGCATCTATGGCCTCGGGCAAGGCTGCTGGGCCGGATGGGCTACCTGTTGAATTCTTTAAGAGCTTCGACGCAGTCCTTGCCTCCCCTCTGGAGCAGTATTTCCGACTCCTATCTGCCGAGGGACAGCAAACTGGCACTTTTGCGACGGCTAATTTAGTGGTGTTTGAGAAACCGGGTCGTGACCCTCAATTGGTCACCAATTATCGCCCCATCTCGCTGCTTAACGCTGATTATAAGATTTATGCCACTGTTTTATCTGCTCGGCTCTCTGGGATACTCCCGACCCTAATCCACCCTGATCAGTGCGGCTTCACTGAAGGCCGTTCGACTGCTGATAATGCGCGTCTCTTATGTCATGTCTTGTTGGGAGCCGACGAGATGGCGAAGCCGTTAATTGGCCTCTCACTAGATGCAGAGAAGGCCTTCGACCGATTAGAATGGCCTTTTCTTTTTGCGTCCCTTCGTTGGTTCGGCTTCGGCGATGTTTTTTTGAGAGCCTTGGAGGTGCTATATACTTCTCCTACCGCGCGGGTTTGTGTCAATGGGGTTGCTTCAGCCCCTCTCGCTTTGAGGCGGGGTACCCGCCAAGGATGCCCGCTATCCCCCATGCTTTTTAATCTTGCAATGGAGCCCTTAGCTCTTCTTATTCTCCAGACTCCGGTTATCCGGGGTGCTTTGGTCGCGGGGCAGGAAGTCAAACTCTCTGCTTACGCGGATGATCTTCTCCTCTTCGCCACGCCTGATTCAATTCCCAAGATTTTGGAGCAAATTGAGAATTATTCGCAATATTCAGGTTATAAAATTAACTGGTCCAAATCGGTCATGTTCCCGCTAAATAAATGGGTCTTTAAAGGCGATCTCTGTGATTATCCTTTTTTGTGGGAATCGGGCGCGGTGAAGTATCTAGGTGTCCGTTACCGTTACCCTTTCGAAGAAACGATGAAGTGTAATGCTGACACGATCCTTGCCCTGACTCGAGAGTTAACTACGCGGTGGTCTCCCCTCACGCTCTCTTGGTGGGGTCGGCTAGAAACTATTAAAATGATGATTGTCCCCAAAATCAATTACTTTCTGGAGATGCTTCCCTGCTATTTCCCCGCGCATATTTACCAGTGTCTGGAACGGATGCTTTTGCAGTTTTTGTGGAAAAATAGACGTCGAGGATCGCGAAGGGAAAACTAAAACTCTCCCGTGAGCAGGGTGGTATAAATTTCCCCAGTTTCAAAGATTATCATCACGCTTTCCTGCTCAAGCAAGGGTCTCGCTGGCTGTACTCTTCCACTTTTGAGAGGCCGGTTTGGGTTGCCCTGGAGGAAAAGCTATTGGCTCCTATCCCGCTGGAGTATGCCCCGGGGATGCAATTTCCTAGTACTTCCCCGATTCCTGTAGTTATCCTAGATACCCTCAAGGCTTTTCAATCTTTTATCAAACTGAGTGATCCCGCAGGCAGCTCTCACGCCCAACTCCCCATATGGAATAATCCTTTGTTTAAAATTCAGAAAAAGAGCTTTGCTTGGCGAACTTGGTATTCCCGGGGAGTGTGGAGAGTGTGTCAATTACAAGCTGTTAGCAAGTGGAAGACCTTTGAGGAGATTAGTCAGGAATTTGGTCTCCCCCTAACTTGCCAATTTCAGTGGATCCAGCTGCGACACTGTCTAGTAGGAGTGGGGCTAAAGCCGGGGCAAAACTCTGGCACCGAGGGTGCCCTTGATATCCTCTGTGCATTTAGCCAAGCGAAGGGAGTAGTATCTCAGATTTATAAGAGGCTGATGCGATCCCCGTCCCAATTGATGGAGAAAGTTCAAAAGAGATGGGAACGAGAGACTGGGAGGGGGCTCTCTGACCTCCAGTGGAGGAAGTTCTGGCGCAAGCAAATCAGAGTGACCAGATCCGCCTCCATGACCCAGACACTGTTTTACTTTGCTCATCAGTGCTTTTATACACCAGCTAAGCTGGCACTCTGGGGTGGCACTTGCAGCCCACTCTGTTGGACTTGCGGAGCCGAGGTTGGCACTCTAAGGCATATTGTATATGAGTGCAGGGGGGTGAAGACCTTCTGGGAATCCGTTTGGGAGCAAGTCCAATTTATTTTGCGATTCAGGGAGCCCCTCTCCTGGCAGGTAATAGGCCTACGGTCCGCAGCCGTTCTACCTTCATTACCTAAGGACGGTACTTTTCTGCTGGATTTCATGATCGGCATAGCGATCTGTCTGATTATCGGCCGCTGGAAAGATACCGCCCATATTACTGTCCATGAATGGTGGAATCGCGTCAGCCTTTATAGTCAATTTGAGCAGCCCTCTTGTAAGTCTAAGCAGATGCTTGGGAAGCATGCTCTCAAATGGCAACTCTTAAATGATTATATTGCATCAGCCAAATTAAGTAGATAACTTGGACTTGGTTTGGCAGACTCCTCCTTAAGGAATCTCGCTACTTTGAACCCTGGAGGGGAGCGCTGGGGAGGGATATGGGGAGGGGGGGGGGGCTGTCAGGGTTTTTTCATCTTTTGGATTGTTGTTAGTGATAGGTTTATCTGTATTTAGGATGTAGATGTATGTTTAGTGTGTACTGTTTTGTTTTCTAAAAACGAAAGTAAAGATTTCAAAAAAAAAAACCCACTGCTTTGGACCTCTGACATGGCCTCTTTCAACCATAGGAAGTTGCTGTGGACCTGGTGCTGGGTGCCTCACTGCACCCTCAGGGTGAGCACAGTACCCGCACAATGTGACGGTGTGTAGCTACTCTGTGCCAGTAAAACACACGGTCAGTAGCCCCTACCAGGCCGAGGTGCTGTGGGGGTGCAGATGGTCACTTCCCCCTACCAGGCCCAGGTGCTGTGGGGGTGCATTTCCCATCTTGTGTTTATCTGTGGACAGCTGATTTGCATGTGCAGTGCATCATGGGTATGGGTGGGCTAACCCTATCCTGGTGACCACAGCAAACTGTCTGTGTGGTGACATGCACTCCCTCTGCAGCCAGCCAGGGGCTTGCTTGCAGCAATAGGGCTGTAGCACAATGGTTACTTCACTGCCTGTGGAGCTAGACATCATGGGTTCAAACCCACAGTGGGGTTATTTGATGGGGCTGCCCAGAGCATTATCTCTTTTTAATGTACATTATTGCTGCCAGCAAAAACACCCTCATCGTACTGTACCCATAAGGTGCCTCAGAGGGTGCTTTATAGGGCGCCCTATAGGTTACCTTCTGGTTACCGTCCATATAAGGTGCACTATACGTTATCCTGTAGAGCAACTTATAGGGTGCCCTATAGGGGACATTTTAGGGTGCCATGGCGGACAGTGCACTTTATAATGTGCCCTATGGAGTGCCTTATAGGGTGCCTTATACGGCACCTTCAATTACGGCACGTGAGGACCTGTTTGCTGGCAGCAATTAATAAAATAAAAATAAAGTGCTGCAAGAAACAAAGCATACATTGCAAAGCTGATGCCTCAGCCAGCCTTACATATTAGGCACAATGGGGAGCAAACTCATGACCCCTGTATCATCAGTCAGTGCCTTAACCATTGTGCTCCACTGCTGCTCCTCCTTGCATGTCAGCGCACCTACTTATGCTTTTCATTCCTTAAACTGCACAGTACTGCCATCAAAAACAGTACTCTGACCTTGCGGTACCTCATACGGCACCCTATAAAACGCCCTATAAGCAACATTCTAGGGTGCCTTGGCGGACAGTGCACTTTAAAATGTGCCTTATGGGG
The DNA here is from genome assembly GCA_033557465.1 of Ichthyophis bannanicus. Lineage (NCBI taxonomy): Eukaryota > Metazoa > Chordata > Amphibia > Gymnophiona > Ichthyophiidae > Ichthyophis > Ichthyophis bannanicus. Next base: position 1,803,959,335 of record CM066032.1, read on the forward strand.
CGCCTTATGTTAACACGCTTTAAGAGTGTGTTTGCTAGTAGTGATAATTAAAATAAAAATAAAATGCCTCCTAAAGCAATCTTCCCCATAATATGTAATGCCTCAGCCAGCCTTGTTCATTGGCCATTGTGGGGGATTGAACCCCTGATCCCTGCACCATTGGTCAGTGTCTTAACCACTGTGCTGTGGTTTTGTTCCTGTACTTGTACATCAGCGCGCCGCCTTATGCCGCCCAATATTAAAATGCCTCCTAAAGTAACACCTCAGCCAGCTGTCTTCATTGGGCACTGTGGGGGATTGAACCCCTGATCCCTGCACCATTGGTAAGTGTCTTAACCATTGTGCTGTGGCTCAGCTCTTCTAGTTGCACATCAGCGCGCCACTTATGCCTCCAGCGCAGCTTTCTCATGCTCTAATGTGCGGGGCGCACATGGGCGCCGTGCACCTTAGCGCATATTTAAATCCCGGTTTTGCTTTTTCAGAAAGAAACGCCCACTCCTTATATGGCACCCGCACACTAGCGCGGCCCGCACATTACCGGGGTTTTAGTAAACATACCCCTATGATAGATTAGATTAGTTAAGATGAGGAGGGAATTAACAAAGCTTGAAGATGGTCAAGAATTTGGCAGCTGAGGTTTAATGCTAAAAAATGTAGGATCATGCATTTGGGCTACTAACATCCCAGGGAGTTATACAGTATAGGGGATGAAGTGCATTTGTCCACAAAAGAAAAGCGGGACCTGAGCATAATTGTTTCTGATGATCTCAAGGTAGCTAAACAGGTAGAAAGGGTGACAGCAAAACCCAGAAGGATGCTTAGGTGCATAGGGAGAGGAATGACCAGCAGGAAAAAGGAGGTGGTAGTGCCTCTGTATAAATCTTTGGTGAGATCTTATTTAGAGTATTGTGTGCAATTCTGGAGTATACACCTTCAAAAAGATATAAACAGAATGGAGTCGGTGCAGGGGGTGGCTACCAAAATGTCAATGGGCTTCGAATTAGGCATATAGGGACAGACTTAAAGATCTTAATATGTATACTTTAGAAGAGAGATGGGAGAGGGAAGATATGAGAGAGAAATTTAAATACCTCCGTAGATAGTTTTCCCTGGTTAGCCAAGTTGATGCTCCTGTTCTTTGTAATGACCTGACTCTTGTTTTTTGTCTGAAACTGTTAGTTCTATGTAAACCGCGCTGATCGCAAATAGTGCGGTATAGAAGAAATGTAAATAAATAAATAAATAAATAAACTGAAACAAAGCTCTGCAACAATGGGGCATAGGATGAAGGTGAAAGGGGATAGACTCAGGAGTAATATGCAGAAATATTTTTTTATGGAAAGAGTGGTAGATGCATAGAATAGTCACCCAGTGGAGATAGTAGAGAAAAAGAGTGTATCTGAATTCAAGAAAGCAGGAGACAAACACAGATCTCTAAAGGAAAAAAGAGACTGTAGAGCTTAGTGGTCCATATGGAAGGGCACAATGGATAGGCAGTATGGTCTTGATATGCCGACATGTTTCTATGTTTCTATAATTAAGCTTTGGAACTCATGTTGCTGGGTTTAAAAATAGTTTGGACAAGTTCCTGGAAGAAAGGTCCATAAACTGTTATTAAAGTAGACTTGGAGAAGGCCACTGCTTATACCTGGGGGTGGACAGCATGGAACTGGCTACTTTTTGCAATCCTGCTAGGTATCTGTGATCTGGATTGGCCACTGTTGGAAACAACATACAAGGCTTGATGGACCTTTGGTCTGACCCAATATAGCAATTCCTAAGAACTGCCATAGTGGGTCACATCAGACCAAGGTCCATCAAGCTCCCAGCCTTTGTGTCCCTAGCTCAGTCTGAGAGTTGAGGAAGTTAGTCATTACCTGAGAGGAAGGGAAGTGTGCTAGCCATCGTTCTAGGTGGGTCGCATAGCAGCCAGGCATCAAGCATGTCCTCTGCAGAGCACGCATGTTGGAGGGGGCATGAGGCCCAGCAGTGATCACCTCGTGGAATGTGTGCTGGAGGGCTGTGAGGTCCTTTTGAGATCTCTGGTGCTGCAAGAGAAAGAAGATCCCAACTCAATTAGTATAAGAAGGTCATGTTTCATGTTCCCAGAGCAGCAAAGATCATTCATAAAACATTACAGCTATCCTTGCATTAAGGATAAGGCAGATAAGGTTTTGTTTTTACAAACACAACTCCTGGGCATTCTTTCCAGACCACAGTTTGCAGGTGAGTGATTAAGAGATACTATAAAGCCAGCAATTGCTTAGCACAAACACAAAAGCTGAATTTCCTGCACTTCTCTTGGGGTACTTTCTCCAAGTGGGTTAGTTCTGAGCACACCATGCCAGTCATGAACCTCAATCCTAAGCCAGGGTATGTGGAGTATGATCTCAGTCTCTCAAATTTACTGATAACACTCACTGTAGTACTTGCATCGTGCCAAAGCAAGCCTCCTGCTGGATTTCGTAAGATGTAGTAGTTTGTCAAGATGTGCTTGGAAATTCTTCTTAATCAAGTCTGTGGCTCGATTACGATGAGAAATATTTCTGTATCTTTCTGCCACATTTTCTTGGTTTCTGCATTTCTTGGTACTTCAGGACCTTCTGCCTGTCCACACGATTCACAAAATAATCACTCAGAACCGACACCTCTATTATCAATGCTGTTCTGGTGCTTTCTCCTTTACCTCTGTATCGGGTTTTCTCGTATCCAGTTTCTTATCTATCAGAATGGGAATGTCCCAAGATAACTTCTTCATTCTGCTCTTCCTGGGTAGAGACTCCTTGGATGTTACTGTGAGCAGCAGCAGCACCATCTAGTTCCTACTAGATTACTACAATGAAAGTTAGAGAAAAGTCTAACATTTTACAGAAGAGGGGATGTTCTTGTTGCCAATCTCTTCATGCTGGGAGGGAAAATCCAACTTCATATATAAACCACTCAGAAAGACAGCAGCCAGCCACTGCACCATGAGAAGGCGTAAGGTGTCTTCACTTTGGGCAGGTGTCATTGGCACATAGCTCCTCATATCATCCAGAATGACCCACAGGCTCAGAATAGCAGCATACTAATACTACTACTACAACTGAGCATTTGGATAGCGCTAGAAGACGTATGCAGCGCTGCACAGACACATGTAAGAGACGGTCCCTGCTCACCAGAGCTTAAAATCTAGTCAAGACAGAAAAAGCAGTAGCTGTAGACATGGGATACATCTACGAGGAATGGAAAGGAAACACAAAGGAGATCAGGTGAGTCAAGATCCAAAAGCGGCAGCGAAGAGGTGAGTTTTCAGCCTAGATTTGAAAAGGATCAGAGAAGGCACCTGACGTACAGGCTCAGGTACTTAGATCCAGGCATAAGGAGCAGCAAGGTGAAAGGAGTGAAGTCTGGAGTTAGCAATAGAAGACAAGGGCACAGATAGAAGCGATTTGCCAGAAGAGCGAAGTTCCCGAGGGGTGTAGGAAGAGATAAGAGAGAAAAGGCAGAGAGGAGTTGAAGAGTGAATGCACTTATAAGTCAGCAGGAGAGATTTGAATTGGATGCAGAAATGGATAGGGAGCCTATGAAGTGACTTGAGAAGAGGTGTAATATGAGCATCATGAGGCTGGTGGAAGATTAGCCGCACCACAGAGTGTTGAACAGATTGAAGGAGAGAGAGATGCCTCAGAGGAAGACCAGCAAGGAGTAGGTTACCATAGTCAAAATGGGAGGTGACTAAGGAGTGGATCAGTGTCTTAGTAGTGTGCTCAGAAAGGAATGGCCATATTTTGTTGATGTTATACAGAAAGAAATGCAAGTTTTAGCTATCAGATGGATATGTGTGGAGAAGGAGAGAGAGGAGTCAAAGACAACCCCAAGGTTGCGAGCCAAGGAACAGGGAGGAGTAGAGAGTTATCCACAGAGATTGAGAAAGGAGGAAGGGGAGAAGGGGTTTTAGGGGGGAAAAATAAGAAGCTCAATTTTTGCCATGCTCAATTTCAACTGGCAGTGAGACATCCAAGCAGAAATGTCAGAAAGGCAGGCAGAGATCCGGGCCTAGATTGCCGGAGAGTTTTCAGGTGTAGAGAGGTAGATCTGGGAGTTATCAGTGTAAAGATGGTACTGTAAGCCATGGGAAGAGATGAGTGCATCAGGGGATTGGGTATAGAGAGAAAAGGTATGGACCCAAGACAGATCCTTGGGGCACACCAACTGAGAGCAGGAAAGCAGTAGAGGAGGATCCACCAGAACAAACACTGAAAGAGTGATGGGCGAGATAGGAGGAGAACCAGGATAGTGTAGAGCCCTTAAAACCAAGCGAGGACAAGGTATTGAGGAGGAGATTGTGGTCAACAGTGTCAAAAGCAGCAGAAAGGTCAAGAAGGATGAGGACTGAGTAAAGGCCCTTTGGATTTTGCCAGGAACAAGTCGCTGGAGACTTTGGCAAGAGCCGTTTCAGTAGAATGTAAAGGACGAAAGCCAGATTGTAAAGGATCCAGGATGGCTTGAGAGGAGATAAAGTGAAGGCAACAGAGTGGAGTGGAGGAGTGGCCTAGTGGTTGGAGCAACGTACTTCAGGCCAGAAGGTCAGGGGTTCAAATCCCACTAGAGGACAGCAACCTTGGGCTGGAAGGACTGGGGTTTCTAGTCCCACAGGTGCTCCTTGTGGTCTTGGGCAAGCCACTTAACCCTCCATAGCCCATGTTCCCTGTAAAATAGTTATCTCCAAGTTATAATGCCCTGTTTAATGTAATTTCAGTTTGTTCAATGTAAACTGCACTGATGCAGAATAGCATGGTATATAAGAGAATATAAATAAATAAAATAAAACAGCAGTGAACCAGACATTCAAGTAGTTTAGAAACAAAGGGGGGGGAGGGAGATGCGTCAATAAAAGGACAGGTAGGATATAGTGAGGGTTTCTTGAGGAAAGGGTGTGGGTTTCTTGAGGAGAGGATGAGGATTTCTTGAGTGGAGGGTTGATGTCTGTGAAAAATCTGCCAGTGCTCCACTGTCTCAGAAAGAGCATACCATCTTTATGCTAACAACTCTCAGATCAACTTCTCTGCGCCTGAACTCTCTCCAGGAATCCAGGCCCAGATCTCTGCCTGTTTATCAGACATTGCTGCCTGGATGTCTCACCACCATCTGAAATTGAACTTGGCCAAAATTGAGCTCCTTATCTTTCACCCTAATCCCACCTCCCACCTTCCCCCCTTCTCTTTTCCTGTGGATAACACCACACTCCTTCCCGTTTCCTCAGCTCACAACCTTGGGGGTCATCTTTGATTCTACTCTTTCTTTCTCTGCACACATCCAACAGATAGCTAAAACCTATTGCCTCTTTCTCTAAAACATCAGCAAAGTTTGTCCCTTCCTTTCTAAACACACTACTATGACCCTTATCCACTCAATGGTCATCTCTAGTCTTGACTACTGCAACCTGCTCCTTGCTCGTCTCCCTCTGAATAATCTCTCTCCCTGTCAGTCTGTTTCAAACTCAACTGCACAGTTTGTCTTCTGTCAGTGTCACTATGCTCATGTACGCCCTCTTCTCAAGTCACTACACTGAGTCCCTTTCTGTTTCCTCATCCAGTTCAAACTTCCCCTACTGACCTACAAGTGAATTCACTCTGCAGCGCCTTACTACCTTTCCTCTTTTATCTCACTCTACACCCCTCCTCGGGAACTCCACTCTTCTGCAGATCCTTTTATCTGTGCCCTTCTCTGCCACTGTCAACTCCAGACTTCATTCATTCCATCTTGCTGCTCCATATGCCTGGAAAAAGCTACTTAATGTTTATGTTTATGTTTATTTCATTTGCTTAACCGCTCTTCAGTGAAAGTCAGAGCGGTGTACAATATAAAATCACAGAGTAGGGCACTAGGCCAGAAATAATGAAAGGAATTTACAATTCTTAAATAGGAAAGAGAGAAGGCTAGTAAAGAGCAGTGGAATATAGGAGAGGAGGTTAGGGTCAGGGGGTGGGGAGGTTGAAGGCCAGGGAGAAGAGAAAGGTCTTTAGGTCATGTCTAAAGGTACAGTGATGGGGTTCGAGGTGGAGAGAGGTGGGAATAGAGTTCCAAAGGGCAGGGCCTGTGTAGAAAAAGGCGGAGGAACGGGTGGATTGGAGGTGGGCAAGGGAGGGAGGGGGAAGGCTAAGACGATTGAGGTGAAAGGACCGAGGGTGTGTCGAGGGGTATGGAAGTGGATGAGGTCTGCCAAATATTGTGGAGTGGAGGTGTGGAGTGCTTTGTGGACGAGGGTAAGTAGTTTGAATTGGATACGATAAGAGATGGGAAGCCAATGAAGCTGAAGAAGAAGGGGGGTGATGTGATCTCTAGGGGAGGAGTGAGTGATAAGCCGGGCGGCAGTGTTTTGAATTCTCTGAAGCCGGGTTAATTGAGACAGGGGTAGACCAGAGAAAACAGAGTTAGAAAAGTCGACGCGGGACATGACAAGTGATAGAAGTAAGGTTGTGAGAGCGGAGGGAGAAAGGAAAGGGCGGATTGCACGAATTTGTCAAAGAAAAAAGAAGGAGGTCTTGGTGATGTGAGACACATGAGCGTGGAAGGAAAGGTCAGAGTCAAAGAGAACACCGAGATAGCGGAAAGTGGAGACCAGAGATATGGGGGTGCCAGAGAAAGAGGGGGCTAATGAGGGGGATGGGCGACCGTGCAGAAACCAAATTGCAGTGGTTTTTGTGAGGTTGAGGTGAAGACAGTTCAAGGTCAACCAGTCAGTGACGGCAGTTAGACAGGAGTTAAGTGGAGTGAGATCAGGGCATAAAGGGGAGGTATGATGGAGAAGAACGATATCATCTGCGTAGTAGAAAGCCGATATCCCAAATTGTTGTATCACCAAGGTGAGGGGAGCTAAGAAGAGATTGAAGAGGAGAGGGGCCAGGACAGAACCTTGGGGAACTCCACAGGAGAGGGGAAAAGGGTCTGAAGGAGAAGTGGAGGGAGAGGAGGAGAGGACTGCACCGGACCGGGAGGAGAGAAAAGAGTGGAACCATCGATAAACTGTGCTACAAAGGCCGGCTTCGTGTAGACGAAGCAGAAGGAGAGAGTGGTCCACCAAGGCGAAGGCGGCGGAAAGAACAAGAGCTACCGCCACCGAGATATCACCACGGTCGTGTGCAACATGCAGGGAATTAGTGAAGGCTAGGAAGACAGTTTCAACACTGTGACCGTGACGGAAACCTGACTGACGGGGGTGAAGGAAGTTGATAGAGTCAAGATGGTGGGAGAGCTGTGCGAAGACAACCTTTTCAAGGAGTTTGGAGAGAAAAGGGAGGTTAGAGACTGGACGGTAGTTGGCAGGATCCAGAGGGTCAAGTGAGGGCTTTTTAAGGATTGGGCGGATGAGTGCATGTTTCCAGGAGTGAGGGAACGTTCCTGTGGAAAGACTGGAGTTTAGCATTGAAAGGAGAAAGGGGAGGAGTGAAAGGGAGGGAGTGAGTAGCCAAGAGAAGGGGATGGGGTCAAGAGGACAGAATGTTTTGTTGGAGGTAGAGATAAGATGATGGAGCTCACTCGTGGTGGTTGGGGTAAAAGAAGACCATGTGTGCGAGAGTTGGGACACAGGAGAGGAAGAGGCAACTGGGAGGGGAGAGGGAATAGGAGGGGGACAAGCAGGCAGGGATGCCCTCAGGGCGGAAATTTTGGAGCTGAAGGATGAGGCTAGAAGTGAGGGAGCAGGGGTAGGATGGGCAGGCATGGTGGAGGTGCATCAGGCTCCTTCTCTAGCCCTATTCAAATCCAGGCTAAAAACCCACCTCTTTGAGGCTGCTTTCGGATCCTGATACTCCTCACTCTCTTGTCCACTACTTATGTGTATCTTACCATACTCTAGTCCCTGGTTCTGCTCTATGTTTTAGTCTTGATTAGATTGTAAGCTCTGATGAGCAGGAACTGTGTCTAACATCTATCTGTACAGTGCTGCGTATGACTTGTAGCACTATACAAACGATTAGTAGTAGTCTGCCTGTGTAAAACAGAAGGAAAAAGCACAGCCTATCAGGGTAAATGAGAAATTGTTCCAAGAACTATACCAGCAACTCAGTGTTCCAGTCCATCAGGCAGTTTTGGGGACCTACATTTACAGAAGCCACCAGCTGTCAGGAAAAGAGAAACCCAAGCACTCATCATATACCAGAGAAACCAGATACAGGAATGGATCCAGCACAATCTCGAGACATATGTCTGCATCAACATCAGCTTCAGGTACACTGGGAAAAGTACCAGAAACAGGAGAGAGAGATTCCTATTCGGGGAAACCAGATTAAGTAACAAAGGTGCGGGAGTGGTGAAGAGTGGAGTAACTGTTCAGGTTAAGATAAAGAGTAATTGAAGAGAGTGGGTAACATGCCTAACTGAGAGGAGAAAAGGAGTAATCTACCTGTAAACAATTTTGGCTCTCACTTGGTTTGCAGCTTGTCGTGCTGTGAAGGCTTGTGTGCATCAGTGATGCTGAGAGCGAAACTATCGGTAGTTTAACTACTGGCAGGGTCTCCCAAGATGGACAGGTCTCAGCTGAGGTGCCAGACCAAGACAAACCACCCATCTGGGCAGCAGCAGAATGGGATAGTGTTGACGGCGGAGGATCACATTTCTGTGACAACAGCAACAACACCAAACTTAAACTGCGCAGAAGAAAGGCACGGCAATCTACTTCTGTATCTTGCTATGAAAACCCAATGGATAGTTACAACAAAACAAATTGTGCTATGGTGATGGAAGATGAGACCCCCAGGTCGGAAGGCACTCAACTAGCTACTGGGGAAGAGCTGAAGACCTTTCAGAGTAAAGGCAGAATTTATGATGTGGTTGGATCAAAGCCCTCGCGAACTCTGACTGCTGATGTAGCTGTGCATGAAATGAGAGTCAGAAGCTGTAAAGATGTCTTACACATTGGAACATGGAACGTACGAAGCATGAACCAAGGGAAGTTGGAGGTGGTCAAGAATGAAATGGAACGTGTACAACTTGATTTGTTGGGTGTCAGTGAACTGAAATGGACTGGCATCGGGCACTTTGCATCAGATGATCACATGGTCTACTATACTGGAAATGAAAGACAAAGAAGAAATGGTGTTGCATTTATAATAAAAAAAGAAACTTGCAAGCACTGTAATGAAATACAATGCAGTCAGTGAAAGCTTAATCTCTATTCGTCTACGAGGAATGCCTATCAACACAACTATAATTCAAGTATATGCCCCAACAACAGATGCAGAAGAGAATGAAATTGAAGAGTTCTATGAACAAATACAAGTTGAAATTGACAGAACATGCAAACAGGATATCCTGATAGCCATGCGTGACTGGAACGCAAAAGTTGGCAACAAAGAAGAAGGCAAAGTAGTTGGAAAATATGGACTTGGCAACAGAAATGAAGCAGGAGAAAGACTGATAGAATTCTGCAAGACCAACGATCTATTCATCTCAAACACCTTCTTCCAGCAACACAAGCGGTGACTGTACACATGGACTTCACCCAATGGATTGTATAAAAATCTAATTGACTACATCTGTGGAAGTCAACGATGGAAAAGCTCTGTAACATCAACAAAGACAAAACCTGGAGCTGACTGTGGTACAGATCATCAACTACTAGTATGCAAACTCAAGCTAAAGTTGAAAAAGAACAAACCACTCATGAATGCAACAAAATATGACCTTGAGAATATACCACTGGAATATAAAGACTGTCTGAAAAATTGATTTCCTGCTTTAGATACAAATGACAGAGCTCTGGAAGAGTTATGGAATGACATCATGTATACACATCTATATATATATATATCTGTAAATAGTTTATTCTGTTATGTTCTGTTCACATTGTTAGAATTATATTATGACGTTCCTTGTAAATTTATATTCGGTTAATTATACTAACATTGACGTTCCTTGTAAAACAACTTGCGTTGACAAGTGTTAAGTTTTGTTCTCTGTAAACCGCAACTGATCTGTGGAAGATGCGGTATATAAATGTGTATAAAATAAATAAATAAATAAATAAATCAAGAGGTTTGTGTTGGAAGAAAGCGAGAAATCTCTACAAAAGGTGAAAAAGAAAAAACGGCCAAAATGGATGACGGAAGAAACTCTGAAAATTGCCCAGAAACGCAGAGAAGCTAAAGCCAGAGGAGAATGAAAGACAATCGCAGAACTCAACAGAGATTTCCAACGTGCAGCAAGACAGGACAAGGAAAAGTACTACAATGACGCATGCAAGGAAAGAGAAGCAGAACCTATTAGAGGAAGAACAAGATTGGCTTTAAAGTTGGAGTTAAAGAAAAAGTTCCAGCCTCGAATTGGAATGTTTATTTATTTATTTAAACTGATTTCTATCCCGCCTTATCCTTTAATCAAGGTGGCCTGCACAGCAAACAATCGACAGACAATGTGTTAAGTGTGGGCATGCAGTGGGCGGTGCGTGTGTGTAGTTGTCGTGTGTCATTGATTCTTGTGTTGTATAGATACAAGCTATTAGGTCTACTTCATTGAACGTATTGCTAAACTTTCTGCTAAATCGTTCAACTTGAAAATATGTTGCAAGCTAGAATATTGCTTCAGCACACTTCTAACGGGTCTTCAAACCATTTCCATTTCTGATTTCTTTAAACTTTCTTTTCTATTCTTTTACTATATATATAAAATTTACTTTATTGAAAAATCTTCTTCTTTTAAAAAAACTCTCAGTATCATCAACCCCAGTGCTTAAAACATCAGTATGTTATAAGAATCATAACTTTATTAGAGGACGTTCTTTTAAAATCTTCACCCCTGTATTCATTTTTGTCAAGCAGATCTCGACGCTCTCATAGGGCGCCTTCACGGCGTTTCAATAGCTAATCTTTCTTCAGGAGATCTTTACCTTAAAAACAGAAACAAATTATTTAAACCAAACCACCTCTACCTATTGTGTTCCCATCCTTATCCTAAAACGCTTAACTATATTCACCAAATCTAACTTACTTTCGCAACGGATGCTGCCCACGTCCCAGCGTTACTCATTCTTGAAAAGACGCCGCGCATGCGTGCAGACTATAGCTTCCCTTATTTAAAGCCCTCTGATATTATCCTATTCAATTGGATACTCATTTCTTATGGAAATGACATAGAGAACCTATCTTCCCTATTAACAGAACAGAATGAATGTGAAGCCTGTGGGCAGTTAATCTAAAGACTCGTATCTACAGAACGTCTACTCCATCTTGCTCGATATTATTTAAACCGTGTGCAGAGTTCAAAAAGACCCTTCAATTCTAATGAATATTAGCAAAGTGTTAATGAGATGAAAACCTCTTATTACTAAGGCCAACCAGGAAGTATTATTGTGATATCAGTACTAACCCTCTTGGCAGTTCCCAATTATGTTTTCAACTATCGTGTTCCTATCAATTGTTATCAGATGTTAAACCAGGAATCGGTTACTTCGTGTCAGTCTATTTTAAACATACAGTTACCAATCGATAGTAAAATTCAAGCCCTCCGGGCTTGCTTCATGTCAGACTATTTTAAACACACAATTGCCAGTCAATAGTAAGATTCAAGCCCTCCGGGCTAACAGTGTTGATCTTATATATCCACTGTTGTTCTTTAAACAAAAGAGTCTCGTCTATTGTGCGTAGCCGCTTCTTTAAGTTTCTCAGGAACTCGGGCACCTCTACTTCCCTGGGATCGGGTTCCACCCACTGTTCTCTCAAAATATCGAGAATGCCGCGGGGAGACCTCCCGTATAGTAGCTCATAGGTTGCTGTTCCTAATGAGGCCTGTTTTCTCTCTTGGCACGCATAGAGAACAAAGGGAAGCATTGTATCCCAGTTGTCCATTTCCCCCTCCAAACTCCTACGTAACATCCTTTTAAGAGTCTGGTTTTGTCTCTCGACTAAACCGTTCGTCTGGGGATGATATGCTGCCGTCTTAATGTGGTGAATACCAAAGGCATCCCACACTTGTCCTAAGTATTTTGACAAGAAGTTGCTCCCCCTGTCGGTGAGAACTTCCTTAGGGAAATCCACTTCACAAAACAACTTAATAAGTTTGTTTGCTATTATTCTGGCAGATATGGTGCGTAGTGGCATGGCCCACGGGAACCTTGTAGCGTGGTCTACCACCACTAAGATATAGTGGAAACCTCGAGGGGTTTTAATCAGAGGTCCGACAATGTCTACACCTATCCTCTGGATGGGATCCTTAATCACTGGTGATGGTATCATGGGGACATCCCTGGGATGGGCCGCTGAAACTCTTTGGCATGAGGGGCAAGCCTCACAGAACTTTGCCGTCTCTTTGAAGACACCCGGCCAATAGAATCTGGATAAGATTTGATCGAGGGTTCCCTGAATGCCTTTATGCCCCCCAACGGGATGGTCGTGTGCCAACCGTAACACTATATTTTTAAAGGTCGTTGGCACAACCAACTGCTTTCTACTATCTCCTGTGAAAGGATCTTTACTCTCCCTATAGAGTATTCCTGCAGTCAAGATAAATCTAGGTAAGGTATCCCTAGTAGTCTGAGCCCATTTGAATGCCTGTGTGAGAGCGGGGTCCGCTTGCTGCTCATTTGGGAACGTGGGAAACTTATTCATTAGCTCCTCTGGTACCCATGGTAGCTCTTGCCCTGCCTGTACTTCAGACTTATTCTTAGAGCGAGACTGTTTCTCCTTACGCTTCTCAGATTTAGGCTTCCTGACTTTAGTGTCTGGAGTATCTATCAATGCATCATCAGAGGGGAGAACTTCTCCGAGATCCTCTGAGGTATCTTCTTTATTTTCTAAGGCTGAGGACTGGGCTCTTGTGGAGACCATTGCACCTTTCACCTGCAACTCTCTTTCCAACTCCCTAAAGAACTGCGGCCAATCCCTGCCTAGAATTACTGCGTGGGGAAGTCCTGGGACAACTGCTAAGGGGACAGTCTTTGGTGTACCTAACCCTGCTATGCGTAACTTGTATACTGGGTAGGTAGAAGTTCCTCCATGGACGCACCTTATTTTAACTGAACTCACAGGCTGAATTACTTCCTTGCCCTGCATGGCCTCTATTCTCTGCCAAAACTCTTCAGAGAGCATGCTTAACTCCCCCCTGAATCCAACAGAGCTTGAGTGGTAATTCCCTGTACTTCAATAGCCAGAAGAAATCCGGGTCTATCTTCCATAGGACTACCCGCTATCAAGGCAGTTTTTTTTTTTTTTTTTTGAAATGTTTATTTAAGTTTATAAAGGACATCAAACACAGAAGAAAAAAAAAAAAAAAGGAAAAGCCACAAACAGTGCAGGATAACAATTCGGAGTAATTAGATACATAACAAACTAATCAAACAATCAAAACAGAAAATCAAAACCTACATACACAAACAAAGTCTCAAACCCCTCCCCCCCCCCCCCCCGGTTCTCTAAGGATCAATGGGGGACATCAATTACTAAGTACACTATAATGGAGGTTATCCCAGATATTACCTAAAAGAAAATATGATTAGACCACAAGGCCTAGTAGCAGAGCACTTCGCTCTCTCAGGAAACGCGGAGGAGCGAGCACAATATTGATCAAGAAGCGCCCATCTGTCTACGCTAAGCGTCGGTGTACTCGGGTAGTGCAGCTGGCTGTACAGTTTTTCAAGCTTGGCATATAAACAAACAAGATTCCACCAGCAATCAAAATGTAAAGAGCGAAATTGCTTCCAATGAGAAAGAATAAGTTTAAGTGCAATGGCTAACAGGAAATTGAGCAAAAATGCCTGCTCCTTAGAGATATTCAAAGAAGGCTCCACAGCACGTAGCAACACCATAACACTTGAAAAAGGATATAAAAATCCTAAAATGCTCTGTACCCGAGCCCACACCTTTTGCCAAAAATCTTGGAGCAGGGGGCAATCGAAAAACATGTGTCTGTAGGTGCCTAACTCGAGTTGACAGGACCAGCATCTGCCGTCCGACAACTTGTCCCATTTGGATACTTTGACAGGGGTGATGAAGGCTCTATGCAAAAAGAAAAACATGGATTGAGTGAGTGCCGCTGAACGTGACACTCTTGTGACTGGGCCCCACAAGGACTTCCAACTGACTGGAGAAATCACACCACCCATGTCCGCCTCCCATGTTTTAGTGAGTCCCCGGTTGGATATTAGGAAACACTCTCTGATCGATCTATACAGATAGGACATAGCCCCCCGCCGGCCTAGGGCTTCCTGAATAATATGGTAAGGAAACCCAGCAGGGTCCAGTTCCCTCCTCGTCACTCCCTTAGCGTCTAAACAATGTTTAAGCTGAATCCACTGGAAGTGACAAGAGAGGGGAAGATCAAACTCTCTCTGTAAGGCTGAGAAATCTTTCCAGCCCTGATCAGTATATAATTGCCCTAAGACCCATATTCCACGACACATCCACTTATGCCAGGCAAACACGCGGTTGCGGATCTTAAACGATGGATTCCACCACAAAGGCGTTTGCCTAGAAAAGGGAATTGGAGGGCTCTGAAGGCGAATCAGCTGCAAAAAGGCCACCTGAGTGGCCAGAATAACCCCCCCAGTCACAGCGTCGCCTGGGAATTGCATGCCCAACAGGTGCCGCAAGGGCCAGGGAGCCACCAGCTGTTCCTCTACCGCTAACCAACTCGGTCTGTGCTCATGATCCTCAGGAGCTGACCACATGGCCCCTTGTTTTAGCAAAAGGGCTTGATGATACCTTTGAAAATCAGGGAATAAAACGCCTCCTTCCTCTTTAGACGCCTTAAGCTTCTGGGTGGCTATTCTCGGGCGTTTCCCGCTCCAAAGAAAGGCCAACAATGAGCGCTCCAAATCTTCATAGGCATTACGGGGAAAAACAAAGGGGAGCATGCCCAACACATAATTTATTTTCGGGGTGAGTACCATTTTTATGGTCTCCAGTCGGCCCCACCATGAGAGATGAAGGGGAGACCAGGAGAGAGACCGTTTACGAATCAGCAAAAGGAGATCTGACAAATTGGAAGTAATGGTATCTTCCCGAGAGGCACAATATTGGATGCCTAAGTACGTGATTTTGTCGGCTGCCCACTTAAAGGGAAACTCCGCCATCAGGCTAGAATGAGAAGTCTTATTCAGCGGAAATGCAACCGATTTAGACCAATTGATCTTATACCCAGAGATCGCAGAGTAACTCTCTATTAACGCTAAAATTGCGGGGACCTCTGCCGGCTGAGTGAAGAGCAGTAAGTCATCCGCGTAAGCGGAGAGCTTTATCTGTAGATCTCCCAAACGGAAGCCAGCAATCTCCTTATGCTGCCTGAGAGCAATAGCTAACGGTTCCAATGCTAGGTTAAACAAAAGGGGAGAAAGAGGGCACCCCTGCCTAGTTCCTCTATGGAGTGAAAAAGAATTAGAAAGAATGCCATTGGCGGAAATACGAGCACTAGCCTCCATATATAAGACTTTGACCATCCGGATAAAATCGGGCCCCAGTTTGAACCAGTGTAGCACCTGAAAAAGAAAGGCCCACTCCAATCTGTCAAACGCTTTCTCAGCGTCGAGTGACAGACCGACATAAGGCAGAGAGCTAACGTAAGCCCTCTCGAACAGATTGCATAATAGCCGCGCATTATCCGTAGTAGATCTCCCAGGAACAAAGCCACATTGGTCCGGATGAATAAGATCCCCAATTACTTTAGTAAGCCTCTGCGCCAAAACACTAGCATAAAGCTTATAATCTGAATTCAGCAGAGAAATCGGCCGATAGTTCGTCACTAACTGGGGGTCCTTTCCGGGCTTTTCCAGGACTACAATAGTGGCCTCCGAGAACTTCCCAGTAGTGCCTTGCACCCCACTTAACTCTGTGAAATATATCAGAAGATATGGGAGTAATTCCTCGCAGAATACCTGATAGAATTCAGCCGGAATCCCATCCGGACCAGTGGCCTTGCCCCTGGGCATTCCTCTGATAACAGAGCGCAATTCTTTACTAGAAAATGCGGCGCCAAGATCCCTCGCCTGTCGGGAAGATGCTGAAGGGTGAGCTAACTCTCCCATAAAAGCAGAAAAAGCGTTGGCATCCGGGTTTATATCGGAGGAGTATAGCCTTCCGTAAAATTTAGAGAATTCATCCAATATGCGTTCACACGTCGTTTGTGGCACTGCGTTTTCATCCAGCAAAGAGGCAATTCTTTTCTTCTCATGTTGCCCTCTTAAAGCAGTAGCAAGAGCTTTACTTGCCCTATTTCGCTCGACATGAAATCTAGCCGATTGCTGTAATAAAACTTGCTCCACCTCTGAAGACACTACCTCGTTATACTGATATCGTAGTCTTTGAAGCCTAAGTAAAATGTTAGGGTTAGGGCATGCCACCCACAATCTCTCCCCTGCCTTAATCTGGGTTTCTAGAGCCGTTAAGTGGGCCTTTTTCTTTTTACGCTCTCGAATGGCATAACTAGTAATGACCGATCGAAGAGTGGCCTTAAACGCCTCCCACCAGGCCCAGATCGTGGTGTCACCCACCTTGTTAGTGTCAAAGTAAGCTCTGATAGCCTCACGGATTTCGGACTGAAAAGAAGGGACAGCTAACCAAGCTCTATTAAACGCCCAAGGCGAGACAGGGCGGTCTAAACCTTGTAACTCAAATTGGAGCGTAACCGCAGCATGATCAGATATACAAATGCTTTCTATGCCGGCCGAGCAACCCCAGGAGACCAAGGACTTTGTCACCAAAAAAAAATCAATACGCGAAGAAGACTTATGGCAGGGAGAAAAATATGTGAAATCCCTGCCCGTAGGATGTAGCATCCGCCAGACATCCACCAAACCTGAAGACTCACAAAGAGCCTGAAAGGCTAATAATTGCTTAGAAGGTTTGTCCACCCTCCCCGGAGAGCGATCCACAAGGGAGTCAGAAACCAGGTTGAAGTCCCCTCCCACAATAATGGGGGCCGTTTCCCTCTGTAATCTACCCGAGAGAGCGCGAAAAAAGAGAAGGTCATCGGAGTTAGGGCCATAAATGTTAAAGATAGAAAGGTTCTGATTCCCAACCTGTATGAGAGAGTGTGCCCATCTGCCCCCTTCATCATGAGATGAGCTAAGGACCTGGGCCCCCAACGTTTTCCTGATTAATGTAACCACCCCATTTTTTTTATGGCTTGCAGGAGCGGAGCCTATTACACTAAATTTCTTGTTATTTAATTTAGACACTTCTGCAGGCGTGAGATGGGTTTCCTGTAAAAGGAAGAGGTCAGCCTTTTGCCTCCCACAATACGACAAAATTTTCTGTCGTTTGGCTGGAGACCGGAGACCCTTAACATTCAGGGACAACAATTGTAACTTATTAGCCATTGCACCTTACATGAAACAGTAAAGTACCCCCCAGCATATACATAAACTCTAAAATATATATGTCCAGAACCCATTCCTCCCACTGATCCCAGAGAACCACCTTATGTTTCCCCCACCCATACCCCAACAATAGGTAAGTCAGCATGACTAAATTAAAATATGGCTGACTCGACACCCACCACCATGGCAAAAAAAAATTAAGCAGCACATGAAATCTATTAACCTTAACATCACTAGTGTTACAGCACACAACGGCCAATAGGCCGGGTATCCCACAAGAAGTGGTCGAAGACACAGCTGGGTATTATTAACTAATACCGGGGGACTAAACCCAGATTGCATTACTGGGGCAAGGTTATACAGCTAGAGCAGGCCTGTAAAAGGTCCGAGGAGCTCCCAGCGGCCAGCTCTCCTCACCGCTCCCCCGAATGCTCCGAGACAATTCAAGAATCACTCGCATCTAATTTTGATGCATCATGAGGGCTTCCTGGTCTTCAATATAGCGTTTGAGAGACAGCGGATCCTCAAAAGTCTTGGTTGAATTATGCAATGTGACTTTGAACCGCGCCGGGTTCATTAAGCTGTACCGAGCTTGTAGGTGCTGTAGACGGGGGCGGAGCGCAAGGAAAGCCTTCCTTTTCTCCACCGTAGGCCTGCTGAAATCAGGGAAAAAGAATATTTTCTGCCCTTCAGTTAGCTGAAGATGTTTCCCTTTTGCCGCCGCCAAAATCTGAATTGCATGTTGATGGCGTAGGAGACAAAATATCAGCGGGCGCGGCCTGTTACTTTGCACCGAGGTGTTAGATGGTATGCGGTGTGCACGCTCAATCTCCAGAGGCCGAGCAAGGTTCAGATGGAGAAACTCCGGCAGCCACGCTTCCAAATAACGAATGGGGTCCTTCCCTTCCAGGCCTTCCGGAAGGCCGACGAGACGTAGGTTGTTGCGCCGGGCCCTATTATTCATGTCTTCAATAGACCGCTCCAGGTATTCCACCTTCCGGGTCGATTTAGCTGCCTGCAGGGTCCCCTCCTCACACTTGATAATCGCCGCCTCAGCCTTCTCCATCCGGCAAGATAGCGATGCCATTTGGGACCGCAGCTCTTTCATATCGGCCTGCATCTCGCCCAGAGCATCCCCATTCAAGTCCACACGTGTGCGGATCGCCCGTACTTCTTTCAGCAATTCCGCCATGCTCTCAGATTTCTCTTGCAGAGAGGCCTGCTTCTGCGGGGAGAGCGGATCCGTCTTGGATCTTTTGTACCAGAAACAGGCGGATTACCAAATTCTAGGCGCGTTTGTTTGCTCCCCGCCATAATTAAAGCCTCCGACTCAATTCAGGTCCTGGAAATCGAGGGATAATCCCGGTAATATACAGGAATTGGTGGTGGGGGTCAGAGGATAAAATTCTCAAGCAGCCATATTGGTGTCTTGCTGGCCCCGCCTCTATCAAGGCAGTTTTAACAAAACAGTGTTTTTGCAAATGTCCCTCTTGCCCACATTTGTAACATCTTAGCTTATTCTTAGAGCTTTTCCACAAAGGCATGCACATTTTTATAGGGTCCTCCTGCACCCTCCCGTCCCTTTCTGATCGGCAACTGCCTGACTCCTGGGAAGTAGTGCCAGCTCTCTGGGCAGTTAGCTCTGCCTCTATGTATCTTTCAGAGAGTGCAACAGCTTCTTGGGGAGTTTTGCAATTCTGCAAGATTAGGAAGGTGCGGATTCCCTGGGGTAGAGCGTTCATGTATTGCTCTAGTATCAAGTCATCGAGTATTGACTCCACCGACCTCCCTTCTGGAGTTAACCACTTGTCAATCAAGCTACGAATCCTGTGACACAATGACTTAGCAGTCTCACTTGGCCTCAGTCTCACACTCCTCAAACGCGTGTGGTAGACCAAAGGAGTGAGCCCTAGTCTCTCTCTTATCACCTTTTTTAATTCATCATAGTTTCCGGCCATGGCAGCAGGCATGGCGCGGTAAGCGGCCATCGCTTCCCCAGTAAAGGATGCTGCTAATCTTAGCGCCCAGTGTTCTTTAGGCCAGGAGCTAAGGCGAGCTACTCTCTCAAAGCTCTCGAGAAAGTCATCCACATCATCCTGATTAGTAAGCTGACCAAAGTTAAACAAAGTTCCTGTCTGTAGACCAACAGGGTGTACAGCGGCTGTTAGAGTGGAACCTGTTGTAGATGTTGGTTGTCCAGCTGCTTGCTTCCTCTCCTTCATCCATTCCTCCATCATGGTCAGTAGAGGCTGCTGCTGTTCACGCAAACTCGCGTTGGCTTTTTCCTGTGCCTCTAACGGAAGATCTCTCTGGCGCTCCAGCTGCATCGCCATCCAGTGGAAAATTTCCTTGGCATCCATCGCCATCTTGGAATACCTGAAATAAAGCAAAAAGACAGACCCAAGTGCGGAATCACAGTACACTTGTCTATCTGCGCTTTTATTCCCCTTTTTTTTTTTTTTTCCTTTCCTAGTCACCACTAGGCTGCACCCTTGCCCTGGTATCCTGGTTACCCGGGGTGGATACCCTTTACCTGGCTCAGGTGGTATACAAGCACGTCAGGAACAGAAGATCCTGTAGTCTCCTGCAGTTTCCTTCCTTGTCTGGGCTCGTCAGCTCTTCGGCTGGGCACCTTCTGGAAGTCAGCTTCTGCAGTTCTTGGTATGGCTACTTCTTGCGCCTGCGCAGTATCCTCAATACTACGCCACTTTGCCACCCACCCACTCCCTGGACTTTGAGGGTTAAGGGAGGGGCTGGCCTTGAATGCCCTTGAGGGTTAAGGTTGTAGTTGTGTAGGTGCTCAAGTAGTAAGGCAAGGCAAAGAAAATTTCTTTTGTGAGGTTTATTTCTCCCGCTCCGGAGTTCAAATGCAGCAGACGTAAATGAAAATAATGTAGCACAAAACAAGGCTGAGAAACTTAACTAAACAAGGCTTTTTACTGCTTGGCTAAATGTCCATTACTGATCACATTCAGTTGTCATGTGACCTCCTTTCAGTAATGTAACAGAAAACTCTGGTAACAGCAATGCTCCTGAATTGCACAGAATATGCTTTCACTTATTCTCTTCACATAAGCTTCTTTTGCATAGCAATCAGTGAGGTAACTTTGTTATATTCTTTCCTAAAACATTGGCAAGCACATCACTTAAATGTCCTTTTGAATCACACATGTAGAGCAGTCCATCGGGACTTCCTGCTCTGTAGACGGCAGAGAAATTAAAGGCATTTCTTCCTCACAGCTGCTCATAGGCTTTGCTACGTCATGAGGAGAAACTGCTCTACTTTTAAGGAACTCCCTGAGTTCAGTGAGAAGTAATTCAGCCTGTGTATTTTCTGAGCTAGGCTGAGAATATCCTCCTTCAGGTAAATGCTTGTTTAATGTTCTTATCTCTTGGCAATTATCAGTGCTTTTACTTGGACAAGAGTTCAGCGCCTTCCCCCACCTATCTCCAAATGAAAGTGCAGGGTAAAACGCTTCAGCTGTGCTTGGAGAGTCTCTCAGAGTGATAAAAGGAAAACAGTCAGGCTTCTCTTGGCTTAACCAATTACTATCAAACTTTCTGCCTTTGTTCTGTCTTTCACAATTAAAGTTCACTCTTTCTGGCTTCCCACTGTTAAGCTTGCTAGCCGTTCCAAACCCACCAGATACCTTGTGCTGGGGCTTCTTCCAGGGTAATTCTTTCTCCCTTTGCCTCCTGTTCCAAGGTTCTGCTTGGTCCTTTAAACTCCTGAGCTGTAGCCTTGGGTCTCTCAGTGCCTTTGAATTCTTCTGGTAACAGAAGTCTTTCTCTGCCCCTGAGTCTCCCAGCTCCCGTCTGCTCCTTCATGGATCACAGCTGCTCAGTGGTTCTCTTTCCAACGGTTCCTGTTCCTGGTCATCTGACCCGTCCTCGTCCAGGTGCTTGTGTCCTGACTCCTCCTCTTTGTCTTGCTCCTGGTGCTCGTGCTCCTCTAACTGTTTCTGTTTCTGCATTCTTAACAAGCTATCTGAGTACTGCACTGCCCGCCTCCTGCTTGGGCATGCCCAATCAGGGACTTGGCTTCTCTCCTGCCTTGAGGTGAGGTGTGGTTCCTGATTAGCTCTGTGTTTTTTCCTCTCAGAAGAGAAATTCCTGCATTCCCTTGCAGTACCGGTTCTCTCCACCGGATCACTATCAGTTTCCATTGCTTCATAAGAGTCTCCTACGTCACATCAGGCAACTGGTAACAGAACCCACACGTGAAGGGGCCATACTGGACTTAGTGCTTACCAATGGGGAAAGCCCCACACAGAATGCTTCCCAGCTTCCAAAGGAAGCTTTTGGGAGGTATGTCGCACATGCCTTCCCAGCCCACCCTGGTGTCATATTCTCCAGTATGATATCATAGCAGGAGCCAAAAAGGCAACTCCCCATGGAGGTGGGAAGATTGTGAAGACTTAGTTCTGTTATTCATGGACAACACCTGCTACAGGTAAAAAAAACCCCTATACTTTCTCCGTGAATAAGCATGAAATAAGTCCTCACATATGGGACTCTCACACTCCAGGCTACTGAAATCTGAGAAGAATAGCCCTACCGGACATTGAGAACTGGAGAAGCCAGGAAGACCAGAGAGGCAATCCTGTTGTGGAAAATTTGAGCAGGTAGTCTGGATGGACAGAAGAGCCAGTGGGCAGAGGTTTACCTGCCAGACCCAAAGAGATGATGGAGTATGATATGGCCAAAATTGTTGTCCTGTCAGGAATTCCCATCCAGACAGTAGTGTGCTACGAAGGTATGAACTGAAGACCATGTCACAGTCCTGCAGATCTCTTCTATGGAGACAGAATGGAGGTTGTCTATCAATGTAGCCATCATTTATTTATTTATTTATTTAACAGTTCTTATATACCGCGCTATTTGTTATCAGTGCGGTTTACATAAAACAGAATATAACTCAGACATATAGGACATGTCTTGAGTTTACAAATAACAGGGAACGTAACATGGACTTACAACTGTGGTAAACTATGTACAATCCAACAAAAAACATGCCTGCAAATTTTATTTACATTTTGGTAACACATGCATAGACTATATGGTTACATTAACTGTACAGTGGGAAGTGTGAATGGTTTGTTAACGTGAGGTCTTAAGGTTTTGGGGTAGGCAGTGATTAGTTTATTTATTTATTTATTTATTTATTTAACAGTTTCTTATATACCGCCCCTTCCAGAGATCAGGGGCGGTTCACATCGAACAAAAATCAATATACTTCTGTATATTTTACATGGAACTTGTGTTAACTATGTACACGTTTAGTTACATTGAACATTCGTTGATGTGTTCATTGAAGTACATAGTGAATAGGTGGTGTTTTATGGCTTTTCTGAACTGCATAAGATCTATGATGGCTCTGATGTTGGGAGGAAGTTGATTCCAGCATCTTGGGGCGTATGATGCAAATGCTCTGTTATTTGTTGTTTGAGACCGTTTCGTTGATTCACTAGGGATAACTAGTGTATTTTCAGCTGTTGACCTCCTAAGTCTATTGCTCGGGGTTTTCGTGAGTAGCTTAGAAATTGAGGGTGAGGATAAGTTGTTTATGGCTTTAAAAGTGGTGAGAAGGGCTTTATAAGTGATCCTGCAGCTTATCGGAAGCCAGTGAAGGTCCATTAATATCAGTGTAATGTGGTCTCTTCTTGATGTTCCCGAGAGAATGCGGGCTGCAGTATTCATGGCCAATTGAAGGGGGTGTAGGGTATTCTTGGGTAGTCCGTGTAGTATGATATTTGCGTAGTCAAAATGGGGGGTGACTAATGCTTGGAAAATTGTACGGAAGTCCTCAGGATTCAGCAATGGTCTTAGGAGTCGAAGTGTTTTTATCTTGTGATAAATGGCTTTTACTGTGTTTTTTATGTGTTCCTTGAAGTCTAGTTGATGATCAATTGTAACACCAAGGTAGCGTATGGACGATTTTACTGGAAGATCGGCGTCTCTTACTTTGAGACATGGAGGAGGTATGAAACATTTGTTTCTTGAGATGATTAAGACTTCAGTCTTTTTGAAGTTTATCCTCAGGTTCTGGTTAAGGAGCCAGTCCGTTATCGTGTTGAAACAGTTGATTAAAGTTGTGTAGTCGGGATTAGTGATATTGATCGGGGTAAAGATGAGCACATCGTCTGCGTAGAGAAGGCAGGATAACCCGAAAGAACGGGTGATTTCGCAGATTGCTTGCATGTATATATTAAAAAGCAGTGCAGAGAGGGAGGAGCCTTGGGGAACTCCTTGTTTTTGTTGGAAAGGCTCAGAGGTGTTAGTGTTGATGCGGACTTGTTGCCAACGGTCTTCAAGGTATGATTTACACCAGTTCAATGCGAGACCTTGGATACCCTTCTCATGCAGTCGTACTAATAGTTGTTGGTGGTCTACTGAGTCAAAGGCTGCTGCAATGTCGAGAAAGATCAATGCAAAACCCTTCTTGATGCTGTCAATCCCACTGATGAGCATGTTAGAGAGGCATCATATGGACATTGTGAGCCGTGAAATGACCCATGACCCCCAAGGCTCAGACCAGCCAAGGAATATGCATGACCGATGCAATCAATGAGCCAGAAAGATGGCATATGCTTCAAAAAAGCAAACCTCAGCCTATTGGGTTCGAAGGAGATGAACAACTGAGGAGATCGATGGTGCGATCTTCATGTGCTCCAAGTAGAAGGCTAACACACGCTTACAATCAAGCATGTGCAATGCTGTCTAACCGCAACTGTCCTGAGATCAGGGAAAAAAAGTTGGAAGGACAATAGACTAGTTGAAGTGGAAAGCCGAGACAACCTTTGGCAGAAAACATGGGTGCATGATGGAACCTGGTGTATGGAGGTTGTGCGATCAGAGCTGGGAGCTCGCTCACACATCAGACCGACGTGACAGCCACCAGGAAGAGGACTTTCCAGGTCAAAAACTTTAGTGGACACGTGTTCAGCAGCACAAAAGGAACCTGCATGAGCTTAGCTGAGAACAATGTTCTGATCCCAGGCAACCGTAGGGGGCTTAACTGGAAGCTTATTCTTGACCTAGTCCTTAGTGGAACACAAGATATGGTGAAAGAGATAAGGGGGGTTGGGGCCACTTGGCAATACTGATTCATAGCATGATCACATTTGATTTAATAAATAGAAGAAGAATGGCAAGGAAATCCACAGTAGTACCTTTTAACTTTCAAAAGGGAGATGAAAATAGTTAAGAAAATGCTAAGAGGAGCAGCTGCAAAGGTTAAAGATTTACATCAAGCATAGGCGTTGTTTAAAAATACTATCTTGGAAGCAGGGTTGCCCCAAGAGTTTCTGCTGCCCTAGGCAGAAATCCTGGCCTTGCCATTCCACCCCCCCTACTGACACTGCCCCCAACCAGCTAATGCCGCTCCCTCTCCAGATGCTACTGTCGTCCCCCCAGTTGTTACCAATTACATCTAGGGAGGGAGAGGTGGAAAGCCACAGCGGCAGTATTTCGAAAAGTGCTGGCTTTTGCCACCACTTTTGGAATACTGCCATTGCCCACCTCCTCCCTCAGAGGATTGGAGGCAGCTGTTGTGAGGCAGCAGTGGCTGCCCATGTGTGCTGCCGCCTCTGTGGCCCACCCGAGCCACTGCCACCGCCCACCCAGGCCAAACACCATAGGCAGCTGCTTAGCACGGCTAGTGGACATGCCAGCCCTGCTTGGAAGACCAGAACAGATGTATTCCATGCGTTAAGAAAAATGGAAGGAACACCAAAAAACTGCCAACATGATTTAAAGGTGAGGTCAGAGAGGTTGTTGCAGCCAAAAAAAGCATCTTTCAGGAAATGGAAAAAAGAGCCAAATGACGAAAACTGGAAACAACATAAGCACTGGCAAGTTAGATATAAGGCATTGATAAGGCAGACAAAGAGAATTTGAAAGAAAAGCATAATGCATAAAGAAAACTTATTCAAGTACATTCGTAGCAAAAAACTGTGAGAGAGTCAGTTGGACCCTTAGATGATAGAGGGGTAAAAGGGGCGCTAAGAGAGGACAAGGCCATAGCGGAGAGATTGAATGAATTCTTTGCTTCGGTATTTACTGAAGAAGATGTAGGGAAGTTACTCATGCCTGAAATGGTATTTAAAGGTGATATATCAGACGAATTAAAAGAAATATCGATAAACCGGGAACATGTATTACAAGTATTTGATAAACCGAAGAGTACTAAATCACCTGGACCGGATGCAATACATCCGAGGGTGTTGAAAGAACTGAAAGATGAGTAATCTGTGAGCTATCATTAAAATCATCTGTAGTACCTGAAGGTTAGAGAATGGCCAATGTAACACCAATTTTTAAAAAGGGTTCCAGGGGTGATCCAGGAAACTACAGACCGGTGAGCCTCACGTCAGTACCGTGAAAAATGGTAGAAACCATCATAAAGAATAAAATTACTCAGCATGTAGATGGTTAAAAGATAAAAAGCAGAGGGTAGGGCTAAATGGCCAATTTTCCCAATGGAGAAAGGTGAATAGTGGTGTACCCCAGGGATCTGTGCTGAGTCCGCTGCTTTTTGACATATTCATAAATGAACTGGAAAGTGGAATAATGAGTGAGGTTATCAAATTTGCAGATGACACAAAACTATTTAAAGTTGTTAAAACCCAAGAGGATTGTGGAAAATTGCAAGAGGATCTTATTTTATTTATTTACATACTAGAAACCCAAGTCCTTCTGGCCCAAGGTTGCTGTCCTCTAGTGGGATTTGAACCCCCGACCTTCCAGCCTGAAGTACCTTGCCCCAACCACTAGGCCACTCCTCCACTCCTATCCCATTTATCACTGCTAGCCATGTTCCAGGTGAGGTTAACGAGATCGCTGACACTCTTTCGCATTTTCAGCTGCATCGCTTGAGGAGACTCGCCCGATGGCAGATGCAACAGCAACCCGCATGCCGGCGGAAATTTGGAGCGCTGGATAGTAAGCGCTGGCAGAATGCTGAGGTTTTTTTCCTAGAAGTGAGCACCTGGAAATCATACTTGAGAGCGTGAGCCAAGAAGTGGAACTTTGCAGAACCCAGGGCATCAAAATGGCAGATAAAATTTAATGTGGACAAGTGCAAAGTTATGCACCTAGGGAAGAACAACCCAAACTATGGTTACACGATGCAAGGTTCCACATTAGGAACCACCACCCAGGAAAAAGATTTAGGCGCCATTGTGGATAACATGTTAAAACCCTTGCCCAGTGTGCAGCGGCGGCCAAGAAAGCAAATAGAATGCTAGGAATCATAAGGAAAGGAATAGAGAATAAAACCAAGGATATTATAATGCCTCTGTATTTTTCCATGGTATGACAGCCCATTGAATACTCTGTGCATTTCTTGTCACCATATCTTAAAAATGATATAGTGGAATTAGAAAAGGTACAGAGAAACCACCAAACTGGTAAAGGGGATGAAAGGATACCCCTATGAGGAAAGGCTTAAAAGGTTGGGGTTTTTCAACTTGGAAAAGAAACGGCTGAGGGGAGATATAATAGAGGTCTATAAATTAATGAATGGAATGAAATGGATAAATGTGGATCAGTTGTTTACGCTATTGAAGAGTAGAAAGACTAGGGGACATGCAATGAAACTACAACGTAACCCATTTAAGACTAAAAAGAGAGAATATTTTTTCACTGAACGTGTTATCAAACTCTGGAATTCATTACCAGAGGATGTAGTAAAAGCTCTTAGTGTAGCTGGGTTTAGAAAAAGTTTGGACAAGTTCCTGGAAGAAAGGTCCATAAACCATTAAGAAAGAGGACCCGGGAAATCCCCTGCTTGTCCTGGGACAAACATTGTGGCACCTGTGTCTTTTGAGGAAGCTGCTAGGTACTTGTAGCCTAGATTGGCCACTTTTAGAAAAAGGATACTGGGCTTGATGGATCTTGGTCTGATCCAGTATGTCTTTTTTTATTTTCTTATGTTCTTTGAGAGAAATAAGTCCCGCATGAATCAACGTGCCAGTGGCTGAACCGAGACAGGCTTCCCATTACAGCCACGATGGAACACTCCTATTGCACTGAGATGCACGAGCACCAAGTTGAATTTGAACCCAGACTGAGAAATGTTCAAAAGGTACACCAACAACTGGTTCACAGAGCAGACAAAGGGGTCCAAAACCTGACCAGCACACCAGACTGCAAACTGCTGCCATTTGAAAGTGTAGGCTTTATGTGTTGACTTCTTGCGACATGTGAGCAGGATCTCAGTTAGACCCTTGGGGAGGGCAAGATCCGCGAGGGCTACCCACTCAGCATCCATGCTGTGTGGGCTAGGAAGCGGATGTTGGGATGCAACAGGGAGCCACCCTCCTGCAAGATGAGACCTGGATCAGAGCCCAGATGAAGACGTTTCTTCTGTGAGAGCTGTAGCAAGAACTGGAACCATGGCTTCAAGAGTGTCTTTGCGGTGACCAGAATCGGGGGATAGGCATATAATAGGCCTCTCCCCCAGTGGATCAGGAAGGTGCCCAGAGCCAGTTGATTGCTGTCTGGCTTCTGGGAGCAGAACCAAGCTACCTGGGTATTCTGTGCCGTAGCAAAGAGGTTGATGTTGGGATTTCCCCATTCCAGAAAGATCCGGTCCACCACCGCCCTCTTGGTGGATTACTCGTGTGGCTGAAGAACTTGGTTGCGGTGATCCACCAGGCTGTTGCTCTCACTGGGCAAATACATCACCCTGAGATCCTTGCCATGGAGTAGGGCAACCTTCCAAAGGTGAACCGCCTCCCAATACAGGAGGTATGAGCCTGTGCCCACTTGCTTGTTTATATAGCGCATGGCAACTTGGCTGTCTGTCTAGATCAGAATTATCTGATTTGTCAGATGAGTCCAAAAAGCACAGAGAGCATTTGTGATGGCCCAGAGCTTGAGAAAGTTGATCTGATGGAGACTCTCGCTTTTGGACCACAGCTGAGCTTGGAAGCATCCATTGTGAGAAGCCTGCAGGGCACTGCTAGTTTGAACAGGAGGCTCCAGCGCAAGTTTGTGAGCATGAACCACAACTGCAGGGACTGTGCAAGAGGTGCGCTGACCACTACCCTGTCTGCTGGCATCCCTAGGCTTGACACCATTGCGTTCATAAGGTCCATTGAGCCTGCCACATGCAGAGGCAGGCCTGGAGGATAACATGTACCATGGCCACCATGTGTCCGAGGGCTCACAGCAGTCCACAGACTGTGGTGTGTT
The DNA here is from genome assembly GCA_033557465.1 of Ichthyophis bannanicus. Lineage (NCBI taxonomy): Eukaryota > Metazoa > Chordata > Amphibia > Gymnophiona > Ichthyophiidae > Ichthyophis > Ichthyophis bannanicus. The sequence goes on from CM066032.1 coordinate 1,803,987,821, forward strand.
GCTGGCACTGCAACATGCCAACCACCTCAATGAGATGCTGCAGACAGTCTGCCGGCAGGAAATGCTTTTGCCTGAGTGGAATCGAGGAGAGCCCCATTGAACTCCAATCGTTATACCATCTGGAGGAGAGACTTTGTGTAATTGATCACAAAGCTGAGGCCTTCGAGCACCTGAATGGTGAGCTTGGTGGACTACCGCACACTAGTTAGCGTGGGATCGTATATGAGCTAGTTGTCCAGGTACAGAAAGACAAAGACCCCTGGATCCAGAGGAAAGTGGCTACAGCCACCAGGCACTCTGTAAAGAACCTGGGGGCTGTGGCCAGCCCGAAGGGTAGAACCCGATACTGGTAGTGCTGGCCACCTAGCATGAACCAAAGGTACTGTCTGTGATGCGGGTGGATCAGAATATGCGCATATGCATCCCTCAGATCTAAGGAGTAAAGCCAGTCATCTTGTTGGAGGAATAGGAGCAGTGTCCCCAATGAGACCACTTTGAACTTTTCACGTACTAATTTTATTTATTTAACTGTATTTATATCCCGCTTTTCACCAGGTCAAAGCGGTGGGACATATAACCAGGGGGGGGGGGATCAAATGTGGGGGGGGGGCCATCACCGGGGGTTCAACATTGATGATTTTTGGGGTGAACATAGAGACTAACAAGATAGCATAGTTACTGGTTTGGAGATCTTGGGGAGAAATGGGGGGGGGGGGGGTTCCTATTCAGAGATGTTCTTGGAATAGGATGGTTTTTAGCTGCTTTTTGAATAATGGGAGATCACCGTTGTTCCTGATGTGGTTTGGTAGAGAGTTCCAGAGGGATGGGGCATAGAGTTCAAAGGCTCTGTTGCAGGTCCGTTGAGTTGCTTTGGTTCTTTTGTGGGGGATGGCAACGGAGCTGTTGGAGGATTGTCTGGTTGTTCTGTTGTGGGTTGGGCGAGGCAGTAGGGCATGGAGTGGGGTGCCCTGTGTTTGGTGGATGGTTTTGTGGGTGAGTAGAAGAGTTTTGTACTTGATTCTTGCTTCGATGGGGAGAATATGAAGTTCCCTCAGAATTGGGGTGATGTGGTCTCGTTTCCTTGCATTGTGAATTATTCTCGCCGTGGTGTTTAGGGCAGTTCGGAGGGGATTGGTCTGTGTTGCAGGTAGGCCATGGTAGATTATGTTGCAGTAGTTCAGATGAGGGAGTGTTAGAGCTTGCATTACTGTCCTGAAGTCTTGTGGTTCGAGGAGGGGTCGGAGGCGTTGTACCGTTTTCGCCTTGTGGAATACAGTTCTCGTGGTCTTGTTGATTTGTTGCTTAAGAGTTAGGGCTTGGTCAATGGTAATGCCGAGATATCTTATGTGTGGTTGTACTTGAATTTGCGTGATTCCCATGGTGAGGTGAGTGGGTGGTTTGAAGTCTGGGTCTTTTGTCACTATAAGGGCTTCAGTCTTCTTTATGTTAATGGATAAGTTGTTCTCTTGTAGCCAGTTGGATACTGTGGCGGTCGCACCCCTACCAGGCGGTCGCCTAGTAGGGACGGGAAGCCACCTTGAATTCCTCTTTACCAAGGATTGTAGTTGTGTATAGAGATAAATGAACCAAGTGGTTGTTTCAAAGCACACAGGAATTTTATTAGCTTCCGTGGCAAGCGGATAACAAATCTTTCAAGTCAAAGAAAATAAAGGATACTCTTCTCCTATTAAAGCAAAGCTTACAACCCGTGTTGTAGTAGAATTATTTACACAGGCTTTCTTTTCTTTTCCCTTTATGATGCTTCTCAATTCTGTAATCATAAAGCACATGTATTTACAATTCCTAACTTCTCACTGCTCTTAGGCTTTCATTACTTAGCCACAATACACATATCACAGTCCATCTCAGAACAAGCTGAAGTCAGGTCACTTTCTTTACCTTCTACCTCCATGCTTTCTGCTGAGCTGTATCTTGGCAAAGTTTGAAAACGCTCAGGCACTTTATGCTTAATGTTCTTTAACAGGTTAAACAGCCTATTCCACTGAATGGCCCCTTCTCCTCTAGGTAGGTTGATAGCTGGTTGTTTGTTGGGTCCGTGGTTGTAATTGGGGCGTAGAGCATTATGTCGTCGGCGTATATGTGGAAGTTGACATTGTGAGTGCGTATGACTGAGCAGAGTGGACGGAGGTAGATGTTGAAAAGCATGGCTGATAGTGTGGATCCTTGTGGTACTCCTTGATGTTGCTGGAAGGGGGATGAGGTGGAGGTTTTGGTGCGGATCAGTTGCTGTCGGTTGGTTAGATAGGACCTGAACCATTGGAGTACAGTACCTTTGATCCCAATTGTTTGGAGTCTGTGGATAAGGGTGTTATGGGAGATGGTGTCGAATGCTGCTGATATATCCATAAAAATTAGGATGTATCCGGAGTGTTTCTCTTGGGTTCCTATGATAAGGGTGTTCATCAGCATGGTCATTAGGGTCTCGACCCTGTGTAATGGTCGGAATCCGTGTTGCTGCGGGTCCAGTATGTTGTTAATGTCTAGGTGTTCTTGAAGCTGACGATGGACTATCTTCTCAATTATCTTTGCCGTGAGCGGGAGGCTTGCTACTGGCCTGTAGGAGGTGGGGTCTAGGGGATCTAGATTGTGCTTTTTTAGAGTTGGTCGGATGATTGTGGTCTTGAGGGCATCTGGCATGTGTCCTTGTTTAAAGGATTCATTTACGATGTGGGTTAGTGGTGCACTGAGGTCTTCTTTGGTTTTCTTTATCCAGTCGGCAGGGCAAGGATCCAGCGGGGAGGTGGTGGTGTTCAAGCAGGAGATGGTGGAGGATATTTCTTCTTTTGAGGTTGTGTCGAATGTATTCCAGTCTCTGATAGGGTAGTGTATGAAGTTGTATTGGTTGTTGTTTCAGCGTAGTGATGTGGGTTTTGTGGTTGCTGCAGCTGTTTGTTTTGTCGGGCTAGAAGATCAGGGGGGATGTCTGGCAGCTGGTCGGAGCTGAAGACAACTCTGTTCATAGAACATTATGGACACATCACGTAATCAACAAAGCCTGATCAACAAAGACCCCGACGAGAGATTGTAAGACACCGACAAGAGATTGTATATCGGCACAGGATCTAGCTCAAGCCCTATCTGGACAGTACCTTGTATTATAGAACATGCTGTATTATAGCGCACACTGTACATAGCCCACCCTAATCTAGAAACACCCTCCTCACACGCACATCACATCACTGCCCCCACTGCATGAACTCCCCCCCCCCGCACACTATTCCTCCTGCATTATCCCCCCCCCGCACACTATTCCTCCTACACTGCATGACCCCCCCAGCACTTCATCTGATTGTATTGTTGTGACACCGCCTTGATTTTTATGATAAGACGGTTTAGAAATACTTTTAAATAAAAATAAATAAAATAAATAAATACTGGGTGCTTTTGTTAGATTTTTGACAATTTGGAAGAGCTCTCGAGGTTTGTTTATGGCTGTTGCGATGATTTTGGTGTGGTAGGCTTTTTTGGCATTGTCAGTTTCTGAGTGGTATGCATTGAGTTCGTAGAGGTATTTTGCTTTGTCTCTGTCGCTTTTGGTTTTTCTCCATTTCCTTTCGGTTCTTCTAAGTCTGGTTTTCAGTTTGAGGAGGCTGGGGGTGAACCATCGGGCTTTTGAGGAGATGGGTCTGGTATTGGTGCTGTTTCTATTTGTGCTGGCTGCTGAGGAGATTGTGGTATTCCAGTTGTGGATCAGGACATCAAGGTTGTTGGAGTCTGTGTGTAAGTTAGGCAGGGTTTTTGTTAGGAAGTCTTCCTTGTTAAATACTTTGAATCTCCTTGCGTGGTCTTTGTTTTCTCTGTTATTTTTGAGTTGATAGGTGTGGGATATGTTGATAATGTAGTGGTCTGACCACGGTACTGGCGAGATTGTTGGTTTTCTGTATGAGGAGACGGTTTGGGAGTTTAGAAATATGAGGCCAAGTATGTTTCCTTTTTCATGTGTTGGTTCTTGTATGATTTGTGTCAGGTCCATTGCTGTCATGGCGTTGAGGAAGGTTTCTGCTTGCTTCTCCTGGAGTGATGGGAGGTTGAAGTCTCCTAGGATAATTTGTTCCTTTGAAGGGCTGGTGCTTTCGGAGATGAGGTGTAGAATCTGTGGTAGGTCAGAGGTTTTGGTGGGTGCACGGTAGATCAGGCATATCGAGAGGTATTTGTTGGTGAGGGTGAGGATGTCTGCTTCGTTGGAGGTTTCTGCGGCATGGATCCGGAGGTGGAGGTTGTCTTTGGCAATGATGGCTACACCTCCGCCTTTGGCATGTGTCCGGGAGCAGTGTTGGAGGCTGTATCCCTTTGGTGTTAGCTGGTTCATTACTACTGTGTCGTGGTCTGTTAGCCAGGTTTCTGTTACACAGAGGATGTCAATCTTCTCAGTTGTGATCAGGTCCCGGAGCATATGGTATTTGTTCCTGACTGAGCGAGCGTTTATGAGAGAGATGGAGAGGTGGTGGTGGTTTGTGGGGTTGGTGGTGTAGGTTGGTGTGCAATGTGAGAGTGAGTGAGTGTGTGTATGGTTGTGTGTACGGTCGTGGATGCATGTGAGTTGAGCTGTCGTGGTGTCTGGGCAGAGAGGGTTGCAGGGTTTGGCTGAGTGGGAGTAGAGGGTTAGGAGGGGGGTTAGGAGATAGATGGGGGTTAGGAGGGGTGGCATGCTGTGTGGGAGTACCTGGGTTTCCGGAGTGGTGAGGTTTTTTCTTTGCAAAGTTGTTGTTGTTGTTGTTCTTCGGTTCGGTGGTAGAGGTGCCTCTGTTGGATGTAGTGTGGCTTTTTTGAGGAGGAGGATATGTTGGTTGCTTGCTTATTTTTTTGTGCACCTCTGTGCCGGGCGCGCCTGCGAGGGACGCCGCTTTTATGGAGGCGGGCTGCTGTGCTGCTGTTCTCCCACTGCCCCAATTGGGCAGGAGCACCGTGGGGAGTGTTGGTCCCGGCGGCGGCAGCAGCGGCTCCCTCCGGAGGCGAGGGACGCCGCTTTTATGGAGGCAGGCTGCTGTGCTGCTGTTCTCCCACTGCCCCGATTGGGCAGGAGCACCGTGGGGGGTGTTGGTCCCGGCGGCGGCAGCAGCAGCTCCCTCCGGAGGCGAGGGATGCCGCTTTTACGTACTAAGAACCAGTTGAATAAGGTTTGAAGCAGGAGATAAACCATCCAAACTGACGAGACATGGATGCCTACTTTTGGGTTTTCCACATGTCTCTTTTGTATTAGCCCTAAAACGTTTCACTCATTGCATCACATTTCTCATGAATACTGTAGCATTTTCCACAACAGGGGAAGTTATCTGCTGCCCAGTTACATTATGCTGGGATGGGAAAATTCAAGACCTATTTAAAAACCACTCCCAAAGACAAAAACTCTCTTTGGCACACAGCCACTGCACTATCCTGGAGTATTTATTTATTTATTTAGCTGTGCTTATATACCACTTTTCACCAGGTCAAAGCGGTTTACAGATATATGCTAACAGGTGCTATTTATTCCCTTGTCCCTGAATGGCTCACAATCTAATTGTACCTGAGGTAATGGAGGGTTAAGTGGCTTGCCCAAGGCCAGAAGGAATGGCTTGCCCAAGGCCACAAGGAGTGGCCATGGGACTAGAGACCCCAGTCCCTCTGGCCAGAGGTTACTTGTCCCTACGTGGGAATCAAACCCCTTGGCCCTCCAGCCTGAGGTAACCTATCCCAACCACTTAGCCACTCCTCCCTAATAAGGGTAAGATATCTGCCCCTAGGGGGAGCCGATGAGGGAGGAGTCACATGCAACAGGGCAGAGGAATAGAGAGCAAGAGAAAAGGAATGACATTCCAAAACCCGCCAGCACCTGCCTATGTAAATTACCCAGAATCAAAGAGATGCAGAAGAGGTTCCAAGAAAAGACATCAGGACCAGGGGGCCTGCACCTGCATCATCAGCTATAGGTACCCTGCATCATCGCCAGCTATAGGTACTCTGGTAAAGAGTAATAAAGTACAAAGGAGGCTCCCACTCAGGGAAAATCACACTAATTAATTATTAGAAGTGCAGGATCTTGAATTTTACTTCCCGCTTTAGAAATAGAATATTTAAAGTACAGTGTTGTACTATCTCAGAATGAAGGAAAGGAATTTGTAATCTAATAGTAACACGCAGAGAAAAGAGGAGGAGTAAACTGCTCATAATACTGTTTGATTGTTGTGGAAACTTATAAATATTGTACAGTGACTCTAAGTTTTCACTAAACCCTTGGTTCAGAGCACTCATTTACTTGAAAACGAGAAGAGGTATAAAAGGAGTTTAAAGGTGTGCATATCAAATAAAGCACCAACCCATAAGTGATAAAATTGACCAAAATGACAATACAAACACCAAATTACAACTCATCCTATTAAACATCCGATCCATAAGAAACAAAATACCAATAATTAATGACATAATTAACGATACATCCCCTGACATTATTTGTATTACTGAAACATGGCTCTCACCTACAGACACTATACTAATAAACCAACTAACCACATATCAATATGACATATTCAATTGCCAACGGAATATAAAAAGAGGATGAGGTGTACTGATTCTCACCAAAAATGACCTAAAATTCACCCTAACAAACCTAAATAATATAGATGGAATGGACATCGTTAACATAGAAAATAAAACCATGGCCCTTACCCTCATCTACAGACCCCCTTCATCTGATCAGAAAAACCTCACCCCTATCCTAGAACTCGCATGCACAGCGTCACAAAGCAAACCACTTATACTCCTTGGTGATTTGAACCTTCCATCACTGAACCATTCACAATCAGATAACTTCATAGATGCTATGTCACAAATGGGGTTCACACAGATAATACACGCTCCTACACACAAAAAAGGTAACATACTTGACGTAATTTTCCTCCCATCCACACTCTACAGTCACTTACTACATACCACCCCGAGTATAACCGAAGTACCCTGGTCCGACCACCATCTAATCACAATCCAGCTACCGGCACAAGTCCCAAAAAACAATGGGAGCACAACTCCACATACATCATGCTTCGTACGCTTTGACAAAGACACATTCCTCGACAAAGTACTACCCAAACTAAACACAAGCTCACCAGACATCAACTCAACCATAACACATTGGAATCTAACTATTCAAAAAGCAGCTGTCCACACACAAGTCTTACACAAACAAACAAAAAAGACAGAAAAATGGTTCACGAAAGAGCTGACAAAACTAAAAAAACAACTGAGGAGACAAGAAAAGAGATGGAGAAAACTAAAATCTGATTAAAACAAATCCCAATACATGCTCCTACTTATAGAATACAAAAACGCAATTAACAAATCAAAAAGAGACTACCACTCTAAAATAATAAACTCATCCATCAACCGCCCTAGGGAGTTATTCGCGATAGTAAAAACATTAACCAAAACTAATAACACCGAACCTAAACAACAAGCAATAAATATACAAACACTAGCAAAACATTTTGCAGAAAAACTAAAAAACAAGACCACTACCCCAACTCCTTTATTATCAAACACGAAAATCACACATGAATGGACAAGTTTCCAGTTGGTAGAACAAAAGCAACTTCTCAAAATCATAACAATGATAAACACCACCACCTCCCCACTCGATCCATGCCCTGTATCATGGATTAAGTGTGCGAAAGATGAACTGGCGGTAAATCTACAACACATAGTTAACCAATCCCTTTCACAGGGCATCATGCCTGATGCCCTAAAACTCACAACACTCCGACCAATAATAAAGAATAATAAGCTCGACTCAAAAGACCCGAACTCATACAGACCCATAGCCAGCATTCCATTCATAGCCAAAATAATAGAGAAAACAATTCAAATTCAGTTACAAGAACACATTGATGAACACAAACCACTTGACTCACACCAATTTGGTTTCCGCCCATCCCATGGAGTAGAAACCCTCCTAATCACCCTTATGGACTTCCTCATCAGGGGCACAGATGACAAACACCAAGGCTTCTTACTCCTATTTATAGATATCTCTGCCGCCTTCGATAACATTAATCACCTGACACTGATCAACAGATTAGAAAACCTAGGAATAGGCGGGATTGTCCTTAATTGGTTCAAATCCTACATTTCACATAGATTAATACGCGTCCAAATTGACCAACAAGCATCAGAAACATTCCCCCAAGGACAGGGAATACCCCAAGGATCAGCCCTTTCAGCCCTCCTATTTAACCTGTACCTGCAACCGATAACAAACATATTTAAAAAACACAGGATTAACCATTTTATATATGCTGATGACATCATGCTAGCTATCCCCATAACCATTAAAAACCCTACATATGACTCGCTATCCAAATGCATGGCTGAGACCTCCTCCTGGATGGAAACTAACCACCTCAGCATAAACCTCAAAAAAACAGAGGCAATGTTTGTAACAAGATCATCTATGACTGAGAACACTTACCCGGAAACAATCACAATCAACAAAACCTCCATACCTGTCAGAAAACAGGTAAAATACTTAGGAGTAATAATAGACCACACTCTCACCATGCTACCACACATAAAACAAACAGTAAAAAACCATTTTCTATAAACTCAAAACTATTCAGCACCTAAGGCCACTCCTCGAAACACAAGACTTTAGATCCGTAGTAAGTACACTGATCACCCCTCACTTCGACTATTGCAATAGTCTCCTAATAGGCCTCCCTCAAAAAAACACATACCTTCTACAAAGAGCACAAAACATCTGTGCAAAAGTAATTGCTAAAGCTTGCCTAACAGACCACGTAACCCCAATACTGCTGGAACTCCACTGGCTCCCTATAAACAGCCAAATCAAATATAAAATTATCCTAACAACCTATAAACTCATAAACGACATAACCCCCTCACACTTATCCACATTACTGCAATCTCCAACATCGACAAGGACCCTCAGACAAAACGCAGCCCACTCCCTCATCATACCAAAAGCCATCCGGAAAACTAAGAATACCACTAGCTCCAGAGCATTCTCATTCACTGCTCCTACACTCTGGAACGACCTCCCTATTGAACTTCGCACCATAAGAGACCTCATCCAATTCAGAAAAGAATTAAAGACCTACCTGTTCACTGAACACTTCGAAATCCCCTACTCCCCCAAAGCCAGCTCCACAACAAACGTGGTCACACATGCACAAACCCCCTTAATCCCAACAATGTAACCACAAGCCTGTCCCCCCCCACACACGCCCCAAAGACGACAAAAAAAGGAATTAAATTCTAGCACCTACACCAATATCTGCCCCATACACCACACACACCACACGCTGTAAATATACATTTGTATAAAGTTTGATGTGTTTGCTTTAATACCTGCAAAGTTTTTGCTTTAATATCTACAAGATGTTTTTGCTTTAATACCTACAAAGTTTATATTTATTGTTCAATGTAAATAGTTGATTTCTATTGTTCTTTGTAAAATGTATACAAATTGTGTACAAGACTGTTAATCTGTTATATGTAAACCGCCCTTGATCTCTGGAAGGGGCAGTATAAAAGAAATAGTTAAATAAATAAATAAATAAATAAATAAATAAATAAATGCAAAGGGCCTCTTGGCATATGCTGGCCCCCATTCAAAAAAGCCTGAAATGTATTTCCAAGAGTAGAAATGAAAGGCATAAAATATCCTTAGAACCGTGTATCTCCTGCCTGCCAAGCAGCGTTAAGACCACTGTAATGACTACATCTGGGGTGACGGAGTTAAACAGAGAATCACAGGGCTTTAATCTTTTGCTTACACTTTTCAGTGTAATTTGGCCCCTCTCACAATACTGATGTTACTGTTTTAATGTATGTGGAAAATGTCTAACAGCTGTTTTCTTAGGAAGCCTCAGATCACTTCTCTATTACACCTTTATATCAGTGTCTTGATTCAGTGGCTAACAGTAGAACATAAGAAATGCCATATTGGGACAAACCAAGGTACATCAAGCCCTGTATACTTCCAACAGTGGCCAATCTAGGTCACAAGTACCTATCAGCTTTCCAAAATGGTACACAGATTCCACAATGTCTATCCTGGGGTAAGCAGTAGATTTTCTTGGTCATCCTTAATAATGGAATATAGACTTATCCTCCATGAACTTATCTAAACCTTCTTTAAACCCAGCTACACTAACAGCTTTTACTACATCCTCCGGTAATGAATTCCAGAATTTGATTATGCATTGAATGAAAAATATTTTCTCTTATTAAACTTAAATGAGCTATATTGTAGCTTCATTGCTTGTCCTCTAGTCTTTCTACTTTTTGATGGTGTAAACATCCAATCTACATTTAGCCATTCCACTCCATTCATTAATTTATAAACTCTATCATATCTCCACTCAGACGTCCCTTTTCCAAATTGAAGAGCCCTAACCTTGTAAGCCTCTCCTCATAGGAGTATCTTTCCATCCCTTTTACCATTTTGGTGGCTCTTCTCTATACTTTTTCTAATTCTGCTACATCCTCACGTTGTCCACTCCTTCAGAAGTGTCCATTCTGTTGCAAATTTTCATGTTATTTGAATTTCCATTCAATCCTTCAGCAATATCACTCACAAATACATTGAACAGTATTGGTCCAGGACAGATCCCTGAGTCACACCTTCCTTTTTCTGAGTGAGTTCTGTTTACCACCACCTTCTGTCATCTGTCAGTCAACCAATTTCTGATCCAGTTCACCACCTAGGGACCCATCCCCAGACTTATCAATAAATTGAGCAGGAGAGGAACCTCAGAGTGCTAGTGTCATGCACTTGGTAAGCAGAAATCCAAGAGAATTGTATGCGATAGGGGGCAAGAGGTTGGTGTGCACAGACCAGGAGAAGGACCTAGTGTCTGAGAATCTCAAGGTGGTGAAAAAATGTGACAAGAAGTAACCAAAACCAGAAGGATGCTGGGCTGCATACAGAGAGGAATAACAGCAGAAAGAAGGAGGTATTAATGCCCCTGTACAAGTCATTGGTGAAGCCTCGCTTGGGATATTGTGTTCAGTTTTGGAGATCATATCTCGCAAAGGATATAAAAAGACAACTAAAATGATTTTGTGCCAGAAGATATATGAGAAGAGACTTCAAGACCTAAATACTCGTATGCCCTAGAGGAGAGGAGGGACAGGGGAGATATGATACATACCTTTAAATACTTAAAGGGTATCAATGAACAAATAAACCTTTTCCAAAGAAGGGGAAGCTATAAAACTAGAGGGCATATGATGAAGCTGCAAGGCGGTAAACTTAAAAGCAACATCAGGTAATACTTTTTCACTGAAAGAGTGGCAGATGCTTGGAATGCCGTCCCAATGGAGGTAGTGGGGCAAATACAGTGACAAAATTCAAAGTGGCATGGGGCAGACACAGTGGATCCCTTTATAGCAAGAGGATGAAATCAAAGCAGATTTAAATATCTTCTATTCTTTAATAAATAGAGGGGGAGGGATGACTTGCATGGAGCAGCAGTTACAACCACTCTAGTCACCTTACTGGGCAGACTAGATGGACCATACCAGTCTTTATCTGCTGTCATACACTATGTTAAAATACGGTGACCAGAATTGCACACAATATTCATGGTGTGGTCGCATCATGGAACGATACAGAGGCATTATAATATCCTTTATTTTATTCCCTATTCATTTCCTTGTTTCCTAGCATTCTATTTGTTTTCTTGGCCGCTGCTGCACACTGGGCAAAATATTTCAACGTATTATCCACGATGACGCCTAAATCCTTTTTCTGGGTGGTGGTTCCTGAAGTGGAAACTTGCATTATGTAACCATAGTTTGGGTTGTTCTTCCCTAAATGCATAACTTGGCACTTGTCCACACTAAATTTCATCTGCCATTTGAACATCCAGTCTTCCAATTTATTAAGGTCCTCTTGCACTATTTTCACAATCCTCTTGGATTTTAACAACTTCGAATAATTTTGTGTCATCTGCAAATTTGATCACCTTACTCATTATTCCCATTTCCAGTTCATTTATGAATATTACTACTACTACTATTGAGCATTTATATAGCGCTGCCAGTCGTACGCAGCGCTGTACAGACATGTAAGAGAGACAAGTCCATGCTCATCAGAGCTTACAAACTAGTTGAGACAAAATACAAAATACAAAATCAGAGCTTACAATCTAGTAAGACACAAATATACAGAGCAAAATTCTAGACAGGGCAGAAACACAAACACAAGCATGACATAATCTAGTCAAGTCACAACACAGAAGTCAAGATCTGAAAGCAATAGTGAAGAGGAGGGTTTTCAACCTGGACTTGAAGAGGGCCAGAGAGGGTGCCTGGCGTACAGACACAGGTAGATTGTTCCAGGCGTAGGGTGCAGCAAGGTGAAAGGAGCGAAGTCTGGAGTTAGCAGTATGAGTGGAGGGCATAGATAGAAGTAAAATGTTAGAAGAGCGAAGCTCCCAAGAGGGGATGTAGGGAGAGATACGAGATGAAAGATACTGGGGGGCTGGAGAGTGAATGCATTTATAGGTCAGGAGGAGAAGTTTGAACTGGATACGGAAACGGATGGGGAGCCAGTGAAGTGACTTGAGAAGAGGAGTGATGTGGGTATGGCGAGGCTGGCGGAAAATTAGTCGAGCAGCAGAATATTGAATAGATTGAAGGGGAAAGAGGTGGTTTGCAGGGAGGCCAGCAAGGAGTAGGTTGCAGTAATCAAGGCGGGAGGTGATTAAGGAGTGGATATGCATTTTAGTAGTGTGTTCAGGAAGGAAGGGGCAAATTTTGCTGATGTTGTAGAGAAAGAAACGGCAGGTCTTAGCTATGAGCTGGATATGTGTGGAGAAAGAGAGAGAGGAGTCAAAGATAACCCCCAGGTTGTGGGCCAAGGAAACAGGAAGGATTACAGAGTTATCCACAGAGACTGAGAAAGGAGGAAGAGGAGGGGAGGCATTGGGGGGAAAGATAAGGAGTTCAGTCTTGGTCATGTTCAATTTCAAGCAGCGATGAGACATCCAGACATCCAGAGATCTTGGTCTGGATTGCTCAGAGATTTCAGGCGTAGAGAGGTAGATTTGGGAGTCATTGGCATAGAGATGGTACTGGAAGCCATGGGAAGAGATAAGGGCACCAAGGGATTGGTTATAGAGAGAGAAAAGGAGTGGACCCAGGATGGATCCCTGTGGTACACCGACTGGGAGAGGGGTAGGAGAGGAGGAGGAGCCACCAGAGCATACACTGAAAGAGCGATGGGAGAGGTAGGAGGAGAACCAGGCTAGTACTAAGCCCGTAAAACCAAGCGAGGACAGGGTGTCAAGGAAAAGGTTGTGGTCAACAGTGTCAAAAGCAGCAGAGAGGTCAAGAAGGATGAGGACAGAGTAGAGGCCCTGAGATTTTGCCAGGAACAAGTCACTGGAGACTTTGGTAAGAGCCGTTTCAGTAGAGTGTAGGGGACATAAGCCGGATTGTAAAGGATCCAGGAGGGCATGAGAGGAGAGGCAGCGGCGGTGGACTGCACGTTCAAGTAGTTTAGATATGAAGGGGAGGAGAGAGATGGGTCGATAGTTAGAAGGACAAGTGGGATCAAGTGAGGGTGTTTTGAGGAGGGGTGTGACCACAGCATGCTGGAAGGTTGCAGTGGAGAGTGGTAGGTTGAGAATATAAGAGATGGAAGGGACAACGGTGGAGGAGATGTGGGTAAGGAGATGGGTGTGGATAGAATCAGAGGAGCAGGTGGTGGGTTTGGAGGAGGAAAGAAGGAGTGTGGTTTCCTCTTCAGAGATTACAGGGAAGGAAGAGAGGGTGACAGAGGTAGCAGGGATGGGGGGGGGGAGAAGTGGTAGTGAAGAGGGGGAGGAGGGGAAGTAGTTGAAGAAGAAGTGGGGAATTGGAGGGTGATCTTGTGGATTTTATCATGGAAGTAGTCGGCCAGGGTTTGGGCAGGGAGGGAGGGAGAGAACAGAGGCGGAGGCATCTTGAGGAGAGAGCTGAGGGTATTAAAGAGACGGTGAATATGTTAAAAATCAGCAGGCCCAGCAGATCCATGGAGTTATCCATTATTCACCTTTCTCCAATGGGAAAATTAACTATTTAGCTCTAGCTGTTTATTCACACCTTCAAAAAAATATGACAGATTGATAAGATAAGATCTTCCTTGGCTAAATCCATGTTGGCTTTCTTCCATTAAACCATGACTATCTACATATTAAGCAATTTTATTCTTCACAATGGTTTCTACCATTTCGCCCGGTACTGACCGCAGTTTCCCAGATTACAATGCCCATAGTTGATAGTGACATAGTAACATAGTATGACAGCAGATAAAGACCAGTATGGTCTATTTTGTCTTCCCAGCAAGATGGCAAGAGTAGGTGCACCTGCCACTCCGTGCAGGTCATCCTTCCCCATGTCTTTGTTTAGGGGTGTACAGGTCACCCCTATTTGTTGAGATAGTTATGTTTATTTTGATTTAATCCTGTTGCTATAAAAGGATCCATTGTGTCTGCCCCAGGACATTTTGAATACTTTTAAAGGTCTGAATAATATCTCCCCTGTCCCTCCTCTCCTCCAGAGTCTACATATTTAGGTCTTCAAGTCTCTTCTCATACGTTTTCTGATGCAGGCTCCAAATCATTTTGGTTGCCTTCTTCTGAACCCTTTCCAGTCTTTTAATATCCTTTGTGAGATACGGTCTCCAAAACTGAACACCGGCGACTTGTACAGTGGCATTAGTACCTCTTCCTTTCTGCTGGTAATTTCTCTTTCTATGCAACCCAGCATCCCTCTGGCTTTTGCTACCGCCTTGTCACACTTGTTTCGCCATCTTGAGATTCTCAGAAACAATCACTCCGAGGTCCTTCTCCTGGTCCGTGCACACCAACCTCTCGCCACCTATTGCATACAATTCCCTTGGATTTCTGCTTCCCAAGTGCATGACACTGCACTTCTTCACATTAAATCTTAACTGCAAAGCATTAGACCATTCTTCCAGCCTTTGTAGATCTTTCCTCATGTTCTCCACTCCCTCAAGGGAGTCCACTCTGTTGCAAATTTTCATGTCATCTGCAAAAAGACAGACTTTTCCATTCAGTCCTTCAGCAATATCACTCACAAATACATTGAACAGTACTAGTCCCAGGACTGAATCCTGGGGCACACCGCTAATCACCTTCCTTTCTTCCGAGTGAGTTCCATTTACCATCACCTTCTGTCATCTGTCAGTCAACCAATTTCTGATCCAGTTCACCACCTTGGGACCCATCCCCAAGCGGTTGAGTTTATTGATAAGCCTCCTATAAGGAAAGTATCAAAAGCTTTGCTGAAATCTAGGTAGATCACATCCATCACATGCCCTTGATCTAGTTCTTTGTTCACCCAGTTAAAGAACTCAATCTGATTTGTTTGGCAAGATCGTCCTTTGGTAAAACCATGTTTCCTCATATCATGAAACCTGTTGGTTTTGAGAAAGTCCACTATTCGCTCTTTCAGGAGTGCCTCCATTACTTTTCCTGCCACTGAGGTAAGGCTCATGGGCCTGTAGTTTGTCACTTCTTCCCTGTTATCACTTTTGTGAAGAGGTACCATATCAGCTGTTCTCCAGGCCTGTGGAACTTCTCCTGTCTCCAAAGATCTATTAAAATTATCCTTTAACGGCCCTGCAAGAACCTCTCTGAGCTCTTTCAGTATCCTGGGATGTATCCCATCCGGTCCCATGGCCTTGTCCACTTTGTTTTTATTTACTTTCCTTACATATGCATCTGTTGCTCCTTTTATTGCCTCTTTCACTTTAGCCCATTGCAATTCCACTTCCCTTATCCCCACCCACCCTGCCAGCTGAAGTCAGTGTTTTTGAAGTCTAGGACTTTGAGCTTGCTGTGATTGGACTCCACCTTGGCTTTTATCACAAACAACACAGTGTGATAATCGCTGCTGCTCACATGGGCACCCACCTGGACATTTGAAATGCTATCTCCGTTGACGAGCACTAAATCCAGCATCGAGCTTTCCCTGGCTGGTTGCATCACCATTTATCTAAATAACACACCTTGAAAAGCATCCACAATTCTTATAACTTCTTTCCAGATTTGTAGAAGAAGTATTCCAATCCACATCGGATAGATTAAAGTCACCCAATATGATCATTTCCCCCCTTGTGGCTATCTTTGCAATATCTATAATCAAATCGCTATCTATTTCTTCGGTTTGAGTCGGAGGCCTGTAGACTACACCAGTATGGATGACAGTACCATCTCCTCTTTCCAACACAATCCACAGCGCTGCTTCTTTTCCCCACACCCCCTGCATTTCAGTAGCTTTAATACTGCTTTTGACACATAGAGCTACTCCTCCTCCTTTTCTACCCTCTCTATCTCTTCTAAGTAGATTATAGCCAGCTATGGCTATATCCCATTCATGCTGCCACTAAACAGCAACCACTTTTATGCCCTGCGGTGTCATTCATGGGCCTCAAAATATATTTAACCACTTTTTAAATGCATTTAAAGGAAATATAAACACTTAACTGCATGAAGAGACTCCTCAGTCAATAAAGCAAAAGCTCCGTTAAGGCTGGATTATGTCAACTTTTAGAGGCCTATGAATAAAACCGCAGGGGGTAAAAGTGGTTGCTGTTTAGTGACCTTTCTTCCACTCCCCTGGTCTGAAGCTTCTTTAGATATAACGTGTACCCCTTGATTGTGTACCTTCTTCTTTGTTTCAATTTTGATTTTTACTCTAAGATTCTTGTTTGGGTTAGCAGCTAACTTGAGGCATATCGGGCAAGCTCTAAGGTTCCAAATGATTCTTCTCAGAATGAAAGTGCCACAGTTATTGCGACCAATATACAACATGATGATTTAGTGGTCCTAGGAGAAGAAGAAAAGATGGGTGTAACACCTAATTAAAGGACAGGTTTCAATGTATATGATGACTATATAGGCAACGTAACCCTGGGGTGGGTGGAGTGAGGGGTAGGGTGGGTGAGAACTTAAGTGCCCCTGGCCAGGAGGTCTTACAAGAACGGAGGGCACACTCAGATATCTGATTTAATAGTTATGTAAGGAATGTAGGCAGTCTGAATATTCCTAAAACCTTATATTCAAGTTAAAATTTATATTAAAACAAAACAGGCAATTGTAAAGTCTGAAAGCTTAGCTGTGTGTAGTTTCTTGAAGCTGCGATGACCAGAGTTGATCAGTAACGTGTAGACAGGCTGTAGAGGTGATTCAATTAGCCCCACCCTGTGAAGCAGGCTTGTAATAGACAATGGAAACTGAGATATTTAAACTGAAATCTTACTTCTATGTATCAGCCTACTATGCAAAGGTTCCTGTAACCTTAAAATGTATACCTTTGCTGCAAAATTAAAAGGGATGCTTAGGTAGAAGACCAGGCCTCTAATTCTAAAAGCAAATGTGCACTTCTATTCCAAGTAGCTATATATCACAAGGGTCCCTGGCCAGTAGATCTTATATGAACTGAGGGTACACTCAGATATCTGATTTAAAGGCTATGCAAGGAATACAGGCAGTCAGAATATTCGTAAAAACTTATATCCAACAGCTAAAATTTTTATTAAAAAAACAGGCAATTATAAAGTCTGAAAGCTTAGCTGTCCATCAACAAAGTATAGCCTCTTGTTGTACCATCTATTTCCCCAGTCGCCTGGGGTTTCTAGTCCCACAGGTGCTCCTTGTGGTCTTGGGCAAGCCACTTAACCCTCCATTGCCCATGTTCCCTGTAAGTATTAGTGTGTGTGTCTCATATCTCCATGTGTTAAATGTATCCCCCACTTGTGTTGTGACTGCTTTGATTGAAGGATAAGGCAGTATACAAAACTGTCAAAATAAATAAATAAATAAATATATCTAAATCCATCTTGCTTGCAACATGTTTGAAGCCATGTATTAAAGTTTTTTATGTGATGCAGCATTTCTGCCCCCTTACTAAGAACAGGTAGAACTTCTGAAATGCTATAGTATTAGCAATGGGTTTGAGTTTCTCTCCCAGAATCTGGAAGTCCCTCTAAATTGTAGAGACATTATTTCTAGGCAGGTCATTTGTACCCAAGTGGATAATAACATCTATTTTGGAGTGCTCACTTTCTGCACTAACTATGCCAGCAATTTGCTTTGAATGCCTGCAGGCTGAAGAGCCTGGGAGGCATTTGACTATTTTCTCTCCTTTGAACTATGTTTCCAAGTTGGTGCCTCTGATGATGGAATCACCAAGTAGCAGTAGTTTCCTCTTGTGATAGTAGAAACATGGTAACATGACGGCAGAAGAAGACCACATGGCCTAGCTAGTCTGCCCTTCTATATCAACCATTTCAACAGTCCCCTTTAGTTTCTTCATATTTAGTGCATTATCAGTAGATTGGGAATTAACCTTCTTGTTTAAAGGCACTTCAGTTTCTACTAATTGGGCACTCAAATTTCCCAAGACAGGCATTATTGGATTAAAAATTTACGATCAGAACTCAGCCCACTTATCACAAAAATGATGAACCTATCATTCTCAAATGGATCCTTCCCTGCACCACTCAAGCAAACATCCATCAGACCTCTGTTAAAGAACCCTAAACTGGACCCAAGCAAAGTTGAATCCTATAGACCCATAGCCAGTATACCTCTATTAGCCAAAATAATCGAAAAGGAAGCACAAAGGCAACTGCAAGACCATATAGATTTAGCCTCCCCACTAGACCATCGGCAACATGGCTTCAGGGAATACCATGGCGTCGAAACCCTACTTACCTCTCTCTTCAATAAAATCGTCACAGGTATCGACAACATCCATCAAGGTTTCGCCCTCATCTTTATAGACATTGCGGCAGCCTTTGACTCTGTACACCATGGTCTGCTAATGGAACGACTAAAAGAAAAGGGCATAAGTGGCGTCGCCCTCGATTGGTGCAGATCGTACCTTGATGGCAGATGGCAGCATGTAAAATCAGGTTCAAGATCTTCCGAACCCTTCCATCAGCGACAAGGCGTCCCCCAAGGGTCCTCCCTCTCATCTCTATTATTTAATATTTACATGCAACCTATTT
Organism: Ichthyophis bannanicus; assembly: GCA_033557465.1. Taxonomy (NCBI): domain Eukaryota; kingdom Metazoa; phylum Chordata; class Amphibia; order Gymnophiona; family Ichthyophiidae; genus Ichthyophis; species Ichthyophis bannanicus. The sequence continues at coordinate 1,804,006,863 of CM066032.1, forward strand.
TCAACATTATCGAATCATTCAAGGTCGACTGTCTAATTTATGCTGATGACATCCTCCTATTTATGCCATTCTCCACAGAAAAAATGGACCTTTCGCCACTGATTGAATGCTTCAATACAGTCTCCGAATGGCTCCTATCACAAAACCTCAGGATCCAACACAAAAAGTCTGAGGTGCTATTTATCACTAGAGACCAGAAATTCTGCCCCCACCTCATATAAAAGTTAAAGAAGCTGAGCTCCAAACCAAATCAGCAATTCGGTACTTAGGGGTCACCCTCGACCAACGACTAGATATGAAAACCCATATATCCAACATAGTCAGAGCCGTATACTTCAAAATCCGGTCACTCAGACACCTGCAATCCCTTCTAAGCACTGAAGACTTCCGGACAATATACCAAGCACTTATATTGCCACACTTTGACTTTGCCAACGCTATTCTCCAAGGTCTCCCTCAATCATCTCTAAATCCGTTGCAACTTGCCATGAATGCCGCAGCCAGAATCTTAGTAGGAGCAGCAAGATGCGACCATATAACGCCTATCCTAATACAACTTCATTGGCTCCCCGTTCAAGGAAGGCTTTCATTCAAATCTTTGTTACTCACCTTCAAATCTATCCATGGCATCACCTCCCCCTCATTAACCAACATCATCCAGCCAGCTCCTCCCAACAGAACAAGGAGAACCCCATCTACAAATGTGCTAGTAATTCCAAAGGCTTCAACAAAGTACACAACCGCAACATCTAACAGGGCATTCAGTATCTATGCCCCAAAATGTTGGAACGCATTACCACCAGGCATCCGTGCGATTACTGACCTATCACAATTCAGAAAGGCTCTCAAATCCCATTTATTTACTCAATACTACCAGATTAACCCTACCCCTACATAAGTGCCTCTCCCTCACCCCCTCAAGTTAATATATCAACTCTATTGTACACATGTTCACACTGAATTCCCAATACGCGATCTCATTGTACATATGTAAGTAGTTTAGTTTGCATTCCCCGTTTATCCAAGTTATTACTCCTGTTCTATGTAAAGCATAAGCATGTTATCCAAGTTATTACTCCTGTTCTATGTAAAGCATAAGCATGTTATCCAAGTTGTTTTCTCCTGTTCTATGTGAAGCCAAACAGTTTGTTATGGTCATTTTGTTGTATGTAAACCGCGCTGACAATAGTGCGGTATATAAGAAATTGTAATAAATAAATAATAATAAATAAAATTATGCAGGGATATCTCTTGATGGAGAGGGTGTCTCCATGTTACAGGTCACAACCTACCAGAGCCCATTGCAATCCGTTTGTTCCTGGGCTGCTTGATTCTTTATGAGAGTGGTGGTATATTTTTTTCCATTTATACCCTAGAGGAGGTGTGTTTAATTGCAGCTAAATCTTCCCTTAATAGAAACAATTCTTTATGCATAGCAGATAACTTGAAATACATAGGGCAAGCACTTAGGTTCCAAATGATTCTTCTTACAATGAAGGCACCACAACTATTGCATTGAATGCACAACATGCTGATTAAGATGGTTATAAAGCAGTTCTAAGAAAAGGAGAAAAAGTAGGTGTTACACCTAGTTGCAGGACAGATGTCAATCTATATGATGACTATATAGGCATGCAATCCTGGGGTGGGTGGAGTGAGGGTTAGGGTGGACAGGAATTTAAGTGTCCCTGGTCAGTAAACCTTCTATGAACTGAGAGCACACTTAAATCTAAGAGAATATAAACAGGTAAATAGACAAGGAAAATTTATATCAAAACCAGCCAAAATAGTAAATTTAGAAGCTTAGCTTTGTAGCCTCTCTTGGGGCTGTGATGTCAGTTGCTGGATCAGAATTCCTGCTCAGGCAGCAGAGGCTGATTGAATTAACTCTCAGGCAGCAACTGCTCCTTTTAGTTTTTCTTAACTATTTTCCTCATTTTATCATAGTTTTCCTTTGGAAAGTTAAAAGGTAGTACTGTGGATTTCCTTACCGTCCTTCCTTCATTTATTAAATCAAACACGATGATGCTATGATCACTATTGCCAAGCGGCCCCAAAACCCTTATCTCTTGCATCAGATCTTGTGTTCCACTAAGGACTAGGTCCAAAATGGCTTCCCCTCAGGTCAGTTCATGAATCAGCTGCTCCATGAAGCAGTCATTTATTTCATCTAGAAACTTTATCTCCCTAGCATGTCATTGTCCCAGTCAATACTGGAGTAATTGAAATCACCCATTATTACTGTGTTGTAACTTTTGTTAGCTTCTCTATTTCTTTCAGCATTTCATTATCAAACTGTTCATTCTGGCCAAGAGGATGGTAGTACACCCCCACAGTCATTGCCTTCCCCTTTTTACATGAAATTTCTATCCGTAGAAATTCTACAGTGTAGTTTGTTTCCTGAAAATCTTTAATCCTATGTGACTCAATGCCCTCTCTAACAGAGCGCAACCCTACACCAATTTGATCTACCCTATGATTGCGATATGGTTTCTACCCAGGTATCACAGTGTGCCATTGGTTGTCCTTCTTCCACCAGGTTTCTGAGATGCCAATTATATCTGGCCTTTCATTTCGTGCTATATATTCTAACTCCCCCATCTTATTTTTTAGAATTCTAGCATTTGCATACAGGCATTTTGAAGGATTTATTTTATTCATATTAACCTGGTTAGTAGTTGATAGGGGTAATTTGGATTCTTTCAGCTCTGTCTGCTCTGTAGTAAGGGCATCTGTGTTACTTTTACCTTTATTGGAACCTCCATATCAGGATGCCCTAAGTTACCTCTTTTGCTAGTATCCTTCAAGGATACATCTTTCTGAACATGCAGTATTGGGCGACTGTCGATTTTCCCCTATTATCTAGTTTAAAAGCTGCTCTATCTACTTTTTAAAGGTTAATGATAGCAGCCCATCCTTTCAGAAAAACCTCTCCCTTCCCTAAAATGTTGCCCAGTTCCTAACAAATCCAGTACCCTTTTCCTTGCACCACTCTCTTATCTACACATTGAGCTCTGTCTGCCTTTCGGGTCCTGCACGTGGAATGGGAAGAACTTCAGAGAATGCTACCCTAGAAGTTCTGGATTTTAACTTCCTACCTAAAAGTCTAAATTTGACCTCCAAAGCCTCCCTCCCAGACTTTCCTATGTCATTGGTACAAACATGTACCAAGTCAGCAGGATACTTCCCTGCACTAAAATCTTGTCTAGGAGGTGTGATAGGTCCACTACCTTCACACCAGGCAGGCATGTTACCAGGCAATCCTCATATCCACCAGCCACCCAGCTATCTATATGACTAATGATTCATTCACCAACAATAACAGCTTCTTGGAGCAGCTGGTTCATAAACCGACCACAGGGGAAGCAATTTTGGACTTAGTCCTTAGTGGAATACCAGATCTGGTGCAAGACATAAGGGTGTTGGGGACACTTGGAAATAGTAATCATACCATGATCGCGTTTGATGTATTTCATGGAGGAGGAATGGTAAGGAAATCCACATTACTACTTTTCAACTTTCGAAAGGGAGACTATGATAAAATAAGGAAAATAGTTAAGAAAAAACTAAAAGGAGCAGTTGCAAAGGTTAAAGACTTATATCAAGCTTGGGTGTTGTTTAAAAATTCTATCTTGGAAGCCCAGACCAACTATATTCCACACTTTAAGAAAAGTGGACGGAAGTCCAAAAAACTGCTAGCATGGTTTAAAGGTGAGGTCAGAGAGGCTATTGCTGCCAAAAAAGCATCTTTTAGGAAATGGAAGAAAGAGTCAAATGAAGAAAACTGGAAACAGCACAAGCACTGGCAAGTTAAATGCAAGGCATTGATAAAGCAGGTAACGAGAGACTTTGAAAAGAAACTTGCTGTGGAAGCAAAAACACATAATAAAGACTTTTTCAAGTACATTCGTAGCAAAAAACCTTTGAGAGAGTCCGTTGGACCATTAGATGATAGAGGGGTAAAAGGGGCAGTAAGAGGGGACAAGGCTATAGCGAAGAGAATGAATGAATTCTTTGCTTCGGTCTTTACTGAGGAATATGTAGGGATGTTACCCATGACTGAAGTGGTATTTAGAGGTGATGCTGCAGAAGAATTGAAAGAAATATCGCTACACCGGGAAGAGGTATTACAACTATTTGATATACTGAAGAGTAGCAAATCACCTGGACCGGATGGCATACATCCAAGGGTGTTGAAAGAACTGAAATATGAGATTGCAGACCTGCTATTAGTAATGTGAAAACTATCATTAAAAGCATCTCTAATACCTGAAGATTGGAGGATCGCCAATGTAACACCAATTTTTAAAAAGGGTTCCAGGGGTGATCCAGGAAACTACAGACTGGTGAGCCTGGCGTCAGTACTGTTAAAGTGGTAGAGACCATCATAAAGAACAAAATTACTAAGCATGTAGATAGCCATGGCTTAATGGGAGACAGCCAACATGGCTTTAGATAAGGAAGATCTTGTCTTACTAATCTGTTATGTTTTTTGGAAGGTGTGAATAAACAGGTAGACAAAGGTGAGTCAGATGATATAGTGCATCTGGACTTTCAGAAAGCCTTTGACAAGGTCTCTCATCAGAGACTTTTGGCAAAACTAAAAACTCATGGAATAGGAGGTGATATACTATTATGGATCAGGAACTGGTTCCAAGATAGAAAGCAGAGGGTAGGGCTAAATGGCCAATTTTCCCAATGGAAAAAGGTGAATAGTGGCGTACCCCAGGGATCTGTGCTGGGTCCGCTGCTTTTTAACATATTCATAAATGATCTGGAAAAGGGAATAACGAGTGAGGTTATCAAATTTACAGATGACACAAAACTATTTAAAGTTGTTAAAACCAAAGAGGATTGTGGAAAATTGGAAGAGGATCTTGATAAATTGGAAGACTGGGCATCCAAATGGTAGAAAAAATTTAATGTGGACAAGTGCAAAGTTATGCACCTAGGAAAGAACAACCCAAACTATGGTTACACGATCTAAGATTCCACATTGGGAACCACCACCCAGGAAAAAGATTTAGGCATCATTGTGGATAACATGTTAAAACCCTCTGCCCAGTGTGCAGTGGCGGCCAAGAGAGCAAATAGAATTCTAAGTATCATAAGGAAAGAAATGGAAAATAAAACAAACAATATTAAAATGCCTCTGTATCGTTCCATGGTGCGACCGCACCTTGAATATTGTGTGCAATTATGGTTGCCGTATCTTAAAAAAGAAATAGCATTATTAGAAAAGGTATAGAGAAGAGCCATCAAAATGGTAAAGGGGGTGGAAGGATACTCCTATGAAGAGACGCTAAAAAGGTTAGGGCTCTTCAACTTGGAAAAGAGAAGGCTGATTGGAGATACGATAGAAGTCTATAAATTAATGAATGGCGTGGAACGGGTAAACGTAGATTGACTACATCAGCAGAATATAAAAAGACTAGGGGACATGCAATGAAGCTACAGGGTAACCTATTTAAAACTAATAAGAGAAAATATTTTTCACTCAACGTGTAATCAAACTCTGGAATTTGTTACCGGAGGATGTAGTAAAAGCTGTTAGTGTAGCTGGGTTTAAAAAAGCTTTGGACAAGTTCCTGGAGGAAAGGTCCATAAACCGTTATTAAAAGGGACACGGGATATCACTGCTTGACCCAATACAAGCATTTGAACCTGTGTCTTTTGGGGAAACTACTAGGTACTTATAACCTAGATTGGCCCCTGCTGGAAACAGGATACTGGGCTTGATGGACCTTGGTCTGACCCAGTATGGCATATCTTATGTTCATCCTCACCCTTCCCTCATGGGCACATGTCCCTGGAGAAACTTGCTCATTGCTAGAGGGTCTTATATCACCCGGAGAACTGATCCTAGTTACAGGATCACTTCATGCTACACCAAGTGATGTTCTCCTTTCACATGACTTTCTCCTCCATGACAACAGAGAGGCTGCCAGGCTGGAGGTGGGACTTCAGTAGGTCTCATCTATATACTTCTCTGTCTTCCTTATGTCCTCCAAGTCAGCTACTCTAGCCTCATTCCCTGAGAGCAAAGAGCTCCTTGCTCCTAGTGCACACCAACTGGAAGAAAATTGTATATGTGACACTCAATGCATAAGACTGGATAGCCCTCATCTTGCTGCTGGACTTCTGTATGTATCTTAGTCTTAAGGTTTTGTTGAGATATTTAAGTAGTTAACTGAGGTGCCAGACCAAGACAAACCACCCATCTGGGCAGCAGCAGAATGGGATAGTGTTGACGGCGGAGGATCACATTTTTGTGACAACGGCAACAACACCAAACTTAAACTGCACGGAAGAAAGGCCCGGCAATCTACTTCTGTATCTTGCCATGAAAACCCAATGAATAGTTACAACAAAACAAATTGTGCTATGGTGCTGGAAGATGAGACCCCCAGGTCGGAAGGCACTCAACTAGCTACTGGGGAAGAGCTGAAGACTTTTCAGAGTAAAGCCAGCATTTATGATGTGGTTGGATCAAAGCCCTCGGGAAGTCTGACTGCTGATGAAGCTGCGCATGAAATGAGAGTCAGAAGCTGTAAAGATGTCTTACACATTGGAACATGGAACGTACGAAGCATGAACCAAGGGAAGTTGGAGGTGGTCAAGAATGAAATGGAACGTGTACAACTTGATCTGTTGGGTGTCAGTGAACTGAAATGGACTGGCATCCAGCACTTTGCATCAGATGATCACATGGTCTACTATGCTGGAAATGAAAGACAAAGAAGAAATGGAGGTGCATTTATAATAAAGAAGAAATTTGCAAGAACTGTAATGAAATACAATGCAGTCAGCGAATGCTTAATCTCTATTCGTCTACGAGGATTGCCTATCAACACAACTATAATTCAAGTATATGCCCCAACAACAGCTGCAGAAGAGAATGAAATTGAAGAGTTCTATGAACAAGTTCAAGCTGAAATTGACAGAACATGCAAACAGGATATCCTGATAGTCAGGGGTGACTGGAATGCAAAAGTTGGCAGCAAAGAAGAAGGCAAAGTAGTTGGAAAATATGGCCTTGGCAACAGAAATGAAGCTGGAGAAAGACTGATAGAATTCTGCAAGATCAATGATCTACTCATCTCAAACACCTTCTTCCAGCAACACAAGCGGCGACTGTACACATGGACTTCACCCAATGGATTGTATAAAAATCAAATTGACTACATCTGTGGAAGTCAACGATGGAAAAGCTCTATAACATCAACCAAGACAAAACCTGGAGCTGACTGTGGTACAGATCATCAACTACTAGTATGCAAACTCAAGCTAAAATTGAAAAAGAGCAAACCACTCATGAATGCAGCAAAATATGACCTTGAGAATATACCACTGGAATTTAAAGACTGCCTGCAAAATCGATTTGCTGCTTTAGATACAAATGACAGAGCTCTGGAAGAGTTATGGAATGACATCAAGAAGGTTGTGTTGGAAGAAAGCGAGAAGTCTCTACAAAAGGTGAAAAAGCGAAAACGGCCAAAATGGATGACGTAAGAAACTCTGAAAATTGCCCAGAAACACAGAGAAGCTAAAGCCAGAGGAGAAAGAAAGACAATCGCAGAATTCAACAGAGATTTCCAATGTGCAGCAAGATAGGACAAGGAAAAGTACTACAACGACGCATGCAAGGAAATAGAAGCAGAAACTATTAGAGGAAGAACAAGATCGGCTTTCCTAAATCTACGAGAGTTAAAGAAAAAGTTCCAGCCTCGAATTGGAATGTTACAAGATGCTCAAGGTTCTATGTTGAATGATGCTGAGAAGATCAAGAAAAGGTGGAAGGAATATACAGAGTTTTTATATGATAAAGATCAAGTGGACCAACAGCCGTTTCAACCTGTACCTTATGATCGGGAACCATTGGTAATGAAAGAAGAAGTTGAAGCAGCATTGAAAGCCTTATCAAAGAACAAAGCACCACAAGTATTGCAGCAATCTGATGCAGCTGTTACCATACTTACAAGGCTCTGCCAAGAAATATGGAAGACAACATCATGGCCAACTCACTGGAAAAGATCTGTGTTTATACCAATACTAAAGAAAGGTGATCCAACTGACTTGGGAAATTATCGAACAATCGCTCTGATCCTACATTCCAGCAAGATTCTACTGAAGATTATTCAAAAGAGACTACAACCATACCTGGAACAAGAGCTACCTGAAGTGCAAGCAGGATTCAGGAAAGGGCGAGGAACGAGAGACATCATTGCGGATGTGAGATGGATCCTTGAAAAGACTAAAGAATACCAAAAGGATATCTATTTGTGCTTTATCGACTATAGCATGGCTTTTGACTATGTAAACCATGAGAAACTCTGGGCCACATTAAAAAGCATGGGTATACCAGAACACCTGATCGTTCTCTTGCGCAATTTGTACATTGATCAAGAAGCAACAGTTCGAACGGAACAAGGAGAAACAGAATGGTTTAAAATAAGCAAAGGTGTAAGACAAGGCTGCATATTTTCCCCCTACCTGTTTAATTTATATGCAGAACAAATCATCAGAGAAGCAGGATTTTATGAATACAACAGAGGTGTGAAGATTGGTGGAAGACTCATCAACAACCTTCGCTATGCTGATGATACTACATTACTGGCTGAAAGTGAAGATGATCTGAGACATTTGCTTCTCACAATCAAAGAACATAGTCTCAAAATGGGCCTGCACCATAATGTAAAGAAGACAAAGATCATGACAACTGGCATAATCAACAGGTTCATCGTTGAAGGAGAAGAAATTGAAATTGTGAACAACTTTAACCTACTTGGATCAACTATCAATAAAGAAGCAACAAGCAGTCAAGAAATCAAATGACGCATTGCTCTTGGCAGAATGGCTATGAAAGACCTAGAAAAGATTCTCAAGAGCAGAGATGTCTCTCTCCATACAAAGATTCGACTTGTTCAAGCCATGGTATTTTCAATAACATCATATGGATGTGAAAGCTGGACAGTGAAAAAGACAGACAGGAAGAAAATTGATGCCTTTGAATTATGGTGCTGGCGGCGAATACTTTGTATACCATGGACTGCCTGAAGAACAAACCAGTCGGTACTAGAGGAGATCAAACCTAAGCTTTCTTTAGAAGCTCAGATGACAAGACTTCGACTTTCATACTTTGGACACATCATGCGAAGAGAGAGATCATTAGAGAAAGACATTATGCTTGGCAAGATAGAAGGTCAACGCAAAAAAGGAAGGCCAGCAATGAGATGGATCGATACAATAACAGCAGCTACGGGTACCAGTCTGTCAACAATGAGCCGCCTGACTGAAGACCGAACACAATTTAGGATAGCTATCCAGAGGGTTGCCATGAGTCAACTTCGACTCGACGGCACTTAACAACAACTTCCTTAAATTGCTAGGTATAATTGTACAAATAGCAGTATACCTAATGGGCTTGATTCTGTCCCGGATGTAGATCCCCTTTGTTCATCCGGGCTGAGCCAGACGTACCAAGGAGATTGCGATTCTGACCCCACGGGACACGTCAAGCCCCGCAGGATCAGAATCGCAAACAGGCATGTATGTGCAGACCGGAAATGCGATTCAGTCCCGGCCTGCACATACTTGCCCTGCCTGACTAACTCAGTCAGGGGTTTTAAATGGAGCCGTGGCTCCATTTAAAAGCCGCGATGCAAACCGCCTGCATAAAGAGTTAATTCCCCACAGCCCAACCCCCAATCCGGCCTCCTAAGGCCAGGGTCAGGCTGCGGGGAATTAACTCTGGCCTGGGGCGGCCCAAGGGGGGTGCGGGGCCATGTGCGGAGACTCGGTGCGGGGCCTCATTTGAATAAGGGGCCTCATTTGCATAAATATTTGCATAATGTTACCATACACTAACTTTTAGTAAACATGCTTCTTCATGAGTGTATGGATAAAGAAAGATTAAAAGATTTCTACATTACTATAATACAGTGCCAACCGCCAGGCACATTAGGAACTACTACAAACACTGCCCATTTAAACCCATAGCAAAGCCGCCGTATCCTAACAGCACTACCAGGACTCATAAAACACCATACTCTACCTATCAAAAGGCAACACTGCAAATATTAAACCAATACATTTCAGAGAACAATACATGACCTACTGGGGAAAGAGAACAAGTGGCAATGTCAAATAGGAATTACATAAACAGAATACCTCAGCTCAGTTACACATGCAGAACATAGACCATCACCAAACAAGGAATCACAATTTAGAAACAGGAAGACAATAATTAAACTGGGAACCCCAAAAGCCAAACTTGGAATGTACAACACTGTAGAAATAAAACTATAAATTAATTTTCTCTTGTACTAAACAAAGCACCGACGTTAATGATGCACATTTCCCAGAGCTGACATATTCCAGTTAATAAATTCAAAATAAAGAGATATCTTTGTACCTTTTGTGCATTTTTTTTCAGTTGCAATTGTTCCAGCCACTTTCTTCTGGTTTATTTGTGTCTTCTGCTAACTCTCCATCGTCTGCTGTCCATTTGTCCTTTCTTCACTCTTCTAGTTTTTTTCCATTCTACCTCTACATCTGTTTTAACATACTAATCTTTCTCCTTTTGCTCTTTCCTCATTCCTATTTCATCCACTCATATTTTACCCCTCCATCCTCAATCCCCACTTACTCTCCCAATACCCAGCCAATTGTTGATTTTTCTTCCCTCCCACACAAAATATTTTTCCCCTCTCCATTTCACTCTCCCAGCCCCATCCCCTTCTAATCTCCCCCAATATCAGCTCCCTTCTAGTTCCAGCCCCATCCAGTATCCGCTCCCTTCTAGTCCCCCCATCAGCCCATTTCCAGTCCTAGCTCCCCCATCCATTTCCAGTCCTATACGAGTCCCTTCATCAGCTCATTTCCAATACCAGCCTCCCATCAGCCCATTTCTAGTCCTTTCCTAGCCCCACCATCAGCCCATGTCAAATCCTAGCTCCCCTCCACTCAGCCATTTCCAATCCAAGCCCCCCCATGAGCCTACTTCCAGTTCTAGCCCCTCCATGAGTCCATTTCAATCCAAGCCCCCACCACAGCCCATTTCCAATCTTAGCTCCCCCCAACACCCAATTCCCAGTCCTATCCTAGCCCCTCCATCAGCCCATTTCCTGTCCTAGCTCCCTCCCCTAAGAGCTCATTCCAAGCCCCCCTCCCCATCAGCTATTTGCAGTTCAAGCCTTCCCTTCCACTCAGCCCATTTCCAGTCCTAGCCCCCCATAGCCTATTACCAGTCCTAAGCCCCCATCAGCCCATTACCAGTCCTAAGCCCCCATCAGCCCACTCCCAGTCCTAATCCCACCATCCGATTTCCAGTCCTAAACCCTTATCACCCAATTTTCAGGTTAAGCCCCCCCATAGCCCATTACCAGTCCTAACCTCCCCATCAGCCCACTCCCAGTCCTAATCCCATCAGCCCATTTCTAGTCCTAACCCATGACACAATTTTCTGTTTAAGCGCCCCATAGCTCATTACCAGTCCTAACCTCCCAATCAGCCCACTCCCAGTCCTAATCCCATCAGCCCATTTCTAGTCCTAACCCCCCATCACCCAATTTTAAGTTTAAGCCCCCCCCATAGCCCATTACCAGTCCTAATCCCATCAGCCCATATCCAGATTTAGCTCCCCCATAGCCCATCACCACTCCTAACCCCCCCCCCCCCCAGGGAAAATGTAAAATAAAAAAAACTGTCTGCTGCCGCTGTTTTTTCATGGGCTGAGGTCCTGTGCACCACTGTGGAACATCACTGTTTCACCCGGCCTCCAGCGCTCCGGTTTCGGCATCGGGGCTTGATTTTTCACCGGCAGCCAGTTTCATTTTCAGCGCACAAGTTAGTTTTCACCGTTTTCCCGCCAAATGGTTGCACAGCAAGGGAGAGGCATCATTTTGTCTGTCTCCTTGCGGCCATTTTAGAGCAGAATGTCCTCATGCTTTTCATGTTGCCTTGGCTGCAGCCGTAAGTGGCACCACATTAAAGATCAGATCTGTACTTCCTGTGCAGCAGATCAAGGAACTACCTCCGGGACAAGCGGCAATGTGGCTGTGTGGGAGAAAGCTGACCTGATCCGGGAGGACACCAACTCTCCTTCATGAACAGATGTCTGGCAGAATCGAGTGTGCTGCGGGGCCTCCCTCTTTGCAGCTGCAGTCACACACGCCGGCTTTCAGAGCGCGAAGGGACTAGTTTCCCTTTCGCGGCTCTGTTAAGCCCGCGGGGGCTGATGGGAAAGCCGGCGTGTGTGACTGCAACTGCAAAGAGGGAGGCCCCGCGGCACACTCGATTCTGCCGCGGCGGCCCCGGCCCCGGCCCCGGCTCCGGCAGCGGCAGACGACAGTTTTTTTTTTTATTTTAAATTTTACTTTTAGATCAGAATGTTTTTTGCACGGGGCCTCCTGAAACGCGGGGCCCTGTGCAAAAAACATTCTCGCTCAATGGACGGGCCGGCCCTGACTCTGGCCCCCCCAGCCCCATCCGCACCCCTATGCTGAAAACAAACGGCGTCCAGGGAAGTTATTCTACCTAGGGTTAGGAATAACTTCCCCAGCCATTTTGCCAGCCCTGGACATACAGGGCTGACATTAGAATTGCCACTGGCCACCCACTCTCTGCCCCCGGGCCGCCTCTTCCCCGCCCAACTTCCCCGCACAACCGGCGGGGAAGTTATTCCGGGCCTGCAGCCGCCACGAATAGCGGGATGGACGTCCTGTTAGGACAAGTTTCTGGAATAAAAGTCCATGAACCATTATTAAGTGGGTTGGGGAAATCCACTATTGGGATAAGCAGCATGGAATCTATGAACCTTTTGGGAACCTGGCAGATACTTGTGTCCTGGATTGGCCACTTTTGAAAACCGGAATACTGGGCTTGATACGCCTTTGGTCTGATGCAGTTTGGCATATCTTAAGTTCTTATCTGTCTATGGCAATGGCAGAGTCAATTTTAGTACCAGGAGTAGGCATGGTTATAAGAACATAAGGTATGCCATACTGGTTCAGACCAAGGTCCATCAAGCCCAGTATCCTGTTTCCAACAGTGGCCAATCTAGATCATACGTACCTAGCAGTTTCCCCAAAAGACACAGGTTCCACAATGCTTGTACTGGTTCAAGCATTGATATCCTGGGTCCCTTCTTAATAATGGTTTATGGACCTTTCCTCCAGGAACTTGTCCAAACCTTTTTTAAACACATCTACACTAACAGCCTTTACTACATCCTCCGGTAACAAATTCCAGAGTTTGATTACACGTTCGGTGAAAAAATATTTTCTTTTATTAGTCTTAAATAGTTTACCCTGTAGCTTCATTGCATGTCCCCTAGTCTTTCTATATTCTGATAATGTAAACAATCAATACACATTTACCCATTCCACTCCGTTCATTAATTTATAGACTTCTATCATATCTTCCCTCAGCCGTCTCTATTCCAGGTTAAAGAGCCCTAACCTTTTTAGCCTTTCTTCATAGGAGTATCCTTCCATCCCCTTTACCATTTTGGTGGCTCTTCTCTGAACCTTTTCTAATAACTCTATATCCTTTTTAAGATACGGCGACCAGAATTGCACACAATATTCAAGGTGCGGTCTCACCATGGAACGGTATAGAGGCATTATAATATCTTTTGTATTATTTTCCATTCCTTTCCTTATGATACCTAGCATTCTATTTGCTCTCTTGGCCGCCGCTGCATACTGGGCCGAGGGTTTTAACATGTTCTCCACAATGACGCCTAAATCTTTTTCCTGGGTGGTGGTTCTCAATGTGGAGCCTTGCATTGTGTAACCATAGTTTGGATTGTTCTTTCCTAGGTGCATAACTTTGCACTAGTCTACATTAAATTTCTTCTGCCATTTGGATGCCCAGTCTAAGAAATTTATCAAGATCCTCTTGCAATTTTCCACAATCCTCTTTGGTTTTAACAACTTTAAATAGTTTTGTGTCATCTGCAAATTTGATAACCTCACTCGTTATTCCACTTTCCAGGTCATTTATGAATATGTCAAAAAGCAGCGGACCCAGCACAGATCCCTGGGGTTCACCACTATTCACCTTTCTGCATTGGGAAAATTGGCCATTTAGCCCTACCCTCTGCTTTATTTTTATTTATTTTATTTATTTTTATTTATTTATTTTATTTATTTATTTAAAGCCATGTTGGCTGTCTCCCATTAGGCCATGACTATCTACATGCTGAGTAATTTTATTCTTTCTTTCTTTCTTTCTTTATTTATTTAATCAGTTTTGTATACCACCTTATCCTTCAATCAAAGTGGTTAACTGGACAACAAAAGGGTTTACATAGGGGCATTTTTCCCAGTACTGACGTCAGGAGGGGAAGTTAATCGGGGCCTGCAGCCGCCACGAATAGCGGGATGGATGTCCCGTTAGGACAAGTTTCTGGAATAAAAGTCCATAAACCATTATTTAGTGGGTTGGGGAAATCCCCTATTGGGATAAGCAGCATGGAATCTATGAACCTTTTGGGAACCTGACAGATACTTGTGTCCTGGATTGGCCACTTTTGAAAATCGGAATAGTGGGCTTGATACGCCTTTGGTCTGATCCAGTTTGGCATATCTTAAGTTTTTATCTGTCTATGGCAATGGCAAAGTCAATTTTAGTACCAGGAGTAGGCATGGTTGTATGGTTTGATGAGAATATTGGTCAGTTTTTTAGCTACATATTCGCTGCACTGATGAGTACATGGGATGTTCTCTCTGTACAGTATTACCTGGTACCAGGAGTAGGCACGGTCCGATGGGTCGATGAGAATACTGATGAGCTTTGCTTTCGGCACCAAGGCTGCTACTCGCTTTGGGGCTTCCTCGGAGTGGAAATAGTTTGAACTTTTCTCAAAAAGGAAGTCTGTGGATACATTAGAAGGAACAGGAAAGAATTCCATGTACCTGAAAAGACAAATAAAGCAGAATAAGTCTGTTGTAGCTTCAGCCATACTCTGAGAGAAGGGTGCTGTCCCTTCTGCACTACCCTTCTAACACAACTGGAGGCAAACAGATTACCTGAGAGGAGAAGTATGTTCTTATTTTATGTTCTTAAGTAGCCTAATGGTTAGAGCACTGGCTTAGGACCCAAGAGGTCAGAGTTCAATTCACACTAGTATTCCTTATGGCCCTTAACCCTCCACTGTCTCAGGGAAAAATCCAAGTTATCAATGTCCCTGTTTAATGTACATTACCAAGTTTAAGTTACAATGTAAACCGCTTTGATTGAAATGATAAAGCAGTATAAAAACCCTGCTAAAGAAAATAAATTACTTTAGGAGAAAAATCTCAGTTTATAATGCAGCATGTCTTTTGAGATCCTCATGGAAACAAAGGGGGGAGTGGGTGTCGGGTTCTGTACAGAGGTTTGTATGCACGTCTACACAATGTGGACAAATCGCTGTTGAGCAGATGGATGGAACGTGCTGGGGAATCTGTATTGGGTTGATGGATCACAATGCCGAGGATAAGGAGTATGATCAGTTGCTAGACTGGTTAATCATAATGGTGGAAGGCCAGCAGGTAAGTTTGCTGCACATGGCTGAGTGCCTCCTTTGTACTGGTCTAAAGGTGAAGGGATGGCAGACGTAGAGGCTGCCTGGTAAAAGAGGCAACAAGAGCAGACTAAAGTTAAAAGGAGAAGCACAGCTATTGAAACTCTTACCTAGAAACAATTACATAACCTAGAATATAGAAAACAAGAAGGATGAATCATTGTTGAATTTATGTTGGAGGATCTGAAGCAGCAATTAATTCAGGACAGTATAAAAGAAATACTTTTGTATGTTCTCCTTACAAATTTCCTTTGATAACTGTTGGCCTAATATTCAGCAGGCTTTATCCAGTTGGTGGCATCTACTAATGGATAAACTCTATTAACCATGATATCCAGAGAGTGCCAGTGAATATCAACATAGACACCCTCAACACTATCCGGAGAGTGCCAGTGAATATCACCATTGACACCCTCAACACTATCCGGAGAGTGCCAGTGAATATCACCATTATCACCCTCAAAACTATCCGGAGAGTGCCAGTGAATATCACCATAGACACCCTCAACACTATCCGGAGAGTGCCAGTGAATATCACCATTATCACCCTCAAAACTATCCGGAGAGTGCCAGTGAATATCACCATAGACACCCTCAACACTATCCGGAGAGTGCCAGTGAATATCACCATAGACACCCTCAACACTATCCAGAGAGTGCCAGTGAATATCACCATAGACACCCTCAACACTATCCGGAGAGTGCCAGTGAATATCATCATTATCATCCTCAACATTATCCGGAGAGTGCTGGCATTATCTGGGGGTGGGGGTGCTATCCAGATAACTAGCCACATAGGTCAGGGCAGAAAACCCCAATTATCGAACCTTCTCTCTCCTCCCCTTTATTTCTAAACTACTTGAACGTGTGGTTCACCACCACTGTCTTGACTTCTGAATCCCCTTCAATCTGGCTTTCACCCTCTACATTCTACTGAGATGACTTTTGGCAAAGTCTCCAATAACTTCTTTCTCACCAAATCCAAGGTTACCCATTCCTCATCCTTCTTGAACTTTCTGCTGCTTTTCACACTGTTGATCACCACCTTATCCTTGATACCCTGTCCTCATTTGGATTTAGGGGTTCTGTCCTATCTTAGTTTTCTTCATATTTCCCCACCACACTTTTAGTGTATGTTCTGGTGAATCCTCCTCTTCTGCTATCCTGCTTTCAGTTGGTGTACCCCAGGGACCAGTCTATGGCCCTCTCCTTTTCTCTCTCTACACTCGGTCCCTTGGTGCACTCATCTCCTCCCATGGTTTTCAATACCATTTCTACATGTGACTCTTAGATCTATATCTCTGCAACTGAAGTCTCTCTGGGAATCCAGGCCCAGATCTCATCCTACTTATCTGACATTAGTGCCTGAATATCTCACCGCCATCTGATACTGAACATGGCCAAAACTCAGCTCCTTATCTTTCCCCCTAAGTCTACCTCCCCCTTCCTCCTTTCTCCGTTTCTGTGGATAACACTCTACTTTTCCTAGACTCGCAACCTTGGGGTCATCCTGAATCCTTTGTTTAATTCTTGTTTATATTTGATCATACGCTCTATTGCCACCCATCTGCTTATTTATTATTCCTCTCCTTTCCTTTACCTTTGCTCCACTTTACTTTGTCATCTTTTACCTCATTCTCCCTAATTGTTCTTCTCCTTCCCTTTCTTGCCCTTGTTGTCCGTTTTCCCCTGTGATGGGTAACTTGTCTAATCTTATCCATATCCCCCTCCCCTCTCCTCCCTCTCCTGGTGTTATCTGGACTTCCTAAAAATCCGCCTTTTTCTGTTAAGAGCAACTCACGGAACCTGTCTAATCTTATCCATATCCCTCTATTTTCCCTCTCCTCTCTCCCTTTTTCTTGTGCCCTGTGGAATGCACATTCTGTTTCCAATAAACTTACTTTCACACATGACCTCTTTATCTCCAATGCTCTTCATCTTCTTGCTCTTACCGATTCTTGGCTCCTCCCTGACGATACCGCGTCTATTGCTTCCCTCTGCTATGGTGGCTATCAGTTTTCCCATAAGCCTCGTCCCACTGACCGTGGTGGTGGTGTCGGCCTTCTTCTCTCCCCCTCTTGTCAATTCCAGCCACTCCTCCTGCCTCAGCTCACTTTTTCCTCTCTTTTGAGGTCCACTCCATCTGCCTCTTTGCACCTCTTCCTCTCCGGGTTGCTGTTATCTATCGACCTCCTGACTTGTCTGCTTCCTCTTTTCTCTCTGACTTTGATTCTTGGCTCTCCCTTTTCTTTAACCCCACCTCCCCTACTCTTATTCTTGGAGATTTTAACATCCATGTTGATAACCCCTCTGATCCTCTAACTGTAAAGCTCCTCTCCCTTACCTCCTCATTTGGCCTTCATCTCTGTTCCACTGCCCCCACTCACCAGCGTGGCCATTGTCTGGATCTGATATTTTTCTCTTGCTCCTCACTCTCTAACTTTCATAGCTCAGTTCTTCCTTTATCTGATCATCACCTTCTTAGCTTTAATCTTCACCTCCTTCTACCTCAGCCTTGTCCTATCTCTTCCACCCTATTTAGGAACCTTCTTGCCATTGATCCCCTGGCTCTCTCTTCCACCATTTCTCCATCTCTCTCTTCTACTTTGTCATCAAGGTCTGTTGATGAGGCTGTATTGTGCTATAATGCTGCTCTCTCCTCGGCTCTGGATGTTCTCGTTCCACCCACCCCTCATCCTGTGAGACGTTCTGTACCACAGCCTTGGCTCTCACCCTCCATTCGCTATCTTATATCTTTTCTTCTGTTTCTCATGCTAAACTAGAAAGCACCATACATTCAGCATTTTTATTTAAAGCTCCCAGTTTGTGGAATGTCCTCCCCTGACAACTAAGGCTAGAGTTTGTGATAAGGAAGCTTATCATAGCTCAGGTAGGAGCTATAGAAAAGAAGATGTGACTCTGAACAAGCAACCTGTCAGTTCTGGTAGAAGCAAGAAAACAGAGTTTTCACATAAAAGACTACCAGTCCCAGAATGCACCAGGTTTCCAGCAGCCATGAGAGGGGCTGAAGTGAGAGAATGTAGGTGCAATCAAGAGAGCTATGAGGTAATCTCTAAGCACTCATCTCAAAGGGCAGGGCCTGATTCAACACAGCTGCGCTGTGTTAGGGAGCAGCACACATTAGAACAGGATAAGAGTAGAGCTTATTCTTCAGGAAACAGTTTCAGCTACAGAGGGAGAAAGAGATACAAAGACAGCAACGGCTACAAGCACCAGTATCACCTGGAGAAACAGAAGCCAAGCCAAGCAGATAGAGAGAGAAGGAAACTCTCTGGAAGGAAGAGAAGAAAGGCCATTGGAAGGTCTGGGAGATTCCAAGGCAGTACTCATACTGGGAGGTATTCCAAAAGCCATCAGAGTCCATTGGACTGGATTCAGCCAGAGGAATGGAGTGGCAGAGATAGGAATCACCAGTGGCTACCTGGAAGAGAGAAGACTGCATGTGGAAGGGACTTTCAGACCAAGGCCAGAAGGTATGTGAGAGAAGATCCAGTGTCCAGGGATCAAGATTGGAAGGCTGGACATCAGAATTGGATTACATATTGGCCAGGCTATACAGAGAGGAATAATGATAGCAGGAGAGGCTCAGGTATGAACACTGATCCAGACCCTATCTATAATAGAGAATGGCAGCAAGGGAATAAGCATTCTCATGATAGTGCCTTAATGAAAGACTCATCTGTGCCAATGTATGATATTGACCCTATGATTGTTGATGCAGGGGGAAATACAGCAGATGAAACTATTTACATGGACTGTTCTTTATCTAAATGCTATTGCTAGTTTTCTATGAGCAAACACATCAGCCATCACAAAGAAACCTAACTTTGTTCTTTATTTCCACTGCAAACAGCTCTTAAAGCAGGATTTGGGCTCACACAGTAGCAGCCAGCCAGCTAAAGGCTTTCAGCTGGTCCATTGATAGTAATTAGGGCTGCCCCTGATTGTGTGTGTGAGCAAGGGAGAATCACTGCTGAGATCGGCGTGGAAAATAAGCAGAAGTTAACCTAACCAGCAAAGTTTATTCTTTACTTTGTGCCTTTGTATTTGGTAATTACTTGCTAAGAAAACATTAGCTAATTGCCTGACAAGCTGAAGGTTGTTTTCTGGTTTACTTTGTGACTTTTTGTTATCCATTTTAAACACTGCAAGCAAGTAACCTCATTTATAGTGCTATCAAGCATACATGTGCTGGGTGAATTAAACCCCATCAATAAAAGAAGTATTTTATTGATCTTACCACTTGGTTTCACAACTCAAATTATTGTCATCAGCTGTGTTTGGGAGTGAATGAACTACAATACCCACAATACCTTGCAAGAATCATATGAATATATGCATCGTCAAGATTGTGTAAGTTCTCACCCTAGGCAGCCATCTGACAAGTTATCAGTTAAAAAAATTCAAAACAGAACTAAAAATATAACTCTGACTTGGCATATAGAGGCCCACAACAGACTTGTAGTTCAATGCCATCTCTATACATTTTGATTATTTATTTATTTACATTCTCTTATATGCCGTGCTATTCTGCATCAGTGTGATTTACATTGAACAAACTGAAATTACATTGAACAGGGCATTATAACTTGGAGATAACTATTTTACAGGGAACATGGGCTATGGAGGGTTAAGTGGCTTGCCCAAGACCACAAGGAGCACCTGTGGGACTAGAAACCCCAGTCCTTCCAGCCCAAGGTTGCTGTCCTCTAGTGGGATTTGAACCCCTGACCTTCTGGCCTGAAGTACCTTGCCCCAACTACTAGGCCACTCCTCCACTTACCAGTCAATCCCCTGATGATAGCTCTTCCCATTAAAGAACTGAACTTCTTCAACAGCCTTGGGATTGGGGAGACTGCTGCCGATGGAGGGGTGCATCAGAAGGAAGGCAGAAAGCGCTGTAGTACCTTAGGCAAGAAAAGTAAAAAGACATTTCTAGTGAGTGAGCTATAAAATGGATCTGAACAAAATTATTCCCTGCTTATACAGACTACCATAAATCTTATAAAGAACAACTAGTTCATAGCTATCCTTCATAAAAGCGCTGAACTTACAAATCTGTTTCCTTTCTAGCAAGGTTGAGCAGAACCTATGTACATGATTCCTCCTATTTGCCTCATCTTTCTGCTTCTCTCAGTAACAATAGTGACATCCTGCCATATTACTTTTGGAGAAATGTTTCCAAATGGGTTACTTTTCTACATCAAATCCAAATAAG
Source organism: Ichthyophis bannanicus (assembly GCA_033557465.1). Taxonomy (NCBI): domain Eukaryota; kingdom Metazoa; phylum Chordata; class Amphibia; order Gymnophiona; family Ichthyophiidae; genus Ichthyophis; species Ichthyophis bannanicus. Next base: position 1,804,027,673 of record CM066032.1, read on the forward strand.
TCTATCCCACCTAAATGTTATCAATAAATAGAAATGAGAATAAGATGCATAGTTTATTCTTGTCCTGTTGGACATATCAACTGCATTTGATACTATTCATCACAAAATGTTACTAGACAGAGTTTGGTTGGTCAAGAACTGTTTCATCTTGGTTGTCCTTGTATTGGTAGGATCATCAGTTCCAAGTACACATAGAGACTGTTACTCCACGGCTACGCCATTATGAGAGGAAGTCCCTCATAGTTCATTTCTTACAGAGATGATCTTTAAACGTTACTTCCAACCTATGTGTGTTCACTAACCATTTATGCAGCATTTAAAAAGAAGGCACCATCGGGCACGTGCAGAGCTCCAACTTAGTCCTCGATTGGCATCAGGGCAAGAAGCAGAACGACCAAGCCCTCTGCTCCTTGCTGCAAGGCCAATTGTGTCTCTCTTTTCATCAGGACACCAGCGTTTAAAAAAGGAGGTGCCATCGGGCGTGACCATGCCTGGTGGGCCCTTAGGCAGGACCCTTGAGCATGGTACGGAGCATGAACTCTCTCCAACAGCAGCTACGTGCTACTGCTTCTCTCTCCTGCCATCCAAAAGAGCCAGAAGCCACTCACAGAACCCAGCTAACCTCCACCTCAGCCTTCCCACCCACTAAATGACCACAAAAATACCACCGGGAGACACCTGTTCAGCACAACACACCAGCCTCAAAGTGGAACTACCAATATACCAATTTGCTTATTTTACTCCAATTTAACCTCCAAGTTGAATAACCCTGTTCAAAGTAAAGCTCGTTGCTATAACTGTTCCATGTAAACCGCCTTGAATGTATGATAAGGCGGTATAGAAGACCTGTTAAATAAATAAATAAATCACCACCACTAACAGGGCGTTGAACAGGAACGGTGCTCCTCCCACACTGAACCATCAACAGAGGCCCTCAGAATGACGCAAATAGGACCTGCAATTTGAATGGCCCTCTGGAATTGACCTATGAAACAGTCCCTGAGGGTTCATCCACCTCCCTACCATACAAAGGGACAGCATTCCCTAGTCTACAGTGAGTACTATAGAAAGTATCATCCACAGACTATATTTCTTAAGTGTGTACAGGTACCATGGCTAATGCAAGTAGAAGGGTCAATTTCTGTTACAACAGTTCCTTCCTGTATCTCTGTCTCATAGTACTTATGCTACAGATCCTGTTTGCACATTCTCTAGAAAACACATTTCACCCATCACCACAACTGATCCCAATAATAAAAAGTTATAGACACACCCATACTATTCAGCCATTCCCCCACTCAAATCAGACACGACATAGTAGACTAAGAAGAATTGACTTCTTACCACTCCAACACAACCAAAGCACTAAGAAACTATTGCCCACACAGTTAAAGATTGCCTTGATCAATGCCTGATCCATTCAAAATAAATTCCACATAATTACTGACTACATAACAGAAACCAATGTGGACATAATATGCATTACCGAAACATGACTCACTGTCACTGACCATGTCATACTGAGCCAAATTGTACTCAATTTACAACTGTCCAAGAGCCAATAGAAGAGGGAGAGGAGTGCTTATAACAGCAAAAACGTAACCCAGAAACATCTCCATCCGTCGCAATGGACTCACCATCTACGAGCTCTTCCTCGGACCTTTGGTGTTCCTTCCATGTGCCCTCTCTAGAACACCTGAAGAAAATACTAATGAGTATAAACACAACCATGTCACCTCTAGACCCATGCCCAGCCTCTTGGATTAAGATTCCAAGTTATAATGCCCTGTTCAATGTAATTTCAGTTTGCTCAATGTAAACCGCCTTGATATCATGAAAGGCGGTATATAAGAAATGTTAAATAAATAAAATAAAAAAAAGATCATAATTAAACAACTTTTCCCTACTTTACTGAACATCATGCAGCTATCTCTTGGTCAAGGCCAAGTACCTACCACTCTCAAATATGTACCACCTGAACTCAAGCCAGCCTCTATCCATCCTGTCAGGAAAGAAACATCCAATGACATCAACCAACCATCCTCCTTTAGATCCATAGTCAGCCTCCCATTCTTGACCAAGGTGTTGGAGGTGTTGGAAAAAATTGTATGCAGACATGAACTACCTACTAGATCACCAACAATATGGTTTCAGACCACAGAGTAGAGTGTGAGGAAGCAGAGGCCAGTGAGCCTATGGAGATAGGAGAAATCACTGATCCCTTTAAAGAAAGTGACAGACCTAAAGTGCATTTACTGCAAAGTGAAGCCAGAGGGAGCAAGCACAAAGAATCAGAGGGTAGGCTGACACACCCAAGCTTGGATGATGCAATAAATAACTCAAGGGATAATCAGACACACCTGGTCAGGGTGAGAGAAACCCTAACTGAGAAGCAGTTTTATAAGCATGGCTTAGACAGAGCAGGAGAGGCAGAAGAGAGAGGAAGGAGACGGCTCAGAGGAGAGAAGGAGAGGCAATGGGATTTGCGGTCCTTACAGAAAAGGAACAAGTTCCAAGAGAAACAGGTCCATGCTGAAAAGCTCCAGGGAGAAGTCTTCAAGGAAGACAGAGAAAGGAGAGGGACCTGGAAAGTGCCTGGTAAAGAAAGTACCAGAGAAGCACAGCTCAGAGAGCAGAGGTACCAGCATACTTCCTTTCCTGACCGTGAGCTAGAAGGAGTTCAGAGGTGGGTGCACAAGACTCAGCCCAGGAGTCTGAGAAACACAACACTGAACAGGGAACTGTGGCCAAGCCCTAGAAAGGCACGGAAGCCAGAGAGCCGTAAGTGCAGTAAACACAGCTGGAGAGAGGTTTGGGAACCTGTACAAAAAGTGCTAACTAAAAGTCCTGTTACCTGTTTTCCAGACCAGGTAAAGCAAGGCTGGAGAGTTTTAGAGAGAAACTCTGAAGTGAAGCCAGAATTACATGAGGAAAGCTCAGGGCCAGCAGATATATCATCAGAACAGGAGGAGATGCAAATAGACTCTGTTGAACCCGATTCATTGCTACCTGACTGTCTCATGGATTGTACACTTTGTCTAGCCGGGAGTTTGGAATCCTTGGCACAAGTATAGCTCGCAGGGTATACGTTAAAATACAGTTTTGATAAGCTAAAAGAAGCTTGCTTTTGTTTGCATGAACTGGTTTGTTCTAACACCTGCATAGCTAATAAGACTGTGAAGCATGTCTAACTTTTGAGTTCTGTAAATACCTTTTTGAAAATCCTGAATGAGGTGAGAATCCTGTTTTCCTTCGTTGAACCTTCATTTGTGTATTATGGGAATAAACCTTATCCTTTACCTTACACATGGCTTTCACAACTAATTATTTCAAGAAAGGGACTGCTAGTACCAGCATGCATCTGGGCTAAGAAAAGTTTCACCTTTTGATGAAAACAATAATGTCCACCCTGACCCTTTAAGCACGTGGCTCGGGGGCTGGGATTGTGACAAGAGTCACTCATGACTGCCCTACTTGACAACCTTATCAAAGGCACTAATAAGTTCAAATCCAGTTTCATCCTCATTTTCCTGGACATTAAAAAGCATTCTATTCCATTCCCCACAACCTCATAATACAATGACTACGATCAACTGGCTTATCATATACCCGCCTCTCCTGGTTCAAATCTTACCTAATAGACCGCAAACTGCAAGTCATAATAAACCATAAAAATTCAACCCCATACACCCAAACCCAAGGAGTCCCTCAAGGCTCAATCCTCTCAGCCTTACTGTTCAACCTCGTTCTACAACCACTATGTACCATAATTAAGTCCTGCAACATCCTGTACCACATCTATGCAGATGATATAATGATAATAAAAAAAAATCATCACTAATTTGCAAATAAACAAAACCAAACAAAAAACACAATGCAAAATATATATGTACACATTCATAGGCTACTTTTAATATAATTCAAAATGTATTAAAAAATATATACACACATAATATCATATTACACTCAAAAATTCAAATAAAACACACAGAATATCATATTGCACGCAAAAATTCAATTGACAGTGTGTTCCAAAATATTGTACTAACATCAGAATACCCTCTTAAATCATAAAACCTCAACTACACAACACATGTAAGCTGAACTACATTTTACAAACAATACACTAAAAGTTTCAACAATCCCTATAATAAATTAATTAAATTACATATATTAATAATCTCATAATCACTATTTTCCTCTTATTCATTCCTAAATTTCATATAAATTATTGAACAATTATCAATTATGGCATTATATTAATCATTGCGAGAAGATATACAGTGCCGATAACAACCCCTCTCAGGAAGAAGCCAGTTCCACATGTACCGAAGAGTAGTCAAAAAGGATTACCATAGACCAAACGGTCCAATGAGAACCACGTACTAACAACCAAGTATGTATATATTTAATCAAGAAGCCTTACCACAAATAGATCCCAGTTCCCAATCGAAATACAAAAACAAGGGAACGAGAAACGTCAAAAAAATGCCACCGCATGCGCCTTTATAGACCAAATTGCAAACAGCAAGTCAATAGAAGCAGTGCCATTCCACCTGGGAATTTAACCCTCCAGGTTCTAAAGTAATCCAACAATATATAAAATATTGTTCCCTGCGGCATAATGGTGTGTTGTTTCATATGATGATTTTAATTTGTTTTTAGTTTTGGCAAGTTTCCCTGAGGAAGCCGAGACCTGGCGGAACTGTATTTTATGGTGTTTGCTACAAGTTCGGCAGTCAGCTGTGTAAAGTCTATATAACAACGGCATGTGAGCCTGTGTGTTTTGAAGTGCTTGCGTCGGTGCCGGTACAGAGGTGCCCACGGAGTATACCTTCATACGGGCCAGGGAGAAATTTAAGAATCGGAAGATTTGTTCGCATTAGTTGTGATTTAATGAGTGATTTTACCTCCTATGGAGTCAGTTTACTTGTGTGCTATCTTATTCAGATTCCCTTGATGAACGATACAAGCAGTTCTGAGGGTTTCCTGGCACATTCTCATTGGACCGTTTGGTCTATGGTAATCCTTTTTGACTGCTCTTCGGAACATGTGGAACTGGCTTCTTCCTGAGAAGGGCTGTTCTTGACACTGTATATCTTCTTGCAATGATTAATATAACGCCATAATTGATAGTTGTTCAATAATTTATATGAAATTTAGGAATGAATAAGAGGAAAATAGTGATTATGAGATTATTAATATATGTAATTTAATTAATTTATTATAGGGATTGTTGAAACTTTTAGTGTATTGTTTGTAAAATGTAGTTCAGCTTACATGTGTTGTGTAGTTGAGGTTTTATGATTTAAGAGGGTATTCTGATGTTAGTACAATATTTTAGAACACACTGTCAATTGAATTTTTGAGTGTAATATGATATTATGTGTGTATATATTTTTGAATACATTTTGAATTATATTAAAAGTAGCATATGAATGTGTACATATATATTTTGCATTGTGTTTTTTGTTTGATGTTGTAATGATATCCACACCTCTCAACACAACAAGCCTCAATATCACACCCATAATAAGCTGCTTCTCCACACTGTGCAAATGGCTAAAAGGTCAGAAGCTAGAAAAGACGGAGGCCATGTTCATCAGCAGAGACACTAACCCCACACCACCTGCCGCCATACCTACTGATGGAACACTTATCCAAGTGAGACAATGCATGTGATACCTACTGATGGAACGCTTATCCAAGTGAGACAATGCATACCATACCTACTGATGGAACACTTATCCAAGTGAGACAATGCATGTGATACCTACTGATGGAACGCTTATCCAAGTGAGACAATGCATACCATACCTACTGATGGAACACTTATCCAAGTGAAACAATGCATACGATACCTACTGATGGAACACTTATCCAAGTGAGACAATGCATACCATACCTACTGATGGAACACTTATCCAAGTGAGACAATGCATACCATACCTACTGATGGAACGCTTATCCAAGTGAGACAATGCATACCATACCTACTGATGGAACACTTATCCAAGTGAAACAATGCATACCATACCTACTGATGGAACACTTATCCAAGTGAAACAATGCATACGATACCTACTGATGGAACACTTATCCAAGTGAAACAATGCATACGATACCTACTGATGGAACACTTATCCAAGTGAGACAATGCATGTGATACCTACTGATGGAACACTTATCCAAGTGAGACAATGCATACCATACCTACTGATGGAACGCTTATCCAAGTGAAACAATGCATACCATAGCTACTGATGGAACACTTATCCAAGTGAGACAATGCATACGATACCTACTGATGGAACACTTATCCAAGTGAAACAATGCATACCATACCTACTGATGGAACACTTATCCAAGTGAAACAATGCATACCATACCTACTGATGGAACACTTATCCAAGTGAAACAATGCATACCATACCTACTGATGGAACACTTATCCAAGTGAAACAATGCATACCATACCTACTGATGGAATGCTTATCCAAGTGAAACAATGCATACCATACCTACTGATGGAACACTTATCCAAGTGAAACAGTGCATACCATACCTACTGATGGAACACTTATCCAAGTGAGACAATGCATGCGATACCTACTGATGGCACGCTTATCCAAGTGAAACAATGCATACGATACCTACTGATGGAACGCTTATCCAAGTGAAACAATGCATACCGTACCTACTGATGGAATGCTTATCCAAGTGAAACAATGCATACCATACCTACTGATGGAACACTTATCCAAGTGAAACAATGCATACGATACCTACTGATGGAACACTTATCCAAGTGAAACAATGCATACGATACCTACTGATGGAACGCTTATCCAAGTGAAGCAATGCATACCATACACACTGATGGAACACTTATCCAAGTGAAACAATGCATACCATACCTACTGATGGAACACTTATCCAAGTGAAACAATGCATACCATACCTACTGATGGAACGCTTATCCAAGTGAGACAATGCATGTGATACCTACTGATGGAATACTTATACAAGTGAAACAATGCATACCATACCTACTGATGGAACACTTATCCAAGTGAAACAATGCATACCATACCTACTGATGAAACGCTTATCCAAGTGAAACAATGCATGCGATACCTACTGATGGAACGCTTATCCAAGTGAAACAATGCATACGATACCTACTGATGGAACGCTTATCCAAGTGAAACAATGCATGCGATACCTACTGATGGAACTCTTATCCAAGTGAAACAATGCATACGATACCTACTGATGGATCACTTATCCAAGTGAAACAATGCATTCGATTCCTACTGATGGAATGCTTATCCAAGTGAAACAATGCATACTATACCTTGGAGCTCCATAGATGAGCACCTAACCTTCAAAACACACATACGAAACATAACACAGAACATATATTTTAAGCTAAAAACAATCAAGAACCTTAAACCACTACTAGCAAACCACAACTTCCGATCTGTCCTTAAAGCAACAATATTCCCCCACTTCAATTACTGTAATATCTTCCAAGGCTTATCAAACTCAACCATCCTCACCCTCCAACTTGCACTTAACACAGCTGCGTGAATTCTCTTCAATTCAAAAAGATCAGACCATATCACACCTTTCCTCATGCGACTACATTTGCTCCCTATGGCTGAACATATAAAGTTCAAATCCATACTCACAACTTTCAAAATCCTAAATGATTCTGCTCCAGCGCACCTACAAGCCCTGATCCAGATCACACCTGACAACAGAGGATGATGAACAAATACAAGGAGCATGCTACAGACATCATCGATGATCACAAAGGCCAACACCACTACAGCCAAGAGGGCCTTCTCTCTTTATGCACCACTACTTTGGAACTCTATCCCAGAAAAGCTAAGGACTACAACTGACATAGTTTCCTTCAGAAAATCTCTCAAAACCCATATTCAAAGAATGCTACCCATCAACATAGTCCCTAGCAGTTCTCCCCAACCCTCCCCCTTGAAAATCCCCTAAATCCCCCTACCCCAGCCACCACAACAGATGAATGTAAATAGTTACCCCCTACTCACATGTATCAAAGTTCTCCAAGTTGACTACCTTGTTTACTGTAAATGTTCTGTTTCATTACAAACTGCTTTGACTGAATGATAAAGCGGTATAAAAAAAAGCTGCTAAATAAATAAATAAATATGCAACAGTTCGACCAATATTAAAAAATATAAATGCTGACCCCAAGGATCCAAACTCTTATCATCCAATCTCAAGTCTCCCATTCCTAATGAAGATGCATGAGAAAGTGATTCAATGCCAACTACAGGATCACATTGGTAACCACTCTCCACTAGACCAAATCCAACATGGCTTCAAGCCCCAACATAGTGTGGAAACACTTTTCACCTCACTCTTGGACAACATTCTGCTAGGTTTGGATAACATTAAAAGGGGTTTTCTACTCATATTTATCAATATCACTGCATCATTCGACTCAATTAGTCACAATATCATGTTGAGATGGCTACAGGAAATTGGGCTCCATGGCACTAACCTACAATGGTTCACCTCTTACTTATCCCACAGGAAAATACAAGTAAAATGTAACAAGGGCCTTTCTGACACAATAGATCAACCATAGGATATCCCAAAAGGATCAGCACTCTCTGTCATCCTTTTTAGTATTTACATTCAGTCACTATGTAAAATTATCAATCACTACAAGATACAATATAGAATTTATGCAGATGATATTATGGTCTTTGCCCCTTTTACCATAAATCAATCTGACTTCTCAAATCAAATGGCATTTTTGAAAGCAATGGCAGATTGGCTACAACAACAAAACCTCAATATAAACTACAAAAAAACTGAAGCACGCTTTGTGACCAAGAATACTTCCTTTATCCTTTAACACTTCCGGAGTCCCTGAAATTCCGGCATAAATTAAAGAACATGTAAAATACCTTGGTGTGCAACTGGATCGGAACCTATTGTTTCAAACCCATATTACCAGATCCACAAAAGCGGCGTACTTCAAGCTAAATATTGTGCTAAGGCTTAAGCCACTACTTGACCAGACCCACTTTCACAGAGTGTATCAGGCCATGATTATGCCAATACTAAACTATTGTAATGTGATATATCAAGGACTCCCTGTTACGACAAGTACAGAACAAGGATAATTGCAGGAATGGCAAGAAATGATCATCTATTCTTAGGCTGAGACTTTTGAAACTTCTGAAACCTATGCTCTCAGAAAATGATTTTAGCTTCTGGCGACATCATCGACTAAGATAGATGTTTGAACCGTGAGCTCGGGTGGTAAGGCACCCACTCAAAACAATTTGAGTGCATCTCCCCATTACTGACCATCAAAGAGTTTGCTGGATAAAGAAATGTCAGTCTAAAAGAAAATGGCCAATGACTGCAAGCAGAGGAGGAGTCATATGGCAGAACCCCAGAGGCGATGGAGGATGACTTGGAACCCAAAATTAAAGGCCTCAATTGAGGCAATAAGGTGAGTATGACAGAGCCCTTCACTCAGGGCGATATGGTACATTGGCTGAATGAGATAAAAACTGAAATAAAAACCAAAATTGGATCCATTAAGAGATGCATCAAAGAGGCAGTGTCTGAGATCCACATGGTTCTGAATGAGATGGGGATATGGATGGATGAGATGGAGCATCATTGTTGCCAAGAGTATGAATGGAGGACCAGAGAGATGCCCAACAGATCGCCTTGATGGATACTGAACGGAGATTGGCTATGGAGGTTGCCATAGCCCCCAAATTATGGGCAGTGACATGATCCTCCAAAGAGAGTCCTGCCTGTGCATAAGCAAAAGAAATACAATCTGCTCTCCATCTGGATAGAGTACGTTTCATCACCGGTAGACCTAGGTGACTACGATCAAAGGAGATGAATAATTGAGAGGATCATTCGTGATCCTTAGTTCTATCCAAGTAGCAAGCCAGCACTCACTTGCAGTCTAAGGTGTGTAGCGCTGCTTCAGCCTTAGACACTTGTGGTCTAGGGAAGAAATCAGGAGGATTCCGACTGGTTTAGATGGAAAGAGGAAACCACCCTTGGGAGGAAGTGTGGATAGGTATCTTGTCATGGTGGAACCAAGTATAGGAGGGATCCACAACTAGAACTTGTATCTCACTGATGCGGCGAGCTGAAGTAAGGGCAATAAGGAAGATGACTTTCCAAGATAGAAACTTCAGTGAAGTGGTGGCTAAAGGTTCGAAATGTGGCTTTAGAAGCTGCACCAGAACCACATTCAGAACCCAGGCCACCAGAGGCAGCTAAATGGGTGGCTTGGACAGAAGGAGACCCCGCATGAAGTATGCTACTAAGAGGGGTGAGGAGATACGATGTCCATCCACTGGTCTGTGAGAGGCCACAATAGCACTAAGATGAACTCTTACTGAGTTAGTTTTAAGATCTGTCAAGGATAAGTGGAGGAGATATTGTAGAAGCGACTCCACTGGGCAATAAATGGGGTCAATGTGCTTTGGGGAGCACCAGAGGGAAAACCTATGCCATTTGAAGGCATAAGATCACCTGGTGGAATCCTTACAAGAAGCTAGATGGATATCCTTGACCACCTGTGGTAGGTGGAGGTCGGTGAGCACCAGCCTTTCAGCAGTCATGCTGTCAGGTGTAGTGAGTGAAGATTGGGATGGAGGAGTGTCCCGTGGTCCTGAGAGAGGAGGTTGGGTGCACATCTCAGGTTGAGTAGCTGAGTCTGCGCAAGGCAAAAAAACATAGGAACTCATGATTGACAGGGTCAGAAGGGGGCTATGCAAATAATCGAGCCCCATCAGCCTGTAGTTTGAACAGCATCTTGGGTATCAAGGGGATGTGAGGGAATGCTTAGAACAGTCCCTGTCCCCAGTGGAGAAGGAAGGCATCCAGCGGCTGTCAGTGCAGTGAAACAACCCTGGAGCAGAAGCTGTGTGTTTTGTGGAGTGGCAAAGGATCTATGAGTGGGGTTCCCCACATCTGGAAGATCCGCGTAGCCATCTCCTGATGCAAGATCCATGCGTGTGGACAAAGGATACGACTTAGCTTGTCTGCAAGGGCATTGAGTTCACCTAGGGGGTACATCACTCTGAGATGAATGCAGCGTGAGATAGCAAAGGACCATAGGTGAATCGCTTACTCACAGAGGGGATGGGTCCCCATTCCCCCCTGTTTGTTCATGTAAAACATGGCAACTTGGTTGTCCATCCTGACTTGAACAGGTTGCCCTGAAAATTGAGGTTGAAAAACCCAAAGGGCATTTTGTCAGTGCCCATAGTTCTAGCAGGTTGATCTGCAGGGCAGATTCCTATGGTGTCCACGACCCCTGTATGGTCAGGTTGTTTAGATATGCCCCCCAAACCTAGCTTGGAAGCATCTGTTGTCAGGGTGCATCAAGGTGGAGGCATCTGAAAAGATGACCCGATGAGTAGATTTTGTGGGGGAACACCACTACTGAAGGGATGATCAGTTGAGGGGTGATTTAGATCTTGTCTCTGAGATGCCCTTTTGCTTGCATCTATTGGGAAGACAGAGCCCATTATGCTCATCGCATGTGAAATCAAGTTTAGGGGACAACATGGACCATGGAGGCCATGTGCCCTAATAGTCATAGCATCACTCAAGCTGTTGCTTGGCTGTGCATTTGCATCCCTATTGCCACCTCAATGAGGTGGGCGCATCGATCTTGTGGGAGGAAAGCTTGGGCCTATTGAGTGTTTAAGAGTGCTCTGATGAACTCCAGTCATTGGGTTGGAGCGAGGTGAGGCTTTGGGAAGTTTATGACAAATCCTAGGTGTTGGAGCACCATGACAGTGCAGTGAAAGGAGAGTCTTACCTCTTGAGGGGAGTCTTCCCTGATAAGCCAATCATCTAAGTAAAGAAAGAAGAATACCCCAAAATGCATAGGTAGGCAGCGATCACTGCCATGAATTTTGTGAAGATTCTTGGTGCAGAGGCAAGACCAAAGGGGAAAACCTGGTATTGATAAAGGTTTCCTTGAAACATGAAGCACAGATACTGTGTCTGCAAGGGATGAATCAGTAAATGTGTGTATGCCTCTTTTAGGTCTAGAGAACATAGCCAATCATGTCTCTGGAGGTATGGAAGAAGAGTTCCTAGAGAAATTATTTTGAATTTTTCTCAGACCATGAATTTGTTTAGGTCTCTGAGATCCAAGATGGGCCTGAATCCTCCTGTTTTCTTTGGAATAAGAAAAGATGGAGAGTAGAAGCCCATCTTTTCTTGAGGAGGAGGAACTCTTTCTATGGCACCCTAGGACAACAGGGTGGTCACCTCTTTTTTTAAGAGAATGCTTTGAAGGGATTGTGTGGGATAATCCCCTGTGAAGCTGGTTGGGGGGGGGGGGTAAGGTTTCAAACCCCTTTGGAGAATCTGGAGTGTCCAGTGCTCTGATGTTATGAAGTGCTACCTGTGGGCGTAGTGACACAGTCTGCCTGCTAAGTGGAGGGGCTGGGGACCCTCCAGAGGCAGATTGGCAATGCTCTCTAGGAAGGAATAAAAAAACAGGCACAGGTTGTACCTGTGCAGCTGGTTGAGGTATGGAGCCTTAGCCTTCTTGGGCTGGCGAGTGCCGGATATTAAATTGTATAATGGAGTAACTAAGCTCCGGTGGTTGCATGGAGTTTGCATTGGGGGGGGGGGGGAGAGGGCAGAGTACCTGCCTGAGGGCTTACTGGATGCCCTGTATAAATTTCTCAATCTGATGCATGGCTTGAAGATATGGGATGGGCCGGCCTCCTTCTGGCAGGTAGGGCTCCTGCAGCACTTTAGAAAGGCCTGAAGGTGATGGAGAAGTTTGGAGCAGGCCTCCCTGGGGCATATCTCTGTATATACAACTGGCGGGCAACCCAGAATTCTTGCTGGAGGTGGAATGCTCTATATTTGTGGAGTGGGAATGGCTGGAATGTTGCTAGGTTGGAGATCTCTATAATATAGTAACATAGTAACATAGTAAGTGACGGCAGATAAAGACCAGCATGGTCCATCTAGTCTGCCCAGCAAGATGGCAAGAGTAGGTGCACCTGTCGCTCTGTGCAGGCCACCCCTCCACATGTCTTTGTTTAGGTCTGAACCCACCACTCCATGTTGTTGTTGTTAAGTGCCGTCGAGTCGGAGTCGACTCATGGCGACCCTCTGGATAGCTATCCTAAATTGTGTTCGGTCTTCAGTCAGGCGGCTCATTGTTGACAGACTGGTACCCGTAGCTGCTGTTATTGTAGCAATCCATCTCATTGCTGGCCTTCCTCTTTTGCGTTGACCTTCTATCTTGCCAAGCATGATGTCTTTCTCTAATGATCTCTCTCTTCGCATGATGTGTCCGAAGTATGAAAGTCGAAGTCTTGTCATCTGAGCTTCTAAAGAAAGCTTAGGTTTGATCTCCTCTAGTACCGACTGGTTTGTTCTTCGGGCAGTCCATGGTATACACAGTATTCGCCGCCAGCACCATAATTCAAAGGCATCAATTTTCTTCCTGTCTGTCTTTTTCACTGTCCAGCTTTCACATCCATATGATGTTATTGAAAATACCATGGCTTGAACAAGTCGAATCTTTGTATGGAGAGAGACATCTCTGCTCTTGAGAATCTTATCTAGGTCTTTCATAGCCATTCTGCCAAGAGCAATGCGTCGTCTGATTTCTTGACTGCTTGTTGCTTCTTTATTGATAGTTGATCCAAGTAGGTTAAAGTTGTTCACGATTTCAATTTCTTCTCCTTCAACGATGAACCTGTTGATTATGCCATTTGTCATGATCTTTGTCTTCTTTACATTAAGGTGCAGGCCCATTTTGAGACTATTTTCTTTGATTGTGAGAAGCAAATGTTTCAGATCATCTTCACTTTCAGCCAGTAATGTGGTATCATCAGCATAGCGAAGGTTGTTGATGAGTCTTCCACCAATCTTCACACCTCTGTTGTCTTCATACAGTCCTGCTTCTCTGATGATTTGTTCTGCATATAAATTAAACAGGTAGGGGGAAAGTATGCAGCCTTGTCTTACACCTTTGCTTATTTTAAACCATTTAAACCACTCCATGTAGGACACCCTTATTTGAGACGTTAGATGGTTCAGAAGTTAGGTGGTACCGTTTATTTTGTTTTTATCCTGTTGCTGTAAAGGGATCCACTGTGTCTGTCCCATGCTGTTTTGAATTCCATCACCATGTTTGCCCCCACCACTTCCTTCGGGAGGGCATTCCAAGCATCCACCACCCTTTCAGTGAAGAAATATTTCCTGACATTGCCTTTCAATTTACCACCTTGCAGCTTCATGTTATGCCCTCTAGTTTTACAGCTTCCCCATCTTTGGAAGAGGTTTGTTTGTTCATCATTTCTCTTTAAGTATTTAAAAGTCTGAATCATATCTCCCCTGTCCCTCCTCTCCTCAAAAGTGTACATATTTAGGTCTTCAAGTCTCTTCTTATAAGGCTTCTGACGCAGGCTCCAACTCATTTTGGTCACCTTCCTCTGAACAGTTTCCAGTCTTTTTACATCCTTTGCAAGATATCGTCTCCAAAACTGAACACAGTATTCCAAGTGAGGCCTCACCAGTGACTTATACAGTGGCATTAGTACCTCTTACTTTATGCTGGCAATTCCTCTTTGCATGCAAACCAACATCCTCCTGGCTTTTGCCACCATCTTGACGCACTCTTTTGCCACCTTGAGATCCTCAGAAATAATCACACCAAGGTCCTTCTCCTGATCATTGCACAGCAACCTCTCGCCCCATATCATGTAGATTTCCCTTGGATTTCTGCTTCCCAAGTTCATGACACTGCACTTCTTTGCATTAAATCTTAACTGCCAAGCATTAGACCATTCTTCCAGCTTTTGTAGATCTTTCCTCATGTTATCCACTCCCTCTGGGGAGTCCACACTGTTGCAAATTTTCGTGTCATCTGCAAAAAGACAGACTTTTCCATTCAGTCCTTCAGCAATATCACTCACAAATACATTGAACAGTGCTGGGCCCAGGACCAAACCCTGGGGCACCCCACTAATCACCCTCCTTTCATCCGAGTGAGCTCCATTTACCATCACCTTCTGTCGTCTGTCATTCAACCAGATGGGCTAGGGAGTAGTGGAGAGAGCTTCCAGCACGAGGTTTTTCATCCTCTAGTGCAGCAGTTCTCAACCTGTGGGTCGCGACCCCCATGGGGGTCACCACAGTATTTAGCAGGGGTCGCCTCACTCTGACAAGTTATAAAAAAGATAAAATATCGCACAAGTTGCTGCAGCTGCCGAGTCCACTTCTCGGCAGCGGCAAACTCACTGCCTCCCTTGCTCTGCAGCCGCGGCTCCCTGTCTCTTAGGGAACCACGGCTGTGCCTGTGAAAACATTGCGGAGCCTTCCCATCTCTCGACGGGCTCCATGAAGCATTGTCCTGCCTCCAAAAGAAGTGGTAAACAACTTCCTTTGGAGGCGGGACAATGCTGCACAGAGTCTGTTGAGAGACAGAAAGGCTCCGCAACGGCTTCACAGGCAGAGCCGCAGTTCCCTAAGAGACAGGGAACCGCGGTTGCAGAAGAACAGGGCAGTAGCAGGCAGACATAGGGAGAGGGGAGGAGGGGCAGGGAACCTGCAACGGGGCTGACATGGGTGAGGGAGGGGGCTGACATGGAGGGATGGATGGAGGGCTGACGGATGGAGGGCTGACATGGAGGGAGGGAGGGAGGAGGGCTGACATGGACAGAGGGGGGCTGACATGGAGGGATGAATGGGGGGCTGACATGGATGGATGGATGGGGGGCTGACATGGACAAAGGGTAGAGACAGGGGGACATACTGGACAGACAGGATAAATGCTGGACAGAGGGGGGAGAGACAATGTGGGTTAGGATTATAATGGGCTGATAGGGGGCTAGCATTGGTAATGGGCAGATCGGGAGGGTTGGGACTGGTAATGGGCTGATAGGGGGGTAGGACTGGTAATGGACTGATAGGGGGCTAGCATTGGAAATGAGCTGATCGAGGAAGTTAGGACTGGAAATGGGCTGATTAGAGCAAGCTAGGACTGGTAATGGGCTGATTTGGGGGGGGGTAGGACTGGTAATGGGCCGATTTGGGGAGCCTAGCACTGGTAATGGAATTGAGGGGAGACTAGCACTGGAAATGAGCTGATTAGGGGAGGCTAGGACTGGTAATGGGCTGACGGGGTGGGGTACGATTGGTAATGGACTGATGGGAGGCTAGCATTGGAAATGAGCTGATCGGGGGGCTATGATTGGAAATGGGCTGATTAGTGGAGGCTAGCACTGGTAATGGGGTTGAAGGTGGACTAGCAGTGGAAGCGAGCTGATTGGGGGGCTTCGACTGGGAATAGGTTGATGGTGGGGAGGGGAGGATAGAGCTTCTGGCCCTGGAAGAAAACTGGGGGCTAAGGCTACAAATGGGCTGATACGAGGGGATTGGAGAATGGAACTGGAAGGGAGTGGATCTGAGAGGGGCTGCCATGGTTCTTGTACTAGAAGGGGCTGCTCAGTGGGGAAGGAGGGGGACTGGAAGGGAATGGACACCAGTGGCAGTCATGGGAATGCAAGTTGACATTGGAAGGTACTGAGAGTGAGGACTGGAAAGGGGCTGATACTGGGGAGGGGTTACTGGGACTGGAAATAGGCTGATGGAAAGAAGTGAAGAAAACGAAAGAAGAGATAAGAAATGGCAGATGGACCATAGACCACAGAAAGAGAGCTAAGAGAAGACAGGAAAGCAGAAGCCTCAGATCGGGACCAGCATGATCAGAGAATAAATTGGTCAGACAACAAAGGTAGAAAAAATAATTTTATTTCATATTAGTGATTTGACTACAAAATCATAATTTTGAAATCAAATATTGTTACTTGTTATTGTGATTAATTATTGTGTTTTAAATAAGTAAATTTTATAAATAAAAACATATTGCAAAGGCCTATCTATAATATATTAATAATTCAACAAATGATTACAACGGCAATGTGTTAACGGTAAAGGAAGAGAGACGCATTTGATTTTATCATTGGGGGTCATCACAAGTTGACCAATGGTAAAAGGGGTCACGGTACAAAAAAGGTTGAGAACCACTGCTCTAGTGGAAAGAGAGAGCCAGCCAGTCACAGCTACAGCCAACGCCAGCCAAATGACGGTGAGTGGGTCTGAACAGTGATACTGGACTTCCCAGGGTCTTAAAGAAAGATGTTTTATATGGGGATGGTTATGGTGCTGCTGTGCTGTGCTGCACTGTCTGAACTCTGGTCCTTGATTCACTTAAATAAATGTCCATGTCGTCCCTTATTTTTACCTTCCAACTATTCAGATGCTCACTGCTGCCAAGGACAGTTCATATCAATATATATGCTTGCAGCCAATCACTGTAATGTCACTCAAACTCTCAGCATTATATATTTTATTAAACGCAAATCAGACACACACTTATCAGGGTTTTTTTGTAACTCCTTGTCAACATTTCAGTCTTCAAAACATGGCGCCTCATCGTCCCTGCATCACCCTGGGTCCTGGGACTGCCTGGCAGGTTACTCACACCATGTAAGGGCAGCCCACCACTTTAGGTTTCATAGTTACTACCTAAGGAGTTAGCTCAAGCTTTAGACTGCAATGCATTGCTCCAACGGCAGTCGTCATCCTGCAGTGCACTGAGCGTATTAGTGGTGAAGGACTGGAGTAGGTTCTTGTGCTGATTCCTTCAATATATAGGATTATTTAGCTTAAGTAGCTTGCCTATTTGGGCAATATTATTCCATTTGGTCCACCTGGGGGGGGCAGGAAGTTCATAAATAAATCCACAGCACACAGTGACATATACTAAACTGCAACTTTACTGAAATATCATTGAGCTTCAGCATTCACAGTATTTCCCAAGAAGACATTCAAACACAGTATTCACAGTTCTAATAGATCTATATAATCTCATCCTTTCACCTTTAGAATTTCTCCCCTACAGCTGCCTGCACTTGCCTTTAGCATGGGTGGGACTGGGGGCGGGGAATGGGCGGGGCATGGCAAGCCACAGATGTCAGGTTTTTCTCGGTGAAAAAGTTGGCAACCCTAGGGGGGAGGCGGAAGGGTGGCACAGTGCAGTGTGTGGGGAGGGCAGCAGGCCATGTGTGCCGAAGCTTATGGTCTGCTGCGGAATCATCAGCAGCAGGTGGCGACTCAGCACGGGGTGGGGCGGAAGGGAGGCACAGTTTGGCATGTGGGTGGAGGGGTGGCAGGCTATATGTGCTGAAGCACATGGCCTGCAGCCCACAGAGATCTGCTGCCCTAGGTGACCAGCTAGCTAACCTAGTGGACGGGCCGGCCCTGGGTGAACTGATAGGACCAGTCAGCCAAGTCGCTGTTGTCTTGTTATGGTTATGCTTGAGGTGATTTGTGTGCCACCAGGAAGCAATGCAGGTCAGGCAGTTATTAAGAGAGATGAGGTCAGGAGATGAATGGTCAGGGTGAAGAATCAACAAGCGTTGTAGCAGGCCTTGAAGCCAAATTGCTGTACTAGGAGAGCAAGTGGTGCAAGAGAGATATTAAAGAAGAGAGAGACAAGGACTGAGCTCTGGGGGACTCCACAAGTGAGGGTCGGGGGGGGGGGGGGTATGATGTTGAAGAAAGGTCGCCTGAGTAGACTAGAAAGGAACGGTGAGAGAGGAAGGCATGAAACTACCAAAGAACTGTACCATGCAGCCCAACCTCATGTAGTCATGAGAGGAGAATGCTGTGATTTACCAGGTCAAAGGCAGACAAGATACAGGAATAGTGATGTTACCTCTATCAAGTGACTGGTGGACTTGGCTAAGTAAGGGTAGTAGGATGGTATCTGTGTTGTGGCCTGGGCAGAAGCCCAACCGGCAGAGGTGCAAAGAGTTAGTGTTCTGAAGATGGGCCACAAGCTGTGAAAAGAGAAGTTTTTCTAATATTTTAGACAAAAAAGGCACTTTGGAGACTGGTCTATAGTGGGATGGGAGAGATTTGTCCAGGGAGGGGTTTTTCAGGAGTGGGCAGAATACTGCCTGTTTCCAGGTGGAGGGGAAGGTGCCCGAAGGTAGGTTGGCATTAATTAATTATACTTCTTATATACCTCTTTTCAAGTTGTCAAAGTGGATTACTTTGGAGTAGAGGAGTGGCCTAGTGGTTGAGGCAAGGTACCTCAGGCCAGAAGGTCAGGGGTTCAAATCCCACTAGAAGATAGCAACCTTGGGCTGGAAGGACTGGGGTATTCTGGTCCCACAGGTGCTCCTTGTGGTCTTGGGCAAGCCACTTAACCCTCCATAGCCCATGTTCCCTGTAAAATAGTTATCTCCAAGTTATAATGCCCTGTTCAGTGTAAACCGCACTGATGCAGAATAGCACAGTATATAAGAGAATATAAATAAATAAAAAATAAATTACAGAGAACATCAACTTATTACAGAGAACATAAGGGGTGGGGTGTGGTGGATACACTGCAACTTTGAAACTTTTTACAGTAATTTAAATACAAAGTCTTGGTTAGGTGGGTGGGTTGGGGAGGAGGTGGGGTAGGGGAAGGGGCTCGGGTGTAGTGGGGTGAGTGAAAGGGTGATATGTTTTAGGGTGAGGTTTTAAGTGTCCGTTCCATAGCTGAAAGTACAAGGCTGTAGGCGAGAACAGACAAGGAATTCACTGAAAGCCAAGAAGAGGAGATGGGGTCTAATAAGCAAGGGGTTTTACAAGAAGTAGAAATGCGCTTTGCTAGGGCTGCAGAAGTGATTGTGTTGAAGGAGTCCCAGGTGTGTACCAGGGACTGGGAAGGGGAAGAGGGGTAGAGCAGTGAAACTCAGGATGTGGGGTAAGGTGGGGAATTCAAGCTGGAGTGATATAATTTCCTTGTGGAAGAATGAGGCCAGCCGGGTTGGCGAAGGTTGATCGGCAGAGGAAATGTGAGTTGGTGAGGGATGAGACAAGCGGGAAAAGATAGAAGAGTCAGAAGCTGTGGTGAGAGACGAGTAGTGCTCTTTTTTGGCCGAAGAGATCATATGGCGGTAATTATAGTGACAATGACAAAATAAACGTAGAGCTTCGGAGGTCTGCTGTTTCCTCCAATGCCTCTCAGCATGACGCGGATGAGCACATACGAGATGCGGGCCAGAATGGAACCAAGGATGCTGATGTCTATGTATTATACGTACTGAATGGAGAGGGGCAACACAGTCAAAAGCAGATGCAAGGAGGGAATGCCATAGGTGGGCTTGGTCATCAACGAGAAGAGTATGAAAGTCACCTGGAAAGATTGTGCCAGATGAGGGAAAAGTAGTAAGAGTTCCTGGTGTGATCCTGCAAACTTGTTTATGTGGATGAGTACGAGTACTAGTTAACATAGAAAGCGAGGAAGACTTAGAAGAGAATGAGAAAAAGATACAATGATGGGAGTGGGGATGCAGAGATCAAGGTTAGGGGGAGAAGAGACCTGGATGAGGAGATGATTAGGTTGAGAGTATGGTGTGCTGCATGTGTGGGGAAGTAAACATGTTGAGTGAGCAAGAGATCAGAGAGGTGTGTAAGAAATAGTCTGTTGCAAGGTTTATGTGGGTGATCAATGTGGATGCTGAAGTCACCCAGGATAAGGAGTTTAGAGTAGTGAAGGGATGCTTCTGAGATAGTGAGAAGAAGAGAAGCCCAGAAAGCGGGAAGAGAATATATTAAGACAAAATAGATTGCAGGATGGAAGGAGAGGCCGAGCAATATGGACTCTAGGTAATGAAGGATGTGGGAAGGGATTTCAGTGAGAGTAATTGATGAGTGGTATAAGACAGCAACCCTACCACCAGTATGAGCGCCACAAGGAGTGGAAAAGGCAGAAAAGCATACTGGAAGACAACGGGTAAGGACAGGCTTCTTGCCCTCCTTGAGCCATGTTTCAGAGAAGAAAAGAAAGTCAAGGGAATGTTGCAGGATTAAGTCATGAAGCAGGGGCAGTTTTTGCCCTGAGTGACCTGCAGTTTAGCAGCCCACAGTGATAGGGGGCTGGGAGGGACCCAGCTAGCAATGATTGTTGTGAGGCAACGATAGTAGAAGCCGAATGACAGTAAATCAGGTTACTCATTCTGAGAAGTACAGTGAGCAGAAGAGCATGGGGGATGAAGGATTCAGTGGATAGGAATGGTGCTCATTGTGAGGACAGAGAAAAGCAGAATCAGATAGACTTGCACAGGGTGGGATGTGGAATAAAGGCAGCACCAGGAATATTGATAAGTGAGCCGTTGGAGCTGGACTTTTTTACAACCACTGGAGCCGCACCAAGGAGCACACCCTGCTCCTCAGGTGCCGCCATAGTGCAGAACACCACAATGATGTCCTTTATATAGGTGTTCAGGGTTTCACCTGGGGTCACTGGTCATGTGGTCAGGGCCGGTGTCAATGGAGAGGCGGAGTTTGAATGTCTGGCAATTGACTTCTGTGTTGACTGGAGAGGAGAGCAGCAGAATTAGTGCAGGAAAACACAGTATGCACACAACAACCAACAGAATAGCAAGGTGAGTAGTAAGTACACCTCAATGATGTTCTTTAAATAGGCTTGCATGGCTTCATCTGGGGTCACCAGTCACATGGTTAGGGCCAACATCAATGGAGGGTGGAGTTTGAACATCTGGCAATTGGCTTCTGGGTTGACTGGGATGACTGGGGTTGCCGGTCACATGGTCAAGGCCTGTGTTAACAGAGGGGCAGAGTTTGAAGGTCTGGCAATTGGTTTCTGTGTTGACTGGTTGGGGCTGTTGTCAATGGAGGGGCGGAGTTTGAACATCTGGCAATTGGCTTCTGTGTTGACTGGAGAGGAGAATAGCACAATTAGGGATAAGACCACACAGTATGCACACAACAACCAACAGAATAGCAAGGCAAGTGGGATTTTAGAAGGGTCATCTTGGAACTTGGGATGTCCAGGGCACCACGTCCAAAATTCCAGGGGTGTGGTGGCAGTGTAGGGAGGCATGTGTAAGTGCCTTCTGAAATTGTGCTGTCTCTGTCCTGAAAAATGCACATCTCCGCAACCAGGTCTTGAGATGGGTCCATTTATATAGCATGGCCAGGTGCGTGCATGTTTGCAGGCCATTTTAGAAATGTGGATGCCCGCAAAATGCATGGCTGCATAAACAGATTCACAGACGTGTGTCCAAGGTATTTCAGAACAGGGACATCTATGTTATGATACACACACGTCCCAGCCAGCCATTTCAGATCTGCAGAATTTGTCAATAACATCACAGAATCTCATTGAGCAGTACTGGCTTCCAGTATTAAACTGGATTAAATGTAAGATTTTACAGTATGTAATTCCTTGGCGATTCTTCTCAGGCTCTGCAAGTCTAGACTGAGCCTTGGATTTCCCAAAGCTCAGGTTTCTGCTATCAAGTTCCTCAATTGTGGAACTCGTTGCCTGGAGAGTTCCTATAAAAAAATGTAAGGGGCTAAAAACGTGTGTGTGTGGGGGGGGGGGGGGTGGAATATTCAGTGGTGGCGGCCACTGCCACTGGAAACTAACCCCTGGATATCTGGATCGAGGTGGAAGCCAGAAGGTAACCAGGCAGCGGCAATATTGAACTGCAGCCTGGTTAGCTCTGTGGGTGCCCCCTCCACTATGTCCTGGAACATCCTGTAGCATTGGGATGTGTGTTAGTGCCGCTGAATGTCCCACTAACCAGCATTTACATGGTTTGTCGGTTTGCCTTTGAATATTTCCCCCTTGGTTCTTTAACTGGGCCTTCGACTGACAGGCCATTTTTGTTTCACAGTTATGTTCACTGTCTAAGGAAATTATTGTTGTTCTACTTGCTTTCCTTAACCTTTTATTCTTTGCTTGTCCGTTGCATTGTATACAGATTGTTCCACTTTTACTGTATTCTGGAATTTATTTTGTACACCGCCTTGCCGTATATCAGTCATTTCCAAATAAAATAAATTGCTAGCCATGGTTATTTGTAAGGTTTTAAGGTTGTTCCTTTGCATCTTTGTATTTAATTTTGTTATTTTTTTATTTTTTTTTGCTATATTGTCTATGCTTATTTTGCAATGAGGATATGCATTCCTAGTGCATGTTCTTTTAGTAGTGTATCTTAAATTTAGTCAGTGCTAAGTCAGTTTAATAAGCATTGCCCTATAAATTAATATAATTATTAAAAAATTGTGTTAAACAAATCAAAAAAAGTCTACAAAGTAGGAACTCCACAAACCAACCAAAAATATTTGGCGTGTGCACATAAATCTACATTCAGGTCTCCTGAAAGCACCTGCCAAGTTGTCCCCCTTTTCATTCTACAAATACACAAGAAATGCCCCCAGGCCACATTGAAGAGAGCATTCTCTCTGTTTGTACCTAAGATCTGGAACAGCCTCCCAGACAACAAAGAACTTTGAAGACTTCCGCAAGAACATAAAGCTGGGTTTAAAAAAGGTTTGGACAAGTTCCTGGAGGAAAGGTCCATAAACCACTATTAAAAAGGGACCCAGGGGGGGGCGGAGCTAGCCACTGAACAGAATGGACGCCTGAATTTTTGCTCCCGTTGCTGCCCAAGAATCCTGAACATATCCCGGTATTACATTGAAGTTTGTACCCCCTACCTACATCAATAACACCGCAATACAGCTGGATGGCATCCCTGAAGCCTGCCCGGCTGGAATTTCCGCAGGGATCCGGCTCAGCAGCGAAACGATCCAAACCCGAAGTGGGTTCCCCGCAGAAAATGGCCGCGGGAGAGAAGGAGGGAGTGACTGCCGGTGGCCTACGTGAAGTGCTACAGGAATTGAAATGCGTTAAAGAAATGATTGCAGCCAATTCTAGTTCACTGAACATGATTCAAGAAGACTTGCTGGAGGTAAAAGAGAAACTCCTCACCATCACCACTCGACTTAATGCAGTTGAATTACAAACCCAGAAGCATGGCGTTGCATTAGAACAGCTGGGCCCTTTGGTCAAACGAGTCCGGCACATAGAAAATCTGATTGAAGATCAAAATAACCATACCCGTAGAAATAATATCCGCCTTGTTGGAGTCCCTGAAGGCGCTGAAGGCACCGATCCGATTGGATTTCTGGAAAAAACCATACCGGAGATGCTGCAGCTTGTCTTTGCAAGGCCTTTTGAACTAGAACGGGCCCATCGAATCCCAACACACAAAGCTGAAAACACACGATACCCGCGCCCACTCATAATGAAGGTACTGAGATACCCACAGGTCCTACAGATCTTTCAAGCTGCACGGAAGGCCGGATCACTGCAAATCCAGGGACACAAAGTGGCACTCTATCCGGATTTGAGCAAGCAAACGGTAGATCGGAGAAAAGCGTTGCTGGCCTGTAGACCCATGCTACAAAGTGCACAGGCAAGATACGGGCTATACTAACCCAGGAACCATGCGGGTCACGCTGCATAATGAAACGAGGAATTTTGTTGAAGCTGAAAAACTGAAAACTTTCCTACAAGAAAAATGCGGTATGGAAACCTGAGGTCAATATTCTGATCTCTCACGCAGTGTAGAGAACTCAGCATATACTCAGGGGGTGCGGCCGAGCGTTCTCACAAATTTGAGAACGCCTTAAGCCTTGTTAAACACCTCATTGATTGTATTTCTGTTGTTCTAAATAGTTTTAATTAAACAGATATTTCTGCTTGAAATGTAGGGGTGGCAACGGGAGGTCGGGGTTGGTTACTGTTTCAGTGGATTGTGTTCACCTTAGCGATACAATGTTTGCCAGTTATGCAGTTGTTTGTGTCAGTCCAGTCCAGTACAAAACCCTCCACATACATGCACAATGCAAGTACGCGGCAGGCCTATCCATAGGATAGCTTTCACCTATAAGACAGCTTATTCCAACGTTGATGTCTAGTGATCTTTTAATGCTTTCGTTAAATGTAAAAGGTATTACTGGCCCTGTCAAGCGAAAGAAGATTTTAGCGTACTGCCAGCAAAAAAAAGCAGCAATTGCCCTCTTACAAGAGACACATTTAACAGATACTGAATCGCAGAAAGTAACCTCTAAATATTTCCTGGTGGCGGCCTCGGCCTCTGCCACTCAACGCAAAGGGGGGGTAATAATATTAGTGTGCAAATTCCTGCAATCCGCCATTACCGACACACAGATTGATCCGCTAGGTCGATGGGCCAGAGTGACGATGAAAATAAATCAACAGCTTTACACATTCTTCAATATTTACGCGCCCAACCTCGATGACCCTAACTTTTTCAAACTGATAGCTAAAGAAGTTACAGCCGCAGCTCACACCAATATCATATTAGGGGGCGATTTCAATGTCATCTTGGATCCACTGATAGATCGCACGCCCTATCGGGCTGTAGACAAAGTCAAATCGCAGGCGATTCTTAAAGGCATCATAACAGAGCTACACTTGGTAGACCCATGGCGCCTACTTCATCCCCAAGAAAGAGACTACACATTTTATTCCATCCCACATAATACCCAAACAAGGATCGATTTCTTCCTACTGTCCACAGAGCTGATGCCTCAAGTGTTGTCCGCAGAGATATATGCTACAACGGTATCGGATCACGCCACTGTCTCCCTAGTGTTGAATACCAACGTTACACAGCATGTTCCGCCAAGATGGACATTTGATAAATCCCTACTAGCAGATGACTCCTTTGTACAGCTACTGTCAGGGGAAATTGAGACCTATTTTAAATATAATACACCCACTGATACCTCCATCTGGAGCTGGTGGGAAGGTTTTAAAGCGACCATACGAGCTCATATTACCACCTACACCATTAGACGGCGTAAAGCCAGGAAAAAAGAAAAAGATGAATTGGAACTCCAAATAAAAGCTGGGGAAAGGTTACTAGCCAAAAGAGCTGACTCAATGATATTGATTAGACTCCAAAAATTGCGATACCAATATAATGCTCTCCTCAACAAAGAAGCACTGAGTAGTATCCAGCTACAACGTAGTATATACTACTATGAAAGCAACCGCTCTGGATCCCTTTTAGCTCGGCAGCTCAGACCAAAAACCAGCAAGACCGCTATAGCAGCGTTGCAAGACAATTCCGGGGGCCTTCTCCTGAGATCTGACAAAATACTAGACCGCTGCAAAGAATTCTATGAGGAACTATATCGCTCAGATACCCAATGTAGTGACAGAGCCTTTGAAGATTTTGTCTCCAAGATAGTAGGACCCACATTAACCAGTCATCAAAGTTGAACGCTGGAACAAGAGATCTCAGTAACTGAAATACAAGATGCGATCAAACAGATGGCTCGTGGCAAAGCCGCCGGTCCAGATGGTATCCCACTGGAATTCTATAATAAATATTGCATTCAATTGGCTCCCATGCTACAGATCTACTACAGTGGCCTGCAAGATGAATCTCCGGAGATTGGAGCCCTGGCAGAGGCTGTGGTGGTAATTCACCCGAAACCGGGCAGGGATACACAAAAGATAGAGAATTACAGACCCATCTCTCTCCTAAACTCTGATTATAAAATCTATGCTAAAGTGCTTGCTAATCGATTAGGACGGATCTTAAAAGATTTGATACATGAGGATCAATGTGGATTTATACAAAACAGATCCACTACAGATAATGGAAGATTATTGGCACATGTACTGGCATCTGCCAAGACTAAGGCCAAGCCCCTGATAGGGCTAGCATTGGATGCCGAAAAAGCCTTCGATCGACTGGAATGGTCCTTTCTATTTCGATCCCTACGGTGGTTTGGGATAGGAGAAAAGTTCCTAAAACGCGTTGAATTGTTATATACCAAACGCACAGCTCGAATAGCGGTCAACTCACACCTCTCAGCCCCTTTTCAGTTGCAAAGAGGGACCAGACAGGGTTGCCCCCTGTCACCGATGCTTTTTAATTTAGCCCTGGAACCCTTATTAATAGCGCTCCGACAGAAGGAAAACATAAAAGGAATTGAGTTAGCTGATGGTCCCTGTAAATTGTCAGCATATGCCGATGACCTGCTCATTTTTCTACAACCATCAGACCTTCCTGAAACACTGCAACTCATAGATGCATACTCAGCGATATCCGGATATAAAGTAAATCTGAATAAAACAACAATTATTCCTCTGAATGAACAGGTCAGCGAAGAAATGATGCGTGGATACCCCTTTCAATATGAGAAGTCATCCTTTAGATACCTGGGCGTGACCTATGGCACCACCTTGGAAGAGACTGTCGCAATCAACATTAAGATGTGTCAAGAAATTATACATGATAACATCTGCAAGTGGACCCCCCTTCATTTGAGCTGGTGGGGCAGGCTAGAAACGATAAAAATGATGTTGGTACCAAAACTCAGCTATATATTAAGTATGATACCCTTACGTTTTCCGTCAGCCTTCTATAAGAAAATGAATAGTCAACTGATAGCCTTTCTATGGAACAACCGAGTACCTCGAATAGCTGCCTGGAAACTGAAGTTACCTAATACACAAGGAGGTGTCCATTTCCCAGATCTCGGCTGGCTGCACACTGCCTCTCTTTTAAAGCAGGGTGCTCAATGGGTCGACTCTGACGACACGGATAAAGGACCTAGATGGCTGAGTGTGGAGCGGGCCCTACATTCCCCCCTACCTACATGGCTACTGGTAGGCACAGTAGTAGACCAGACTGCACCACATAATGCTATTATCCGAGAAACACAGCATGCCTGTCGATTATTGGCATCATGTATCGATGGAGGGGATGACTTCGCCGCAGATATGCCCATATGGCTGAACCCGCGCCTTATCATCGGAGGGAAGCCTGTCTTATGGAAAAAATGGGTGGAACATGATCTTATCACCATTGGACAACTGATCAATGGAAGTGCATTTAAAACCTTTGACAGATTAAGAACGGAATTCCGATTGCCTAATACATGTTATTTCCAATGGTGTCAGCTCCGATACTGCATGAGCAAAGCGGGTGTGTCACCTGTCTTGATACGTACAGGATGGCCACTGCGACAGAAACTTCAAGAATTACAAACAGATGCCAAAGCTGTTTCGAGATGTGTTGCGATTCTCCGATCCAAAAGTGACAAGACATGTTCTAAGATACAGTCGGTGTGGGCTACTGAAACCGGTCAAGATCTACCTCCGGAAAATTGGGACACTTTTTGGGGAACTCAAATACGTGCCACGAGAGCAGCGTCTCTCACACAATCTATGTACTTTATAGCACATCGAGCGCATATTACACCGGCTAAGAAAATGAAATGGACACTACAGGAGGGAAATCGATGTTGGTCCTGTAACATGGAAATTGGGACACTGGCACATATGTTGTTCCATTGTAAATCCCTGGAAATATATTGGAACAGAGTATGGGAACGCATATCACAGATCCTCAACTTACAAACTCCTATCACTTATCGGATAGTGATATATAAATCCATAGCTCTGGAACCTACTCTGATGAAATGGGATAGTAAACTGCTGGACTTAATGCTCGGGATAGCGCTTAAAATAGTTCTAATACACTGGAAGAATCTCGACAAAGCTTGTTTCGAGCATTGGTGGAGTCTCTTAATGCTACATAAGACCTACGAAGAGATCTATATAGCCAAGAACCCATGGTCTGGTAAACTAAGTAAGAAATAGTCAGCTTTACAAAATTATGTTTGATGAAAGTGATTGCTGGAGGCTGCCTTGTGGAATGGTCTCTGCTGTAACCACATTGAACGGAGAGAGGGAGGGTGGCGTGCTGGCATGGACTGATACTAGTTCTTGTTAACGTTATTGTACTGTCTTGTTCAAGTTATTATATTCTTTTGCTATTTTGATCAATAGCATCTGCTTGTATCCTGCTATATCACGATCGTTTGTATTGTTATTTTATATGTTAAAACTGAATAAAAACTACTATTAAAAAAAAAAAAAAAAAAGGGACCCAGGATATCAATGCTTGACCTAGTACAAGCACTGCAGAACCTGTGTCTTTTGGGGAAACTGCTAGGTACGTATGACCTAGATTGGCCACTGTTGGAAACAGGATACTGGGCTTGATGGACCTCGGTCTGACCCAGTATGGCATTTCTTATGTTCTTATGTTCTTATGACACTGCCATTCTCTGAACACTTTGACAATGCACCTACCTAATAAGCTTCATATACAATTAATACCTGTAACCCTTTCTTCCTATCCCCCCTCTGCCTCTTTGCCCTCCTCTCGCACTATGTTCCCCTTCCTTATGGTCTACAGGTCCCCTTTGCATTGCTGACAATCTTCCACAAACATTGTACATAGGTTTGCTCTGTTCCCTCTAATGTCTCCAGTTCATTCTACTTTGTTTATGTTACATTTACAGTAGTTCTGCAGTTTGTTATATGTCAATTATTGTTCCTCTTGTTCCCTGCAAACTGCTTTGACATTCTGAAAGGTGGTACAGAAAAACAGTTAAATAAATAAATAAATAATAATCTCAACTAATCAGCCTCCCATTTACAACCCCTGCTACTCAAGAGTCAAAGTAACAGAGCCAGAAGGCAAAGCACCCAAAATATGCTGACTGTACCACTTGAAACAGCAAAAAGCTGCCAATATGCCTGCAGCTGATCTTTTGCACTCTATACTCCAAGCCTGTGGAATGCACTGCCCGAGAGGATAAGGAATATCTCACAACTCCCAACATGTCGCAGACAACTAAAGACCCACTACATAGAGTAACCCAATAGTCTGTTCTTCCAAACACTTAAATACCCCCAGCAACCACAAATGATCTTCTTGTTGCTTTGTTAACAATTCCCCCTGCAACTCCTAGTTGCCTGTTAAATACTCCCCCCCCCCCATTAAAAGATTATTTATTTATTGCACTTTTCTAAGGACATAGTCTCAAGGCCCAGACGCCCACAGTCTACTAACAGACTTAATTCCCACTTGAAGTTTAATAGATGCAAACAAATGACATCTAATAGGGCTTTCTCCTTTATGGCACCACAACTATGGAATTCTACTCCTAGTGATTTAAGAAATGAGTATGATATCAAAGATTTTCAAAAGTCCCTTTAAACGTACCTATTTATTGAAGCATATGGCAATTAATCTAATTCCAATAGAACAAAATGTTTTAACCCTTTGAATTTCAATTTTCCTATAATGTTTAAATTACACAGGTACACTAAAACATTTATTTTTTAAACTGCCTCTAATGTTTCGATTGATTTTTACGTTTTTTGGTGCGCTGAATCCAAATCTGGTAACCAATTTGCTCCATCACGTACAGATATTTTGCTACATTGGGTTAGCAGTTTGAGGTGAACGTTTCAGATTGAGTGCGATCGAGATAAAAGTTTCTTGGATGAATTCTTTATATTAATTGTTTAGTAGTTATTCAAATAAGAATAAAGAAAATTGTAACAAGGCAGCACATAAGAATAGAGTAATGTCAACAAAACACACTGTGATGGTAGCAAAATTGTCTGCACTTAAAACAGCCACATACATGTGCACAAACATTGAGCATATAAGAGCGAGGTTAGACACAAAGCAAAGCAAAGAAATGTGCAAAAAATGTTGTACAGGTATGTATGTAAGAATAGAAAACGCAAACCGCACCATTGCAATACATGAAGACAAACACCCGATGGTGTGAAAATAAAATTCTAATAAATGAGATCCGACACTGTGGTAATAACTAGCAAATTTTTATTTCAAAGTTTAGTAAAAACACGATATTTGTCAACACAGTTTAGATTTTAAAGTCATTCTTGGGTCAATCAATCTCCTGGTGGGCCCGTTTCTTCTTCCCCCGAATGCTTCTCTTGGTGCGCTGCTTGGCGTATTTTTCATCTGGGGTTTCCCGCAGCAGCAACCAGCAGAAATCAGCCATCATAGTGGTGTTCCATCTTCCTTGGTACCTTCTCTCTGCGTCCTTGATGTCCTGGTGAAACCTTTCACCTTGTTCTTCACTGTACGCCCCCAAGTTTTCGGGAAAGTAGTTCACATGGGAGTGCAAGAAATGGACTTTCAGGCTCATGTTACAGCCTTGTTCTTTGAAGGCATTGAGCATCCTGGCAACAATATCCTTATAGTTCTCATCCCGCCTGTTCCCCAAGAATTTGAGAACAACATCCTTGAAGGAATCCCAGGCTTCTTTTTCCTTCTCAGACATCGTTTCAGCGAATGCTCCATCTGAAATGAGTTTCCTTATATCAGGGCCAACAAACACTCCTTCCTTTAGCTTTGCTTCAGAAAGTCGGGGAACTTTGAGCAAAGGTACTGAAAGCACTCACCATCTTTTGGAAGGGACTTGATGAATTGCTTAATGAGACCCAACTTAATGTGGAGAGGTGGTAATAGAATTTTATCACGAGGTACCAAGCTCTCATGAAGAACATTTTTCTCACCGGGTCTCAAATACTCCCGAATTGGCCAGTCTTTTTTCCCCCAGTGTAGGTCGCGGGCCCGGCTATCCCACAAGCAAAGGAAGCAGGGATATTTGGTGAAACCGGATTGCTGCCCTAATAGCATGGATAGAATTTTAAAGTCTCCACAAATCATCCACTTATGCTCATCATAATGAATCTTCTGAAGAATCAGGGCCAAATTCTCGTATTTTTCTTGGAGAATAACAGAGTGAGCAATAGGAACTGAAGCGAATGTGTTGCCATTATGAAGAAGAACACCTTTTATGCTGTCTTTTGACGAATCAATGAACAGCCGCCATTCAGCAGGATCATACTTGAGTTTAAACTTTTCCATCACTCCATATATATCGTTGCAAAATACCAAATCTTCCTCTTTGCTGAAATACTTCAAAAATTGTGTCTCGCGGTTGCGGTACCAATAAAAGTTGTTCCTGGTGACAATAGATTTTTCTGTTTAAGCCGAGAACCTAGCAGTTGGGCAGCATCTTTTGGGAGTCCTAAATCCCGGACTAAATCATTCAATTCAGCTTGAGAGAAAAGTTCAGGTTTCGGATCTGGTTTCAGTTTCAAACTCGGAAGTACTGGACTCATCGGGAAAAGCCATCTGATGAGTCTCATCATGATCAGAACCGTCCACACAAATATGATCCAAAGATTTTGGTGGTTCAGGCACAGGTACTTCGTTGCTATGAGGCATAGGCCTAATTGCTGAGGGAAGGTTGGGGTAACTTATTACGTTCTTATTTTTTAAGTTGTATCCCTTCACAATGCAAGAGCAAAAATAGCAGTCACTGCTGTGGTCTCTTTGTTCACTGCCACATCATAGGTATTCCGAAACGAAATGCTTGTTTTTTACCTTTCATCCATAAGCGTAGATCTTCCTCACATGTCTTGCACACTTTGTGAGGAGCCCACGGTTTGTCTTGATCGCCTAACTTCAAACCGAAATAGGCGAAATATACTTTTTTAATAAATGCAGAAATGTTCCTCTGCCGCTTTTTCACGGTATATTCCCCACAAATAAAACAAAAACTGTCCGGAGAGTTGACGCAACCTCTGGCTCTGTGAGCCATCACAAATACACAGCACTGCAAACTACAACTGTAGTGAACCACTTCGGAATAAAGCTGGATTACGACTGAGCAAACAAAAGGTAATAATGAACTTGTAAGAAACTGAAATTTGACAGGAACGTTCATGTCGCAACCACCGTGTTTGAGCGAGCGAACGAGGCGAGGCGAACAGGAAAGAACATGCGCCAGCGCGAGTACTGGATTTAGCCCCCCGCCTCCCAATTGTCCTGTTAATGTATAAAATGAATACAAAACACTCTAAAATATCATGAGGGAGTGTTTCTAGTTAGTTAACCATTACAACCTCTATTTTGGGCCAAGAAAATAAACTGCAGTCGGCTAAAAAGAAATTATGTGAACATTCCTTATATGGGTAAGAAATCTAATTTTGCAAGAAAACGTGACGTGATGGAACATTTTGGCTATTTTTCCTGGATTCAGCACCCCAAAATCTATAGGAATCAGTTGCAAAACTGGAGGCAGTTTTTTGGTAGTGTACCTGTGTTATTTTAACATTTTGTAAGATTGCAGTTATTTGTTTAATGTAATTGTAATGAATTATGAAATGTAATTTTTCTGTAGTTTATGTATAATTTAATGTAATGTACTGTAGTTTACTGTAATGTACTATCTTGTTGTCTCCCCCCCCCCTCGATGTAGTCCCTCTGTTGTCTTACTGACCACTTTGACTGAAGGATAAGGTGGTATATAAAACTGATTAAATAAATAAATAAATACCACCCCTTCCAAAGATCAAGGGCGGTTTACATAAAACAAACTTGCTACATATAACAGTATCTATGTAATAACTAACTACCTCATGTAATGTATCGACCATGTATAGATGTTATCATTACTTGTAAATGTTGCTGCTCCTTATACATCACTGACTCTGGGAAAAGCAGTATAAAAAACAATTAAAGAAATCCCTATTCCTCAACTACTTTTAATTAATGCAAGATAAGATAAATTGTTTCCAGTGTCTTCTGTAGCAATGAAATTTAAAGGGATGTGTTCTAGGAAACAGTGTCATATACTGAGGAGAAATGCGGAAACTTCCCTGCCCCACCGGATAGCACAATACGAACACCCTACTTGCTGTGAAGACACTGAGACCTGTTTAGAAATGCTGGCAGGAAAGTCCTGACCCACCCTGGTGCTGATCAACCACAAGCTCTTACCAGTTTTCTGGGGTCCTATCACGAGGAATCTGGGCAAGCGATCACATGTTTTCTCTCTAGACCACATGTCCCGATGTCGTCGGTCATCACAAGGATTCTGCAGTGAAAAGGAGAATTGTTACCGCTCAGTGCCTTCCAAGAAAACCATTTTGCTACAGTATCGCCAGTTGGGATGGCTGTAATAGTCCTGCCTAAAACTACATAAGCCAAAGCCTTCCCCTTCCTCCGCCGCCCCCCCCCCCCCCCCAGTAGCAATGTAGTGGCTGTTTTCTGGTTTATTTATTTTATTTATTTGTTTATTTTATATACCGCTTTGTCCTGGAAATCAGAGCGGTTTACATGGAACTTTTGAACTACTGCACAATGCAGTTTACAAGGAACAAGAAACACATATAACAATTGCAGTTAACAATAAGTAATGTAACTATTTACATGTTCATGTATTCTTATTACTTTATAAGAGAGTGAGAGGTAACAGTGAGACAATGGTGAGTCATTGCAATGTTGACCGGAGGTGAATATGAAATTTATTGCTGTTGTTCATATTTATAGTAGTCCGTGAAGATGAATGACTTGAGATGTTTTCTAAATTGAGTGAGGTCTTTGATTTCTCTTAGAGTATTGCATAGGTTATTCCAAAGGACAGGTGCATAGAAGGAGAAGGCTCTGTTGGTGGTTGATTAATTTGCTTTTCTTACATTTTTTGGGATGGATAGTGTTTTTCAGGTTGTCTCTTGTTGTTTTATTTATTTATTTTACATTCTCTTATATACCGCGCTATTCTGCATCATTGTGGTTTATATTGAACAAACTGAAATTGCATTGAACAGGGCATTATAACTTGGAGATAACTATTTTACAGGGAACATGGAGGGTTAAGACTCAGCCGCGAATTACCGCGGCGGCGCACAGACGCGCACGAGCCAGCCGAGGGCTCGGCAGAGAGGGGGAGGGACGGGGGGACGGCGAAAGGGGGCGGGCAGCGGGCCGCGAATAAAGCAGCGTGCTCGGGCCTGCTCGGCCTCTTTCGCCGTCCACCCCCCCCGCTTCGCTAGCCCAAGGAGCAGCGGACAGCATCATTGGGAGCAACGGACATCATAACCGATCGTCGATCACCTCCGACGAAAATCAGGGATAAACTGACAGCAGCGAACAGCGGAGCATTAAAGCAGAGAGGTCAGAGCTGCACAGGACGGTAAATTAAGGAACAGCGAAGTAAGGATCGGGCGAGGGGGGGGGGGGGAAGATGTGAGGCTCGGCCAGCGCGGCGAGAGGAGGCACATATAAGGCCTAAGAAATTAAAGGCTTATTACTGTACGGCCGAGAAAGCAGCGTGGGGGGAGATATTTGAGTTAAAAGCCAGCAATGGCGGACATAAGTGTGGTCAGCGGCCTTTGAGGCCATCAGCCATGCGGGGCAACGGCCTACAGGCCCGTGGAGGGGGGTGGAAGGGGGGGGGGAAGTACCTTCGGGGGAAGATGGAGAGGACACAAACGCGAGTCAGCTCCAGAGGGTTGCTGATGGAATTTCCTGCACCCTGAACGGTTCAGGGTAGGGAGAGCCGGGCACATGCCGCATGGCAGTGCAGCGCACCACTACAGAGTTAGAATGCACGGTGAGTCATACGGTGATATACCTTTGTGTGCGCGTGAGCCCATGTTGCAGAGTAAAGGCAGATCAGAAATAAAAGCATGTTTCTTGCTATTGTACAGAGCTGCTGGAGGTTAGGAGGAGCGTGGCTGCCATCTTATGGTCACAACGTGCATTTAAGATTAAAAAACGTATTATTTACATAGCAGCTAGTGGATAAGTGAAAATGTATGATTTACAGTTGTAAAAAAAAAAATAAAATAAAATAAAATAAAATAAATGATGATGCAGGGAGGGGACACTATAGGCGAATTATAGTAAGGTGGGGGGCTGGGAGGATGACATATATACTGCATCTGAAAGGGATACAGGGGAGAGTATAATGGGAACAGTATGGATGTTACAACAAGGATACAGACAGTAACGTACATTCCCCATTACCCCCCCCCCCACCCCAAAATAGCAGATCTCACCCTAGGACAGAGATGCCAAGGAAGGAGACACAGAAAACCAACACGCAGAGAGCATCGCAAGCCGACGGCAGTGCAACCATTAGAGCGCGAGCAAGCAAGACTGGCGGCAAAAAAAGGACTCAAGGGGAGACAATGGACAAAGCAAAGCAACCGAGGCGCAGCAACAGGAAGAAAGCGCCGCAACAGCAGCAAACCGCAGCGCAGGCGCAAGGACAGGAGCTTGACAACCTGCTCCAGATGATACGGGAGCAGGTTACCCAGCACGGCCTCTCCTCGGTCAAACAACGACTGGGGACCACAGGATTGATAAGTGAGATGCAGCCGTCGACAAGCACGGGCGTGTTAACGCAGGCCACAGAGGATGGTAAGTCCAAGGGGAACAGGGGGGCCTCAGAGCTAGTATCGTCATCATCCGACGGCTCTAGCTCAGACAGTGATAGTGACACAACACTAGCAGATGTGATCAAATATGCATTGAGGAAAGTTAAAAGAAAGAAGACCCCAAAACAGACGAATCCACTAAAGCAAGCATGGGCGGGGCAGACTCAAGAAGGGGAGCAGTTCGGGAGCACCCAATCAGGGAGGCTTCCGAGAACACTGCAAGATTGGCGCGACACCAGTCGCGATCCACGCTGCGGGGTGAGCTCCCTGGCCGTGGCAGTACCCAAAAAACTAAAGAAAAAAATCTGGAAGCGAGAATATATTGACATATTCTCCCTCCTGCTTAAGGACCAGGACGAGGACGCCAGTAATGCCAAAGACAAAGATAGAAGGAACGAGAGGGACAGGAAACCTAAAATCCCCAAATCCCTCAATAATTGGGTATCGGCGTTCCACATCTTTATGAGTGTGATCATGGAGAAGGAACCAGACTCAGGCCCATACCTGACCAGGTACCTTGATACGATCACTAGGGCATATAAACAATATGGTGGATGGGCTTGGCTGAACTACGATGTGAAGTTCAGAAGAAGCATGGCCGAAGATCCCACCCTAGCTTGGCATCACAGAAATCTGGACTTATGGTCAGAGGAAATGGCACACAATAGGCCATGGTGCCAGGACGGGATGATGCAACCCCTCCCAGGCACCCAATGGCACCAGCCTAACCAAAGCATACAAGGGAGGCCAGTTAATCAATGGACGGGGAGGCGGGCATGCCGGCAGTACAACGCGGGGAGCTGCACATGGCAGCCCTGCAAATTCCGACACATATGCTCAATATGTGGAAATGGGCACCCCGCCGTCTCCTGCAGAGCAGCAAGGGAGGCCAAGCCGTATAGAGCCTTGCAGCAGCGCTCGGCAGAGGGAGCTGGCACCCACGCCCATCAAGCTTGACAATATGCGCCCATGGCTCAGAGCCTACCCAAAGCGGGACATGGCGAACAGCTTAGAAGTGGGCTTCTCTCAAGGTTTCCGCATCCCTTCACTAATAAATAGAAAAGAAGCAATACCGCGGTTTATTAAGAACCCACCATCTGTACAAAAATACAACACCATAGCACGCAGTAAACTAAACAAAGAAATAAGTATAGGGAGAGTGGCAGGTCCTTTCCAGGTACCACCATTCAAGGAACTCATAATCTCACCCCTAGGGGTCATCCCAAAAAAGGAACCGGGGCACTACCGCTTAATTCATAACCTGTCATACCCAGAGGGGAGATCCGTTAATGACCATATTGACCCAGCATTATGCTCAGTCAAATATGCAACCATTGACCAGGCAATTAAGCTGATTCGCAATAAAGGACGACGCACGCAGTTGGCAAAAGCCGACATAGAGTCCGCCTTTCGGCTATTGCCGGTGCACCCAGAATCTTTTCCACTGCTGGGTTTCGGGTTCAATGGTGAATTTTACTACGATAAATGTTTACCCATGGGATGCGCGGTATCATGTGCATATTTCGAGCAATTCAGTTCTTTCCTGCACTGGGTAGTGGAGGATATTGCAGGACCTGACACAGTGGTCCACTATCTAGATGATTTCCTATTCATTGGAAAGGACCATGACGATTGCCAGAGGATCTTAAGCATCTTTGAGCAAACGGCCAAGCTGTTCGGGATCCCATTAGCAAGAGAAAAGACCGATGGCCCGACTGGAATCATTACTTTCCTAGGCTTACAGCTGGATGTGATAGCGCAGAGGTCTCGCCTTCCCGCAGAGAAGGTGACAAAGTTGGGGAAAGAGCTGCAGTTACTTCACACTCAGCGCAAGGCGACCCTGCAACAATTTCAATCACTCCTGGGCCTGCTATGCTTTGCATGCAGGATAATGCCAATGGGGAGAGTTTTCTGCCGCCGCATGGCGTGGGCAATGAGGGGGATCAAGAAACGGCATCACCGGATCAGAATCACCAAAGAAATACGGGATGACCTGCGGGTCTGGACGCAATTCCTCCACACCTTCAATGGCCTTGCCTTCTGGCAAGCATCCCCGGTGTCAAATGCGGAACTAGAATTTTTCACAGACGCGTCGGGGGGGAACGGTTTCGGCATCTACTATAAAGGGGCATGGTGTGCGGAAGCATGGCCCCCTGCATGGCATGCTGAAGGGACCACCAAGGACATCACGTTCTTGGAGCTTTTCCCGATTATGGTGGCCTTAACCATCTGGGCCTCGGACCTAGCCAATAGAGCTATCACCTTCCATATCGATAATCTAGCAGTGGTATGGGCTGTGAATGGGATGAGAGCTAGGACACCACGGGTGGTAACATTACTAAGAAAAATCGTTTCGCTATGCCTAGGGCACAACATAAGCATTAGAGCGGAACATATCGCTGGCAAAAGCAATAACATTGCCGACGCTCTTTCTCGTTCTAAGATCAAGCTTTTCCAACAACTGGCGCCCGACTCGGACGCGGTCAAGACACCAGTCCCCGAGCACATCTGGGAGTATGGCCCACCGAGGTATGGGAGCTCATGCTGTGCTCCCTAGCAGAAAAAACCCGCAAAAAATACGTAGCAGCATGGGAAACGTACCAATCCTTTTGCAGCGAGGCTGGAATACATCATGAAGACAGATTTGAAGTGTCATCGCTTCTGAGATGGATTTTGCAATGCAAAGGCAGAGGGTATACAAAAGGGGCGGTGCAAGCACGCCTAGCCGCTTTAATCATTTTTTGCAAAAGCCATGGGTGAGAAGAGTCCGAATGCGGAGTTCGTCATTAGGAAAGTGATGAGAGGCTGGTCCTTAGGGCAGCCCGGAAGGGTTGACCAATGCCGCCCGATCACACACCAAATGCTACAGCAACTGATGGGGATCACTAGCCAGGTGTGCTATGACAACTACGAGGCCAAGCTATTCAGGTGTGCCTTTTCATGGGCCTTTTACGGAGCATTCCGAGTGGGCGAGATAGTTGCCCCCTCATCGGCAAAGAACGGGAGGACATATGGCGGTCTGGAAGAACGAGACGTCACTATTATTAAAGATGCAATAGTGTTGAACTTGCGCAGATCCAAAACGGATACCGAAGGCAAAGGGACGCAAATAGTCCTGTCGGCACTGCGTAAGGACCCTTCATGCCCGCTGAGGAATGCTCTGGCCTATCAACAACTACGGGCACACACAAACCAGCAATGGTTCGTCCATGCAAACGGCGACCCACTGTCACGTTTTCAATTCATCAGAGTACTCAAGCAGGCGATAGAAAGAACAGGACGAGATGCAAGCTTTTACGGCTCGCACTCATTTCGAATTGGAGCTGCTTCAACGGCAGCCAGCATAGGGATGTCAAGAGCCCAAATTATGAGTATCGGACGATGGCGTTCGGACCGATACAAAACCTACATACGGCCAACAGAATAAAAAAAAAAAAAAAAAACCTAATTACGGTAAAGAGAAGATAACTTGTATATCTCGATCTAGGATAACTTCTATATGCCAATGTAATGTTTACAATTTTGAATTCAGTGTTATGTTACTGTAAGGATATTGTTTACAATTTTGAATTCAGGGTTATGATACTGTATTGATGCTGGAACTGTATTGATGCTGGAAGTGTGGATGTAACCATATTTGTGATCCAATTTAGGAACAAGTCCTTGCCTATGGCCCCGTGAAGCATGGATATGCGGCCATTCATTTGTTCACTGGGCACAAAAGCGAGCAAAAGGCCGGCCTCCGGGTTTAAATCTGGGACTCCCGGGGCGCAGAAGTCTCAGTGGTATGGCTCGGACGACGCGGTATGTTATGGGATCAGTTAGTACCATTCATGCTACAAAGGAAGGGGCTGACCCGGGGCCCAGCC
Organism: Ichthyophis bannanicus; assembly: GCA_033557465.1. Taxonomy (NCBI): domain Eukaryota; kingdom Metazoa; phylum Chordata; class Amphibia; order Gymnophiona; family Ichthyophiidae; genus Ichthyophis; species Ichthyophis bannanicus. The sequence continues at coordinate 1,804,067,609 of CM066032.1, forward strand.
ATGCTTGTGGTACATCTAGGGGGCAACGACCTCGCGGCTATGCGCAGTGTCGAGCTCACCAAAAAGATGCAGAGCGACATGCTGATGCTGGCTAACGCATTTCCCGAGACGCAACTAGCATGGTCACATATCATACCGAGGCGGGTATGGAGGGGCGAGATATCGCACAAGGCGGTCGAAAGGACTAGACAAAAAGTGAACAAGTGGATGGCCCGCTTCATGGGGATGATGGGAGGAGACAGCATCCGGCACGAACTCATAGAAGAAAGATGCCCGGGACTCTATCGGCCGGATGGTGTACACTTGTCAGACATAGGGATGGACATTTTTCTATGCGCAATACAGGATGCTGTTGAGAGAATTTGGAAAAAGAAGCTGTTGGCCACAGCGGCGTCGTGAAGTGTGGGGGCCCCGTCAACAAGCGAGGATTCGCAGTTGAGGTGTTTGTCAGGAGAAACGCACCCGGTGAGAGAGAACACAGCCTAGGCTTTAAGTAAAGGGGGAGAGTTGCAGGAGAGAAACCTGGACCTGCCCCGGAGAGATAGATCAGGTCACCAGAACACGGCGCAGAGGGCCCACAGGCCTCGCTTTGACGGCGGGCAAATGGGGTGAACCAAGAAAGTTAAACCTGCTTGAACGGCAGGCGTAACACCGTGGAGACTAAAAGAGATGGAGAAGAATAAAGATGGGGAAAGCTTGAACGGCTACCTCATAAGGACAGTAAAAAGGACTGCGGGATAGTGGCTGTGTCTTCTCGAGGGGCGGAAAGAAAACAAATGTTACAGTGTTTTGTTGAATGTATTGGGCATGCTGTGGCCAACAGTGTTGAGGCTGTTAATACCATTGTAAAAGAAGCAATAAATGTATGGAGTTTTGTTGAAAGAAAACCGGCAAAGCGTGTGGACTTATTGGGGGGAGAGAGGGAGGGGGAGGGGACAAAAGGGGAAAGGGGAGGGGGGGGCAAAGCACGAGGCGACAATGCTCGTTGCACGGCTGAGTGGCTTGCCCAAGACCACAAGGAGCACCTGTGGGACTAGAAACCCCAGTCCTTCTGGCCCAAGGTTGCTGTCCTCTAGTGGGATTTGAACCCCCAACCTTCCAGCCTGAAGTACCTTGCCCCAACCACTAGGCCACTCCTCCACTTGTGTGTTGCTGCATGTTTATCAGTGTGCTGAGGTATGTTGATGCAATGTTGTTTATTATTTAATAGATGTTCGTAGGAGCTTTGAATTTGATTCTTTGAAGAATCGGGAGCCAGTGGAGGTGGAACAGAATGGGTGTTATGTGGTCGGATCTTTTGGCACAATTGTACGTGCAACCGTGTTTTGAGCAAGTCGTAATGGCTTTAGTATTTTCTTGGGGAGTCCATGAAGTATGCTGTTGCTGTAGTCAAAGTGTAGGCAAATCAGTGCTTGAGCTACAGAGTGGAAGTCAGTGTGGGAGAGCAGTGGTCTCAGGTGTTGTACCATTTTGGTTTTATGGTAAATTGCATGGGTGGTCATGTGGATGTGTCTGGTCAAGTCGAGCTGTTGATCCAGGTAGATTCCAAGGTATTTTTTTTTTTTATTTCCAGTGTTGCATTGTTTACATGGAGTGAACAGGAAGTGTTAAATGCTTTGTTCCTAGTAAAAATGAGTGCTTCAGTTTTCTTCAGGTTGACTGTGAAGTTGACTGAATTGAGCCATACAGCGATGTCATTGAAGCATCTGGTGATCTTCTTATAGGAGGGGTCTGAGGTGTCAAAGGTTGTGAATAACATTATATCATCTGCATAAATTCTGTAGTCGACATCATGTGATTGTATGATTTTGCAGATAGGTTGAAGATATATCTTGAAAAGTAATGCAGATAATGCAGATCGTTGCAGGACGCCCTGAGGTTGGGTAAATAAGTTGGATAGATTGTTGTTGAAGTGCACTTGTTGGGTGTGGTTGGACAGGTAGTTTTGGAACCATCGTAGAGTAGTGCCACCTATGCCAAGGTTCTTTAGGCGGTTGGTTAGGATATTGTGGTTTACAGAATCAAATGCCGAGGATATATCGAGGAAAATGAGGATGAATGCATGTCTCACGTTGTCAGTTCCTTATATGATTGTGTCAAGTAGGAATGTTAATAATGTTTCGACACCATGATGTGCTCTAAATCCGTATTGATGGGGGTCAAGTGGGGCACTTGAGTCGATGAAGTCCTGGAGTTGCGGTAGTACTGATTTTTCAGTGACTTTGGATAGGAATGGTAGGCTAGATATTGGTCTGTAAGATGGATTTACTAAGGGTGTTCTGTTTCAAGATTGGGCATATGAAAGCTCTTTTTAGGCTATTTGGTAGTTGACCTTCAGATAGAGAGAGGTTGACTATTCTTTGTGTACATGGTGTGAGCTATGATTTTATTGATTTGATCTAGCTGACGGGGCAAGGATCTATGATTGAGGTAGTGGTATTCAATGATTTAATGCAGTGATCTGGTCTTTGCTTCTTGGTGAGAATGAGATCCAAGCTGGAGGGCTGGTTGGTTCTGGGTCATAGAAGGTTGTGTTGTAGATTGATTTGATTTTTGATTTTTCTATGTAGTGATCTGCGAACTGTTGAGCACTTAGATTACTCATTGACGGGTTTTCGTCATTTGTTTTTTTTATTAGGTTTTAGATTATGAGGAGCAATTCCCTTGGCCAGTTAAGAGATTTTGATAGGAGTTTTGAATAGTATTCTTTATTTGTGTCTGTTCTGATGGTAGGTTTTTAATTTGTTCATGTACTTGAGTCTGTCTTCGTCAGATTTGGTGACTCTCCATTTTCTTTCAGCCTTTCTTGGGTCTTTCTTCATATGTTTCCAGGATTGGGAATACCAAGGTTGGGAATTTCTGATTTTTTAAAATCAGTTTCTTTGATAGTTTCCCAATGCTGCACTTAGGGTTCTGTTCCATGTTGAGATGAGGATGTTGATATCATCACTGGTGGTTGAAAGATCTGGACTTATTTTGCTGATGAATTTATCTTTGTCAATTTTTTTAAATCTATTATATGAAGAAAATTTCTTGGTATTCTTGGTTGGAGAGGTGTCTGGTTAAGTACTGAAATGTATGAGGTAGTGTTCCGACCATGGGACTGGTTGAATATTTATAATAGATATGTTTCCATTCTGAGACCAGGTTTTAGGGTAGAAGATAAAGTCAAGTGTGTTGCCTTTTATGTGTGCTGCAGTGTGGATTTTTTGTTTGTATCCAACGTCTTCCATTTCCTGAAGGAAGGATGTGCACTGTACATTATTTAGTGATGCAAGGTTGAAGTCACCTAAGATAGTGTGTTCTTTGCCTGGTGGTGCCGCAGAGCATGCAGTTTCAATTATGCTGTCCAGTGCATTAGTTTCAGAGGAAGGTGGTCTGTATATGAGGGTTATTGTAAGTTTTATTGTGCTGATGGTTAACATGTCTGAGGCCTCATTGCTTGAGAAGGAGATTTATTAGGCTCCTAATGATATTTTGCATAGGATAATTACTTCTCCGCCCTTTTTGTTGAGTCTTGCACAGTGATATATATTGCTTCCTGGTGCTTTCAGTTGGTTAAGGATTACTGTGTCAGTGTCAAAGAGCCATGTTTCGGTTAGGTATATGATGCCCGGTTTAGAGTCGTTCAGAAGGTCTTGTATGATGGTGATTTTCTTCTTTAGTGATCTTGCATTTATTAGAAACCATTTTAATGGTTCAGGGTGTTCTTTCCGGTGTGGTTTGGGGTTGCATTGGGATGGTTGCGTTTTTATGGGTATGAGTCAAAATGGTCTTGGGTATTGGAGGTAGAGAGAGGGGTAGACTGTATATCTATTTCTCTTTGTTTAAAATGATAGGATATTATTGGTATAAACGGTTGAGGCTGGTAATATGAAAGGGAGTTGGTTTGGTTGAAGGAGATGCAGATTAGAATGGCGAGTAGGAAGGCTGCTGAAATTGCCGACATTATTACAGGGCTGCGGACGATCGGGTGGTTTCTCAGTAAAGTCATTGGCATTTATTTTCGGCTCAGCTATGGGCCTGATGTCTTGTGAAGCTGAAAGTAGACATCCAGTTCCAAGAGGAAGATTTTAGGCCAGCTCTGGATTTTTGATAGCCCCATCAAGATGCATTATAGGATCTGCGGTACTGATTTCAATGCCTAGAATCAAGGACTACAAATATCACACTGCTTTAGGATGTAAGTGGCCAAAACTCTCCCTCATGGAAATAGGTAATTTGGCAGCCCTGAAAACTTCCCTCGAGTTTAAAGTTGATATCTTTTGTAAAGTTCATGAGAGAAGACAGAGATTTTATCCATTCCTCCCCTGATTGCACAACAAGGAGTGAACTGCGATTCTTGGAGACTTTAGCTTGGGCTACAAACACAAGGTGAGTGAAGGAGTGTGAGAGCTCCAAAGTGCAACTTCATGACATGAGAAAACTACTGCTACTTATCATTTATATAGTGCTACGGCTACTTATCATTTATATAGTGCTACATAGTGCTACTGCTGCTTATCATTTATATAGTGCTACTGCTCCTTATCATTTATATAGTGCTACTGCTGCTTATTTATATAGTGCTATGGCTACTTATCATTTATATAGTGCTACTATAGTGCCACGGCTACTTATCATATATATAGTGCTACTGCTACTTATCATTTATATAGTGCTACTATAGTGCTATGGCTACTTATCATTTATATAGTGCTACGGCTACTTATCATATATATATAGTGCTACTTATCATTTATATACTGCTACGGCTACTTATCATTTATATAGTGCTACTATAGTGCTACTGCTACATATCATTTATATAGTGCTACAGTTATATAGTGCTATGGCTACTTATCATTTATATAGTGCTACTATAGCGCTACGGCTACATATCATTTATATAGTGCTACAGCTACATATCATTTATATAGTGCTACTTATCATTTATATAGTGCTACTGCTGCTTATAATTTATATAGTGCTACATTTATATAGTGCTACTACTACCTATCATTTATATAGTGCTACTTATCATTTATATAGTGCTACTGCTACTTATCATTTATATAGTGCTACATAGTGCTACTGCTGCTTATCATTTATATAGTGCTATGGCTCCTTATCATTTATATAGTGCTACTGCTACTTATCATATATATAGTGCTACATAGTGCTACTGCTGCGTATCATTTATATAGTGCTACTATAGTGCTATGGCTAATTATATATATATATAGTGCTACTGCTACTTATCATTTATATAGTGCTACGGCTACTTATCATATATATAGTGCTACTATAGTGCTACTGCTACTTATCATTTATATAGTGCTATAGTTATATAGTGCTATGGCTGCTTATCATTTATATAGTGCTACTTATCATTTATATAGTGCTACTGCTGCTTATCATTTATATAGTGCTACATTTATATAGTGCTACTACTACTTATTTATATAGTGTTACGGCTACTCATATATATAGTGCTACATTTATATAGTGCTACTACTACTTATCATTTATATAGTGCTATGGCTACTTATCATATATATAGTGCTACTACTATTTATCATTTATATACTGCTGCGTATCATTTATATAGTGCTACAGTTATATAGTGCTACTGCTGCGTATCATTTATACAGTGCTACTGCTGCTTATCATTTATATAGTGCTACATTTATATAGTGCTACTGCTGCTTATCATTTATATAGTGCTACTGCTACTTATAATGTATATAGTGCTACATTTATATAGTGCTACTACTTATCATTTATATAGTGCTACTGATACTTATCATTTATATAGTGCTACTTATTTATATAGTGCTACTGCTGCTTATCATTTATATAGTGCTACTTCTACTTATTTATATAGTGCTACATTTATATAGTGCTACTGCTGCTTATCATTTATATAGTGCTACTGCTACTTATTTATATAGTGCTACTATAGTGCTACTGCTACTTATCATTTATATAGTGCTATGGCTTATCATATATATAGTGCTATATTTATATACGGCTACTACTACTTATCATTTATATAGTGCTACAGCTACTTATTTATATAGTGCTACTATAGTGCTACTGCTACGTATCATTTATATAGTGCTACAGCTATGTATCATTTATATAGTGCTACTATAGCGCTATTGCTACCTATCATTTATATAGTGCTACTTATCATTTATATAGTACTACAGCTACCTATCATTTATATAGTGCTACTTATCATTTATATAGTGCTACTGCTGCTTATCATTTATATAGTGCTACGGCTACTTATCATATATATAGTGCTACATTTATATAGTGCTACTGCTACTTATCATTTATATAGTGCTACTGATGCTTATCACTTATATAGCACTACTGCTACTTATCATTTATATAGTGCTACTAGGCATTCACAGCTTAGTACAAACACACATACAGGCCAGTTCTTTCTCTACAGAGCTAACAATCATTTTTCGTTTATCATTTATTAATTTAAACACAGCACAAAGCTTTTAGTTTTAAATTTAAACCTCAGCAGAGAGCTTTTAGCTTACTTTTAAAACCAGCAGAGGGCTTAGTTTAAACTGAAAATCTGTCAGGGCCTAGTATCAGCAGAGAGCTTTTAGTTTAAATCAAATCAGAGTATAGCTTAGCACAGAAGGAAGAACAGGGTAAAATAGTCTGAGTTGAAAGAAAGAAATTGTTTCTAGATACCTTTACAAAGAGGCCTTCCACTTAGGAGGCAAGAGATCTGGGAATTTGTTTTGAATAGGTGTTAAAGTCATAGTAACATAGTAGCATAGTTAATGACGGCAGATAAAGACCAGTATGGTCCATCTAGTCTGCCCAGCTAGGTAGCAAGAGTTGGTGCACTTGCTGCTTCATGCAGGTTGCCTCTCCCCATGCCTTTATTTAGGGGTGTACCCATCGCTCCGTGAAGGTCACCACTATTTGTTCAGATATAAGAGATAGTTAAGCTTATTTTGATTTTATCCTATTATAAAGGGATCCACTATGTCTGTCCCATGCCATTTTGAATTCTGTCACTATGTTTGCACCCACCACTTCCATTGGGAGGGCATTCCAAGCATCCACCACCCTTTCAGTGAAAAAGTATTTCCTGACATTGCCTTTCAGTTTATCCCCTTGTAGCTTCATGTTATGCCCTCTAATTTTACAGCTTCCCCGTGAAAGATCAAAGGGGCAATTTGAAAAGCTCCCTCTATCAAACCAAGGGCTGTATGAATCACCTCAGAAATTGTAAACAGAGTACCTTAGAAGAACAGGCATAAATAGTCCAACCAGAGCTCTGTGATTCTCAGTCATGAAGGAATATCCAAAGGGACAGTTACTGCTGGAAAGAAATCTGCACTTATATTTACTTTTTGGAAATTCTCTAAATATTGGGAGAAAAGGAAATTATTTGGGTTAAAAGTGATAAATCTGTGTATTTTAGAACCCAGTCTATTTGCTAACTCAGCCAGGGCCTAGTATCAGCAGAGGGATGTTAATTTAACTTTAAAACTCAGTCAGGGCCTGGTATCAGCAGATAGCTTTTAGTTTAAATTTAAAACCTAGCAGGAAGCTTTTAGTTTAAGCTTTAGTTTATTTTTAAAATTCTATAATACACCATAGCCCAGCAAAACCAAATCAACCACTTAGTGGATAATAATTTTTTGTTGGAATGACCAGCCCAGTGAAAAGGAAGTTTTCCACTCACCGCTGTGACCCGTCCTTTTAATTATTTATTTTTCAAAAAACGCTGTTTTAAAAGACGCTATAACTTAGCTGCATAATCCAGGCTGTCAGCACTACCGCAAACAGTAGTTTTCAAACGACGACGTGTCACGTTTCGGGGTAACTCTAATAATCCCCCTGCTTCAGGTCAAAACCCTATTCAGTGATGATAATTCAGCCTTTAGAAAAGCTCACCACTAAGAACGTTTTTTATACCCTAATGTTCCAGACGTAAGCTCACACATCCCGCCATTTTGGATCTGGTTCATAGTGGAGCACAAGATTTGGTGCAAGAGATAAGGGTTTTTGCGGCCACTTGGAAATAGCGATCATAGCATGATCGCTTTTGATTTAATAAATGGAAGAAAGATAGCAAGGAAATCCACAGTACTACCTTTTAACTTTCAAAAGGGAAACTATGATAAAATGAGAAAAATAGGTGGAAAAAACTAAAAGGAACAGTTGCAAAGGTTAAAGCTTTACATCATGCTTGGGTGTTGTTAAAAGTACTATCTGGGAAGCCCAGACCAGATGTATTCCATGCTTTAAGAGGAAGGAAGGCCAAATAACTGCCAGCAGGTTTAAAGGTAAGGTCAGAGAGGCTGTTGTTGCCACAAAAGCATCCTTCAGGAAATGGAAAACAGAGCCTAATGACGAACACTAGAAACAACATAAGCATTGGCAAATTATATGCAAGGCATTAATAAGGCAGATGAAGAGAGAATTTGAAAAGAAGCTTGCCATGGAATCAAAAACGCATAATAAAAACCTTTTCATGTACATTTGTAGCAAAAAACCTGCGAGAGAGTCAGTTGGACCACTGGATGATAGCAGGGTAAAAGGGGTACTAAGGGAGGATAATGTCATAGTGGATAGACTAAATGAATTCTTTGCTTTGGTCTTTACCGAAGAAGATGAAGGGAAGTTACCTGTGCCTGAAATGGTAAAGGCGATGTAGCAAAAGAACTGAAAGAAATAATGATAAACCAGGAGGATGTATTATAACTATTTGATAAACTGAGGAATAGCAAATCACCTGGAGCGGATGGTATACATCCGAGGATGTTGAAAGAAATGAAATATAAGCTTGCAGACCTACTATTAGTAATCTGTGAACTACTATTAAAATTATCTGTAATACCTGAGGATTGGAGAATGGCCGATGTAACTCCAATTTTTAAAAAGGGTTCCAGGGGTGATCTGGGAAACTACAGACCAGTGAGCCTGACGTCAGTAGCAGGAAAGCAGTGGGGGTGGAGTGGAGGCAGTACTGAAGGTAATCACGCAGATGGCAATATTCAGCTACTGGCCCGTTAACTTAAACCGACTAAGGTTAGGCCAAATAAAAGCTGGCCTAAATTTTGCCTGTTCAGCTATCCGGTCAGTGGTCGAATATCACCCCAGACCAGATATCTAATCCTCTATCCAGCCAATGCAGATATTCAATGCCAGTGGCCGGATATGACCCCAGAATTGAACAGTCGGGTCCATCTTAAAAGGGCGATGGTCAGCCAGTTTAAATCAGCTGGCTGTCACCATTGAATATCTGTCCCTTAGGGCCTGAAGGAAAAGCTCTTCTAATGTAAACCGCTTTGATTGAAGGATAAGGCAGTATAGAAAAACTGTTAAATAAATAAGTAAAATCTCTAAAATACTTCCAAAAAAGTGCCACAAAACAACTAGTCAAAATAAATAGTGGGACTTATAGAAATTGTTCTCTTAATATTGGAACATCTAAAAAAATTCTCAAAATACACATCATAAAAATATTACTAACAAATTTCTAACAAACAAATTTTTCTCTTTTTTACAAGCAGTTTTTAACTCTTAACAATTTTCAACCATATTTATTGGCAAGCGGGAATTCAAAGAAAATTCACAACACAATAAACAGAATCAAACACAGATTTGAATCTGCAGGTTCGCAAGTGTTACCTCATTTGTGCATGGACTAATGGGGATCCGTATTCCATCATTTGTGGAGTATTTTGAATTATCTTTGAAGCAGCCGCAGTAGCGGCGAAACCAGTGGCCATGGTCGGGGAAATCTGAGTAGCAGTAGTGAGTAGCAGGAACAGCAGTGGTGAAGATGTGATAGCAGTGGTGAAGATGTGACGGCAGTGGTGAAGATGTGTGTGACAGTAGTAGTAGATGTGACAGCAGTGGTGAAGATGTGACAGCAGTGGTGAAGATGTGTATGACAGTAGTAGTAGATGTGACAGTAGTGGTAGATGTGACAGCAGTGGTGAAAATGAGTGTGATGGTAGTGGTAGATATGACAGCAGTGGTGAAGATGAGTGTGATGGTAGTGGTACATATGACAGCAGTGGTGAAGATGTGATGGCAGTGGTGAAGATGTGTGTGATGGTAGTGGTAGATGTGACAGTAGTGGTAGATGTGACAGCAGTGGTGAAGATGTGACGTCAGTGGTAAAGATGTGTGTGACAGTAGTGGTAGATGTGACAGCAGTGGTGAAGATGTGGCAGCAGTGGTGAAGATGTGTGTGATGGTAGTGGTAGATGTGACAGCAGTGGAGAAGATGTGTGTGAAAGTAGTGGTAGATATGACAGCAGTGGTGAGGATGTGACAGCAGTGGTGAAGATGTGACAGTAGTGGTGAAGATGTGTGTGATGGTAGTGGTAGATGTGACAACAGTGGTGAAGATGTGACAGCAGTGGTGAAGATGTGTGTGATGGTAGTGGTAGATGTGACAACAGTGGTGAAGATGTGACAGCAGTGGTGAAGATTTGTGTGATGGTAGTGGTAGATGTGACAACAGTGGTGAAGATGTGTCAGAAGTGGTGAAGATTTGTGTGATGGTAGTGGTAGATGTGACAACAGTGGTGAAGATGTGACAGCAGTGGTGAAGATGTGTGTGATGGTAGTGGTAGATGTGACAACAGTGGTGAAGATGTGACAGCAGTGGTGAAGATGTGATGGCAGTGGTGAAGATGTGTGTGATGGTAGTGGTAGATATGACAGCAGTGGTGAAGATGTGTGTGACAGTAGTGGTAGATATGACAGCAGTGGTGAGGATGTGACAGTAGTGGTGAAGATGTGTTGTGATGAGGAAGTTCCATACTCTACCTTAAAAACATAGGATTCACTGAATTCTAGTCCTGAAACTGACAGGTAGGCAGGCCATGTGAGCAGCTGTTGTCAGGGACGACAAAAACAAACTCAGCCATGAGGTTTGAAAACACGCAAAGCTGAGAAACATTCCCCAGTTCCTAATAGCTTGCACCTGGAAAGGGGAAGAGCTTATAGCCACTATAAGAGCTATGCAGGAAATACAGAGTTAGAACTGAGAGAACTAAGAGAACTAGGAGAACTGGCTGAAGGAGGAGAATTAGCTGAAGCAGCTGACCTAGAGGAAGAAGGAGGAGTTTCAGACTTTGACCCAGGGCGTGAGTCAGAGTCAGAACCAGGAAGAGTTCACCACAGAAACTACCCAGAGTCCTACAGGAGGAAGCAGCTAGTAAGGGCAGAGAACAGGTGTGAATGTTCTGCTGATTGCAAACCCTTTGGAGCTCAGAGGCAACGTTCCAACTGGAGTGATTGGAAGCCTAAAGACAAACAGGATGTATCTGAGAGCTGTAGCCTGAAGAATGATTCTGGTGGGAAGTTAAAGTTTGTAGATAAAAGAAATACCTACAGGGTTAATGCTGAGAAGCCTCGTGCAGAAAATCCTAGGTGGGGGCAGGGCTTTAATACCCAGCCAAGGGATTTAAGCACAGAGCTGAAGAGAGAGCATTTAACACCTCCAGAGAGAGAAAGGTATTTCCCTGAAGATGTGTGCATGTCTGAGGAAGATATCCTAGAAGTTCCTAAGCCTCAAAGAAAACCCTGCAGGCTGAAACCTGGTGTTAGGAGGGGAGAAGTATTAAAGCCTGAAGATAGAGCCAGTAAGCTTTCCAGGGGGAGAACCTCATACAAGAAGTGGGACTATAGAAACCCTGAATGGTGGCTTCCCTCTCTCCCAGACACTGAGGAATACAGTAGCTGGTATTCCAGCCCTAGAGGGAGTTGCACAGAGAGACACTGTGACGGCACGTTACAGAGGAACCTGCAGAGGTATTCTGATAAAGAGAAGTCAGATAATTCTGAATGCATACAGGAGCCTATGATCATTGATACACTCAGTGAGTGTTCATTTAATGGTGACCCAATGGACTGCACATTGATTTTATCTGATAAAGTATTATCTCTGTGTTAGTCAGGGCTGTGTAGTGTGTAAGGCAAACACTACAACTGAAGAATGCTGTTTTGCTCATAGTGAAACTATGTGCTGCGTTTTAATGTTTAACTTTGACCATTTACTTTGAGAAGCAAGAAGAAGCTGTTCTACTTTCCTTTATGTTTTGCCAGAAAGCATGGCTTATTTATTTTGAGCACTGTGTTATGTTTATTTGAATAATCCGACCCCGGGAGGGGAAATAAATCCTTTTTACCTTCAACCACTCGTGTTGCACAACTACTTAATTGCCATCAGAAGCAGACCTGCTAGCCAGGTGGCAGTCTGCCCACCTGGTGGTGACAGTGTGTGATAGTAGTAGTAGATGTGACAGCAGTGGTGAGGATGTGACAGCAGTGGTGAAGATGTGACAGCAGCGGTGAAGATGTCTGTGATGGTAGTGGTAGATGTGACAACAGTGGTGAAGATGTGACAGCAGCAGTGAAGATGTGTGTGATGGTAGTGGTAGATGTGACAACAGTGGTGAAGATGTGACAGCAGTGGTGAAGATGTGTGTGATGGTAGTGGTAGATATGACAGCAGTGGTGAGGATGTGACAGCAGTGGTGAAGATGTGATGGCAGTGGTGAAGATGTGTGTGATGGTAGTGGTAGTGGTAGATGTGATAGCAGTGGTGAAGATGTAATGGCAGTGGTGAAGATGTGTGTGATGGTAGTGGTAGATGTGTCAGCAGTGGTGAAGATGTGTGTGATGGTAGTAGTAGATGTGATTGCAGTGGTGAAGATGTGTGTGATGGTAGTGGTAGATGTGATAGCAGTGGTGAAGATGTGACAGCAGTGGTGAGGATGTGATAGCAGTGGTGAAGATGTGTGTGATGGCAGTGGTAGATGTGATAGCAGTGGTGAAGATGTGACAGCAGTGGTGAGGATGTGATAGCAGTGGTGAAGATGTGTGTGATGGTAGTGATAGATATTACAGCAGTGGTGAGGATGTGACAGCAGTAGTGAGGATGTGTGTGATGGTAGTGGTAGATGTGACAATAGTGGTGAAGATGTGACAGCAGGGGTGAAGACGTGTGTGACAGTGGTCAAGACGTGACAGCAGTGGTGAAGATGTGACAGCAGTGGTGAAGATGTGTGTGACAGTAGTAGTAGATGTGACAGTAGTGGTAGATGTGACAGCAGTGGTGAAGATGTGACAGCAGTCGTGAGGATGTGACAGCAGTGGTGAAGATGTGTGTGATGGTAGTGGTAGATGTGACAGCAGTGGTGAAGATGTGTGTGATGGTAGTGGTAGATGTGACAGCAGTGGTGAAGATGTGATGGCAGTGGTGAAGATGTGACAGCAGTGGTGAAGATGTGTGTGAAGGTAGTAGTAGATGTGACAGCAGTGGTGAAGATGTGATGGCAGTGGTAAAGATGTGTGTGACAGTAGTGGTAGATATGACAGCAGTGGTGAAGATGTGTGTGATGGTTGTGGTAGATGTGATAGCAGTGGTGAAGATGTGTGTGATGGTAGTGGTAGATGTGACCGCAGTGGTGAAGATGTGTGTGATGGTAGTGGTAGATGTGACAGCAGTGGTGAAGATGTGATGGCAGTGGTGAAGATGTGACAGCAGTGTTGAAGATGTGTGTGATGGTAGTGGTAGATGTGACAGCAGTGGTGAAGATGTGACAGCAGTGGTGAAGATGTGTGTGATGATAGTGGTAGATGTGACAGCAGTGGTGAAGATGTGTGTGATGGTAGTGGTAGATGTGACAGCAGTGGGGAAGATGTGTGTGACAGTAGTGGTAGATATGACAGCAGTGGTGAGGATGTGACAGCAGTGGTGAAGATGTTAAAGTAGTGGTGAAGATGTGTGTGACAGTAGTAGTAGATGTGACAGCAGTGGTGAGGATGAGACAGCAGTGGTGAAGATGTGACAGCAGCGGTGAAGATGTGTGTGATGGTAGTGGTGATGTGACAACAGTGGTGAAGATGTGACAGCAGTGGTGAAGATGTGATGGCAGTGGTGAAGATGTGTGTGATGGTAGTGGTAGATATGATAGCAGTGGTGAAGATGTGTGTGACAGTAGTGGTAGATATGACAGAAGTGGTGAGGATGTGACAGCAGTGGTGAAGATGTGATGGCAGTGGTGAAGATGTGTCAGCAGTGGTGAAGATGTGTGTGTTGGTAGTGGTAGATGTGACAACAGTGGTGAAGATGTGACAGCAGTGGTGAAGATGTGACAGCAGCGGTGAAGATGTGTGTGATGGTAGTGGTGATGTGACAACAGTGGTGAAGATGTGACAGCAGTGGTGAAGATGTGATGGCAGTGGTGAAGATGTGTGTGATGGTAGTGGCAGATATGATAGCAGTGGTGAAGATGTGTGTGACAGTAGTGGTAGATATGACAGAAGTGGTGAGGATGTGACAGCAGTGGTGAAGATGTGATGGCAGTGGTGAAGATGTGTCAGCAGTGGTGAAGATGTGTGTGATGGTAGTGGAAGATGTGACAGCAGTGGTGAAGATGTGTGTGATAGTAGTGGTAGATATGACAGCAGTGGTGAGGATGTGACAGCAGTGGTGAAGATGTGACAGTAGTGGTGAAGATGTGTGTGACAGTAGTAGTAGATGTGACAGCAGTGGTGAACATGTGACAGCAGCGGTGAAGATGTGTGTGATGGTAGTGGTAGATGTGACAACAGTGTTGAAGATGTGTGTGATGGTAGTGGTAGATGTGACAGCAGTGGTGAAGATGTGTGTGATGGTAGTGGTAGATGTGACAGCAGTGGTGAAGATGTGTGTGATGGTAGTGGTAGATGTGACAGCAGTGTTGAAGATGTGACGACAGTGGTAAATATGTGTGTGACAGCAGTGGTGAAGATGTGACGGCAGTGGTAAATATGTGTGTGACAGTAGTGGTAGATATGACAGCAGTGGTGAGGATGTATTGGCAGTGGTGAAGATGTGACAGCAGTGGTGAAGATGTGTGTGATGGTAGTGGTAGATGTGATAGCAGTGGTGAAGATGTGTGTGATGGTAGTGGTAGATGTGACAGCAGTGGTGAAGATGTGTGTGATGGTAGTGGTAGATGTGACAGCAGTGGTGAAGATGTGATGGCAGTGGTGAATATGTGACAGCAGTGGTGAAGATGTGTGTGATGGTAGTGGTAGATGTGACAGCAGTTTAGAATATGTGTGTGACAGTAGTGGTAGATATGACAGCAGTGGTGAGGATGTGACAGCAGTGGTGAAGATGTGACAGTAGTGGTGAAGATGTGTGTGACTGTAGTAGTAGATGTGACAGCAGTGGTGAGGATGTGACAGCAGTGGTGAAGATGTGACAGCAGCGGTGAAGATGTGTGTGATGATAGTGATAGATGTGACAACAGTGGTGAAAATGTGCGTGACGGTAGTGGTAGATGTGACAACAGTCGTGAAGATGTGTCAGCAGTGGTGAAGATGTGTGTGATGGTAGTGGTAGATGTGACAACAGTGGTGAAGATGTGACAGCAGTGGTGAAGATGTGTGTGATGGTAGTGGTAGATGTGACAACAGTGGTGAAGATGTGACAGCAGTGGTGAAGATGTGATGGCAGTGGTGAAGATGTGTGTGACAGTAGTGGTAGATATGACAGCAGTGGTAAGGATGTGACAGCAGTGGTGAAGATGTGAAAGCAGCGGTGAAGATGTGTGTGATGGTAGTGGTAGATGTGACAACAGTGGTGAAGATGTGACAGCAGTGGTGAAGATGTGTGTGATGGTAGTGGTAGATATGACAGCAGTGGTGAGGATGTGACAGCAGTGGTGAAGATGTGATGGCAGTGGTGAAGATGTGTGTGATGGTAGTGGTAGTTGTGATAGCATTGGTGAAGATGTAATGGCAGTGGTGAAGATGTGTGTGATGGTAGTGGTAGATGTGTCAGCAGTGGTGAAGATGTGTGTGATGGTAGTGGTAGATGTGATGGCAGTGGTGAAGAGGTGTGTGATGGTAGTGGTAGATGTGATAGCAGTGGTGAAGATGTGACAGCAGTGGTGAGGATGTGATAGCAGTGGTGAAGATGTGATGGCAGTGGTGAGGATGTGATAGCAGTGGTGAAGATGTGATGGCAGTGGTGAAGATGTGTGTGACAGTAGTAGTAGATGTAACAGCAGTGGTGAGGATGTGACAGCAGTGGTGAAGATGTGACAGCAGCGGTGAAGATGTGTGTGATGGTAGTGGTAGATTTGACAACAGTGGTGAAGATGTGACAGCAGTGGTAAAGATGTGTGTGATGGTAGTGGTAGATGTGACAGCAGTGGTGAGGATGTGATGGCAGTGGTGAAGATGTGACAGAAGTGGTGAAGATGTGTGTGATGGTAGTGGAAGATGTGACAGCAGGGTGAAGATGTGACAGCAGTGGTGAGGATGTGTGTGATGGTAGTGGTAGATGTGACAGCAGTGGTGAAGATGTGTGTGATGGTAGTGGTAGAAGTGACAGCAGTGGTGAAGATGTGTGTGATGGAAGTGGTAGATGGGACAGCAGTGGTAAAGATGTGTGTCATGGTAGTGGTAGATGTGACAGCAGGGTAAATATGTGACAGCAGTGGTGAAGATGTGAAAGTAGTGGTGAAGATGTGTGTGACAGTAGTAGTAGATGTGACAGCAGTGGTGAAGATGTGTGTGATTTTAGTGGTAGATGTGACAGCAGTGGTGAAGATGTGAAAGTAGTGGTGAAGATGTGTGTGACAGTAGTGGTAGATGTGACAACAGTGATAGATGTGACAGCAGTGGTGAAGATTTGTGTAATGGTAGTGGTAGATGTGATGGCAGTGGTGAATATGTGTGTGATGGTAGTGGTATATGTGACAGCAGGGTAAAGATATGACAACAGTGGTGAAGATGTGAAAGTAGTGGTGAAGATGTGTGTGACAGAAGTGGTAGATGTGACAGCAGTGATAGATGTGACAGCAGTGGTGAAGATGTGTGTGACAGTAGTGGTAGATGTAATAGCAGTGGTGAAGATGTGATGGCAGTGGTGAAGATGTGTGTGACAGTAGTGGTAGATGTAATAGCAGTGGTGAAGATGTGTGTGACAGTAGTGGTAGATGTGACAGCAGTGGTGAAGATGTGTGTGATGGTAGTGGTAGATGTGACAGCAGTGGTGAAGGTGTGATGGCAGTGGTGAAGATGTGTGTGATGGTAGTGGTAGATGTGACAACAGTGGTGAAGATGTGACAGCAGTGGTGAGGATGTGACAGCAGTGGTGAGGTTGTGTGTGATGGTAGTGGTAGATGTGACAACAGTGGTGAAGATGTGACAGCAGTAGTGAAGATGTGTGTGACAGTAGTAGTAGATGTGACAGCAGTGATGAGGATGTGACAGCAGTGGTGAAGATGTGGCAGCAGCGGTGAAGATGTGTGTGATGGTAGTGGTAGATTTGATGGCAGTGGTGAAGATGTGTAGCAGTGGTGGTAGATGGCAGTTGGTGAAGATGTGTGAGTGGTAGATACAGCAGTGGTAGATGTTTGTGATAGCAGTGGTGAAGATGTGATGGCAGTGGTGAAGATGTGTGTGATGGTAGTGGTAGATGTTGTTGACAGCAGTGGTGAAGATGTGACAGCATGGTGGTGAGATGTGACAGCAGTGGTGAAGAATGTGTGGTAGTGGTAGATGTGACAGCAGTGGTGAAGATGGTGTGGGCAGTGGTAGTGGATGTGACAGCAGTGGTGAAGATGTGATGCAGCAGTGGTAAAGATGTGTGTGACGGCAGTGGTAGATGTGACAGCAGTGGTGAAGATGTGATGGCAGTGCTGAAGATGTGACAGCAGTGGTGAAGATGTGTGTGATGGTAGTGGTAGATGTGACAGCAGTGGTGAATATGTGACAGCAGTGGTGAAGATGTGTGTGATGGTAGTGGTAGATGTGACAGCAGTGTTGAAGATGTGACAGCAGTGGTGAAGATGTGACATCACTTGTGAGTATCTGTGTGACAGGAGTAGAACATGTGACAGCAGTGGTGAGGATGTGGTGACGTAGTGGTTAAGATGTGACAGCAGTGGTGAGGATGTGTGTGACAGTAGTAGTACATGTGACAGCAGTGGTGAGGTTGTGACAGCAGTGGTGAATATGTGTGTGATGGTAGTGGTAGATGTGACAGTAGTGGTAGATGTGACAGCAGTGGTGAAGATGTGACAGCAGCGGTGAAGATGTGTGTGATGGTAGTGGTAGATTTGACAACAGTGGTAGATGTGACAACAGTGGTGAAGATGTGTGTGATGGTAGTGGTAGATGTGACAGCAGTGGTAAAGATGTGTGTGATGGTAGTGGTAGACGTGACAGCAATGGTGAAGATGTGTGTGATGGTAGTGGTAGATGTGACAGCAGTGGTGAAGATGTGAAAGCAGTGGTGAGGATGTGTGTGTGTGATGTGGTGATGTGATAGTAGATGTGATGGCAGTGGTGAAGATGTGTGTGACAGTAGTGGTAGATGGACGATGGGTAGATGTGACAGCAGTGGTGAAGATGTGACAGCAGTGGTGAAGATGTGTGTGATGGTAGTGGTAGATGTGACAGCAGTGGTGAAGATGTGTGTGATGGTAGTGGTAGATGTGACAGCAGTGGTGAAGATGTGATGGCAGTGCTGAAGATGTGACAGCAGTGGTGAAGATGTGTGTGATGGTAGTGGTAGATGTGACAGCAGTGGTGAGGATGTGACAGCAGTGGTGAAGATGTGTGTGATGGTAGTGGTAGATGTGATAGCAGTGGTGAAGATGTGTGTGATGGTAGTGGTAGATGTGACAACAGTGGTGAAGATGTGTGTGATGGTAGTGGTAGATGTGACAGCAGTGGTGAAGATGTGTGTGATG
Organism: Ichthyophis bannanicus; assembly: GCA_033557465.1. Classification (NCBI taxonomy): domain Eukaryota; kingdom Metazoa; phylum Chordata; class Amphibia; order Gymnophiona; family Ichthyophiidae; genus Ichthyophis; species Ichthyophis bannanicus. The sequence goes on from CM066032.1 coordinate 1,804,086,358, forward strand.
GTAGTGGTAGATGTGACAGCAGTGGTGAAGATGTGTGTGATGGTAGTGGTAGATGTGACAGCAGTGGTGAAGATGTGTGTGATGGTAGTGGTAGATGTGACAGCAGTGGTGAAGATGTGATGGCAGTGGTGAAGATGTGTGTGATGGTAGTGGTAGATGTGTCAGCAGTGGTAAAGATGTGACAGTATTGGTGAAGATGTGTGTAGTAGTGGTAGATGTGTGACAGCAGTGGTGAAGATGTGACAGCAGTGGTAGATGTGACAGCAGTGGTGAAGATGTGTGGCAGTAGTGGTGATGGTAGGTGGTAGATGTGATGGCAGTGGTGAAGATGTGTGTGACAGTAGTGGTAGATGTAATAGCAGTGGTGAAGATGTGTGTGACAGTAGTGGTAGATGTGACAGCAGTGGTAGATGTGACAGCAGTGGTGAAGATGTGACAGCAGTGGTGAGGATGTGTGTGACAGTAGTAGTACATGTGACAGCAGTGGTGAGGTTGTGACAGCAGTGGTGAATATGTGTGTGATGGTAGTGGTAGATGTGACAGAATTGGTAGATGTGTGTGACAGTAGTGGTAGATGTGTGACAGCAGTGGTGAAGATGTGACAGCAGTGGTGAAGATGTGTGTGATGTAGTGGTAGATGTGACAGCAGTGGTGAAGATGTGTGATGGCAGTGGTGAAGAAGATGTGGCAGCAGTGATAGATGTGACAGCAGTGGTGAAGATGTGTGTGACAGTAGTGGTAGATGTAATAGCAGAGGTGAAGATATGATCGCAGTGGTGAAGATGTGTGTGACAGTAGAGGCAGATGTAATAGCAGTGGTGAAGATGTGATGGCAGTGGTGAAGATGTGTGTGACAGTAGTGGTAGATGTAATAGCAGTGGTGAAGATGTGTGTGACAGTAGTGGTAGATTTGATAGCAGTGGTGAAGATGTGATGGCAGTGGTGAAGATGTAATGGCAGTGGTGAAGATGTAATGGCAGTGGTGAAGATGTGACAGCAGTGGTGAGGATGTGACAGCAGTGGTGAAGATGGGGCAGCAGTGGTGAAGATGTGACAACTGGTGAAGATGTGACAGTAGTAGTAGATGAGAGCAGTGGTGAGGATGTGACAGCAGTGGTGAAGATGTGTGTGATGGTAGTGGTAGCTTTTACGGCATTGCTTAGGATGTGACAGCAGTGGTGAAGATGTGATGGCAGTGGTGAAGATGTGACAGCAGTGGTGAGGATGTGACAACAGTGGTGAAGATGTGACAGCAGGGTAAATATGTGACAGCAGTGGTGAAGATGTGACAGCAGTCGTGAGGATGTGACAGCAGTGGTGAAGATGTGTGTGATGGTAGTGGTAGATATGACAGCAGTGGTGACGATGTGACAGCAGTGGTGAAGATGTGATGGCAGTGGTGAAGATGTTTGTGATGGTAGTGGTAGATGTGACAACAGTGGTGAAGATGTGTCAGCAGTGGTGAAGATGTGTGTGATGGTAGTGGTAGATGTGACAGCAGTGCTGAAGATGTGTGTGACAGTAGTAGTAGATGTGACAGCAGTGGTGAGTATGTGACAGCGGTGGTGAAGATGTGACAGCAGCGGTGAAGATGTGCGTGATGGTAGTGGTAGATGTGACAACAGTGGTGAAGATGTGATGGCAGTGGTGAAGATGTGTATGATGGTAGTGGCAGATGTGTCAGCAGTGGTAAAGATGTGTGTGTGATGGTAGTGGCAGTGGTAGATGTGATAGCAGTGGTGAAGATGTAATGGCAGTGGTGAAGATGTGTGTGATGGTAGTGGTAGATGTGTCAGCAGTGGTGAAGATGTGTGTGATGGTAGTGGTAGATGTGATGGCAGTGGTGAAGATGTGTGTGATGGTAGTGGTAGATGTGATAGCAGTGGTGAAGATGTGACAGCAGTGGTGAGGATGTGATAGCAATGGTGAAGATGTGATGGCAGTGGTGAAGATGTGTGTGATGGTTGTGGTAGATGTCATAGCAGTGGTGAAGATGTGATGGCATTGGTGAAGATGCAATGGCAGTGGTGAGGATGTGACAGCAGTGGTGAAGATGTGACAGCAGTGGTGAGGATGTGACAGCAGTGGTGAAGATGGGGCAGCAGTGGTGAAGATGTGACAACTGGTGAAGATGTGACAGTAGTAGTAGATGAGAGCAGTGGTGAGGATGTGACAGCAGTGGTGAAGATGTGTGTGATGGTAGTGGTAGATATTACGGCAGTGCTAAGGATGTGACAGCAGTGGTGAGGATGTGTGTGATGGTAGTGGTAGATGTGACAACAGTGGTGAAGATGTGACAGCAGTGGTGAAGATGTGTGTGACAGTAGTAGTAGATGTGACAGTAGTAGTAGATGTGACAGCAGTGGTGAAGATGTGACAGCAGTGGTGAGGATGTGACAGCAGTGGTGAAGATGTGTGTGATGGTAGTGGTAGATGTGACAGCAGTGGTGAAGATGTGATGGCAGTGGTGAAGATGTGACGGCAGTGGTGAAGATGTGTGTTATGGTAGTGGTAGATATGACAGCAGTGGTGACGATGTGACAGCAGTGGTGAAGATGTGATGGCAGTGGTGAAGATGTTTGTGATGGTAGTGGTAGATGTGTCAGCAGTGGTAAAGATGTGTGTGATGGTAGTGGTAGATGTGTCAGCAGTTTTGAAGATGTTTGTGATGGTAGTGGTAGATGTGATGGCAGTGGTGAAGATGTGTGTGATGGTAGTGGTAGATGTGATAGCAGTGGTGAAGATGTGACAGCAGTGGTGAAGATGCAATGGCAGTGGTGAGGATGTGACAGCAGTGGTGAGGATGTGTGTGATGGTAGTGGTAGATGTGACAACAGTGGTGAAGATGTGACAGCAGTGGTAGATGTGACAGCAGTGGTGAGGATATGACAGCAGTGGTGAAGATGTGACAGCAGCGGTGAAGATGTGTGTGATGGTAGTGGTAGATTTGACAACAGGGGTGAAGATGTGACAGCTGTGGTAAAGATGTGTGTGTGTTGGTAGTGGTAGATGTGACAGCAGTGGTGAAGATGTGATGGCAGTGGTAAAGATGTGTCTGACAGTACTGGTAGATGTGATGGCAGTGGTGAAGATGTGTGTGATGGTAGTGGTAGATGTGATAGCAGTGGTGAAGATGTGACAGCAGTGGTGAAGATGCAATGGCAGTGGTGAGGATGTGACAGCAGTGGTGAGGATGTGTGTGATGGTAGTGGTAGATGTGACAACAGTGGTGAAGATGTGACAGCAGTGGTAGATGTGACAGCAGTGGTGAGGATGTGACAGCAGTGGTGAAGATGTGACAGCAGCGGTGAAGATGTGTGTGATGGTAGTGGTAGATTTGACAACAGGGGTGAAGATGTGACAGCTGTGGTAAAGATGTGTGTGTGTTGGTAGTGGTAGATGTGACAGCAGTGGTGAGGATGTAATGGCAGTGGTGAAGATGTGACAGCAGTGGTGAGGATGTGACAGCAGTGGTGAAGATGTGTGCGATGGCAGTGGTAGATGTGATAGCAGTGGTGAAGATGTGTGTGATGGTAGTGGTAGATGTGACAGCAGTGGTGAGGATGTGACAGCAGCGGTGAAGATGTGAAAGCAGCGGTGAAGATGTGTGTGATGGTAGTGGTAGATGTGACAACAGTGGTGAAGATGTGTGTGATGGTAGTGGTAGATATGACAGCAGTGGTGCGGATGTGACAGCAGTGGTGAAGATGTGATGGCAGTGGTGAAGATGTGTGTGATGGTAGTGGTAGATGTGTCAGCAGTGGTAAAGATGTGTGTGATGGTAGTGGTAGTGGTAGATGTGATAGCAGTGGTGAAGATGTGATGGCAGTGGTGAAGATGTGACGGCAGTGGTGAAGATGTGTGTTATGGTAGTGGTAGATATGACAGCAGTGGTGACGATGTGACAGCAGTGGTGAAGATGTGATGGCAGTGGTGAAGATGTTTGTGATGGTAGTGGTAGATGTGTCAGCAGTGGTAAAGATGTGTGTGATGGTAGTGGTAGTGGTAGATGTGATAGCAGTGGTGAAGATGTAATGGCAGTGGTGAAGATGTGTGTGATGGAAGTGGTAGATGTGTCAGCAGTTTTGAAGATGTGTGTGATGGTGGTGGTAGATGTGATGGCAGTGGTGAAGATGTGTGTGATGGTTGTGGTAGATGTGATAGCAGTGGTGAAGATGTGACAGCAGTGGTGAAGATGCAATGGCAGTGGTGAGGATGTGACAGCAGTGGTGAGGATCTGTGTGATGGTAGTGGTAGATGTGACAACAGTGGTGAAGATGTGACAGCAGTGGTAGATGTGACAGCAGTGGTGAGGATGTGACAGCAGTGGTAAAGATGTGACAGCAGTGGTAAAGATGTGTTTGATGGTAGTGGTAGATGTGACAGCAGTGGTGAGGATGTGATGGCAGTGGTGAAGATGTGACAGCAGTGGTGAAGATGTGTGTGATGGTAGTGGTAGATGTGACAGCAGGGTGAAGATGTGACAGCAGTGGTGAGGATGTGTGTGATGGTAGTGGTAGATGTGACAACAGTGGTGAAGGTGTGACAGCAGTGGTGAAGATGTGTGTGATGGTAGTGGTAGAAGTGACAGCAGTGGTGAAGGTGTGATGGTCATGGTAGATGTGACAGCAGTGGTGAGGATGTGTGTGACAGTAGTAGTAGATGTGACAGCAGTGGTGAGGATGTGACAACAGTGGTGAAGATGTGACAGCAGTGGTGAAGATGTGTGTGATGGTAGTGGTAGATGTGACAGCAGTGGTGAGGATGAGATGGCAGTTGTGAAGATGTGTGTGATGGTAGTGGTAGTTGTGACAGCAGGGTAAATATGTGACAGCAGTGGTGAAGATGTGAAAGTAGTGGTGAAGATGTGTGTGACAGTAGTGGTAGATGTGACAACAGTGATAGATGTGACAGCAGTGGTGAAGATATGTGTGATGGTAGTGGTAGATGTGATGGCAGTGTTGAATATGTGTGTGATGGTAGTGGTAGATGTGACAGCAGGGTGAAGATATGACAGCAGTGGTGAAGATGTGTGTGACAGTAGTGGTAGATGTAATAGCAGTGGTGAAGATGTGATGGCAGTGGTAAAGATGTGTGTGACAGTAGTGGTAGATGTAATAGCAGTGGTGAAGATGAGATGGCAGTGGTGAAGATGTGTGTGACAGTAGTGGTAGATGTAATAGCAGTGGTGAAGATATGATGGCAGTGGTGAAGTTGTGTGTGACAGTAGTGGTAGATGTGACAGCAGTGGTAGATGTGACAGCAGTGGTGAAGATGTGACAGCAGTGGTAAAGATGTGTTTGATGGTAGTGGTAGATGTGACAGCAGTGGTGAGGATGTGATTGCAGTGGTGAAGATGTGAAAGCAGTGGTGAAGATGTGTGTGATGGTAGTGGTAGATGTGACAGCAGGGTGAAGATGTGACAGCAGTGGTGTGGATGTGTATGATGGTAGTGGTAGATGTGACAACAGTGGTGAAGGTGTGACAGCAGTGGTGAAGATGTGTGTGATGGTAGTGGTAGAAGTGACAGCAGTGTTGAAGGTGTGATAGTCGTGGTAGATGTGACAGCAGTGGTGAGGATGTGTGTGACAGTAGTAGTAGATGTGACAGCAGTGGTGAGGATGTGACAACAGTGGTGAAGATGTGACAGCAGTGGTGAAGATGTGTGTGATGGTAGTGGTAGATGGGACAGCAGTGGTGAGGATGAGATGGCAGTTGTGAAGATGTGTGTGATGGTAGTGGTAGATGTGACAGCAGGGTAAATATGTGACAGCAGTGGTGAAGATGTGAAAGTAGTGGTGAAGATGTGTGTGACAGTAGTGGTAGATGTGACAACAGTGATAGATGTGACAGCAGTGGTGAAGATATGTGTGATGGTAGTGGTAGATGTGATGGCAGTGTTGAATATGTGTGTGATGGTAGTGGTAGATGTGACAGCAGGGTGAAGATATGACAGCAGTGGTGAAGATGTGTGTGACAGTAGTGGTAGATGTAATAGTAGTGGTGAAGATGTGATGGCAGTGGTAAAGATGTGTGTGACAGTAGTGGTAGATGTAATAACAGTGGTGAAGATGAGATGGCAGTGGTGAAAATGTGTGTGACAGTAGTGGTAGATGTAATAGCAGTGGTGAAGATATGATGGCAGTGGTGAAGTTGTGTGTGACAGTAGTGGTAGATGTGACAGCAGTGGTAGATGTGACAGCAGTGGTGAGGATGTGTGTGACAGTAGTAGTAGATGTGACAGCAGTGGTGAGGTTGTGACAGCAGTGGTGACGATGTGTGTGATGGTAGTGGTAGATGTGACAGCAGTGGTGAAGATGTGATTGCAGTGGTGGAGATGTGTGTGATGGTAGTGGTAGATGTGGCAGCAGGGTGAAGATGTGACAGTAGTGGTGAAGATGTGACGGCAGTGGTAGATATGACAGCAGTGGTGAAGATGTGTGTGACAGCAGTGGTAGATGTGACAGCAGTGATAGATGTGACAGCAGTGGTGAAGATGTGATGGCAGTGTTGAAGATGTGTGTGACAGTAGTAGTAGATGTGACAGCAGTGGTGAAGATGTGTGTGACAGTAGTGGTAGATGTAAAAGCAGTGGTGAAGATGTGATGGCAGTGGTGAAGATGTGTGTGACAGCAGTGGTGAGGATGTGTGTGATGGCAATGGTGAAGATGTGATAGCAGTAGTTAAGATGTGATGGTGGTGGTGCAGATGTGTGTGATGGTAGTGGTAGATGTGACAGCACTGGTGAAGATATGATGGCAGTGGTGAAGATGTGATAGCAGTGGTAGATGTGACAGCACTTGGTGAAGATGTGATGGCAGTGGTAAAGATGTGTGTGACAGTAGTGGTAGATATGACAGCAGTGGTGAGGATGTGACAGCAGTGGTGAAGATGTGACAGTAGTGGTAAAGATGTTTGTGAAAATAGTTTTAGATATGACAGCAGCTCCTGGATTGCCGTGGCTGGAGGGAGCCGGAGGATCGGGCAGTCGGCCCTGGGACACCCTTGCATCCGGCGGGGACTTGTTCCCCCTTTAAAAGAACTTCCTCTGCAGTTTGCACTGAGACGGGCAGAGAGAGAAGCGCCGGAGGATTCGGAGCAGACCAGCAGCTCCTGGATTGCCGTGGCTGGAGGGAGCCGGAGGATCGGGCAGGCGGCCCCGGGACACCCTTGCTTCTTTGGGCCCTTGGATTAAGTATATATTGGATTGTATCTTTTGACCGCGGAGCGTGTCCGCGGGGCGTGGCTCGAAGGGGCGTGGTCAAAGGGGCGGACACGCCCCTTTGGTGACACAGCGGCGCCTGTTAGCCTTTCTCTTGTTCTTATGTTCTTGTATTGTGATATTTCTTGTTAAATATGGGCAAACGGAAGGGGAAGGGTGCTTCTAAGATGTCTGAGTCTGCTGCTGCGGACAAGCCAAGTGGTCCATTGGATAGGCATTTTCTGCCAGTTCCAGTAGCGCATTCCTCTCCAGATGGGGTCTCCCTTAATTCTAGTGGAAGATCACCTCCCCCACTGCTTGTGCCTTTGCAATTGTCTGGGCTTTCCGTGGAGTCTCCGGAAAAAGCAAGTATAATGGAACCTATTGTTTTTCCTAAGCCTGTTCAAGCTGTTTCCCTTAGTATTTCTGAAATTTCGCCAGAACCCCTCCGTGGTGAGATTACCTTAAAAGATATTTGGTCTGCTCTGTTGGTTATTGATAAAAAAATGTCTTCTACTTTAAATGCTCTCTGTCTATTCTCTCAGGAGGCTGTTGTTTCCTTTCAACAGTTAGATGTGAGGGTTAGTTTACTTGATAAGACAGTTACTAAAATTAGTTCTCAGGTCCCATCGTTAGTGGTGGCTCATGCAACTAGGGTTAAGGATTCCCTGATAGTATATTCCCGGTTGGAGTCTTTAGAGAATATGTCACGTTCTTGTAATCTTAGATTTTTGAATTTCCCCCAGACTCCTTTACTTTCTCCTAGAATTCTGCTTGAGAAATATTTCAAAGAAATATTAAAGATACCTGACTCTATTGCTATATCGCAAACTTATTATCTTTTTTCAAGTGTTAAAAAGGTTAGTCCCATTGAGGGAGCCCTTGATGAAATTGTTCCCACTATAGATAATTTAGCAGCTTTTCTAGAGGACTCCACGGATAATATCCCTTCTCGTTCCACTCTACTGGTCACATTTGCCTCTCTCGAAGCTAAGCAGCGCAATCTCTGTGCTTTTTTTAAAGTGAAGTCTGCCATGTTCTGTGGTCAGACCATTAACATATTCCCTGATGTTTCTCGCGAGACTCAGCTCCGGAGGAGGCAATTTCTAGCATTGAAACCTAAAGTTTTGGCAATTGGAGCAACCTTTTTCTTACGTTTTCCATGTAAGTGTATTATCAATTATAAGGAAGCCACATATGCTTTTATGGATGTAAGTCAGTTAGAGAAATTTGTTCTTGATCAATCAGGCACGATTGCGGGGGATAATTCTGGTTCATAGATAGATATTCTCCGATATTGTAGGCCTTAGGGTTTTGTTTTCTAATCGTTCATGTTTTTCTTTCTTGGTAAACTCTGCCCATGCTCCATAATGTGGACTTTATCATGTTTATTTTCATTCATGTTATTTTCTTATTGTATTTTGTACTGTGATTTTCCTTTGTTAATTTGGTGTAAGTATTCATCAAAAAAAAAAAAAAGATATGACAGCAGTGGTGAGGATGTGACCGCAGCGGTGAAGATGTGATGGCAGTGGTGAGGATATGACAGCAGTGGTGAAGATGTGCTGGCAGTGGTAAAGATGTGTGTGACAGTAGTCGTAGATATGACAGCAGTGGTGAGGATGTGATGGCAGTGGTGAAGATATGTGTGATGGTAGTGGTAGATGTGACAACAGTTGTGAAGATGTGATGGCAGTGGTGAAGATGTGACAGCAGTGAAGATGTGATGGCAGTGGTGAAGAAGTGTGTGATGGTAGTGGTAGATGTGACAGCAGTGGTGAGGATGTGACAGCAGTGGTGAAGATGTGATGGCGGGGTGAAGTTGTGTGTGATGGTAGTGGTAGATGTGACAGCAGTGGTGAAGATGTGTGTGATGGCAGTGGTAGATGTGACAGCAGTGGTGAAGATGTGATGGCAGTGGTGAAGATGTGTGTGATGGCAGTGGTAGATGTGACAGCAGTGGTGAAGATGTGATGGCAGTGGTGATGATGTGTGTGATGGCAGTGATAGATGTGACAGCAGTGATGAAGATGTGATGGCAGTGGTGAAGATGTGTGTGATGGCAGTGGTAGATGTGACAGCAGTGGTGAAGATGTGTGTGACAGTAGTAGTAGATGTGACAGCAGTTGTGAGGATGTGAAGGCAGTGGTGAAGATGTGACAGCAGTGGTGAAGATGTGTGTGATGGTAGTTGTAGATATGACAACAGTGGTGAAGATGTGACAGCAGTGGTGAAGATGTGTGTGATGGTAGTGGTAGATATGACAACAGTGGTGAATATGTGACAGCAGTGGTGAAGATGTGTGTGATGGTAGTGGTAGATGTGACAGCAGGGTGAAGATGTGACAGCAGTGGTGAAGATGTGACAGTAGTGGTGAAAATGTGTGTGATGGTAGTGGTAGATATGACAGCATTGGTGAGGATGTGACAGCAGTGGTGAAGATGTGATGGCAGTGGTGAAGATGTGTGTGATGGTAGTGGTAGATGTGACAGCAGTGGTGAAGATTTGATGGCAGTGTTGGAGATGTGTGTGATGGAAGTGGTAGATGTGACAGCAGTGGTGAAGATGTGTGTGATGTAGTGGTGTATGTGACAACAGTGGTGAAGATGTGATGGCAGTGGTGAAGATGTGTGTGATGGTAGTGGTAGATGTGACAGCAGGGTGAAGATGTGACAGCAGTGGTGAAGATGTGACAGTAGTGGTGAAGATGTGAAGGCAGTGGTAGATATGACAGCAGTGGTAAGGATGTGAAAGTAGTGGTGAAGATGTGTGTGACAGTAGTGGTAGATGTGACAGCAGTGATAGATGTGACAGCAGTGGTGAAGATGTGTCTGACAGTAGTGGTATATGTAATAGCAGTGGTGAAGATATGATAGCATTGGGGAAGATGTGACAGCAGTGGTAGATGTGACAGCAATGGTGAAGATGTGACAGTAGTGGTAGATATGACAGCAGTGGTGAAGATGTGACAGCAGTGGTAAAGATGTGTGTCACAGTAGTGGTAGATATGACAGCAGTGGTGAGGATGTGACAGCAGTGGTGAAGATGTGACGGTAGTGGTAAAGATGCGTGACAGTAGTGGTAGATATGACAGCAGTGGTGAGGATGTGATGGCAACAGTGAAGATGTGTGTGATGGTAGTGGTAGATATGACAGCAGTGGTGAAGATGTGATGGCAGTGGTGAAGATGTGTGTGATGGCAGTGGTAGATGTGAGAGCAGTGGTGAAGATGTGATGGCAGTGGTGAAGACGTGTGTGATGGTAGTGTTAGATATGACAGCATTGGTGAGGATGTGACAGCAGTGGTGAAGATGTGACAGAAGTGGTGAAGATGTGTGTGATGGTAGTGGTAGATGTGACAGCAGGGTGAAGATGTGACAGCAGTGGTGAGGATCTGTGTGATGGTAGTGGTAGATGTGACAGCAGTGGTGAGGATGTGATGGCAGTGGTGAAGAAGTGACAGCAGTGGTGAAGATGTGTGTGATGGTAGTGGTAGAAGTGACAGCAGTGGTGAAGATGTGTGTCATGGTAGTGGTAGATGTGACGTCAGTGGTAAAGATGTGTGTGACAGTAGTAGTAGATGTGACAGCAGTGGTGAAGATGTGTGTGATGGTAGTGGTAGATGTGACAGCAGTGGTGAAGATTTGATGGCAGTGTTGGAGATGTGTGTGATGGCAGTGGTAGATGTGACAGCAGTGGTGAAGATGTGTGTGATGTAGTGGTGTATGTGACAACAGTGGTGATGTGATGGCAGTGGTGAAGATGTGTGTGATGGTAGTGGTAGATGTGACAGCAGTGGTGAAGATGTGACAGCAGTGGTGAAGATGTGTGTGATGCTAGTGGTAGATATGACAGCAGTGGTGAAGATGTGATGGCAGTGGTGAGGATGTGATGGCAGTGGTGAAGATGTGTGTGATGGTAGTGGTAGATATGACAGCAGTGGTGAAGATGTGATGGCAGTGGTGAGGATGTGATGGCAGTGGTGAAGATGTGTGTGATGGCAGTGGTAGATGTGACAGCAGTGGTGAAGATGTGACAGCAGTGGTAAAGATGTGTGTGATGGTAGTGGTAGATGTGACAACAGTGGTGAAGATGTGACAGCAGTGGTGAAGAAGTGACAGCAGCGGTGAAGATGTGTGTGATGGTAGTGGTAGATGTGACAACAGTCATGAAGATGTGACAGCAGTGGTGAAGATGTGTGTGATGGTAGTGGTAGATGTGACAACAGTCATGAAGATGTGACAGCAGTGGTGAAGATGTGTGTGATGGTAGTGGTAGATATGACAGCAGTGGTGAAGATGTGATGGCAGTGGTGAAGATGTGTGTGATGTTAGTGGTAGATGTGACAGCAGTGGTGAAGATGTGATGGCAGTGGTGAAGATGTGTGTGATTGCAGTGGAAGATGTGACAGCAGTGGTGAAGATGTGATGGCAGTGGTGAAGATGTGTGTGATGGCAGTGGTAGATGTGACAGCGGTGGTGAAGATGTTTGTGACAGTGGTAACAGATGTGACAGCAGTGGTGAGGATGTGAAGGCAGTGGTGAAGATGTGACAACAGTGGTAAAGATGTGTGTGATGGTAATTATAGATATGACAACAGTGGTGAAGATGTGACAGCAGTGGTGAAGATGTGTGTGATGGTAGTGGTAGATGTGACAGCAGTGGTGAAGATGTGATGGCAGTGGTGAAGATGTGTGTGATGGTAGTGGTAGATGTGACAGCAGTGGTGAAGATGTGACAGTATTGGTGAAGATGTGAAGGCAGTGGTAGATATGACAGCAGTGGTGAGGATGTGAAAGTAGTGGTGAGGATGTGAAAGTAGTGGTGAAGATGTGTGTGACAGTAGTGGTAGATGTTACAGCAGTGATAGATGTGACAGCAGTGGCGAAAATGTGTCTGACAGTAGTGGTATATGTAATAGCAGTGGTGAAGATGTGATTGCAGTGGTAAAGATGTGTGTCAGTAGTGGTAGATATGACAGCAGTGGAGAGGATGTGACAGCAGTGGTGAGGATGTGACAGCAGTGGTGAATATATGATAGCAGTGGTGAAGATGTGACAGTAGTGGTAGATGTGACAGCAGTGGTGAAGATGTGACAGTAATGGTAGATATGACAGCAGTGGTGAAGATGTGACAGCAGTGGTAAAGATGTGTGTGACAGTAGTGGTAGATATGACAGCAGTGGTGAGGATGTGACAGCAGTGGTGAAGATTTGACGGCAGTGGTAAAGATGTGTGACAGTAGTGGTAGATATGACAGCAGTGGTGAGGATGTGATGGCAGTGGTGAAGATGTGTGTGACGGTAGTGGTAGATGTGACAGCAGTGGTGAAGATGTGATGGCAGTGGTGAAGATGTGTGTGATGGCAGTGGTAGATGTGACAGCAGTGGTGAAGATGTGTGTGATGGCAGTGGTAGATGTGACAGCAGTGGTGAAGATGTAACAGCAGTGGTGAAGATGTGATGGCAGTGGTGAAGATGTGTATGATGGTAGTGGTAGATGTGACAGCAGTGGTGAAGATGTGATGGCAGTGGTGAAGATGTGTGTGATGGCAGTGGTAGATGTGACAGCAGTGGTGAAGATGTGATGGCAGTGGTGATGATGTGTGTGATGGCAGTGATAGATGTGACAGCAGTGATGAAGATGTGATGGCAGTGGTGAAGATGTGTGTGATGGCAGTGGTAGATGTGACAGCAGTGGTGAAGATGTGTGTCACAGTAGTAGTAGATGTGACAGCAGTTGTGAGGATGTGAAGGCAGTGGTGAAGATGTGACAGCAGTGGTGAAGATGTGTGTGATGGTAGTTGTAGATATGACAACAGTGGTGAAGATGTGACAGCAGTGGTAAAGATGTGTGATGGTAGTGGTAGATATGACAACAGTGGTGAATATGTGACAGCAGTGGTGAAGATGTGTGTGATGGTAGTGGTAGATGTGACAGCAGGGTGAAGATGTGACAGCAGTGGTGAAGATGTGACAGTAGTGGTGAAAATGTGTGTGATGGTAGTGGTAGATATGACAGCATTGGTGAGGATGTGACAGCAGTGGTGAAGATGTGATGGCAGTGGTGAAGATGTGTGTGATGGTAGTGGTAGATGTGACAGCAGTGGTGAAGATTTGATGGCAGTGTTGGAGATGTGTGTGATGGAAGTGGTAGATGTGACAGCAGTGGTGAAGATGTGTGTGATGTAGTGGTGTATGTGACAACAGTGGTGAAGATGTGATGGCAGTGGTGAAGATGTGTGTGATGGTAGTGGTAGATGTGACAGCAGGGTGAAGATGTGACAGCAGTGGTGAAGATGTGACAGTAGTGGTGAAGATGTGAAGGCAGTGGTAGATATGACAGCAGTGATAAGGATGTGAAAGTAGTGGTGAAGATGTGTGTGACAGTAGTGGTAGATGTGACAGCAGTGATAGATGTGACAGCAGTGGTGAAGATGTGTCTGACAGTAGTGGTATATGTAATAGCAGTGGTGAAGATATGATAGCATTGGGGAAGATGTGACAGCAGTGGTAGATGTGACAGCAATGGTGAAGATGTGACAGTAGTGGTAGATATGACAGCAGTGGTGAAGATGTGACAGCAGTGGTAAAGATGTGTGTCACAGTAGTGGTAGATATGACAGCAGTGGTGAGGATGTGACAGCAGTGGTGAAGATGTGACGGTAGTGGTAAAGATGCGTGACAGTAGTGGTAGATATGACAGCAGTGGTGAGGATGTGATGGCAACAGTGAAGATGTGTGTGATGGTAGTGGTAGATATGACAGCAGTGGTGAAGATGTGATGGCAGTGGTGAAGATGTGTGTGATGGCAGTGGTAGATGTGAGAGCAGTGGTGAAGATGTGATGGCAGTGGTGAAGACGTGTGTGATGGTAGTGTTAGATATGACAGCATTGGTGAGGATGTGACAGCAGTGGTGAAGATGTGACAGAAGTGGTGAAGATGTGTGTGATGGTAGTGGTAGATGTGACAGCAGGGTGAAGATGTGACAGCAGTGGTGAGGATGTGTGTGATGGTAGTGGTAGATGTGACAGCAGTGGTGAGGATGTGATGGCAGTGGTGAAGAAGTGACAGCAGTGGTGAAGATGTGTGTGATGGTAGTGGTAGAAGTGACAGCAGTGGTGAAGATGTGTGTGATGGAAGTGGTAGATGGGACAGCAGTGGTGAAGATGTGTGTCATGGTAGTGGTAGATGTGACGTCAGTGGTAAAGATGTGTGTGACAGTAGTAGTAGATGTGACAGCAGTGGTGAAGATGTGTGTGATGGTAGTGGTAGATGTGACAGCAGTGGTGAAGATTTGATGGCAGTGTTGGAGATGTGTGTGATGGCAGTGGTAGATGTGACAGCAGTGGTGAAGATGTGTGTGATGTAGTGGTGTATGTGACAACAGTGGTGAAGATGTGATGGCAGTGGTGAAGATGTGTGTGATGGTAGTGGTAGATGTGACAGCAGTGGTGAAGATGTGTGTGATGCTAGTGGTAGATATGACAGCAGTGGTGAAGATGTGATGGCAGTGGTGAGGATGTGATGGCAGTGGTGAAGATGTGTGTGATGGTAGTGGTAGATATGACAGCAGTGGTGAAGATGTGATGGCAGTGGTGAGGATGTGATGGCAGTGGTGAAGATGTGTGTGATGGCAGTGGTAGATGTGACAGCAGTGGTGAAGATGTGACAGCAGTGGTAAAGATGTGTGTGATGGTAGTGGTAGATGTGACAACAGTGGTGAAGATGTGACAGCAGTGGTGAAGAAGTGACAGCAGCGGTGAAGATGTGTGTGATGGTAGTGGTAGATGTGACAACAGTCATGAAGATGTGACAGCAGTGGTGAAGATGTGTGTGATGGTAGTGGTAGATGTGACAACAGTCATGAAGATGTGACAGCAGTGGTGAAGATGTGTGTGATGGTAGTGGTAGATATGACAGCAGTGGTGAAGATGTGATGGCAGTGGTGAAGATGTGTGTGATGTTAGTGGTAGATGTGACAGCAGTGGTGAAGATGTGATGGCAGTGGTGAAGATGTGTGTGATTGCAGTGGAAGATGTGACAGCAGTGGTGAAGATGTGATGGCAGTGGTGAAGATGTGTGTGATGGCAGTGGTAGATGTGACAGCGGTGGTGAAGATGTTTGTGACAGTGGTAACAGATGTGACAGCAGTGGTGAGGATGTGAAGGCAGTGGTGAAGATGTGACAACAGTGGTAAAGATGTGTGTGATGGTAATTATAGATATGACAACAGTGGTGAAGATGTGACAGCAGTGGTGAAGATGTGTGTGATGGTAGTGGTAGATGTGACAGCAGTGGTGAAGATGTGATGGCAGTGGTGAAGATGTGTGTGATGGTAGTGGTAGATGTGACAGCAGTGGTGAAGATGTGACAGTATTGGTGAAGATGTGAAGGCAGTGGTAGATATGACAGCAGTGGTGAGGATGTGAAAGTAGTGGTGAGGATGTGAAAGTAGTGGTGAAGATGTGTGTGACAGTAGTGGTAGATGTTACAGCAGTGATAGATGTGACAGCAGTGGCGAAAATGTGTCTGACAGTAGTGGTATATGTAATAGCAGTGGTGAAGATGTGATGGCAGTGGTAAAGATGTGTGTGTCAGTAGTGGTAGATATGACAGCAGTGGAGAGGATGTGACAGCAGTGGTGAGGATGTGACAGCAGTGGTGAATATATGATAGCAGTGGTGAAGATGTGACAGTAGTGGTAGATGTGACAGCAGTGGTGAAGATGTGACAGTAATGGTAGATATGACAGCAGTGGTGAAGATGTGACAGCAGTGGTAAAGATGTGTGTGACAGTAGTGGTAGATATGACAGCAGTGGTGAGGATGTGACAGCAGTGGTGAAGATTTGACGGCAGTGGTAAAGATGTGTGACAGTAGTGGTAGATATGACAGCAGTGGTGAGGATGTGATGGCAGTGGTGAAGATGTGTGTGACGGTAGTGGTAGATGTGACAGCAGTGGTGAAGATGTGATGGCAGTGGTGAAGATGTGTGTGATGGCAGTGGTAGATGTGACAGCAGTGGTGAAGATGTGTGTGATGGCAGTGGTAGATGTGACAGCAGTGGTGAAGATGTAACAGCAGTGGTGAAGATGTGATGGCAGTGGTGAAGATGTGTATGATGGTAGTGGTAGATGTGACAGCAGTGGTGAAGATGTGATGGCAGTGTTGAAGATGTGTGTGATGGCAGTGGTAGATGTGACAGCAGTGGTGAAGATGTGTCTGACAGTAGTAGTAGATGTGACAGCATTGGTGAGGATGTGACAGCAGTGGTGAAGATGTGTGTGATGGTAGTGGTAGATGTGACAACAGTGGTGAAGATGTGACAGCAGTGGTGAAGATGTGTGTGATGTAGTGGTAGATGTGACAACAGTGGTGAAGATGTGATGGCAGTGGTGAAGATGTGTGTGATGGTAGTGTTAGATGTGACAGCAGTGGTGAAGATGTGACAGCAGTGGTGAAGATGTGACAGCAGCAGTGAAGATGTGTGTGATGGTAGTGGTAGATGTGACAACAGTCGTGAAGATGTGACAGCAGTGGTGAAGATGTGTGTGATGGTAGTGGTAGATATGACAGCAGTGGTGAAGATGTGATGGCAGTGGTGAAGATGTGTGTGATGGTAGTGGTAGATGTGACAGCAGTGGTGAAGATGTGATGGCAGTGGTGAAGATGTGTGTGATGGCAGTGGTAGATATGACAGCAGTGGTGAAGATGTGATGGCAGTGGTGAAGATGTGTGTGATGGCAGTGGTAGATGTGACAGCAGTGGTGAAGATGTGTGTGACAGTAGTAGTAGATGTGACAGCAGTGTTGAGGATGTGACAGCAGTGGTGAAGATGTGTGTGATGGTAGTGGCAGATGTGACAACAGTGGTGAAGATGTGACAGCAGTGGTGAAGATGTGACAGCAGTGGTGAAGATGTGTGTGACGGTATTGGTAGATATTACAGCAGTGGTGAAGATGTGATGGCAGTGGTGAAGATGTGTGTGATGGTAGTGGTAGATGTGACAGCAGTGGTGAAGATGTGATGGCAGTGGTGAAGATGTGTGTGATGGCAGTGGTAGATGTGACAGCAGTGGTGAAGATGTGTGTGACAGTAGTCGTAGTTGTGACAGCAGTGGTGAGGATGTGAAGGCAGTGGTGAAGATGTGACAGCAATGGTGAAGATGTGTGTGATGGTAGTTGTAGATATGACAACTGTGGTGAAGATGTGACAGCAGTGGTGAAGATGTGTGTGATGGTAGTGGTAGATATGACAACAGTGGTGAAGATGTGACAGCAATGGTGAAGATGTGTGTGATGGTAGTGGTAGATGTGACAACAGTGGTGAAGATGTGACAGCAGTGGTGAAGATGTGTGTGATGGTAGTGGTAGATGTGACAGCAGTGATAGATGTGACAGCAGTGGTAAAGATGTGTCTGACAGTAGTGGTAGATGTAATAGCAGTGGTGAAGATATGATGGCAGTGGTAAAGATGTGTGTGACAGTAGTGGTAGATATGACAGCAGTGGAGAGGATGTGACAGCAGGGGTGAGGATGTGACAGCAGTGGTGAAGATGTGATAGCAGTGGTAGATGTGACAGCAGTGGTGAAGATGTGACAGTAGTGGTAGATAAGACAGCAGTGGTGAAGGTGTGACAGCAGTTGTAAAGATGTGTGTGACAGTAGTGGTAGATATGACAGCAGTGGTGAGGATGTGACAGCAGTGGTGAAGATGTGACGGCAGTGTTAAAGATGTGTGACAGTAGTGGTAGATATGACAGCAGTGGTGAGGATGTGATGGCAGTGGTGAAGATGTGTGTGATGGTAGTGGTAGATGTGACAGCAGTGGTGAAGATGTGATGGCAGTGATGAAGATGTGTGTGATGGTAGTGGTAGATGTGACAGCAGTGGTGAGGATGTGACAGCAGTGGTGAAGACGTGATGGCAGTGGTGATGATGTGTGTGATGGTAGTGTTAGATATGACAGCAGTGGTGAGGATGTGACAGCAGTGATGAAGAAGTGATGGCAGTTGTGATGATGTGTGTGATGGTAGTGGTAGATGTGACAGCAGTGGTGAACATGTGATGGCAGTGTTGAAGATGTGTGTGATGGCAGTGGTAGATGTGACAGCAGTGGTGAAGATGTGTGTGACAGTAGTAGTAGATGTGACAGCAGTGGTGAGGATGTGACAGCAGTGGTGAAGATGTGTGTGATGGTAGTGGTAGATGTGACAACAGTGGTGAAGATGTGACAGCAGTGGTGAAGATGTGTGTGATGTAGTGGTAGATGTGACAACAGTGGTAAAGATGTGATGGCAGTGGTGAAGATGCGATGGCAGTGGTGAACATGTGTGTGATGGCAGTGGTAGATATGACAGCAATGGTGAAGATGTGTGTGACAGTAGTAGTAGATGTGACAGCAGTGGTGAGGATGTGACAGCAGTGGGGAAGATGTGTGTGATGGTAGTGGTAGATGTGAAAACAGTCGTGAAGATGTGACGGCAGTGGTGAAGATGAGTGTGATGGTAGTGGTAGATATGACAGCAGTGGTGAAGATGTGATGGCAGTGGTGAAGATGTGTGTGATGGCAGTGGTAGATGTGACAGCAGTGGTGAAGATGTGTGTGATGGCAGTGGTAGATGTGAAAGCAGTGGTGAAGATGTGTATGACAGTAGTAGTAGATGTGACAGCAGTGGTGAGGATGTGAAGGCAGTGGTGAAGATGTGACGGCAGTGGTGAAGATGTGTGTGATGGTAGTGGTAGATGTGACAACAGTGGTGAAGATGTGACAGCAGTGATGAAGTTGTGTGTGATGGTAGTGGTAGATGTGACAGCAGTGGTGAAGATGTGATGGCAGTGGTGAAGATGTGTGTGATGGTAGTGGTAGATGTGACAGCAGGGTGAAGATGTGACAGCAGTGATGAAGATGTGACAGTAGTGGTGAAGATGTGAAGGCAGTGGTAGATATGACAGCAGTGTTGAGGATGTGAAAGTAGTGGTGAAGATGTGTGTGACAGTAGTGGTAGATGTGACAGCAGTGATGTGACAGCAGTGGTGAAGATGTGTCTGACAGTAGTGGTAGATATGACAGCAGTGGTGAGGATGTGAAGGCAGTGGTGAAGATGTGACAGCAATGGTGAAGATGTGTGTGATGGTAGTTGTAGATATGACAACTGTGGTGAAGATGTGACAGCAGTGGTGAAGATGTGTGTGATGGTAGTGGTAGATATGACAACAGTGGTGAAGATGTGACAGCAGTGGTGAAGATGTGTGTGATGGTAGTGGTAGATGTGACAACAGTGGTGAAGATGTGACAGCAGTGGTGAAAATGTGTGTGATGATATTGGTAGATGTGACAGCAGTGATAGATGTGACAGCAGTGGTGAAGATGTGTCTGACAGTAGTGGTAGATGTAATAGCAGTGGTGAAGATGTGATGGCAGTGGTAAAGATGTGTGTGACAGTAGTGGTAGATATGACAGCAGTGAAGAGGATGTGACAGCAGTGGTGAGGATGTGACCGCAGTGGTGAAGATATGATAGCAGTGGTGAAGATGTGACAGCAGTGGTAGATGTACTTCCATGTGGGCAACAACTATTGGTTTGTGAATAAAAGCCTCTTTTTTATTACATGATTACGTTGTTCTTTCCTTGGACACATCACGTTCCTTTACTGTGAGCAGTGGTAGATGTGACAGCAGTGGTGAAGATGTGGCAGTAGTGGTAGATAAGACAGCAGTGGTGAAGATGTGACAGCAGTGGTAAAGATGTGTGTGACAGTAGTGGTAGATATGACAGCAGTGGTGAGGATGTGACAGCAGTGGTGAAGATGTGACGGCAGTGGTAAAGATGTGTGACAGTAGTGGTAGATATGACAGCAGTGGTGAGGATGTGATGGCAGTGGTGAAGATGTGTGTGATGGCAGTGGTAGATGTGAATGCAGTGGTGAAGATGTGATGGCAGTGGTGAAGATGTGTGTGATGGTAGTGGTAGATATGACAGCAGTGGTGAGGATGTGACAGCAGTGGTGAAGAAGTGATGGCAGTGGTGATTATGTGTGCGATGGTAGTGGTAGATTTAACAGCAGTGGTGAAGATGTGATGGCAGTGTTGAAGATGTGTGTGATGGAACTGGTAGATGTGACAGCTGTGGTGAAGATGTGTGTGACAGTAGTAGTAGATGTGACAGCAGTGGTGAGGATGTGACAGCAGTGGTGAAGATGTGTGTGATGGTAGTGGTTGATGTGACAACAGTGGTGAATATGTGACAGCAGTGGTGAAGATGTGTGTGATGGTAGTGGTTGATGTGACAACAGTGGTGAAGATGTGACAGCAGTGGTGAAGATGTGTGTGATGTAGTGGTAGATGTGACAACAGTCGTGAAGATGTGACGGCAGTGGTGAAGATGTGTGTGATGGTAGTGGTAGATATGACAGCAGTGGTGAAGATGTGATGGCAGTGGTAAAGATGTATGTGATGGCAGTGGTAGATGTGACAGCAGTGGTGAAGATGTCATGGCAGTGGTAAAGATGTGTGTGATGGCAGTGGTAGATGTGACAGCAGTGGTGAAGATGTGTATGACAGCAGTAGTAGATGTGACAGCAGTGGTGAGGATGTGAAGGCAGTGGTGAAGATGTGACGGCAGTGGTGAAGATGTGTGTGATGGTAGTTGTAGATATGACAACAGTGGTGAAGATGTGACAGCAGTGGTGAAGATGTGTGTGATGGTAGTGGTAGATGTGACAACAGTGGTGAAGATGTGACAGCAGTGGTGAAGATGTGTGTGATGGTAGTGGTAGATGTGACAGCAGGGTGAAGATGTGACAGCAGTGGTGAAGATGTGACAGTAGTGGTGAAGATGTGAAGGCAGTGGTAGGTATGACAGCAGTGTTGAGGATGTGAAAGTAGTGGTGAAGATGTGTGTGACAGTAGTTGTAGAGGTGACAGCAGTGATAGATGTGATAGCAGTGGTGAAGATGTGTCTGACAGTAGTGGTAGATGTAATAGCAGTGGTGAAGATGTGATGGCAGTGGTAAAGATGTGTGTGACAGTAGTGGTAGATATGACAGCAGTGGTGAGGATGTGACAGCAGTGGTGAAGATATGATAGCAGTGGTGAAGATGTGACAGCAGTGGTAGATGTGACAGCAGTGGTGAAGATGTGACAGTAGTGGTAGATGTGACAGCAGTGGTGAAGATGTGACAGCAGTGGTAAAGATGTGTGTGACAGTAGTGGTAGATATGACAGCAATGGTGAGGATGTGACAGCAGTGGTGAAGATGTGATAGCAGTGTTGAAGATGTGACAGTAGTGGTAGATATGTCAGCAGTGGTGAAGATGTGACAGTAGTGGTAGATAGGACAGCAGTGGTGAAGATGCGACAGCAGTGGTAAAGATGTGTGTGACAGTAGTGGTAGATGTGACAGCGGTCGTGAAGATGTGATGGCAGTGGTGAAGATGTGTGTGATGGTAGTTGTAGATGTGACAGCAGAGTGAAGTTGCGACAGCAGTGGTGAAGATGTGACAGCAGTGGTGAGGATGTGAAAGTAGTGGTGAAGATGTGTGTGACAGTAGTGGTAGATGTGACAGCAGTGACAGATGTGACAGCAGTGTTGAAGATGTGATGACAGTTTTGAAGATGTGATAGCAGTGGTGAAGATGTGTGTGGCAGTAGTAGTAGATGTGACAACAGTGGTGAGGATGTGACAGCAGTGGTGAAGATGTGACAGCAGCAGTGAATATGTGTGAATGGTAGTGGTAGATGTGACAACAGTGGTGAAGATGTGACAGCAGTGGTAAAGATGTGTGTGATGGTAGTGATAGATGTGACAGCAGTGGTGAAGATGTGATGGCAGTGGTGAAGATGTGTGTGATGGTAGTGGTAGATGTGACAGCAGGGTGAAGATGTGACAGCAGTGGTGATGATGTGACAGTAGTGGTGAAGATGTGATGGCAGTGGTAGATATGACAGCAGTGGTGAGGATGTGAAAGTAGTGGTGAAGATGTGTGTGTGACAGTAATGGTAGATGTGACAGCAGTGATAGATGTGACAGCAGTGGTGAAGATGTGATGGCAGTGGTGAAGATGTGTGTGACAGCAGTGTTGAAGATGTGACAGCAGTGGTGAAGATGTTTGTGACGGCAGTGGTTCAGTTGTGTGTGATGGTAGTGGTAGATGTGATGGCAGTGGTGAAGATGGGGAAAAGAAGAAGCGCTCTGGATTGCGTTGGAAAGAGGAAATGGCACTCTCATCCATATTGCTGTAGTCTACAGACCTCCGACTCAAATTGAAGAGAGAGATAACGAATTGATTATAGATATTGCCAAGATAGCAGCAAAGGGGGAAGCGATCATATTAGGTGACTTTAATCTACCTGATGTGGATTGGATTACTCCTTCTTCACATCTGGAAAGAAGCAAAAAAATTGTGGATGCTCTCCAAGATGCATTACTTAGACAAATGGTGATGGAACCAACCAGGGAAAGCTCAACGCTGGATGTAGTGCTTACCAACAGTGATAACGTGTCAGATGTCTGCGTGAGTGCCCCTGTGAGCAACAGCGACCATCACACGGTGTGGTTTGAGATAAAAGCCATGGTACAGGCCAATCATAGCAAGCTCAAAGTCCTAAACTTCAAAAACACTGACTTCAATAAAATGGCCGAGTACTTAAAGGAGGAGATGACGGGGTGGAAGAAGATAAGGGAAGTGGAATTGCAATGGACTAAACTAAAGGCGGCAATAAAAGGAGCAACAGATAAATATGTAAGAAAAATAAATAAAAACAAGAGGAGAAGGAAACCTATTTGGTTTTCCAAAGAGGTGGCTGCGCAAATAAAGGCAAAAAACACAGCTTTTTCAAAATTCAAAGCTTGCAAACAGAAGAACACAGAAATGAATACAGGATCCAACTCAAAGAGTCTAAAAGAGTAATAAGGATAGCAAAATCAAAGGCAGAAGAAAAAATGGCTAAAGATGTTAAGGGTGGCAACAAAACTTTCTTCAGGTATATTCAGGAAAGGAAGAAGATCAGAGTTGGAATTGCAGGACTCAGAAGTGCTGGGAAAGGACTCGTGGAAAGTGACACTGAAAAAGCGAAATTGCTAAACAAATACTTCTGCTCTGTTTTTACTAAAGAAGATCCTGGAGATGGACCAGCTGTGACTCCCAAATATAAAAATAGGACTGAAGTAGATACCACACCATTCACAGAAGATGAGGTGTTAGAACAACTTGCTAAACTGAAAGTGGACAAAGCCATGGGACCGGATGGGATACATCCCAGGATACTGAAAGAGCTCAGAGAGGTTCTTGCAGGACCGTTAAAGGATGTCTTCAACAGATCCTTGGAAACAGGAGTGGTTCCTCAGGACTGGAGAATGGCTAATGTTGTACCTCTACACAAAAGTGGTGAGAGGGAGGAAGTGTCAAATTACAGGCCCGTGAGCCTTACCTCGGTGGCAGGAAAAGTAATGGAGGCGCTCCTGAAAGAGCGAATAGTGAACTTTCTCAAACCAACAGGTTGCAAGATCCCAGGCAACATGGTTTTACCGAAGGACGGTCTTGCCAAACAAATCTGATTGAGTTCTTTGATTGGGTGACCAAGGAACTAGATCTGGGGCATGCAATGGATGTCATCTATCTGGATTTCAGCAAAGCCTTTGATACTGTTCCTCATAGGAGGCTTGTCAATAAACTCAGTAGCTTGGGGATGGGTCCCAAGATAGTAAACTGGATTAGAAATTGGTTGACTGACAGACAACAGAGGGTGATGGTACATGAAGCTCACTTGGATGAGAGGAAGGTGATTAGCGGGGTGCCTCAGGGTTCGGTCCTGGGCCCGGCACTGTTCAATATATTTGTGAGTGATATTGCTGAAGGACTGAATGGAAAGGTCTGTCTTTTTGCAGAGGACACAAAAATTTGCAACAGAGTGGACTCCCCAGAGAGAGGGATAACATGAGGAAAGATCTACAAAAGCTGGAAGACTGGTCTAATGCTTGGCAACTACGATTTAATGTGAAAAAGTGCAGTGTCATGCACTTGGGTAGCAGAAATCCAAGGGAAAAGTACACAATAGGGGGTGAGAGGTTGGTATGCACGGTTCAGGAGAAAGACCTTGGTGTGATTATCTCTGATGATCTCAAGGTGGCAAAACAGTGCGACAAGGCGGTGGCAAAAGCCAGGAGGATGTTGGGCTGCATTCAAAGAGGGATTACCAGCAGAAAGGAAGAGGTACTTATGCCACTGTACAAGTCACTGGTGAGGCCTCACTTGGAATACTGTGTTCAGTTTTGGAGGCCATATCTTGCAAAAGATGTAAAAAGACTGGAAACTGTTCAGAGAAAGGCGACCAAAATGATTTGGAGCCTGCGTCAGAAGCCTTATGAGGAGAGACTTGAAGACCTAAATATGTACACTTTGGAGGAGAGGAGGGACAGGGGAGATATGATTCAGACCTTTAAATACTTAAAGAGAAATGATGAACAAACAAACCTCTTCCAAAGACGGGGAAGCTGTAAAACTAGAGGGCATAACATGAAGCTGCAAGGTGGTAAATTGAAAGGCAATGTCAGGAAATATTTCTTCACTGAAAGGGTGGTGGATGCTTGGAATGCCCTCCCGATGGAAGTGGTGAGGGCAAACACGGTGATGGAATTCAAAATGGCATGGGACAAACACAGTGGATCCCTTTACAGCAACAGGATAAAAGCAAAATAAACAGTACCCTCTAACTTCTGAACTATCTAGCATCTGAACAAATAAGGGTGTCCTACATGGAGTGGTGGGTTCACCCCTAAACAGAAACAAAAACATGGGGAGGGGTGGCCTGCACGGAGCGACAGGTGCACCTACCCTTGCCATCTTGCTGGGCAGACTAGATGGACCATGCTGGTCTTTATCTGCCGTCACTTACTATGTTACTATGTTACTATGTAAGATGTGTGTGACATTAGTGGTGGATATGACAGCAGTGGTGAGGATGTGACAGCAGTGGTGAAGATGTGACAGTAGTGGTGAGGATGTGTCAGCAGTGGTGAAGATGTGATGGCAGTGGTGAAGATGTGTGTGATGGTAGTGGTAGATGTGACCAGTGGTGAAGATGTGATGGCGGTGGTGAAGATGTGTGTGATGGTAGTGTTAGATGTGACAGCAGTGGTGAAGATGTGTGTGATTGCAGTGGTAGATGTGACAGCAGTGGTGAGGATGTGACAGCAGTGGTGAAGATGTGTGTGATGGTGGTGGTAGATGTGACAGCAGTTGGAAAATGTGATGGCAGTGGTGAAGATGTGACGGCAGTGGTGAGGATGTGACAGCAGTGGTGAAGATGTGTCAGCAGTGGTGAAGATGTGTGTGATGGTAGTGGTAGATGTGACAGCAGTTGTGAAGATGTGATGGCAGTGGTGAAGATGTGACAGCAGTGGTGAAGATGTGTGTGATGGTAGTGGTAGATGTGACAGCAGTGGTGAGGATGTGACAGCAGTGGTGAAGATGTGTGTGATGGTACTGGTAGATGTGACAGTAGTTGTGAAGATGTGATGGCAGTGGTGAAGATGTGACGGCAGTGGTGAGGATGTGACAGCAGTGGTGAAGATGTGACAGCAGTGGTGAAGATGTGTGTGATGGTAGTGGTAGAGGTGACAGCAGTGGTGAGGATGTGACAGAAGTGGTGAAGATGTGACAGCAGTGGTGAAGATGTGTATGATGGTAGTGGTAGATGTGACAGCAGTGGTGAGGATGTGACAGCAGTGGTGAAGATGTGTGTGATGGTAGTGGTAGATGTGATGGCAGTGGTGAAGATGTGACAACAGTGGTGAAGATGTGATGGCAGTGGTGAAGATGTGTGTGATGGAAGTGGTAGATGTGACAGCAGTGGTAGATTTGACAGTAGTGGTGAAGATGTGATGGCAGTGGAGAAGATGTGAGAGAACAAAAAAACAAAAAAAGCGGAGCCTGGACTGACAAAAATAAACCTTGTTTATTGCGCCCCAACGCTTTTCAGCCACCGGCCTTCTTCAGGGGGTCTAAAAGAGCACACCTCAAAATTAAATAATAAACATATAGATTAAAAAAACAACATAATGTAAAATACACTGTAATATATCAATAAAAATATAAATAATATATAATAAAAATTATAATAAAAATTAAAAATTAAAATCATATAGTTTTACCTAAAGCGTCTAAAGGACAATCTATTAATCTGTAACGATTAAATAAAAAAGACAACTACTGGATAAAAATATAGAGAAATTATAAAAAAGGTAATAGATGATAAAAAAACATATTGAACTACTAAAAAGGAAGAGAAAGAGAGACGAGGAGGAACCAAAAATAAATAAATACCTTATTGTGATCAAATTGAGTATTATCCTGGATTGAACCTATAGGATACTAACAGCTGACAATGAATAAATAAATAATTAAATAGGTAAGTGCACATTTAAATAAATAAATAATTAAATAGGTAAATATACATATAAAACAAATATATACAATTCTAAAACTAACAATCCATATTAATAAATATATAACCAATTAATAATAAATAATCAATTACATAAATAGATACACATAAAATGTATAAACAATTATAAAAACATGTTTCGTACATAAGCATCATAAGGACACTTGAAAAAACAAATGAAAAAACATATGAAAAAACATATGAAAAAACAAGAAAAGCATGCAATTATAAAGTTATAAAAAGGAATTTATATTTGCAAAATCAAAACATCATAAATCGAGTATATGAAGGTGGAGACGCTCTTGAATTGAAAATCATTATATTCAACGTTTACATGAACAAAAACGTTATCCTATACGGCACCTATAGAGCGCTTGTTATTCTGATGCCATATATCTAAAAAACATAGCAGACGGTAAAGAAGAACCAAAGGCTTGTATAGGATGAAACAAGCAGACCTGTTAAACAATGCAGTGAAATTTAAAAAACTGAAAAAATCTTCTTTCCCATGAAAGAAAACAAATAACCAATAAAAGTCATAAAAAGGCACACTAAATGCTTAAAAATGCAAAAATAATCAATAAATAAATGAACAAATTTATATTATGTGAAGAACCGGTTGTGAAATGTCGGCACCGGCACCTTTCAAATAGAAAGTGATCGGCATCCTAGAAACTTCACAGTAACATGGCGTTTTTCCATATTAAAGGTACTAGCCAAACATGCAGATTTTCTACAAGATTATGAATTATGTTGGCATCGCCTAACCAATATATTAAAGAAAAATATATGTGGATAACGCTTAGATCAAATTAAAAGTGCTATTTACTCCTACTTGCTAGGCTTGTCACTTTTTAAAAAATAGCCGAAAGCGCTCACATTATGAAATGAAATGAGCAGAGCTTTAAAAACGTAAATCCAGTATAAAGAATTAACTGAACAGAAAACCTATTAACCTGCAACTAAAGCTTGTGATTGCGTCGCTCAGATAAAGAATGTCAAGAAATTAAACCTACCAAACACCAGCATTCTGTGATCCTGCACTGCTGAATACGTAATGGCGGCTTCTGTGAACGGATTCCCAAATACCGGCATTTTCCCAGCCCGTATAGGTTAAAGGTCCACTGAATCGAACGGCAAGTAGATGTATAAATACTAAATGAAAATGCAATTTATGTTAGATGCCTATCGATCAATTATAAAAGCTATAAAACAAGAGGATCCGGAATAAAAATGCTGAATAACATCCTGGGACATATTGTGATTGAACGCCTAAATACCGGCATATACCCGCCTGTGCAGGTTTAAGGGACACTATCACTCAAAAAAAAAACAAATGATTGTATGAATACTTAACAAAAATACTATTTATATGAATGTGCATCATTCAACTATGAAGAACTATAAAATAAAAGGAATATTATATAAACAATAGAAAGCCATAAAGTAAAATGCAAATACCAAGGGGGCAAGGAAAGGAGGGAGGGGGAAGGGGGGAGGGAAAGAGGGGGGGGAGTGGGAAGGGGAAAGGGGGGGGAAGAAAGAGGAGGGGAGGAAGGGGGGGAGGGTGAGGGGGAAGGGGGAAGGGGGAGAAGGGGAAGAGGGGGGGAGGGGGGAAGGGAGGGGGAAGGGGGAAGAGGAGGGAGGGAGGGGGAGGGGGTGTGGGGGTGGGGGAGGGGGGTGTGGGGGGGGTGTGTGGGTGAAGGAGGAAGGTGAAGGATGAGGGGTGGGAGGGAGGAGGGGAGTAATGGGAAGGGGAAAGGGGGGAAGGGAGGAGGAGGGGGAAAGAGGGAATGGGGGATGAGGGGGTCGGAAGGAGGGGGGGAAGGGGGGAGGGTGAGGGAGAAAGGGGGGAGGGGGGAGGGAAGGAGGAAGGGGGGAGAATGGGGGTAGAGGAGGGGTTGGGGGAGGGGGGCGGAGGGGGTTGTAGGGGGGGGAGTGGGTGGATGGGGAGGTGAAGGGGAAAAAAGGGGGGTGGGGAAGGGGGAGGGAAAAGAGGGGAGGGAGGGGAAGGGAAAGAGGGGAGGGGGGAGGGGAAAGAGGGGAGGGGGGGAAGGAAGGGGTAGGGGGGGAAGGGGGGAAAGGGGGGAAAAGGGGGAAGGGGGGACGGGGACGGGGAGGGGGAGGAGGGGGGGAGGAGGGGGAGGAGAGCAAGGAGGGAGGGTGGGGAGGGAGAGAAATGTGGAGGAAAAGGGGAGGGGTGGGGAAACTGGAAAGAATGCAATTCCTGCTTTCTTCCCTGTACTCAGTTTAACCAAAACGTATGTGTCTTTTTTGTGTCGTAGTACATTTTTTGGTTGTATATCTCTCCTGGAGTACCACTTGTTTAGGAACTGTATTACATAATAGCAATTTGTCAGCTTTAGGGCATCCAAGTAGAGGTGTTGTTTTTTTATAACAAAAGATCTCCATTACCTGCTTCTTCCTGATTTTTTAAAAAAATCGTTTAAATGTGTTGGAAGCTTTCTTGAAAAATTTACAACAGCTCTCCTTCACTGTGTTGTGTTGAACACGCATCATGTTCGAACTGAAGGAAACCACAGGAAGACAACCCC